>CM060956.1:41392004-42074504 GCA_030765055.1 Mantis religiosa | reverse complement strand
GCATTTGTTCTGAGGCAGGAAACGTTCATTAGGCGAGTGTTTGTTCTTGATGTTCATCTTTTATTAGAGACTCGCAACGCCCTGGCCAGCTCATCTCTCGAAAAAGTGCAGCGTGTAGGTACGTCGCAGGGGAACACAGGAAGAGATAATTAACGAACAAGTCTAGCTTTTTTATCTTATTTTCCATCTAAAATGTCTACTTTGACCATTTTCTTGAAGGAAATATTGTTTTTGACATTCCCTAAACTATTTTGTAAAACGACCTTGAGTGCTCGTGCGTGTATACATAGAGTACGAAAATGATAGTGTGCTTAAAACTAATTGAGGACAGGGACAAGGGGTTGCAAAAGTTTTTTTCTACATCGCTACATACATCAACATTAAATCATTATGCCAGTGTCGTCCATGTTAAACGTTTTTGTAGCATGTCAGATGTGAAGGCATTCTTGTTCAGGAACATATAGAAACATCCGATGTATTAAAAATATCTTCCGAGCCGTGAGAGTTATGATTTCTCCCCACATTCCCAGTTGTTTTATATCAGCTATGGCAGACATCGTCTTTTCTTTCCTTTGCAACCTTTTAACCTCCAAACTCCCAGTTTAAAACATATAACACACCCTTCATCGCTACTACACTCAATATACAGGACGATTCGTACAAGACAAACATGTTAGCCAGCCTATTTTTAAAGGTCAGATCTGACGATGAGAGAACAAAACCTAATCGGGGTGACTCGCCCTAACCAAGATTTGAGCTCGGCACTCTCGAACGTGAGGCAGACACCAAATCACAGAGCCCAACAATCACCTTCATGTTTGAACTCCTACTATCCATTGTTGCCCTGTCATGTTGTCTACTCGTATTACTAATTAGTTTTCAATATCTAATATTGCAGTTATAAATGATTATATATTTCTCAATTCGGCAAGTGATTTTCTTATCCTGAGAAGTGGAACGTCGGATTAATTTAAGTTCTATGTACTCGGGCTTATTTGAGCATTGTTTCGCCTAGTTCATTTATTCATCGTCTGAAATTTAAAATTTATATTACTTTTCTGGAGCGAAATTATCTTCATTAGTGTTCACTTTAAGAGTATATGCATAGCCCTGTACATCTCTTTCCCAACATTCCAAATTCCTTACAAATTTCAACCCTTTCTTCCAATATTGTCCGTAAGTTATGTTTCTTTATACCTCGCAACTGGCATCTAAATAATTCCCAGAACTTTACCTCTCTTCCTAACCATATACGATCATCAGGTATGTCAACTACCGAGTTTAAAACAAAGAATCCACAGTTATGCAAACGTCATTAAGTTGCCTGATTTCTATGACCTAAAAATGGAAAATATGTATGCATTTATGACCAAAATAGCTTAAATATGACCTAAAAAGAATAAAAAACATAACTATCATAATTTAATGAATCATATTAATTGGAAATTAAACTTTAACTAAACAATTAATTATTAATGCGTAAAACGTTTAATCCTTTTTGCAGAAAAAAAAACTTCTTAATTCAACACTTTATGGACTCTAAGTTTGGAAGGTGCTAAATTAGAGAAGAATAATTATTGTAACTTAAGTAAAAAATAATTAAGAGAAAAATAAAACATTCATAATGGGGGTAGTTCTCATCAGCAACAAAGTTAAATTGGATGACAATGTGCATTTCTAAGTTGACAAACTGAAAGCCTCTTCAGGTGTCAGACGGAATATTCTTATATCTGGAGAAACTACGTTCCACATCACATGAGGTTATAGGTGCATACTTAAAGTAAATTAATTCATCTTTGTAAAATTTCGGCTCAGAATCTGCAAATTGTGCTTCAAGCCCACCTGTACGAACGTCTCCTCCTCCTCCTCCTCCTCCTCCTCCTCCTCCTCCTCCTCCTCCTCCTCCTCCTCCTCCTCCTCCTCCTCCTCCTCCTCCTCCTCCTCCTCCTCCTCCTCCTCCTCCTCCTCCTCCTCCTCCTCCTCCTCCTCCTCCTCCTCCTCCTCCTCCTCCTCCTCCTCCTCCTCCTCCTCCTCCTCCTCCTCCTCCTCCTCCTCCTCCTCCTCCTCCTCCTCCTCCTCCTCCTCCTCCTCCTCCTCCTCCTCCTCCTCCTCCTCCTCCTCCTCCTCCTCCTCCTCCTCCTGAGAAACTTAGTAAACAGTACACGTAACAATTGAGGTAGCAGTGAACGACTCCTCTAGCTAAATATGGCAGGATCACTGTAACACAAATTGAGGACTTTAAGTTTGATAGGTATCACTCGTCTGGGTCATCTGTACTGGAGAGATCACTCAGGAGAAGATCTTGTGGCAGTCAGCGCTTGAGGCAAGTTGTTTGGCGAATGCGAGCGCCGAGATTGTACGTAACAGCTTCAGGGACCTCCTGGAGATGGTAAAAGAAAGGTCGTGCCAGCCAGCGAATGTACTGGTGAACGGGTAGAAGACCAAACTCGTGATAAAGTTGTTAGATTCTGAGCATTTGTAGCTGTACGGAGCAGCCTGTTTTGTAATACCTGCAATCGGCGAACATTAGTCTTGCTGCTGCCACTCCAGACTGGAGCTGCGTTGGTAAAAATGGGACGGACTAGAGATTTGTAAAGAAGAAGGGAGGATTCATAAACAAGTGAGGTGCGCCTGTTAAGTAAAGGTTACAATTTTGAGAGCCGGGCAGACGTAAGTGTAACAGTCCGACAGATGTGGGCGTTCGAAGTAAGGCGAGTGTCCAATAGCACCCGAAACTATTTCAATAACCATGGGAGCTAATATTCATAAAATTAAAGACAAAAATAAAGAAAAAACAGGACATACATAATATAATAGCAGCTGTAGTGAAGGAGGATCTCCTTAAGGACGTAAAGAGAAGCTCTTAACCTCTGTCTTGTTAGTGTTGAGGGAAATGTGCCAGTTGGCGAACCAGTGAGCTAGTCAATCCTATACGAACGTTTGCTACCTGCTAGCTAAAGGAAACTTTTAAAAAGTGGGCACTGTTGCTGGGGAGTTTTATACAGATAATAATGTTGGTTTATTTTATTTCTAATGTCTGCTTACATTATAATAATCTCCAAAATATAACCAAAATACTCAGATTGTAGGTTTAATTAAAAATATGACGTGGCTGGCTCCGTAGCTCAGTCGGTAGAGCACCTGCCTGCCGTCCTAGGGGTCCCGGGTTCGATTCCCGGCGGTGGGGTTGGGGATTTTTCTCTGACCAAGATAATTCCCCATCTTCCGCAGAGTCTGGAAGTATGAATGAGAGTGCGAATGTGTGCGTGATCTAATGATTGAAAACCAAATATAACGAGTTAACACCTTCGGTATGTTCCAAAGGAGAACGGCCGCCGATATGATCATTGGAGTTAAAGGCGGGATATAAATGGAACAAGGTGGAAAAAAATGGCGTGTCATAGCAATATGTGCCACGTGAACGTTTCTTTAGAGCTGTTTTAGATTTCCACACTTAATATTTTTCCAACTATTCCCATGAAGTACCTAGAATATTTTTTAAACCAAATATGCTTTGATAATTTTCTTTTTCACCATCATGCATTGCAGAAATATGCTAAGGCAAAGTTGTTGTTGTTTTGTAAAGTTTTGTAAGTATATGTTAAGTGTGGGGCATGGGAATATGAAGTACAACTTTGTAACAGATATAACTGTTAAAATACAAAAAAGTTACTATATAACTTTAAATTATATTTATTTTATGAGTAATATCTTAATTTCATTTAATATCATAAATTCATACTTTTAACGTGAGTCAAATGTATGGAAAAGCATGAACTATTGCCATAAAAATACCAACTGGCTTGAAATAGTAATGGGCGCCATTGCAAATTTTGCAGGACTTCGTTTTATTCGGTATGTGCAATTTTTAGAAGCTTCCAATAAGCTACCTACCCCTGCAGGACTATGTGGAACCCTCTAAATCATTTCAGTAAACTGCCCATAGCTTTCCAACCTTTTCCTGCATTCCAGATATGTGTTACATACAGTGATCCATTCAGCCACGTCACATCCGATATCGAAGCAATATATAGACACTTACTTGCAAAGTTGAATGCCGTTTCACAATTTGGCATATCCAAATTAATAAATGAAATTTCTCATATTTTCAAAACAATTTCATGTTATATTTTGCAGCATCCTTGTTATTTACAAAAAACGTGTGGTCGGTAAAGGGTTCAGACTCCACTTGTGCATCGACCTTCGCCATGCACTTGAAACAGAAGACGAGCACATGAAAATCTGAGACAGCTGCATTTGTCATCCTTTTCGACAGATGTCGCGCAAGATGGCGTCATGGGGAGCCTGTCAAACGGGGTCAAGTGGCCTGTGACCCCCACACGCCCACAGTCCATATGGCGCTGGCGTTGTCTTCTACGTACAAAGATGCAAACCAAGCAGAAAGAGGGGAAGGAAAAACTGAAAAAAAAGATAGGAGCAAAAGGAAATTACAAGAGCAAGATGGAAAAAGAACTGCTAAATTCATATGAACCATCTCCACTGCTATTATTAAGTTTATGCAAACCTTTCTTCTTAAAGTTTATATCTACTTCATGCTGACTTAGGTGAACTTTGAATCACAGTTCCTTTTAGGTAAAACGGAGAAGCTGGAGGCTGAAATATGTTTAATGAAATTGTGTAGTCATTCCATGATTTCTTTTTTAAAATTTACGTCCGTGAAGGTTAGGTCATATCGGACGATGAATGAAATGATGCTCAAATGTGTGCAGGGTCCTTATAGCTTAGAGTTACCAGACCTTTAGCATAAGGGAAAAGACCTTATCGAGGTAACTCAATCCTGTCCGAGATTTGAACTCGGGATTGCTTGAACGTGAGGCAGACTCGCTACCATTTACACTATATAACTTCATATTTTGTTAAGAATAGTCAACGAGATTAGTATTTGTAATAAAATAAAGAGGTAATGTAAAGTAGGTAATGGTGTAACCATGACAACTTAATATGTTAAGTTGTTAAATGTTTTAAAAGATTTTGTTGTTCTGCTTATGAAAGTCTTAGGGGTAAGACGTGCATTTGTCTCTCCGAGTGTGTGCAGAAACAATTTTGTAAGTACACCAAAGATGCATAAGTAGCGTATGTGCAAGTAAAGAAATAGTTTCATCGTGGAATCTACCACTGGTTGTAAAAAGACTACATTAATAATATTTGTAATTGTATCAAAGAATTTAAAATTGTTTATGAGGAATTAAATTTCCATCTTTGAACAAGAAAAGTATTTTTCATTCGTTAAAGATAGTATTATTATCTTTCTCAGCCCTTTTATCGCGATCCTGGTAAAGAAAAAGATCTCATCGCTCAACAATTACCTACAGATGCGCCTAATTATCCAGAGTTGCAGGAGAAACTACTAGATTTCTTCAAAATCGTCACCAAAGGTGAGAAATTAATCTGCATCCAACTTCATCCCAAATAATCCTGCTTCAAGATGGCGTCCCAACCTGGGGCTTCAAGATAATCCACTCAGAGACCATCACATCATAATCCTTCCAAAATAACCGCTCCAACATTCAAACTAATAGCAACGAATATCTCGGAAATGGCTGCTGGCAAAATTATTTGTAGTAAAGAGTGAATTTGAGCTCATTAACATTGTTATTTTGGAACTATTTCGTATCTATTATGGTTTATATTTACAAAAACTCCGTCAAACGGACTTGTTAAGCTATTTCAAGGAAATACAATTAAGACATTTTATCTATCATTTCATTAATGTCCATATTTTAATCCAAATCATGTAATTTGGAGGCATAAGGTTACGAAAATTTTATGTAAATAGTAGTTCGATGTGGAGAGATGTTTCTGTTATAGGAGGGTCGGCTGATAAGTCTCGGGCCTCACAATAAAAAAATTCTTTTTCTTTATTTCTTAACATAAGCTCCAGAAATGTTAATACATTTATTATATCGGTGCTCTAATTTAATTAAACCATATCTGTAGTGCGATTTATCATGGTCCTCAAAATAGTTGTTTACCACAACAATGACCTCGTTGCTGTGAAACCTTCGTCCTCAAAGACTTTTTTTTTTGTAATTTATGTCCTCCAACGTTAAGTCATATCGGACGATGAATGGAATGTGTGAAATGATGCTTAAATGAGCCCATGGTCCATAGAGCTTAGAGTTACCCGACATTCGTCTTTTAGGATAAGGGAAACCCCCGGAAAAAGCTTATCTAGGTAACTCACCCTGACCGAGATTCGAACTCGGGACCTCTTGAACGTGAGGCAGACACTCTACCACACCACGCTACGGAGGTGGGCCTCCAAGAAATTATTTGAAGTTCGGGAACAGGTGGTAGTCACTGGATGCTCTATCTGGCGAATTGGGTTCAAACAATTCGAACTTTATTGTTAATTTTTAGATGAGTCGTATTTCTTACACATCTGCTTCACTTTCGTAACTATTTTGAGGACATGTTTTGCAAATCATCGTTTGCATCTACGGCTCTTATGCGACTAAAGCTTGATCCAGTGGTGTGGGTAATTCTGGAGTTGTTGCTGCCATCTGTTGATTTAGTGATGAACTTAAATGTGGGATTCTCTTCTGGCGGGATTTCAAAGTTCATTAGTTGGTTTTTATGTTTTTCTATGTATATCCTCTCCCATATGACGAGTTCACTATGTTTTTGTACGTATTTTAGTAATTCTGTGCTATCTTCAATTTCATGATTTTCAGACCAGAAATGAGCTGCTATTGCGGACTTATCAATATTTTTGTATCTTAAGTGCCTGAAGTGTTCTTTCTTTCTAGTGCCTATGTTTCTTTTTGTCCTCCCTATGTAAATTTTTTCACAGTCTTTACACTTAATCTTGTAAATGCCTGACTTTTCCTCTGGTTTTATCTTATCAGTACTATTACTGTGAAGTAGGTTTTTAATGTTGTAATTGTTTTTTGGTGCCAATGTTATATTGTATTTCTTGAATATTTTTGGAACTTTTTTGTGGCCCAGGGGTGGTAAGTAAGTTTAGCAAATCTAATTTCTTGTTTTATTGGTGTGACAGCTGTGATCTGTTTTAATCTCTTTTGAAGTTTGAATGATTTTAGTTTTTTATCTACAAGGTTTTTTCCATATCCATTTTAATTGCAGTTTTTAGATTTGATGGTATTCGTTTTGATATTCTTGCTGGCTGAGAGGTAGATTTACTAATCTGTGTGTCAGACTGTTGATGGTTGCATGTTTGTGTGGAATTGGGTTGAAACTATTTGCTTTGATGTAATTATCTGTGTGTGTTGCTTTTCTATGGATACCAAATTCTAGTTTTTCATTGCTTTTTTTGATTTTAAGGTCTAAAAAAGGTAGAGTACAGTCCTCTTCAGTTTCCACTGTGAATTGTATGCTGAGTTCATGCAGGTTGAGTAGTTTCAAAGCATCAATCTAAAAATTAATAATTTTTCGCTTCACTGTGGTGTTCCAATACAGTTAAATCTCGATATAATTTGAACTTTACTTTGCACATATTTCCCATTGTAATGACTGAATGATGAGCCAAAGCATTGTCGTGAATAAACAATTTTTTCTTTTCTAAATGAGGTCTCTTTGTTTTTACCTCATTACTCAAACGTTGCAGTAAGCTTCGTAGTAGTCACCAGTGATCTTTTACCCTTTTCTAAGTAATCAATAAAAATAATTCCCTGCGCATCCCAGAAAACACTCGCCATAGCTTTGTCAGCTGACAAAATTGACTTTACCTTTTTCGTGTTGGTTCATCTGTAGCAATCCACTATTCTAACTGATTTACTTTCCGGAGTTTCATCCATAGTATAAGCCATCTCAAAAATTTACTGGGAGTTTTAATGGCAGAGCTCTAAATTCTTAACAGAAACAGTTACTCTTTGCAACTTTTGATCAGGTATGAAAAAAACGTGGCATCCATCCTGCACAGACCTTTTGAAAGCCCAAAACATTACTTAAAATATCATCTGCACGTTCTTTCCATAAGTTTACAGCCTCTGCTATCACAAACAACTTTAATCTGCGGTCTTCCAGTACTAAACGATGAATTTTTTCAATGATTTATAGAGTTTGATATTTGATATTTATTTGTACATAAGAAATACAAGAATTGAGTGACTCCCTTCTTTCAACCCTCAGCCAGCTTGGCATAACAGCCTTATGCTTCACTGAGGGTTTACCTGTGTCCCTTACTTTTCCCTGCAAAATCCCTCCTTCCCCCCTTCATAACTTTTGCTTCTAACTATCCTCAACCATTTATCTTTCATTTTATCAAGAAATCTTCCTGCATTTGTATTCCTATTCCGTTGCTTCCCTGTCAGCATTCTTACTATTACAATTTTACCCTCAACTTCCTCCCATGCCTCCTTCTTCCACTTCTCAACTCCTTCACATTTTACTACGTAATGCTCTACACTTTCTACCCCCCACCACATAAATCACATATTCCTACCTCACTCCACCTTAATCCTTTCATAAATATTGCACCTGTTCTCATCCATGCTAATCCCTCCCTTTCAATCCTACTACAGTTGTCTATATAACCTTCTCTTCCCCAATCCCTTTTCAAAATCCTGTAAAACTTCAATGAACTTTTGTTTTCCATACTTCCCATATCTCTTGCCTTTCTATGTTTTCCATTCTTGTCCTTACCTTTTCCAAAATCCTCTCTCATTTCCTGCACCTGCCCTCCATTTATCCCCCATTCCTATTTTGTCCATATTTCTCTCTACCACTTTCCACCAACTATTCTTATTCACTAATCTATAGAGTTGTGACTTCCACAGGACGTCCAGAGCGAGGCTCATCACTAGTGCTCGTACATTCCATTTTAAAACTCTGCAATCCACCTTTTAAACATTGTACATGAAGGGGCAGAGTATTTCAATGTACTGTCCATTTCCTCCTTGATTTCTTTAGGCGTTGCCTTTCAAATGGAAGTATTTAACCAGTGCTCATTTTTCCAAATCCTTCTTTTTCGTGAAACATCTACACTTGTCTTGTTTAAAATGCTGTCAACAAACTAAACGAGATATTGACATGTAACTATGGTTACAAGCTAGTCTAGAATTAAACTGGCCCAGTAGTGCCATCTCTATGCGGGGCCCGGAACTTATCAGCCGACCCTCTATTTAGAAGACACTGCACTCAAAATATTACGTAACATCTGGACTTCAAGTTACACTTTTCTCTCTGTATCTCGCTCACACACGCGTACAGGCACTGGCAGACAAACACACCTGCTCTAGAGCTCATTAAAACACCCCATTTATGTCACTGTTACTTTCTCTGCTAGTACTTCAAGTAGAGGAAGTAGCTATTGTTCTCCATCCAAAACTTGGACACCAAAATTTCACGGAAATGCATCCTGAACAAACTAAGAAGCAGAAGAAGAAGCAGAAGGAAGAAGAAACAAACAAACAGAAAAGAAACAAACAAACAGAGAAGAAAAAGAAAGAAAGAAGAAAAGAAGGAAAGAAGGAAAGAAAGAAGGAAAGAAGGAAAGAAAGAAGCAAAGAAAGAAAGAAAGAAAGAAAGAAAGAGAGAGAAAGAAATAGAGAGAAAGAAAGAGAGAGAAAGAAAGAGAGAGAAAGAAAGAGAGAGAAAGAAAGAGAGAGAGAGAAAGAGAAAGAAAGAGAGAGAAAGAAAGAGAGAGAGAAAGAAAGAGAGAAAGAGAGAGAGAGAGAGAGAGAGAGAGAAAGAGAGAGAGAGAGGGAGGGAGGAAGGGAGGAAGGGAGGGAGGAAGGAAGGGAGGAAGGGAGGAAGGAGGGAGGAAGGGAGGGATGGAGGAAGGGAGGAAGGGAGGAAGGGAAGAAGGGAGGAAGGGAGGAAGGGAGGAAGGAAGGGAGGAAGGGAGGAAGGAAGGGAGGAAGGGAGGAAGGGAGGAAGGAAGGGAGGAAGGGAGGAAGGGAGGAAGGGAGGAAGGGAGGAAGGGAGGAAGGGAGGAAGGGAGGAAGGGAGGAAGGAAGGAAGGAAGGAAGGAAGGAAGGAAGGAAGGAAGGAAGGAAGGAAGGAAGGAAGGAAGGAAGGAAGGAAGGAAGGAAGGAAGGAAGCTACATATGTGTGTCTTTTGGGGCACACTTACATATGCACGTATCTAAGCAATATAATTAAAAGACGAAAAATCGGTTTGGTACTTCAGGATGCGACATGATTCCTCCCCCCCCCCAACCTTGAACTACCCTTTATATAGAAAAATGTTCTAACATTTTATTTTAGAAAAAAAAAAAGGCTAACAATTTTAATTAAAATGGCCATATTTCTGTTTAACTATTTGTCTTACATGAAAATGTGCTCATATTGAACTTCTTGGAAGTAGCCTATGACGTCCAATTTATTCACAGCAACTTTTGCTAAAACGTAAAAACTAGATAAAATATCATTACCTCATACAATACAAACCTCGTTAAGGCACGTATGTATATCTTAAGCTCGTCAAATTTCTGTATACACTTGACAATTTCTAAGATATTCCCTGTAATTAGCTTGAATTTTCCAATATTTATGCCTTTCCAAAGGTAAAGTTTTGGGAAGGGGAAAGGCGCAGCGTGGCTGAGTGGTTAGACCGCGTCTCTCCCCAAGGTGATCCGGATTCGATCCAAGGCGACCACAAAGTGGTGTTTCTGGTGGATAACACGGCGCTCGGGCGAGTTTACTCCGGGATCTCCGGCTTCCCCCGCATCTCATTCCACCGGCGCTCTATCTTCATCTCATTTATCACCAGTGTTGCCACCTGCGTTGCCGCATGCAGTAAAAGCGGACGTTAAACAACATGCATTTTATTTTGGGTAGCGGGAGAAGCTGTTGCTTTCATTCCTTTCATCGCAAGCGCTTCTTACCACGAAAGAAGCCATGAAATGCTGTTTTCTTAAGATTGTACTATGTACTTCTGTTTACACGAAGAAAGCTATTTATCTGGATTATAAAATCGGTGGTAATGTAATTAAAAATATTTTGTGAATTTTACCTTCAGAAGATTTCGTTTCGAGCAAGTGCTAACTAAACGAGTTACATTAAGATATTTAATTTTAATTTTGTTTTTGATTAGTTTCTGCTGTTTTTAGTATGTCTTTTTTTTCTGTTAAGTTTGAAATTGACATTTAGTACATAAAATTCCTCATTTAAGCAATGATTTGCAACTGAAATAAGTTCCAAACTATAACGTAGTTGTCCTTTCTTGGACGTTGATTAGATGCGTGTGCAGATATAATTGACCTTAAAGTACCCTGTTATGCAGTGACAAAGGTCATAGCGAAGGGTTTAGGCATTGTGCTAAACTTTTTTCTCTTGGTTTTGTAAAGAGAACCGAGTTATAAACCCATCATAGTCCGCCTCTGCAGTGTAGCTGGCGCCCGCCTCAGTCGAGTGCTGGTAGCGTGTCTGCCTCACGTTCAAGAGGTCTCGAGCTCGAATCTCGGTCGAGGTGAGTTACCTATATAAGGTTTATTCCGGGGTTTTCCCTTATCCTGAAAGATGAATGTTGGGTAACTAAGCTCTATGGACCCTCGGCTCATTTGAGCATCATTTCATCCATTCCATTCATCGTCTATGTTCAAGAGGTCCCGAGCTCGAATCTGTCAGAGTGAGTTATTCTGGATAAGTTTTGTCTGGGCTTTTCCTTATCCTTGAAGATCAGTGTTAACTCTAAGCTCTATAGACCTTGGCCTCATTTGAGACATTTTTTCACCCATTTCAGTCATCGTCCGATATGCTTAAACGTTAGAGGATATACATTTAAAAAAGAAAAAATGTTAGTTTGGAAACCACCTCAGTATTCGCCTGCTGACCAGGGCAAATCCCCCAAAACCTAAGAAAGGTTAGATTAGATTAGATTGACTTGCGTTCAGTAGGTTCACTTGTAGCCAGAAAAGGCTGTGAACATTTAACATGTCCAGAGATATAAAGTTTAATAGCATATATATGTACAAAAGTTAACATAAGACACATATTATAGTATACAGGCAATATGAACAACAATATGGAAAACAAAGCAGGGATAATTATATATGATACAAAATCAAACACTTTTTAATTCAGCTTTCACAGTACGTCTCAAACTTTTTGCAATGGATACCATTCTTGTTATTTCTTAAATACATATACATTAAAATAAACTTTCAACATTCATCAAAGATATATTTGCAATGATTTGTCATTGGAACAGTTATATACTACTTACAGAGCTACAGAAGCATTATCAGGATAATTTGTCATTCAGATAATATTGTACAGAATAAAAATATTTTGAGCAAAGGTTCTCTGTAACAGAATTTTTAAAAACACCGAAATTATCAATTTTTTCTTTAAGAACATTAGGAAGTGCGCCAAATATTTTGATAGTTTCATAATACACACCTTTCTGGAAGCAAGAAAGTTTAGCACTGGGATAATGGATATTATACTTTTGTCTATTGTTTATTTTGTGAATAACAATATTTGTTGCAAATAAGGCATGATTGCATACAAAGAATTTTAGGATCGAGAATATATACATGCAAGGAAGCGTTAATATCTTCAGTCTTGTAAAAAGATCTTTACAGGAGCATCTGGTGTGGGTGTTAGTAATGATTTTTATAACCCTCTTTTGCATAAGAAATGTTTTTTACTTTCTACTGAGTTGCCCCAAAATAATATTCCATATTCCATAATAGAGTTAAAGTATGCAAAATATACTAATTTAAGTGTGTCAATAGAACTCACATTAACCAGCTCTCGGATAGCATAACAGGCAGAACTGTGTTTAGGTAAGATATAATTTATGTGAGTTTTCCAATCTAAACATCTGTCCACTTGAAGGCCCAGAAATTTTATGTTGTCAATTTCTTCTAAAACCATATCATTAATTCCGATTTCTATTTGAGTATTTGACGTACGACAGGTTATAACTTTGACCACTTTTGTTTTGTCTGCCCGGTTGGCAGGAATCGAACCCGGGAACTCTCGAATGTGAGGCTCGTTACCGTGGAGACACTTGCTGGGTAACGTGCTAAAGAGATTGCAGAATAGAAGTAAGATAAAATTACAGCAAGGCTGAAAACTGAGGTGAAAAAGAAGATCAGCTGAAAAAGGCACGGCATCTCTGCAGCAATATATACACGTCCAGAACACCACTGAAATAACTCTTGGAAAGTTAAACCAGATTTGTGTGCCTCTAGTTAGATAACATGCGGGGTTTCCATCTCAAATTCTAATATGTTATTTTTCCCACGACCTCTTGAATAAATGGAGATAAAGCTAGAAAGCGGAGTTATTGTATGTGGCATTTCAGAGATGAATTACCATTGCAGATTCTGTTGTTTTATCTCACCACTTTCATTCCCTTCTATTCTCACGCTAGGAGACAAGTTCTGATTTGCAACAGACTCTTGCACAATTCCTAAAGAATATGAAACACTTGTTTACCGATAAACTTCCTTCCACGTGTACAAACACAAACTTTCTTTTGTTTTCCCACACTATGGGGACACGCTCCACAGTAAAACAAGAAATCTGATGTATTACATTTACTTGACATTCTCTACACACTAGTATTTACTCAGCAACTATTAGTTGCATTTATTGGTATTCATAGTTGAGTGTATAAACATTTGCAATTATAGTTTCATTATATATTTCGTTGTAGATGTGCATTATTTTTCGCAGAAGCAAACTCTCCGTTTGTGTTGCTGCGCGAAGGGTTTCCTAATTCTCAGGCGCTCTTCATTTGTCATATTCTTCCCTAGCTATATCAGCCCTAGCAACCATCGGTTCACCTCGCAGTTTTCAAAAACAGTACTGCAGCAATTATTGTAAACCAACTGACGGATATAGCTGATTCAACTTCAGTAAACCTATAGAAAATATGCGAAATGTTTGTTCCAAAAACATAAAATCAGTTATTTTATTTTTCGACAACATTGGTGGATTCACAACATTTTTCTCGGCTTCACCATAACGCAATAATCTGTTGCTTTTAGTTTTCAACAGACGCATTCCAGCTGCTTCTACGACAATATGTATATGTGTTGTGAAGAGCATTCATGAAAACAAACTTTATTTATTACAGGGTTTTAAGGAGATTGATGAGCAAAATGGGAGGGATGCTGTAACAATACGAGGAGCTCTTGATTTGAAGAATTTATTGAATCAAGAATTTTGGTTTCTTCTAAGCTTTTGTACGACGTTAGATACGTGTTTAAATTCTATACAATACAATTCAGATGCAAATTGCCGATAGAGTTACAGTATCTAATGCTTTGTCGTGTTTAGAATCAGCTATATATGCAATTCGTGAGAACATCAGAAGATACCGGACTGATGATATTGCTCCACCTCAAGAAAGGGACCAGGTGGCCGCAAAGTGAGATTTGTGGTGGACAACACGGCGCTGGGGCGGGTTTTCTCCGGATCTCCGGTTTCCCCCGCCATCTCATTTCACCGGTGCTCCATCTTCATCTCATGTATCATCAGTGTCATCGCCTGCGGTGCCGTATGTAGTAAAAGCGGGCGTTAAACACTACACTTTTCATTTCAAGAAAGGGACCGAATTACGTTCTATAGCAAACCAGAACTCATATACCAAATAAATGTGACACAGTGATAACCAAATGAAAGGACAACTCCAATAGTCATGAATTCAATATTATTGATCCAAATATTTTTTTATTTCATTCAGAGAAAATTTCCCTTCTGTAAGAAAATTTTCATTAAATTACAATTCCATTATCTCCTACGAAAAGTTAAAAAATGAACTGTTAGTGATTTATCATAATGATACATTTAAAGATCTCTTCAGTCAGTGAACGGTTCGATTTTTTTTATACAACACTCCTTTGAGGAAGTGGCCACGCCGTGGCTCAGTGGTTAGACCGCTTGGCTCTCACCAAGGCGGCCCGGGTTCGATCCCAGGCGACCGCAAAGTGAGATTTGTGGTGGACAACACGGCGCTGGGGCGGGTTTTCTCCGAGACCTCCGGTTTCCCCCGCCATCTCATTCCACCGGTGCTCCATCTTCATCTCATGTATCATCAGTGTCATCGCCTGCGGTGCCGTATGTAGTAAAAGCGGGCGTTAAACACTACACATTTCATTTCATTTCATTTGAGGAAGTATTTTCTGAAGTATACAAACATTGCAGTAACAACTGCAGTTTCAACAGCCAAGTCTGAGAGAAGATTCAGTATATTTAAAAGAATTAAGTGTTTCTTTAGGAATATCATGGGCCAAGATAGGCTTAATTCCTGAACTATTTGTTCCATTCACGAAGAGGACATTGTTGAAATGTGAAAACTTCAGTAACAGTAGGTAATTGAAATGTTTGTCGCCTTGAAAAAGAGACATGCTCAGTTTTGTACAAGTAATATTTTACCCTTTAATATTAGTTATTTTATGGTTAAAATGTATATTGTTTTGATACACTTCTGCTATTGCGGTGTTTTGACAATGCAATTAAAGTTGATTTGTTTTAAAAGGTATAACCTTAGCGTCTTCACATCTGGCCCCACCAAGAAAAATACTCACGAGCGGCCACTAAGCAGAAGTACGAGTATATCTCGCGCAAACGCTTTAAACACTTTGGTGATAAGAGACAATTGAAACCTGTATGAATTAGAAACCGAATGCAGTTACTTTCACATGCCTATTAAATGGAATGTGTTAAAACCATATCGTTTTAACGATTTCATCCTAATTTATCTATTGTTTATAAAAGAAAAAAAAAAACTTACCCTCCACTCTGGTCACCGCGATTCTGGTGTAATGTTCTATTTTATCCTCTAAACAAACTAAAACAAAGCTAATTAGAAACAAATGAAAAATACATAAACCATTTCTTAGGATACTAAGAATTTTCCACCTTGAAATTAAACTCCTTAAGTTAACTTCAGAATAAGACTTAATATTGTATAAACAGAACACAAATTAACCGAGAAAAAGCAGAAATGGTTGCATAGCTATCCTTCTGCATGTTTAGCGTCGGAAATGGAAAATTAACAAGAGCATTTTATTCAAAGATTTGTTAGTCGAAAATAGAAAATCAGGATAAAGACACTTCTAGAATTTTGAGTTAATGGGGGAAAAGGCATACTTTATAACACTTGGAAATAAAATGACAAGGCTTCTAACGGCTGCTTCACTGTTCTGTTTAATATATCATTGTTTTACTCACATTGTTTACTCACGCTTGTAACAATACATTTTTGTGAACATTAATATCGCCTTTTTACTTATTAAATTCATTACTTTGATGTAATCAGGTTCTTAATGTCACCTGGCGTATTTTTTGGTGTTGTATAATTAGCTACAAAGAAGTGCAACCAAGCAAAATTTCCATTTCTTATGCCTGAAACATTAATGTCTTTGCCTATCGAGACCCACTATCAAGAAAATATTGGACAGTCTTTCTTATATACATTACAAGCTACTACAAACATTAAAAATGCATGATCGAGGTTTATATCTTAACATTTCTTTGAGATTTACAGAGTTGCATTTGAATGTACTCGTATGTATTTAAAGGAAAATATTAATTTTGGGAGGAATGGTTCACAGTTGAGTTCTGTTTTATTAGCTGCAATAGTAATTAATGTTTCATAAAGCACTTGCTTTTAAAATTTCAATCGTATTCCACTGTTTGTAAAATGAAAGGTAAAATTACCACCTTATGCGAAATAAAGATAGTTGTGTAATTTACCACTTTAATGGATGAAATGCTCAGAGAGAGGTCGCCGTAATTATTTTGTATACTTTTACATTTGGTACAGTTCACAAAATAATTATGTCCCGCCTACAAAAATAAAAATTAAAATAAAACAAAATAAAACAGAAATGTATGCTTTACATGTGATTCATCCACGTACCGCCACCACTGTTGATCAGCAGAAATACCCTTTAATCAGTTCAGCTATACTAAGCACAAGAACCACTTGTTGATTAAGCTTACATTTGTTAGCAAAGTGCCCAACAATGGAATCATTTATAGTTCTGATTTACTACTTAACTGAAATACAATAGGGATAACTTATGTCGACCTCTTTGATCTACGGTATCATGCTATCCTCTGGTTCCCGGGTTTAAACGCGGTGGAGGGCGATGGCTTCCTTAGCATTTCTTCGGAAGGGAAGGAAAACCGCTGATGCCATGTTGTAGATTTAATCTCGAGCCCGATAAAGAGGCCTATGAACAAAGTTAGGCAGTGTTTCATTCCCGACGTATGATTTATTGAGTATTAAACTCCATCTTGGGCTACCCTTGAGTTGGGCATTAAGAACCATAGCAGTTAGACGGTCCATAAATAAAAATTCATTAAGATAATATTTTCTACAGATGTTCTGGAGTTAAATTTGCTTATAATATTTGTCCTTTAGTTTACAATTATAGATGAAATACAGCGTTTCAAAACTGCAACTACTTAACCTATTAGGGACGCTACATCATTTTGAGTTAAGCAGCATAATGTCGCAACTCACTTTTGAACTACTTTGAGTAGTAACTTATATTTTTAACCATTGCTTGGAGAAACATAAAATATGACCAACACACGTTACATAAGTTTGCATGTAACCATAATTCAAATTAGTGCTTTGGGTTAGCTTCCTAATTACATCATTGACCCTAATTTTTGTCCAATATTTCAGCCAGTTGTTTCTATTCAAAGCATCTAGGGAAAATAAAACAAATGAGGCGCGCATTTCTTTACGTATGATGACTTATGAATGGGATTGTCTATAGACTATAGAGTACTTTGATCCGGAGTGACTCAGTGGGACAATGTCATTGTCAAGCTGAACTGGCATTCTTCCAAGTTCCAATTATTCTAGGAGTCTAGGTGTTTGCCCATTATGTAATGCTTGAGTTATGTCTACGTGACGGTCATGTCAATATGTCGGGCGCTCCTTTCAACTGTTCTTCCTACAAATACTTGTCAACACAAACACCTATATTATTACTAGGGATGGCGAATTTACATATCTGTGACTATGCGCAAAATGCAGCAATGATTCAACTTCATTTTTCTCTAAGACAAACGTGTGAATAATCTAAATTCCCATATTCTATATTTCATACCATAGTATTCATATACTACAAACTTGAAGCGAGTCAAACTATGGCAAGAAACAAAACAATGTAGACAGTTAAAAGTGGCAAAACTATTATTTTCCTAAACTATAATCCAACACCTTGCTTATAAATATTCTTATAGAACAGAATATAAATTATACAAGTTGCTATTTACAATATTTTATATACATTATACACATATTATCTTAACCTAGTTGCATAAATAGGTGACATTTTTTACTATAGGTAGTTCAGTTGCTTGGCTCCCAGGCCTTCTACCGGTTGAGTAGCAGTCACCCTTCATTCATCTACTCTAACTTGTTTCCCCTTGCTCTCACAGCATTTTTTCCTTTTTTACATTTCTCATCCACTTCTCTTTAAACTTCCAAAACAGGTTCCCCATATTTCTATTTTTACTGTCATTTTTCTCCGTAACCATTTTTATGTTTACCAACTCGCTTTGCATATTTTCCCATTTATTCTCCCATATTTTCTGTCTCCATACTGCTAGCCCTTTGCACTTTGTCAGAATGTGAACTGTGTTTTCTGTTTCTCCACATAATTCACATATTTCTACGCTGCCACTTCTTAGTCCCATTAAGAGCATTGATCCTGTTTTAATCCAAGCCATTCCTTCCCTCTCCTGCGTGTACATTGGTCTACACATCCCTTTCTTCCCCTTTCTCTTTTTATTAACCTCTAAAACTTTAATTATTTTCTGTTTTTTAATCCTCCCCATAGTTCTGTCTTTCTATATCCTCTATTCTGGTTCTATTTTCCAAAACCTGCTACATTCCTATTTTCTATTCTCCGTAAGTCTCCAATTCCTATTACTTCCACAGTTTTTTCTGTCTTTGACCACCATATATTTCTGTTTCCCACTTTCTTTTCCTGATTCATACAAACCTTTAGGATTTCATTATCTTTTATTAGCATTTTGGCAAACTTTCAAGAGTCTTTCAATGATTACACATTTTCTTTTGGCTTTTCCTAATTCTACTAAGGCTACTTCACCTGGAGCTAAACTAGGTAATCCCAGCAAATTGTTTGCATAACTGGTTTATTTTATTACTTTATATTCATATGTTAGATTAGATTGATTTGCGTTTAGTAGGTTCACTTGTAGCCAGGAAAGGCTGTGAACATTGAACATGTCCAGAGGTATAAAGTTTAATAGCATATACATGTACTTGAAAAGTTAACATAATACAAATATTATATTATACAGGCAATATGAACAACATTATGGAAAACAAAGCAGGGATAATTATATATGATACAAAATCAAACACTTTTTAAACCAGCTTTCACTTGGCTTATGCCAGTACGTCTCAACCTTTCTGCTATGGATACCATTCATTGTTATTTCTTAAATACATATACATTAAAAATAAACTTTCAACATGCATCAAAGATTTACTGTAATGTTTTGTCATTGGAACAATTAGATACTACTCACAGAGCTACAGAAGCATTATCAGGATAATTTGTCATTCAGATAATATTGTACAGAATAAAAAGGTTTTTAGCAAAGGTACTCTCTAACAGCGGTTTTAAAAGCACCGAAATTATCAATTTTTTCTTTAAGAACAAATATTTTGATAGTTTCATAATACACACCTTTCTGGAAGCAAGAAAGTTTAGCACTGGGATAATGGATATACTTTTGTCTAGTGTTTATTTTGTGAATTACATTATTTGTTGCAAATAAGGCACGATTGCATCCAAAGAATTTTAGGATCGAGAATATATACATGCAAGGAATCGTTAATATCTTCAATCTTGTAAAAAGATCTTTACAGGAGCATCTTGTGTGGGTGTTAGTAATGATTTTTATAACCTTCTTTTGCATAAGAAATATTTTTTTACTTTCTACTTAGTTGCCCCAAAATAATATTCCATATTCCATAATGGAGTTGAAGTATGCATAATACACTAATTTAGTGTGTCAATAGAACTCACATTAACCAGCCCTCGGATAGCATAACAGGCAGAGCTGAGTTTAGGTAAGATATAATTTATGTGAGCTTTCCAATCTAAACATCTGTTCACTTGAAGGCCCAGAAATTTTATGCTGTCAATTTCATCTAATATATCATTAATTCCGATTTATATTTGAGTATATGACGTACGACAGGTTATAAATTTGAACTCTTTTGTTTTGTCTAAATTCACAGATGTTTATCTCTTACCCATTTATTGTGACATGTACATGTATATCAACGTCACTAAATGTAGTAAATGAAACCTAAGTGCAATCAATAAAATAAAATTTCTGGGCCTTAAAGAGAGGGTTATAACTTAAAATATTTCTCACCTTTCTTCGAAAAGGCCAATAACGATTTTCTCATGGAATCAGGCGAACTATTAAATTATTTCACTAATACAGTTTCATAACTGTTTACCGATGGCACAGTTGGTTTCATCTCTGGCCCGCATTCGGGAGGTCCGAATTCGATTCCCGTGGCCGACCTACCTGATCCAGGGGCGTTTTCGAACGTTTTTCCGGGTCTCCAGGCAAGTGCTGGGTAGGTTATTTACATCCTCCAAATTTCCTGTCTCTCCATTTCATCTCCATTGTCATTTCATATCATCTCTCATCTGGGTAGAAGTGTCTTTCAGGGTAGAAGTGTCGGCGGGAGTATCGGCGGTGCATGGTAACGCTTGATTTGTATTTTGGCGAACTTACACCTCCTTAGGTATACATTATTTGAACTCCTGGGAGAGCAAAGGTTTCTTCACTTGAATAGGTAATTCAATACATATACAAAAAGGCAAGTGATTACGTAGAAAATGAAGCAAGCTACAGTGAAGTAATGAATATTACACAAATATAAATATTTGTAACAAAAACTTCTATTAACCTAAGAAAATTATGTTAATTCTTTTTTTCTAATTGACATCGATATCACAAACAAATTGCTTGCATCGTCAGTCCAACACAATTCGTCGTCAAGGATTCCAGTTACCATGTTCTTATGGTTATTCAGTATTACCAAACTCTGAAAACGAAACAGACCTAAAAACAGAGTCAACTGCTGGTATTTCAAAATTCACTACGAGATGTTTATTTTCTAAAATAAATATATTTTCCCAAACCATTAAATCTATCGGATCATTTAGTTGTTTTAATAATTTAACTTTTTGGTCATTTAACCATAAAATAAAATAGAAGTTAAATTACACTGGACAACGAAAAAAAAAAAAAAAACACAATTCTTGAATGTTTCGAGCACTTCATGAGGCAATTCCTACTAATTTGGGTTGAGAAAAACAAATATGACAATGAAAAAAAATTGTTAGCTCTAGTTTCTATGATATACACAAAGAGGAAGTATTACATATTACGGATTGAGAGAAAAGGATACATTTTAATTACATACTTGCTAACAACAATGAAAGTACATTTTATTTTTTAACTGGTAATTAAATGCCAAGAGTTCTAAATTGCTGAAAAATACTTCAAAGATAGTCTTGTCTGAAGGGAATCATGTGCTGGCCTATTGACTTCGTCGTCTTTTAGCTTGCCTCTTGTGATGGAGTTCCGCAGAATCCCTATACAAAGACCAACAGTAATCCGCAAGCATTACTTCATTCTAACGGCCCTGATGTCTTTGTTCCATAACAGAAATGTCCTGATGGAATCTCTCCCCATGTTCATCACTAACAACTCCACAACTAGGAGGGAAAAAGTCTAGGTGGGAGTGGAGAAAATGGATCTTAAGGGACATGTTGCATACTACGTTACGGTATTTTTGCAGGAGCATTGACACCAAATGCTTGTAGTTGTCATCTCTTTTGTTGCCTAACAATCCATGAACACTCCCCTTGAAGGTTTCCCAAGCTTCCTTTCCTTTCCCCTCCAAAATTTGATCAAATGCAGGAGCCTTTACAAGTTCTCTTATTTGTGGTCCGACAGAAATGCCTTCCTTAACTTTTGCATCACTTAATTTCCAAAATTTCTCTCTGATGTTATTTGACAGGTGTGCCAACTCCCAAAAAATATTCCCCCCAAATTTAAAATCTTCACTCTAAAAATTGAAATGTCATTATCTTCAAAACAAGAGCTAATCTATCATTCTTATGGTGATATTTGAATTCAGCAGATAGAAATACATATAAATTCACTATTTTTAAGCCCGAAACATTTCATTGTTGCCCAGTGTTATTAAAACAATTAAATGGTCCGATAGAATTAATGGTTTGGGAAAATATGTATTTTAAAAGATAAACATCACGTAATGAATTTTGAAATACCAGCAGTTGATTCTGTTTTTAGGTTTGTTTCGTTTTCAGATTTTGGTAATACTGAAAAAAAAAACATAAGAACATGGTAACTGGAATCCTTGACTACGAAGTTTATTGTTGGACTGATGATGAAAACAATTTGTTTGTGAAATCTATCTCAATTAGAAAGAAGAATTAACATCATTTTCTTAAGATAACTGATGTTTTTGTTACAAATATTTATATTTGTGTAAAAAGGCAAGTGTTTTGCTTTAAGCATATTTACATTTTTGCTGTGCGACATTCTATCTCTTACGGCTTACCAGTTATGCAAAAGTCAATTCAGAATGAAACTGACTTCAAAGGCTGTTCGCAGAAAATTCAAGATATGTATTCAATTTATCATGAAAATAGTTTAAAAGTATATGGAATTTTGATCAAAATCTTTGACATTTTATGAGAAAAACAAAGTTTTAAAAACATTTTTATGTAAGGGGTAGTATGGAGTTGGAGCCTTGTATGGAATTCTTAGAAGATGCTCAACTTTGATATAAAATGGCCTTCTGAGTTACGCTGTTTCTAAAAGTGCTTTTTTGATACAAGAGTTTTAACAAATGATTTCGATCTAGTGGTTGTCTTAAATGATCTAACATTTGGCTATTGTTTATAGAGCTTGCAAACTTGGTCCTACTAAGTCGAGGGACCTCCACGGATGTACTTTTCAAAAGTGAGCTTACGTTTTAAGCATTGTTACAGAGTACAGTTTAATAATAAATTATATTTACGCACAGACAATGATGTAGTCAAGTTTTCAGGGGTTAGAGCCCATTTCTCGCCCTCTTTATTTTGGGGAGTGCCACAGCAATTCCAGCATTTTAAATACTTGCCAAATACACCGGTTGTACATAAAGCAGGTGGAGGACAGAGGGCAAGAAGAGACAAAAGATGACAAAGCAGAGACTGCGTCATCTCATATTTATGTCCCTGGGAATATCCCTACGGGTAAGAAACAATGTAACCTTTGTGTTGGGGGAGGCTAGTGTTGCCAACCTTGTTTCTTGCAGTGCAAATATTACCCGGCGTAAGTGAATCTGGTTGTAAGGTTTAGAAATTCAATTGTTTTTGATGCAGCATTTCTTGGTAAAACCTTGTTTGTATTTCTAATAACGGAATCTTTATGTTCAAATTACTCTGGTTCTTCTCTTATTTCACCTCTCACTTTAATCATGCTCCTCTCTCTTGTTCTTATTCCTGTCCTCTCCTTCGGTTTCTATTATCTCCCCTTCCCTTCTCTATGCAGTGTGTAGGCCATGTGATGTTATGAAATCTAATAAATTTTTTGTGGGATATTAGTAAAAGTGAACCATTTCCGTTTAATGCAAATTGTACTTCTTTCTTATGGTTGCAACACAGTTGGACCTACTGTCCACCAACGCAGAAAAAGTCTCTGAAAGGAATGTGCCGCCTTACACAGTGGTTGGGACAAGGACAGCGAATGTGTGTGACAGAACGCATGCTACACAAGGAGCAGAACCGTTAAAAAATATGCGCCCTATTCACTCAATATACTAAAACCGAGAAGATTCATTTACAAAAGTAGAAGCCGTCAGAATGTTTTTGAACGGTCTGTAACTGAACTGACATGGGTGTCAAATCTATCCAGGGAGGGTGTGGGAACCTTCTCTTACCCTCCTGTGTCTCCGGCCACGGAGACTTTCTTTCCTATGCTATACTTTAAGTTGTTTCTCTCTTAGAGTTTTTTTTTTTTTTTTTTTTTTTTTTTTTTGTGCGTGTGTGATGTACGCCCTCCAAGGTTAGTCATATCGGACGATGAATGATTGGTGAAATTATGCTCAAATGATTCCGGGGTCCATGGAGCTCAGAGCTACCTGACATTCGTCTTTAAAGATAAGGGAAAACCCCGGAAAAACCTTACCCAGGTAACTCACCCTGACCGAGACCTCTTGAAGGTGAGGCAGACACGCTACCATCTACGCTACCGAGGTGGGCACTTAGAGGTTGAAAGGAACACTATTGTTACAAGCCAGTTCGTGTTCGTCCCTCATTGGTGGATATGCACCGTGTTGCGATGCCGTTGTGCAGCTCCTCGAAACAGGCTGATGTGGTAACGGAGGGAATACCTTATGGTCCTATCTGATACGTGGCCAGGGAAGGTCGGATGAGATTGAAGGAAGCGCACGACGATGTATTTGATGGTATACTGCCTGTTGTATATAAACAGTGTGCACAAAAATCTGCTGCGGAGTACAATCGCAGAGCTCAAAACTGAAAGTGCCGCATGTGACCACTAACAAGTAGCTGCTGGAGATCTCTCGTCAGCTCTGGCGTGGGTGTGGGGGACGGCACCTCTTATGTATGCCATGTATAGACCTCTGCCCGTCAGAGGTAAACAACCCGTCTCGTACGTACAATGCTGTGTTATTATGACTGTAGGTTCCTACGAATTCCAGATTCCTTTTCGGGTGCTTTCATCTATACTCCGCACACAATTTTTGGCACCCAGGCCCCTCATAGAGCCCCTCAAACTCTCAAGCGAATACAGGTATGAGCATAGCGATAGTTCTCTTGTAATAAATTGTAACTCGCTAACCTCCGCGTCATGTGCCCGCCATCAAGCGCCACACAGCTCCAGAATGTCATATGGACAGAGTGAGTGATTGTGAGAGCGAGTGAGCGAGTGAGAGGTTTAAGGTCTTGTCGACAGCTAATAATTTGGGTCACCTATAATACGAGGGCTGTTCAGTAAAGAATGATTTTTTTTTTTTTTTTTTTTTTTTTTGACAACGTACCTTTACTTATCCTCATAATTTTGATGGTCCTTCTCAAAATAGTCTCCCCTGAATGCGATGCACTTGTCCCAGCTTTTCTGTCAGTCTTCAAAGACATGCTGGAAACCATTTTTGACAGATCCTTCAAAATCGCCTCCGCAGTCTTTACCACTGCTTCTGATGATGGATAATGGATCCCACGAAGGCGTTTCTTCAAATTAGGGAATAGAAAAAAGTCACATGGAGCTAAATTCGGACTATAGGGATGGTGAGGGATGCACTTCACGTTGATTTTTGCAAAATATTCAGCAACAACATTGGCAATATGCGGCCGCGCATTATCGTGGCGCAGCATCCAGGCTGCTTCACGGAAACGTGGTCTTTTGCGTCTGATATGGACTTGCAATGTTTTCAGGACATCCCTGTAGTATTGTCCAGTTACTGATGTGTGTTCAGGTACAACATGTTGATAAACCTTTCCACGAATATCAAAGACTGAGATAAACATAACTTTCACAGCAGAAACAACCACTTTTGCTTTTTTGGGGGTTGGTGATGAAGGAGATTTCCACCCTGAGCTTTGCTGTTTGCTCTCAGGATCAAAAAGATGTAGGTTTCATCAGCAGTGATTACGTTTGAAAGAAACTCCGGATCTTCCTCTATCATCAACTTTAACTGCATGCCGATCTGCATGCAAATGTCCTTTTGTTCGGGAATCAACAGTCTTGGAACCCATCACGCAAAAACACGTCTCACGTGTAATGTTTCTGTCACCAACGTGTGGGTGGCACCCTATGAAATGTTCAGTATTTCAGAAATAGATCTTAAGGTAATTCGTCGATCCCTCTCACAATAGCAGCAGCAGTGTTGACGATTTGTTCCGTAAGAGCAGTAAGTGGAGCACCGGGTCCACCTTCCTTTGAAATTGAATGTCTCCCCCTCTTTAAACATTTTAAACCACCTTCGATCTGTGCTGTAGGGAAGAACAGACTCTCCATAGGCCTACTGTAACATTGTATAGTCCTCAACTGAAGATTTGTTGAGATGAAAGCACAATTTCAAGGCCTCATATTGTTCGTCGCGTGTTACCTCCATTGCAGGCGATACTGAACATGTCTGGATTTGCCTGGTTCTCACAGGCGGGAACCAAGAGTACCTACAATGAAACTGTTACGGCGTGTTTTGTTTCACATTAAGCTAACAGAATAAAATAAGATTGAATTTTAGTGCAAAAAATTATGACCGCAAAACATTATGATCATTCTTTATTGAACTGTCCTCGTATAAAAGAGGGAGGCAAATGAAATGGAAAAGGACAGCCGCGGCAGAAGACACTACTTGCCAACCAGAAAAACATCCATAATCAAAATAGGCAGCCACCAGGGATGGAACCAGAAATCATGCGAATGTAACCCGGAAGTCATCTGCTCATATTATACTTACTCTCATCCCAAACTAGAACAACTTATTGGTAAACATATAGGAGAGAAGAAATAGAGAAGTGCTGGAACGGAACACCCTTAGGCTACTGATCGAGTTCATGGGTGTTTGCCTTTATATTTCATCGCACAATAACTAACAAGCATAGCAATGGAACTTGTTTTCTAATCACTACTCAGCCGGAATTCATTCCGAGAGGGAAAAGCCCACAAATGTTGAGATTCATGTCTGTTTTGCACAAAATAGTCTCCTCCTAAACCAGGTCAGTTCACATAAAACTCTTCTTGAGGCGTATAACGAACCTGCAGGAAGGTGATCAAAGCAATGACGATTCTACACTTCTGTAACTAAAATCATATTTGCACAGAATATTTGCACATTATAATAATACACTTAGTCGTCCTAAGTTTGATAAACGAACACACTCTTAGTATTTGAATCCACATACACGTTTTGTGCTTGCTTAAGGGTACAGGTAGGTCAATTTTTTATATATCACTTTTTTGAATATATGTTTCTAAAATTTATACTAGAGGCATTAAATTAAATAATTAGTAAGTAAAGAGATTTCCTTTTATCTCTGGTAGTTTTGAAGTTCTTCATTGTTTAATTATTTTAAAAGTGCACAGAAGCGTTTCATACCATAAACAAATCAAAGTTTTACTAATTTAAAAGATCTATAAATATTGAAGAAACATTTTATATTCGTGGTTAATATTGGAGAAATATTTTCAAAATAAATGTTCCATTTACGTTTTAATTTTTGAGAAAGAATTATACACTTATGAGAAACAATATTTCTCAAAAGTTTTAATGGTTTAATAGGCATTCTAATCAAATCCCTGTCACCACAAAATAGTAAAACTTGGATACCGATAAAAGGCGTTATACCAGTACGGATTTGTTTATTGTGGGTTGTCAGGGTAAGCAGTGCATAGGAAGTGGCAAGTCAAAACAAACCAATATGAATGGGACGTATTACCCCCTGTCACGCTTTGAAATGTTTAATAAATAAAACTAGCGATTTTCATGGCGCACCCATTTTGGTTGAATATTGTTTATCCAGAAAAATAAATTTATATATAATTAACTGACTAATTTATATTTATTATTTATTTAATTTATTTATTTATTTACTAACAAACACAACCAGATAATATTTTATTTATCTGAAAACTAGTGAGAAATACTTTTAGTAGTAATTTATTATACAAGTGTGTAGGACACACTATGAAAGAGCCAGACTGAAAAATTCAATGCCATAGCCGGGATTTGAACCACGGATCTTCTGATTGCCATCCACCCGCTCTAAACCATTGAGCTACTATGGCCAACGTGCCAACATGACATTAAATTCTCCAACTGACTCGTGTTTTTTCCGGTAAACCACTTAGGAGTTCTCATAAACACATGAGACAACTACCTTAATGGCGACTTACTATGCTGTAAGTACTTTAAGGCCCGGGCTTTAGAGTTCGGACCACTATTAGGTACAATTAATGGAAATTAATTGTTCTTTAACACTCATAGATCCGTGGTTCAGATCCCGGCTATGGTATTGAATTTTTTAATCTGGCTCTACCCTTCCATAATTCTGTAATAATTTTACAAGAGATAGTAATGAACTAAATAAGGAATAAGTCATTGAATTATGAATGTGGAAACGAGTGTTCCTATTTGCAATGATACAAGTACTGGTAACATTACTGCTTCTAATCCATTAGGAGTTATTAACTCTTATGCTAATGTACAAGTTCACTTTCATGTAGTTAAAGAATAAAAATGTTTTGTTTGATGTTGCTGTTAAAAGGTTATAGAAAATTTGTAGTTAACCATTTATTTACTTTGTCCAACACGTTACCGTAGCAACGAGCGAATTTTGTGTACTTCATCTCACTCGTTGCTCTAATAACTTTGATTTGAAATCCAAGTTTTCTTATGTCGTTTCTCTCTAGCAACGATGTCTATTACATATATATCTGTAGGATAAAGATACTTTATCATTTGTTTACTAATATTATTCTCACTTCTCTCCCAAATTACACCATGTGCCTCAGGGTTCTAATTTAGGTCCACTACTATTTCTTTTGTTTATAAATGATATATCATCTGCTACATGTTCAAATATATTACTTTTCGCGGATGATTTAAAAATATTTAGTTCCGTAAAAATCTATCTCTGATTGTGCAAAACTTCAAAAAGACCTGAATGCATTAAATAAATGGAGCAAAGACAATAATCTTCCTTTTAATATATCAAAATGCAAAGTTATGGTCTTCTCTAGGCTTAAAATGAATATTGCTTTTAGATGGAATTAATTTAAAATTTTTAGAAACGACTGATTTATGAATTATTTTTAATAAGGACCTATCTTTTAATAAACACATTAACAGAGTAATCAGTGTAGCATAAAGACATTTGGGATTCATTATTGGTAACTCAGACAACTATATAATTCATTTGTAAGATCCAGACTTGAATACGCTTCACTAGTATGGAGTCTTTATACCACTAAATTTATTAAACTTATCGAAGTTATTCAGCACAAATTTCTAAGGCATGAGTTTTTTTTAAACCTTTTCATTATTTTCCTAAGTTCATATCAAATAATTCATTGTTTCATTTATTCCACTTTAGAAGTATCACATAGAAGTTGTCAGTTATTGCTTTTCCTTTACAAATTAATTCATAATATGATTGATGACCCTAACCTAACACAATTAATACGTCTTTACGTTCCAAATGTTGCAACTATAAATTTCTTAATATTTTTCTTCCTCGAAAGGTTAATTCTGATTCTTATAAATATTCACCTATACATAGAACGCAGTCATTATGCGATAAATTATATACCTTAAACATTGATATATTTAGTATGAAAATCAGAAACTTTGCTATATCCTGTGATTATTTATTATCAAAAGTAGAATAATTGACTTACTGTACATATGAACCAACGTTACCAACTTGTTTTTGTTTGTTTTTGTTTCGTTATTTATTCTGTAATTTTGTGTTGTTTTTTATACATTTTGTTCATATTGTAACTCTATAGTGAACATTGTAATTGGGGAAACCTGTAATGTTCACATTCAATAAATAAATACATAAATACCTACATAAATACATACATAAAGAAATGCATACATACATACATAAAGAAATGAAATACATACATACATACATACATACATACATACATACATACATACATACATACATACATACATACATACATACATACATACATACATACATACATACATACATACATACATACATACATACATACATACATACATACATACATACATACATACATACATACATACATACATACATACATACATACATACATACATACATACATACATACATACATACATACATACATACATACATACATACATACATACATACATACATACATACATACATACATACATACATACATACATAAAGAAATGAAATACATACATACATACATACATACATACATACATACATACATACATACATACATACATACATACATGCATGCATACATACATACATACATACATACATACATACATACATACATACATACATACATACATACATACATACATACATACATACATACATACATAAATACATACATACATACATACATACATACATACATACATACATACATACATACATACATACATACATACATACATACATACATACATACATACATACATACATACATACATACATAAATACATACATACATAAATACATACATAGATACATACATACATAAAGAAATGAAATAAGGAAATACATACATCCATAAAGAAATGCAATAAAGAAATACCTACATACGTAAAGAAATTAAATAAAGAAATACCTATATACATGAAGAAATAAAATACATACATAAAGAAATGAAATATATAAATAAACATAAATAAATACATAATTAAATACATAAATACATTTATAAATACATACATACATTCATAAATACATAAATAAGTAAATAAATAAGTAAATAAATAAGTAAGTAAATAAATAAATAAGTAAGTAAATAAATAAATAAGTAAATAAGTAAATAAGTAAATAATTAAATAAATAAATAAATAAATAAATAATTAATTAAATAATTAAATAAATAAATAAATAAATAATTAATTAAATAATTAATTAAATAATTAAATAAATAATTAAATAAATAATTAAATAAATAATTAAATAAATAATTAAATAAATAATTAAATAAATAATTAAATAAATAATTAAATAAATAATTAAATAAATAATTAAATAAATAAATAAATAAATAAATAAATAAATAAATAAATAAATAAATAAATAAATAAATAAATAAATAAATAAATAAATAAATAAATAAATAAATAAATAAATAAATAAATAAATAAATAAATAAATAAATAAATAAATAAATAAATAAATAAATAAATAAATAAATAAATAAATAAATAAATAAATAAATAAATAAATAAATAAATAAATAAATAAATAAATAAATAAATAAATAAATAAATAAATAAATAAATAAATAAATAAATAAATAAATAAATAAATAAATAAATAAATAAATAAATAAATAAATAAATAAATAAATAAATAAATAAATAAATAAATAAATAAATAAATAAATAAATAAATAAATAAATAAATAAATAAATAAATAAATAAATAAATAAATAAATAAATAAATAAATAAATAAATAAATAAATAAATAAATAAATAAATAAATAAATAAATAAATAAATAAATAAATAAATAAATAAATAAATAAATAAATAAATAAATAAATAAATAAATAAATAAATAAATAAATAAATAAATAAATAAATAAATAAATAAATAAATAAATAAATAAATAAATAAATAAATAAATAAATAAATAAATAAATAAATAAATAAATAAATAAATAAATAAATAAATAAATAAATAAATAAATAAATAAATAAATAAATAAATAAATAAATAAATAAATAAATAAATAAATAAATAAATAAATAAATAAATAAATAAATAAATAAATAAATAAATAAATAAATAAATAAATAAATAAATAAATAAATAAATAAATAAATAAATAAATAAATAAATAAATAAATAAATAAATAAATAAATAAATAAATAAATAAATAAATAAATAAATAAATAAATAAATAAATAAATAAATAAATAAATAAATAAATAAATAAATAAATAAATACCGCCTGTAATAACTGATTTTATCGTGTTGAAGAGAAAGCTCTTCATTATTCATGCCACATGCTTCAAATGGGATCCGAACCAAACGCTATTCCAACACGCTAGCTCTCTCACTTTAGTGAAAAGAGGTGTGGATAAGCGACAATAATTACATGGAGAGAAGTACATATTTCATTGAAATTATAGTTTTTTCTCGCCCTCGGTAATTTGCTTCTCTTAACTTGTTCTATACGTCAGTGATCTCTCGCCAAATTCCCGAAAGCTCTACTGACGCAAGTTTTGAAAGAGGCGCCTGTATCCGACAAGCTATTGGCTGCGCTCTGTGACGTCACACCCCCACCACATGTAAACACGAGGACCGCATGTGTTGTCTGCTGCGATAGCGTCAGTCTGCTTCAGCCGGCGAAGGAGGTATTTGTAGGAGAAGGTGAGAGATTCCGGAAGGTACCCTAGATCGTGTTCGGGTACGAAGATCCTGATGTAGGATTGTGTGGTGTGCTAGTGTGTTGGGGCACGTCGCAGATTCGTGTCTTTACCGTCTCCAGGTGCATCGGATAACATTAGCTGCAAGGAATTTCTGGGTAAGTTGAAGAATGCATTTCTTCCAGAGGGTGTTCCCATAGGAATCGATGTTTATTAGCAGCGTCTGTCATTTAATACAAGGATCTTAATAATCCCAGAAAACAGGAGTATGTATTAAAGGGCTAATTTTATTTGAATTTTGCCAGCGAAAAGGTATAGAATTCACTGTTATTTACAAAAACAAGCCTTTACATATTTATTTCAATATCATCCAAATTTTGCGTTCTTAAAATGAAAATTCATTTGTTTTGACGAATGTTCTTCAACCAGATTATTTCAGCTGCCTGTCAGATTTATTTTATTTAAACACACAACAATCACAGTTCTTTTTCTTTACTTTCAATACAACATAATATTAATTTATAACACTATAGCTGTGAAGTTTTCTTTCTTAAAATAATACTTATTGCAGAAAAGCTATACAAGTTCTATTGGTTAAGAATAAAATATGTTGTAAGACACTCATTAACTTGCCGAGGAAAACAAGTATCAAATAATCAAAATTCAAACTGAAAAAAAAAAAAAAAATTCATATAAATTCTTGCTTAAATGTTTTAAACGTAAACCTAAATGAGATTTCCTTTCAGTTTCAGTTAACAACTAAAGTGGTTAAGAAATTTGTGGCTACGGAACTTTGTTTTCGGTATTATTAAAACTAGAACAATTGAACCTTTCAAGTGGCATTATTTTTTGTTCTGGTTTACTGATTTGTTTTATCCTTACATTGAGAGGGAGGGGGAGAGAGAGATAACCTACCATGTTAAGCATGAACAGTCGTATCGAGTCGTATCATTTATGTAATCTGCGGAACACTGTCTTATAATTTTCAGCTCTTAAGCTTTGCTTGATTTTATTTTGTTGAAATATAGTAAACATGGTGATTTACTTATATACTAAATACACTTGTAAACAATTTTTGTTATTATGTTTGTTCATTATTTTGCAAAATAATTCAACATTTGCATTTTAACACCGTTTTCGTGAATATTATTTTTAAGTTTTTTTTTTTTTTTTTTTTTTTTTTTTTTTTTTTTTTTTTTTTTTTTTTTTTGTAAGTTAAGTCCTCAAACGTCATATCGGACGATAAATGGAATGGGAGAAATGATGCTCAAATGAGCCCAGGGTGCATAGAGCTTGGAGTTACCCGACATTCCTCTTTCAGGATAAGGGAAAACCCTTATAAGGGAAAACCCTTATAAGGGAAAACCCTTATAAGGGAAAACCTTCATAAAAGACATTTCAGCACCTTTTCATGTTAAATGACTCTTTGCGCTTTCAAAATATACTAGCATAGAACCTCACTTTTCAGTAAAAATTCCAGATACACTTCCAAGATTAAAATGAGTCATTTGATGTATTAAGACATTAACAAAGCTTTTAACATTTTCAGTGCCTGTTGAATGGTTTTGGATTTAATTGATATCTTTAAAAGTTGTGTAGTTCTGACACGCCATATTTCTGTGTCATGCCCATTTGTATTGAAGCCTAACAAGCCTGGGGTCCTTAACTTCTCGAGCACAAAACTGCAGTATTTTCTATTTATAGCCCTAAATATACGTTATGCTGTTTTAGCAACTACCAAAGCAAAGCCTGCAGTGCAAAGAATCCATTATAGAGGTAGGGTTTTACAGGAGTGGAATGAGTCATTTAAAAACTCTGCGTATCACCTGCAGGCAAGGTTTCAGCTGTTAATGACGAGAATTAAGGATTCAAGTCCCGTAATGTATCAAATCAAGGATGAATAAAAAAAAATGAGACATCTGAAGGTAGGAAACTGAAAATCCGGTAAGTTTTATCGTGTATCTGTAATCTAAAATTCAATTGTAAAAGGTTGTTTTTATGATCTTATAAAAACTGATTTGAAGACCGTCTACAGTACCAAGCTGCACTCCACGACAACGATATGGAGTTTCTCTGCTAAAAGAGGATATATTCAGCCTCACAAGGTCATTCAGGCTAGTTAAGACTGAGGGATCCAAATACTTCTCTACTTGTCAGAATATGGATGAGGGGCTTGGTCACTCGTGCCAGTAATACAGAAATTAAACGTCTTAAACGCAAGTATAGTGTGAAATTGAGATATATTTATAACATAGCGTCTTGCAGCATGCAGTTCTCGATGCTTTGGGGGGGAAAGGTGAATATCCTAAAGGTTTAGAAGGCAAATTGAAATCTTTGCAGGGGGAAATTCAATTCATCAACATATCATCAATATTAATCCTGCCTCTGTTCCTTTCATTTAAGAAAATTTGGTATTATTAGGATTTAGAGAGAAAAGCTGTTGAAATCAGCTGCAGATTTCCTTCTCTCTTCGTCTTATATGCTAGGCAACATAGCATTTGAAGTAAAGAGTGATTCAACAAGAGTGCCCTATCTTTAACACATGATAGCTGCTTTTGTTATTGTGTTACAGCAGTCATTTTTTTCATTTGGTTACATTTTTTATTGACAAATAGCCATAGAACGTTACAGCATTCAGCAACGCTAGAAATCGTGAAAATGTATTATTAAAATGGATCGTCTGTTCACCAAACCTTCCGTGTACTGCGTGATACTGGACTCTTATAAGGAACTAGTTTTGGCCTCAACTGGATGGTATGGATCTCAGAAACATCTGGTTCCAGCAAGATGGTGTCACACGTAACACTGCTCTCGAAACAATCGATCTTTTGAAGAAGTTCAGAGGTTTCATGATTTCCCGTGGTGGTGATTTTAACTGGCCCCTGAGATCATGTGTTTTAACGCCGTTGGATTACTTCTTATGGGGTTATGTTAAATCTTGAGTTTATGCCAATAAGCCAGAAACAGTAAAATGATCTTATGAATAACATACGTTATTGTATCATTGAAAATTATTGGGTCCCGTATACGAGAAATCCAACGAAGTCGCGGCGATCACTTAACCGATGTTCTCTTCCACACGTAATGACAATTATCTTCCAAAATAAAAAGAAAAATAAACCTCTATTTCTTGTTGAAAGACGCTATATAAACATCAACAAAGGTTTTTGATCTCGAATTTAAAGGGCCTCGCTTGACCTCAGAAAACACTTGACAGAGCTATTTTGTGAATTAAAGCCACTAAAACTGGTATCTTACCTAATGCAATAATGGTTTCGCAGCTATATCGGATTAACAGCACTCATTCCGATAATTAGAGTCCATAATTAATGTGTGCCTTGGTCCAGCATGTTTTTCGACTAAAAGCCTGCTATGTTTTCATTCGCAATTTCAGTGACTTTAAACTCCTAGTTCTACTGGGCCATATTTCCAAAGTGTAGATATATTTTTATTAAACTCTGAACTATAAAAATTTTAACCAAATTGAAAGTGTACTTTTTAAAACTAAGTCTGGATGTAAAGTAACATCGCATGCACAATGGTTTGTCAGGTGTTCCTATGTATAGCTCAATAGATACCGACACTAAGAAATTTTGGGCAATAGCAAACACAGATTTTAAATCTATGCTTGTTCAGTTAGTTCTAGATAATTCCTGAAAAAGAAGAGAAACGCAGGTCTTCCTTTTCTCTACTCTAGTTCAGTTTTGGAATTAAATGTCATTTTAATTTCGTGGATATTTCTCATTGGGAAGTAAATAATACAGCTATTAGTAGTCTGCACTTTTTGATGTTATTTTAAGACACCCTTCAGCATTAGCAACCTTGAAAAGGTTCAATTATACATGTAAAAAACACACAACATAAATTGTATGTTGTAAACCACTAACAATCTTCCATGATCAGTGTAGGTACTACATATTGGAATTCCATGGAGAGCGTTGATCCTCTCTTGTTTCAGTTGTGTAGTAACCAAGTAAAACAATAAAAGTGTAGAAGTTTCCGGCCAAACTAGAATTCGTATCAAACGCAACACCCTCAAGAGCAAATAAATACCTATGTAAAGAGGAAGAAAAGGTATTAAAATTGTATTCTTTTGCCCATCCGGCTAATTCCTTTTGTTTTTTCCGCCTTTCATTCTCTTTATATACCTTGTTTTTGCAGTTTACAGTAAACTAAGAAATAAACATGTTTCTCATTTATTCAATTTTTGGAGAACTGCCCTGAACTTGCATCATCTTACATCTGAAAGTTTTATTCTACCCCCATCCGTTTTCTACCTATCTACGAGTGTGGTCTGAAAAGTTTCCGACCTCAACATGAAGATGGTAGCATTCGTAAATAAAATCTAGTGAATTTCGCTGTTCATCTGTTGACACTCATCAAAGCTTCAGCCATTTTGAACGCTCAGTTGTTATGTAACAGCCGTTTGAGTGAGTTGATGTGAGTTTTTATGAAAATGGACAAAATCGAGTATCTGGCTGTCATTAAACATTTGTTTTTGAAAGGCAATACACCTACGTAAATCAAAGTTGAGTTGGATTCTGTGTATGAGAACTCTGCACCATCATTTACCACAGAGAAATTTTGGGCACCTGAATTTAAACGTGGCCGAAAACTGCAACTATCGCCAAAGTTCACCAAATGGTGCTAGACGATCGCCGATTCAAAGTGAGAGAGATAGTAGAGGCTATGAACATGTCAAAAGAACGAATTTGTCACATATTAAATCAACATTTAGACATGAGAAAGCTGTCCGTGCGTTGGGTGCTGCGTTTGCTCATGTTAGACCAAAAACGTGTTCGAATGAACATTTCCACCGCTCTGTTGGCGCAGTTTAGGCGCAATAAATCTGAGTTTAGGCACCGATTTGTCCTGCGCCGTGGCGTAGCCGGCTAAGGCAGCATGACTTGGTCCCTGGTCACGGAAAGTGGCCCGGGTTCGATATCTCCCATGTGGTGGGGATTTTAGGTCCCGGGTATAGGACCGGTGCCCACTCAGCATCGTGAGGAAAGTGAGGAGCTTGCGCTAGGTAAGAGGCCCTGGTCAAGGAAACAACAATCCGGCTGGGGGATGCCGAGATGCTGACCACATCTCCTTCCCGTATCGGTTGGATGATCGTCCACCTCTGCCGTGTGTAAGTGGGCGTGAGGCCCGCAGTCGGGTTGGTAGGCCTTGGCCCTCTAAGGTTTGTCGCGCCACGGGTTATTATTATTATTAGGTGCCGATTTATTACTGTAGATGAAACTTGGATACACCATTATACGCCCGAAAGAAAAATGCAGTCAAAACAGTGGACTGCAAAGGGGGAAGCGGTTCTAAAAAAAAGAAAAAAACTGTTTTCGGCTGGTAAAGTGATGGCTACTGTTTTTTTGGGATATTCATGGAGTTACTTTAATCATACCACGCATCATGACAAGCTGACGGCAGAACGGCCACATTTGCAGAAAAAGAAAATTCTGTACGGTTTAACTGCTTGACCATCCACCTTACTCACTAGATCTAGCCCCAATCGACTTTTTTGTTCCCTCATCTAAAAATTGCGCTCGGAGGACAGAGATTTTCGTCAAATGAAGAGGCAATCACCTTCGTGAACAATTATTTTGCATAGAAAAACGCCGAGTACTATTTAGATGCGTTACAGAGATGGGAGCATTGCTGGGAGAAGTGTGTAGAGTTACGGAGAGACTATGTTGAAAAATAAAAAGTCTGAAAAAATGTCTTGTATCAGGTCTGAAACTTTTCATGGCACCTTCGTATTTCTCTTACAAATATAAGACGAAAGAGTTACGTTGTGTACTCTTTGCTTATTTCTGTTAATTTCCCGATTTAGAACTTACTGACCTTCGTTTTATTGGGTTTTGCTGTCACACAGACTTTCAGAGGTTGTGAAAACTGGCATTGACCTAAACAGCAGGTAATGGCGGAACCACGTTTTCCACATGCAGGTTTAATTGTTACTAGCGAGACATGAGGATTTGTCATTACTTTTAAAGTTATGAGATTTAATATGCTCATATATTCATATTTTATTATTTTGGTCCTATTTGTTGATTTGCACATAGAAAACCAATCGAAAGAAATTGTTTGTTGCCATTAATATTAATTCGTATTCCATAGCAAAGTGAATTTCGTATATATAGTTTTTAATTTTACCAACACTTTAATCGCAATGAAAGTATATTTTTACTAATTCCATAACGTTCACTATTTTATTAATATCTTCCATGGAAAATTTGAAACACTATAATATATTTTATGGTAGTGGAAGCTGAGCAAAATGCATTTGAATTTAATGTTGAATTTTTTGTATAGAAGACAATTTATACAGCAATTTGAAGCTTTAAAGTATATCATTATAACAAAAGCTTCTAAATTTCATAATATTTTGCTAAATTCCACAGTGGATTGTCTTAAAGCTTAAGAGCTTCCCTAATAAATGCCTTCATGGCTACAAAAATTGGGCTAAAATTCAGTAATCTTATAATTGTATTCACCATCTGTCAAAAAAAAAAAAATTACAAACACCACTAAATAGTAATGAAACGTAGTACGAGCCATTTAAGTAGTAACTGGGATGAAAATTTGAACTCAAATTCTTATAACTTTTAGCAAAATTTACGAAATGTTTGTACTCTTTTGAAACATTGCCGTAAGTCAAGACTTGGGCCAATATTGCTGTTATGGAAACAAACATTTGGATAAAATTCGGCGATTGTCATATTCACAGTGTGGCATGTCTGTGAAAAGGACGCCAATAACACGATGTTCCAATGTTTAGGCTAATACTTGAGGCACGTCTATATAGTATTTTGATCAGCGCGTATGGAGCAACTTATATTTGCAAATGCATTCAAATGAATTAACTCGTTACCACATGCAAATATCGACCGCTGCGTCACAGCTCGAGCGTTGCGGAATGTTCTGAAGAAATTCTCAAGGTCAGGAAAGTCGCCGCTGTAGCGTGAACCTTTTGTTTTGTTTCCATCCTACCCTTGATGACCATCTAGCGTTAAGATCCCCTCTGCAATGCATCGAGATACCAAAATCAGCATACGATTCTGGGTTGAAGCGGTGCGCGTGTCGATATGACGTATGCAGGTAGTCATCGTACGTTTGTGATAGCTGATGGCCAACTGGTTGTGAAATCTACTGAGTCAACGTCGGCCAGTTTAGTCATGTTATGTGGAAGAGTATTCCTTCCGGGCATGGAGTATGATCAAATTATTATTTTCACCTGCGTAAGACCATTCAGCAAGTTACAGAGAAAGCATAGCTGTTCAACTTGATCCTTCGGTAGTAAGCTCAACGCCAAATATGACAAGTGAATGCGATCTGCAGCAGGGCAGGTGTCACAGAAGTAAAGAAAAACAAATGATGTAAGCATACGATTTTCTCTACTCTTTTCGAATTATTCTTTAAAAGCTTATTTTTCTACCTATTTCTCCTTAATCATGATAAACGTTTTATTACTCATTTTGTACTAGCCTGAAGTGATAATATTTAAAAAAAAACTATCACTGTGTCATAAATATGAATATCTCGGCACAAAAACTGACAAAAATTGCCTTCTTTAGCAAGGTTTGAATATTTCGTCTCTGTTTTAGTTATCTAGAAGCAATTCAGGAGGAAGATGTCACAGACAATCGCAGAAATTACCAGTTTTTATACTTCGATAGTTTTAAATTTAAGTTTTTCGTTATTTTAAGTTTTTGTGTTTAAATTTGTGCAAGATAAGTAATGACAGGAATCTAAACTTCAAATTATTGGCTCGTGCATGTTCCCAAATACGTATATTCCTTGACTGCGTTCTACGAGTGAATGAATTTAGCATTTCATCGACTTGTGTGGAAATGAAAACGTGCAACAATGGAGAATTCATGAAACATACAACGTTTAGTTGTGAATGAATCCGATAAGGTGATACACTGATTCACGTTTTTCCATGATTTGTCTTGGTGAATCACTCTCATGCCATTGCATTTATCTACACTCCGCAAACTCTTTGAATACAGCAGAAGAAAGCAGAACTTACCAAGTGAGATAACATATGAAACATATCAGTTTGTGCCTCGCAAGTCAGGCATTCCTTTCAGCAGCGATACTGGATAAAATGAGTGAAGTGTGCAACTACTTGGAAGCAGTGATACTAACAGTAGACTGAGGTATAAGCAGAGGAAGCATTTTTACATTGTGGAAAGTCACATAATACGATCTACGTCCAGAAAGTAAGTTCTGTTTGGTAATAAAATTAAATTGTTTACAGATACAGAAACATTATTTATTGCACCAAATTCTACAACTCTTAAACTACTTTTCCACATAACTGCCGAAATTTTGCTGGCATTTGTCATAACGAGGCACAAGTTTTTGTATACCTTCTTCATAGAAATTTGACGCCTCTGTCTTCAACCATTTGGAAAAATTTTCTTTCAGCTCTTTGTAATTGTTGAAGTGTTGACCGCCAAGGAAAGATTTGAGATGCAAAAACAGATGAAAGTCGCTAGAAGTGAGGTCAGGGCTGTACGGTGGATGGTCAAACACGTTCCAGCCAAATCCCTGTAGGATGTTTTTCATCGCATTTACAGTGTGTGGTCGTGCGTTGTCATGAAGAAACAACGCCTTTTGACATCGCAAATTTGCCGATAAACTTCAATTGGTTTCACTTTCCTAGCATTCAGAAAACGAATCACAGATCTGATTTCACAACCTGCGGGAGTTTCAATCAACACCGACATTGTAAACAAGCACAACAAAGCGTACGTGACTGACAGCGATCTCCTTGATACAGAGCGTCCAGCACGCATGTGTGGAACTGCAATCCCAGCGCTGCAGCGGAGATAAATTGAAACAGAACTTACTTTCTGGACGCCCCTTGTATAATACATCTGAAGAAGCTGTTACATACCTGTACTCAGTGGTTATAGAACCTTTATTAAGAGAGCAATGCAAGTTTTCCATCGCTGAGAGCATGATGCTACAACTTCTGAAAAGTAGCAAAAACAAAATTGGTTAAATGGTTTATAGACAGAAAGCTACTAGTAGATCCTATCAGTAATTGATTGCCTTTGGAATTTTTATCAAATGTATAACCAGTATCGGAATGTAGTGCTGAGAAATAGTCCATAATTACTTAAAACATGTATTTCAATCATGAGCGTTAAAACCAGTTTTGAGAAAATAAAAATAAAAGGGTAGTTTGGACTGGGGTCGACGCCTGTGCAGAAGATCCCTTTTTGGACAGACGCGGTTGGCATAACCAGTCTCACATGTGTTGCATGGATGTAACTGCCATCCTAGATCGGTGTAGGTGGCGATGAACTGTTTTAGAAATACCTGCTTTGCTACTGGCTCAGAGTAGTTGATCCTCTTGGCCAAAGTTTTGGTCTGCTTCATTCAAAACCAGTTTGAGGCCATCCTACACTCGCCATCCCTTTAAGTACCACTTCACGTGTAGGTACGTCTTCAGCTGCAGAGTTTTCCATTCATCCAATATTTTCCAAAAGCATTCAAGTCCAGCTTGCATACTCGCACATTTTCAATGATCAATTCTACTGCACACACTGCAATTGAATATGCGACTTGAAGTATGCGATTAGAAATTTTGAATTGGGAACTTCCAGCATTCTTGTAGATGTTAACCGTTTTCATAGGAATTTTCAGAAAAAGATTGAGATATTATGAATTATCCTGATGTTTTCAACGATTACAATCCGTCATTGAAGTTCGAAAATCATAAATTTGATGTTACTTGAATCTCTAACAATACAAAAGTTAATGGAAATTAATTGTTCTTTCACACTAGCCGTGTGTAGGACGCCTATGAAAGGGTAGAGCCAGACTGAAAAATTCAATGCCATAGCCGGGATTTGATGCACGGATCTCCTGGTTTCCGTCAAGCCACTCTAACCATTTGAGCTACTATGGCCAACGTGCCAACATGACATTAAATTCTCCAACTGACTCGTGTTTCTCCCGGTAAACCACTAGGAGTTCTCATAAACACATGAGACAACTTCCTTAATGGCGACTTACTATGCTGTAAGTACTTTAAGGCCCGGGCTTTATAGTTCGGACCACTATTAGGTACAACTAATGGAAAGAAATGAAAAATTCAATTCCATAACCGGGATTTGAACCACGAATCTTCTGGTCTCCGTCGAGCCGCTCTAACCATTTGAGCTACTATGGCCAACGTGCCAACATGACATTAAATTCTCCAACTAACTCGTGTTTCTCCCGGTAAACCACTAGGAGTTCTCAAAAACACATGAGACAACTACCTTAATGGCGACTTACTATGCTGTAAGTACTTTAAGGCCCGGGCTTTATAGTTTGGACCACTATTAGGTACAATTAATGGAAATTAATTGTTCTTTCACACTAGCCGTGTGTAGGACGCACTATGAAAGGGTAGAGCCAACTGAAAAATCCAATGCCAGAGCCGGGATTTGAACCACGAATCTTCTGGTTTCCGTCCAGCCGCTCTAACCATTTGAGCTACTATGGCCAACGTGCCAACATGACACGAGTCATTTGGAGAATTTAATGTAATGTTGGCACGTTGGCCATAGTAGCTCAAATGGTTAGAGCGGCTGGACAGAAACCAGAAAATCCGTGGTTCAAATCCCACTATGGCATTGAATTTTTCAGTCTGGTTCTACCCTTTCATAACACAAAAGTTAATTTTCAAGATTTCAGGTTTATACGTTAAAATATTCATATTCTCTCAAAACCACCAATGATACATGCAACAAACACATCAACACAGAATTCCATTAACATTTAAGCTATTAAGGGACAATAGATGTATTGCGAGATTGTAATATTATCAGTCAATCATGTTTTCAGCCCGGGAGACCTTTCACTGCACTCCCCTTCCACCATTCCAGTGTACATTCCCCTTTATTTTTCCTTCGCCTTTCTAATACTGCATCATTACTTATTTTCCCTGAATAATTCACACTTTTCCTCATTGTTTTATTTCTATAACCTCATTTAACTTTTAAAGTAATATCAGAGCATTGATTTGAGAAATGATTAGCTGGAAGTGTTTTTATTTTGAGTTGCGAGTTTTCTTAATGTTGGTTTTATTAAACTCTACATTCTGAATGAAGAAAAACTCCCCACTTCAGCCGGGAATTGAACAATGTCGTGCTGAGAATCTAGAACACTGATTCACTCGACCCTAGAGGCAGTCACCATTCTCCAAACCACATCTGTATTGTTTCCAAGGTTGTTTACCGCCACAATTCAGTCATATTCTGCAAAACACCCCACTACACTTTTTCTGCCTTGAAAAATCCACATTAGATGATCCGTCTTGCATTAAAATTTGTTTTTCCATTGTTATTCTTGTGACTTCTTGATCACGCGGTATACTCCAACATATAAACCTGCCCACTCGTAAAAATTTCAGCATCAAAACTATACCGAAGATGGCTTTCAAAGTATTTTACAGGTTTAAAATTCTATATGTTAATTTTAGATTATTTTCAACACAAAAAATGTCCATAAAACACATGCTTTTAAAATCATATGGTGACGCTGGAGACAATACGTAAAAACTAGTGCAGTAAGTTTGTAACAATTTGAGGTTAACAGTTATATGCGACCATTTCCTGCTCTGGGGATGTCTATAGTTCAGTGATGTTAAATAGACATCTGTGTCCCGCGAGAGAGAGGACAGGAAATGGGCACTTGAGTAGCCTTGTGCAAAAAGGGCTGATGACCTCTGTGCTTCGTTTCCGTTTCATACCATAAAACCAACAATTACATGCACTATTACAGGTGCTGTAGAATTAGGAAATTAAACTTAGCCAATCATGTAGACACTTCCTTTAACAAGTAGAGGCGTTGTAATAGCCCCCCCCCCCCCTTCAATTCTTCATAGACTCTAGGAACCAATTTGGGCGCAAGAGGAACACCAATTGAATAACAAGTCACAAGAATTTCTCTATAGAGCTTGTAATACTCGTAGCTTTTGTCTTACTTTTATTTCAATGTGACGATATTCAACTGTTTTTGTGCAAGTCCAATGCGTCAGCCATGGTGTCATATGAAACGAAGAACAAGAGTGGTCGTGAATAATTCTGAAGGTAATGCTGACACTATCAGTGCATTCTTTCTTCAGCCGTCACTCCACTTTTCAGTATTGGTACATTTTAACATGCAACGGATACCACTATATCCAAAGTGTCAAAGAACTAAGTTCATAACATAAACTACTAACTTCATTAAGAACTACCTGTTCTTCCCTTCACAGTACATCAGCGTCATTCAACAACAAACTGCCTGGAGTCATTGGAGCTCTGACATATCACTTTGGAACAAAAACCCGACAGAGAACTAGATTAAAAAGAAAAGCACATCAGGACTTCCTCCTCAGCTAATCCAACAACTATTTTTCTAGTTAGTCATAGCATTCAGTCACACATCAGGTTATAACGGCATTTCTTGCTTTGCTTGTACATATCAGACCTATCGATGGCTTTGCCTAGGAACAATTGACCATCAACAATGATGTTCAGTCGTCTATTTTGTCAACAATGAATTCAGTACACACTTTCTTGATTATCTGTACTTTCACATACTTTCTGTATACTCATACTTTCATGACAAAGGGAAACATTCATAGACAATCTGGGCCGAAGCAAAAGTTCCACCTTACTTCACGGGTATTGAACTCAGTACCTCTGGATTTGAAGGCTGACAAGTTTATTTTAGATTACTTGATTACTTTGAGGACCCTGTTAACCTTATCTCAACATCTGTGTTTTGTGAAGCAGTCAAATTGATTTTCAAAACTAAATAATATTAATTAAATTAAATATACCTAATCAATGCCACCAAGGTCTAGAGAATTGACAGATCGTCAGAGAAACTCCCAGATTCAAATGTGACATTCCCTCTATGACAGACATTTCTTTTCATGGTTGTTAGACAAATACTGACATCGGTTACCACATCATTTCCTTCATGGGCTTAGGTCAACCCTTCGTGCCTAGGTGCTTGGTTTACTTGAAAAATGTTAGGCAGGGCACTGTTTTGAAAATAAAAGGGGGAAACAATTTATCGCATCCAACATATTCATTTTTTTTTCTTTTTCAATTTACGTTCTCCAACGTTAACTAATATCGGAGGATGAATGAAATGGATGAAATGATGTTCAAATGAGTCCAGGGTCCATATAGCTTGGAGTTACCACACGTTCATCTTTCAGGATAAGGGAAAACCCCGTAAAAATCTTATCCAGTTAACTCACCCTGACCGAGATACGAACTTGGGACCGCTTGAACGAGAGACGGACACGATACCATCTACGCTACCGAGAAAGACACATGTATTTTATTAGCTATGTAAATATATCGATCTTACGGCATTTTATTACAAACAGCGCGCTTTTAAGAAAATAAAAGTGTAACGAAAACTTTTTACTGTACAAGAAAAATAAAGACAAGTGAGCTTTCAAATATTTGGTCGTGATTTCAGCTAAGGAGTTGCCATATTATCTGAACATTCTGTTATTGACGAAGTAAGGCAGATTAATCAAACCATGTTAGCAGAAGCCTGTTTACAATGTTTGTAATATTTTCCATATGTAATGACCAAGAAGATTTCGAATAAGTGATAAATTAACAATGATAATGTTGGAAACCTCTGAGGAGACAAACACAGTTACACTGTAAGCAAAACTTAATGTTAAATATTTACTTCATACTTTTAGAGTAAGTATACTTTGTCTCACTCGTTGTAATAGAAAACTATTTCAGCTAAAAGTGTTCTTGCCAGAAACAAATGTACCTGACAATGAGGTCCCCTCTTCCATTTACACCCCCACCTTTAACTGCAGTGATAACGGCGGCCGTTCTTCCTTTGGAACATATCGCCTATTGGCGATGGTGTTAATTCATACGTTGGGTTGCTGGTACTTTGGATTTTTTTAATCATTAGATCAATCACACATTCATACTCATTCATACTTCCAGATAATAGCGAAGATGAGGAATCATCTTGGTTAGATGAAAAATCCCCACCTTCCGCCGGGAATCGAACCCGGGACTTCTGGCACGGCAGGCAAGTGCTCTACCAAATGAGCTATAGGGGCAGCCCGTGTGGTCCTATGCAAAAGAAAGCATACTAATTGCGGCTGGGCATTTTCCGCCACTGCAAAATATACAACACGCTGAGCTGTCAGTTGTTTCACATCATTACGAACCACTCTTCATATCGCTAATTTTCCCCACGTAATTGCTGCAGTCTAGCTTATACTGCTTCACAATTTTCTACGAAAATGCTGACTCATTGAGAAGTCAAAGTGACAGTACATTTTGACCGATTTTTGCTTTATTTTAACTAGTTGTTGGATAAGAAAGCTTATTTTAAAAACAGCGTCGCCATATAAACAACTGACGAGCAAGCGTGCCAAATTTTTTTGTTCAGTTTTGTTCATTTGTTTGGCAGGTACAGCCAAACGTGGTTACCTTGCTATAAAATTCACTATTTGAAGCTTCGACTTAACTTACTGATATAGAAAACAAATTTATAAAGAGAACGCAAACGACATAGTAAAAATCATCCACTTATAAAGTTCAGTGGCGAATCGTTCCATGTATAAAGTTTCAGTGGCTGTTCTATGAAGACAAGTGACATAACATTGTGTATTCTTTGAAGCACTTGCCAAACGATGATACATAATTCATGCTGGAGCAGAAGATGTGCTAATTGAAGTGAAGTCGGCATCCTATGATATTTGCACGTGTGTTAACTCGTGGAAATTCCCATCTTATTGTGAAACATTTGTCACGCGTGTGGTCGAAGTATAAATCATTGAAGCTGCTGAGCGGAATGTCAAGGTACAAGCGTGAGTTCCGGAGTCGATTCCCGCTCACACGGTTCGAAGACGATGCTCTCTGTACTGTTGAATGTATCGCAATCGTTCGTGATTTACTGTTGAAACTTTATAAGATCTTTGCAAGGAAAATAACAGCAGACTATCACTGAAACTTTCTAATCAGTTTTGCTTGATTCCTTTTTTGTTTCTGTTAAATATATTTCCTCTAAGCTAAAATCCATTCACTTTATCTAATAATACAATTAGAAATTTGCAAGTTCTTTAGGCCAGAATTGGTAAAGTGAGTGCAAGGGATGTTTGAATCGCTTATAGAAGCCTAAGCACAGAAACACAGAAAAATCTTTGTGTCATGGTTAGTGCTCCGGTCTTAATAAGACATACACGCAGAGGTTCGAGGTCGAACCTTGATTAGGCCTAAAGCTCCGTCGAGGTTGTTAACCGAATGTTTTCATTTGGAGATGACGTCATATCTGTCTTACATTGCGAATAACTTTGCACAAGGGGGAAAAAGAATGAAAGAATAAGAAATGATAATAAATTAAGACAGCTTTCTTTTACGTGGGGAAAAAAAATAGAATATTCTGCACTGTTTGGGAATGATTGGTTTAGCAGGTGTGAAAGAACGCCAAAATACTTCCTTATTTAAGTGGGGTGGTATTATTATGAATCGAAGTGAGAATCCGAAGGGCATTCCATATAAAGTTAAGCACTTTGATGACATTTCACTCTGCAAAGTAATAAACAAATAAAATTGTATTATATAAGTTACTCTAATTTATTTTAACGTCCTTTAATTGGTTGTGGCATATAGAACCATGAATGAATCAGATGCGTGAAATGATTCTAAAATGAGTCTCGGGTCCATGAAACTAACCACCATCATCTTAGAAAACGGAAAACATTCAGCCGAATTTAGAAATTCACGTTCATTTATTGATTGCAAAACAAGAAACTTAAAATTAATAGAAAGCAATATACAGAAGGTTACAGTGCATGATAGGGCTGGCTCCGTAGCGCAGTAGGTAGAGCACCTGCCTGCCGTGCTAGGGGTCCCGGGTTCGATTCCCGGTGGTGGGAGTGGGGACTTTCCTCCGATCAAGTTAATTCCCCAATCTTCCCCAGAGTCTGGAAGTATGAATGAGAGTGTGAATGTGTGCGTGATCTAATGATTAGAAACCAAAGATAACGAGTTAACACCTTCAGTATGTTCCAAAGGAGAACGGCCGCCGATATGACCATAGCAGTTATAGGGGCGGGGTACAAATAGAACAAGCAAAAAAAAAAAAAAAAAAAAAGCATGATAGGGACGCCCAATGTTGCCCGCCTCTGTGGTGTGGCAGTAGCCTGTCTGTCTACCATTCAAGAGGTCCCTAGTACAGGAACTTTCCCAGAATAATCTTCTTTTTTTTTTTCCTCTCTTGGAGTGTTGTCGTAATAAAAAGATGAATATCTAATAACTAAACTCTAAGGACCCCAAGCTGAATTGATAATTATTTAATTTATTCATCCTCCGACATAATAAAAGTGAAAGGTCGTTTGACTTTATCAACAATATCGTTTATTACAGCGATACTGATATAAAAAGAACAGCACGTGCCGTTAATCTGCTTAAAAGAGCAAAGAATGTGGAAAAACAAGACGGTATCAAGGTTAAAGACACGTTTTACCTCACTTGTTTTCGAATACCTCAATTGTTTCATTACAACAAAAGTATGTTTCCCGAGTCCTAAGCACTACGTAATTTGATTCGAACTGGACGTCCTAGTCACAAGGACACTAAAGTAACTAAGTAGCTTCTAAATCCGGTTTTAGACAAAACTAGATTACTTTGTCGTAACAGAAATAATTAGGCTTCTATGCAACAGTTCCAGTAACAGGTTTTCTCGCGACATCTTTAGAAGTTTTTGGGGCATGAATGTTTCCGGTTCCTCTCAAGAGTCACTTGCGAAATTCATCTTAAGGAAATGAAAGTTGATGGGCACGTGCTCCGGTTTTCAGATGACCTGAAATAAAAGCACTGTCAACTGTTTCGGTCTTTTAAAATGGACTCTGGGCTAGAAGTATAAACACAAGCTGTCGCATTCCCGATCCTCAATCATGGGTCTCGTTCCCATGGTAATAATTAGTCTCAACCAAACAGGAAACATGGCAGAGAAGTTTTCGCGCGACAGATTTGGTCGGCCAGCTTTCAAACTTTATTCTTCGCACGGGAGACTGCGGGTTGAAGGATACGTCACGATTAGGTGCTTGGGAAAATTGTGACGGATTTTATGTTCTTACTAGGAAATGTCTGGGCGGGACGAATGCCGATAAAACGTGCCGAAACTGTGCGGAAGCCTTTAAAAATGAACCGCCTGAGTTTAGGAATACCTACTTCTCATTAAGATCTTTTGGAAAGTTACCATGCAATATACTCGTATACAACACACAACTTTACAGCTCATTTCCAGAGATTTCAAGAATCTACGTCACTAAATTTGGTTTAATCCAGTGCATTTACCAAATTGGTGTATCGATCTATATCAATCTGGTATCATGCAACAAATTTGTTTAAAATTATGTGAATTGCACTTTTTCAAAATAACCTAAAAATAAGGGAACCTGAAAGAAAAACAATTTTACCACATAAAACAGTAATTATAAATAACTAAATATGTACATAGAAATGGATTGAAATGTTCAACAAGGCAATATACCAACACTGTTTTATCCAGGATGTTGATACATCAATTATTTTAAACAAATCCCAAGCTCCAAAGAGTACTTAAAATAATAATAAAAAAACGCCAAAAGAGCTAAATTACATTCATTGCGTATCTAAAGAAATTACATTTTTACTCAGGAAGGTTCTGTTCACTTACATAAATCTTAACTAGCAAATAAATACGAAGGCTGTTCAATAAAGAATTATCACAATTTTTTTAACAACGTACCTTTACTCATGCTCATAATTTTGATGGGCCTTCTTAAAATATTCTCCCCTGAATGTGATGCACTTGTCACAGCGTTTCTGCCAGTCTTCAAAGACATGCTGGAAACCATTTTTGAGAGATCCTTGAAAGTCGCCTCCGCAGCCTTCACCACTGCTTCTGATCATGTATAATGCCTCCCACGAAGGCGTTTCTTCAAGTTAGGGAATAGAAAAGAGTCATAGGGCTAAATCTGGACTATAGGGAGGTTGAGGGATGCACTTCACGTTGATTTTTGCAAGATATTCAGCAACAACATTAGCAATATGCGGCCGCGCATTATCGTGCTGCAGCATCCAGCCTGCTTCATGGAAATGTGGTCTTTTGCGCCTGATATGGACTTGCAATGTTTTCAGGACATCCCTGTAGTATTATCCAGTTACTGACGTGTGTGCAGGTATAACATGCTGATAAACCATTCCACGAATATCAAGGAATGAGATGACCATAACTTTGAAGCAACCACTTTTGCTTTTTTGGAGGTTGGTGATGAAGGAGGTTTCCACACTGAGCTTTGCTGTTTGCTCTCAGGATCAAAATGATGCAGCCAAGTTTCATCAGCATTGATTACGTTTGAAAGAAACTCCGGACCTTTCTCTAACTTCAACTTTTAACTGCATGCAGCTCCATTGCAGCGGTAGGCGATACTGAACATGTCTGAACTTTCCTGGTTCTCACAGGCGGGAACCAGGAGTACCAACAATGAAACTACTACGGCGTGTTTGTTTCACATTAAGCTAACAGAATATAAGATTGAATTTTAGTGCGAAAGATTATGACCGTAAAAAATTGTGATCTGGTCATTTGCTTTATAAATATGTTTATTTAATTTAATTAATGTAAATTAATCGTTCCTTCATAATAGCTGTGTATAGGATAAGGTTTTGGATAGAGTCAAACTGAAAAATTCAATGCCATGGCCGGGATTTGAACCACGGATCTCGTGGTTTCCATAAATTAACTTAAAAGAGTTTAACGTTGAAGCCTGGGACTCAAGTACTTACAGTGGTAAGTCGCCCCAAATGGTGTATCTCAATACGAGAGCCTCTAGAGCGGCACGTTGACCATGATAGCTCAATGGGTAAGAGCAAATGGACGGAGATCAGGAGATCCGTGGTTTAAATCCCGGCCATAACAATGAATTTTTCAGTTTGACTATGCTTATTTAAGTTTTCGTTATACTAAGGAGAATATTTAAGGACAAAATGTTTACTTGCGTTTTGTTTACATTTTCCAGACGGGATGGTATTTTTTGTTTCAACCTAATTTAGAACCAAATTGTGAGTTATATGAAAAGTGGTAAGAAAATGCTATTTTCTTTGTGGATTCTCCTAAATACTCTGTAATTAAGGTTACCCAGATAAAAAACTTTAAATTGGATTTACGTTTAAAATGAGCTTATTTTGGCCTTACTCCTCTACGTTTGAATTTCTTTTGTTTTAAAGAGAGATGTCGTGATAGGCTTGGTAACCCGATTCACCAACAATTTTTCGCTGGTATCTATGTATAACCGTCATTTGTTTGATGCATCACAGAAGTGTTTTCCTTTAAGGCGATGGACAGCAGGAAGCATTTCTGCGATCTTGATCTAGATCTGTGGGAAAGGCACACGATAGGCATATCGTGCATATCAAGATCGTCGCGTGACAGTGGCATGAAGATAACTTTCTTCAGCCGAAAGAAACCGCCAGTCAGCGCTACCAATTGTCACTTGCCCCAGTTCTACTGCCATTAAACCACGACATCACTTTATTTTCTGACAGAAAAATGTAGAACATTCCGTAACGTGGAAAGACATTTCTACGTAAAGCGAAGTATTGTAAACCCAGCATGTAGATAGCGCTTTCAAGTGAAGATCTACAATAAAACTTCTATATATAGAATATGACAAAAACAAATATTTAATTTGTTAACTGAGATCATATTAGCGCCGTGGGTGTACCGGAATTTATCCCGCAGGAAGCCTTGCGTGCCAATAAAACTGAATGGGTTATTTTTAACTGTAGCTGCACCTCCACGACTTTGGTTTTCAGGTACACCTTGAGCTAATAGTTTTCTTCCCTACATAGCCCAATTGCCTGCACCTGACCACCTAAATTGCATCGCTAATGACTCCAATTCTCTGACAAAATCTTACATTTTCTAATAACTGTAACTCAGGCTTATTTCCTGCCAACTATACCGACATTTCTTTACATTATACATTTTATCCGTGAATAATTCCCGTATCCACCGAATACAGTGCTTCAGCATTACCGTTAAGACCATCTGGGCCAGGCTTGAGCCCTAAGGACCTGCCCACCTATGTCCCTGTGGTCAGTACACTTATTTAATCGTGACGGGACGTAAACAATAACTGCTACTCCAGCGGACATTTGAGAAGGGTCCTTTTGAACCGGCAGCTGTACTGTACGTCATGATGGCGCCGTGTTATCCCGGTAGTTTGCTCTCATTAAACTTCAAATTGATGTTGTTAACATGACTCGCTCTCTTAACTGCATGCCCTCGATAACGCGGGAGCAGTAAAAGTTACGATGCTGGATTTCATCTCCCTCTAACGTTGATGCAAGGTCACATCTACCTGTTTGTTTACACCTTAACGAGATCAGAATTTGTATGCAAATGTGTCCCGGATTTGCTTTTAACGAATGGTCGCAGAAAAATTTTCACCCCTAGCCGAGAACCGAACCCAGGAACCCTCGCATGGACCCTCAACTGTTAGTGTTTTGTTAAATCAAGTTAAACTTTCATCCAGAAGGAAACAGTAATCTCAAGTTCGATCGTCGTGTGACTGTTTTCAAATTCAATACTTTCTGAATCAGTGGAGAAGAGACAAATAGCCACTTACCATGAAAAACAAAATCCAACAGATATCTTTTGAAAATTCAACTAATACCAATACTATAGAATATCTCGAAACCTGCTTGGCCGCGCCGTGGCTCAGTGGTTAGACCACTTGGCTCTCACCAAGGCGGCCGCAAAGTGAGATTAGTGATGGACAACACGGCGCTGGGGCGGGTTTTCTCCGGGATCTCCGGTTTCCCCGCCATCTCATTCCACCGGTGCTCCATCTTCATCTCATCGCTTGCGGTGCCGTATGTAGTAAAAGCGGGCGTTAAACATTACACATTTCATTTCGAAAATTGCTAAGTCACATTTCCTTTAAATCTTGAAGTTGCACCCTTGAAAGACACTGAAATGGAATTACCATGGAAATTAATTGTTCTTTCACACTGGCCGTGTGTAAGCTAAATTGTGGAAACGTAGAGTCAGACTGAAAAATTCAGTGCCATAACCGGGATTTAAACCAGCTGCTCTACCATTGAGCTACTATGGCCAACGTGCCGATATGACATTAAATTCTCCAAATGACTCGAATTGAAATGCCATGTTTTTCCAGTACCAAATTACCAGACGTTTCATTGTTTAATTATGCTCTGTCAAGGTAAGCTTCTTTTATTTCGTGTTTTACCTGGGTCTGTATAAAATTTGACAACTATATTATTATTATTATTATTATTATTATTATTATTATTATTATTATTATTATTATTATTATTATTATTATTATTATTATTATTATTATTATTATTATTATTATTATTATTATTATTATTATTATTATTATTATTATTATTATTATTATTATTATTATTATTATTATTATTATTATTATTATTATTATTATTATTATTATTATTATTATTATTATTATTATTATTATTATTATTATTATTATTATTATTATTATTATTATTATTATTATTGTTGTTATTATTGTTATTGTTGTTATTATTATTATTATTATTATTATTATTATTATTATTATTATTATTATTATTATTATTATTATTATTATTATTATTAACCGAGCTGAAAAATTTGATACAAAATAGAAAATTATGGAATTCAGAAATGTGTGTGTGAAATGTGTAGTGTTTAACGCCCGCTTTTGCTACATACGGCACCGCAGGCGGTGACACTGATGGTACATGAGATGGAGCACCGGTGGAATGATATGGCCAGAGAAACCGCAGGTCCCGGAGAAAACCCGCCCCAGCGCCGTGTTGTCCGTCACAAATCTCACTTTGCGGTTGCCTGGGATCAAACCCGGGCCGCCTTGGTGAGAGCCAAGGGGTCTAACCACTGAGCCACGGCACAGCCATGGAATTCAGAGGAGAAATTTAGACAATGTTGAAAATATAGGCTCGTTTATTACGTTTGTAACGGTGTCTTAGTTTTGATATACATATATAATTTATTAACATTTTCAGCTGCTCAGTAAATGTCTTTAATTAACCTTAAATCACTTTTGAATAGTTTCAGCATTTTTCAGTGTATAAGGTCTCTTTGCTTAGGAATCCTTATTTATGGTATTTAAAATGAAGCATTGAAAAAGTGATAATTTGACATTAAATGTAAGAATATGGTGTAACTTTTTTTATATATAAAGGCAAAGACAAATTTATTTTGCTTCTTATTAAAAGCAATACAATTAAATTGCAATGCCCTTTAAAGTCTAACATTTTTATAGCCGGTAACAGTTGAAGGTAATGTTTTTAAGTAGTTGGTATTTCGCTTATAAAGTGTGCACCTAATATTTCGATTGATACTACAAGATGTAGAATTTTTATGTGTGAAACAATCTTTCCGATTTTAAGGTTTTAGAAAAGTCGGATTTTTCCTCCATTTGCCCTTTATACGACTAATGAGTTTGAAAAGGCTCTGAGGGAAAAAGTGCTATCGAAAAAGTAGGCTTTCAAATTTCCCACCAAATGCTGACGTGATCAAGGGCATGCACAACTACAATAAAAATACGACCATGTTGACAACGTTGATCCGCTCTAATAGCTAGCAGTAAATGTTATCTTATAGCAAACAAAATATCCTGTTTCCTGGATTGCATTTATACAATTGCTCTTTTCCTCTTCGAGCAGAAATGCGCAGTTCTCTACGTCGGCATCTCGGAAACAAATGAAGGTCCCGTTGGTGGCTAACGGCTCGCTTTGTGAAAACAAAAGCTAATCGTTAAAGACATGGTACACATTAGAGCAGCTATACCTAATTTTGGATCGTGATATGGAAAGGGCAATAGTTTTCATGATAAAGTAGCTCAAGAACTGTTACTGTTTCGAGATATTCAGAGAAAAGCATCACAATAAATATTCCACTGAAAATTCGTGTTTTACTTTTCATTCTCCTACAAGATCTTTCAATCTCAATCTCTTTAGAGTTTTTGTTTTTGTTGAAGTTTTTATTTGAGCGAGTGTAATCTGGACATGTATCTGGTCCTTAATTTTTACTTTCCTTTTTATTTAACATTTACAGCTATGAAATATACTTGTGCATGGTAAACACTTTTGACTGTTTTTCCAAATGCTTAGTTAAAAAATGTGTTTGTGGCGAATATAATGTAATTCTAGGATAAGTGCTGGCAGATATGTATTAAGGATTTTTCAGTGAGGTAAAACTTCCCCTCTGGGCTCATAATTGAGTTTATGTGAAGTCACCATTTCTAGTGCAGGGAGAATACACCCGTAGGCCAGTTGAAGTTTATATCTCCTTTCACAAAAAATAAATCGGATCACTGCACCAGTTCTAATTCTGTACAGTCGAATATAATCATATCATAGCAAAACCCAGAAGAGTTCTTAATTTCAAAAGGGTTTTCTCTTTAACTTGATACTGCAATTGCCTTATAAATAAGCCATATGGACTTCGTGAACGTTTCATATATTCACTCACCGTCTTTCATGTCCTGCCCGATTAAAAGAAGTTAAAAATTAAGGAAAGGAAATATAATTCCTGCCATTTGCACCACTGTCGTCAGCGTATACACACAAACAAATCTACTGACGTGATGAGACTCAAATCAAGTTGAAAAAACACAAAAGTTTCAGCTGTGTTTCCTTAAAAGGTTCCCCAAAGTTATGAATGTGCCAAGGTTTAGCTTCTCGAGCAAAACACTGGTAATGTGCGGCATAAATAACAGCAACATCTGACAATCTGTTCCATAAACGAGAAGATAAACTGCGCATACTCGGTGATGAATGTGGTAGCTGTTGTCGGTGATATTCCCTTGAAGACGGTCGCTATGACGGTGATATATTGGGGCAATAGTTAGGAAGTTCCTTATTAGAGCTGGCCAGCGAGCCTTCCTGCAATTGTCACAGTTCTTCAACATCCCCTTCCTCGTGACGTATTTCCTATTTGTCCTGGTGCTGCATCACCAGTCTATTTCTGGAGGGGTCCCTCATGCGATAATGTTTAAAAATATTTGACATTTTATTCCTTCCTTGAAATGTTTTTGATACATACGTCACAACGAAATATCCGCTTTGTATAGTCCTTAAGTGACATTACGAGCAGTGATGGAGTAGAAAGCAGAAATATCCACCGAAGAAGAAAACTAAGGTAGTAAATGTTACTTGAATTCAGTTCTTAAATATTCCATCCATCCATATATTAAATTTTAATGAAGAATTAAGTTTAATGGCTTCATTTTAGACAGTCATTTGTTAAGATTATCGCACGAGATGCTCAGTTTTCTGTGTAATTGCCACGCCCGAGTTTCAACTGTTCTTTAAAGATGTAATTTCCTTGTGTCAAATTATCATGCAAATGTATCATACTGAAAATAACACAAAGGAGAAAGACTGATCTGAAATAGTAATTATATTCAATATAATAATGTTTACGATTCCATATCTTAGTAAAACAAAATAACCGATTTTTGTACTGCGTTAGTCATTTCTTTGTAACCATGAATGAAAATGAACACAAATTTCATTCCGATTGTATAGAAATTGATCCTCTTTTTAAGAAACTTACGCTGTCAAATGCGGAAAGTTAGATTTTGCCATATTTTATAAATGCTTGGCTAAATAGTAGAAATACTGCTACAAATATTTTTCTATAAATAAAGACAAAAGACAAAAGACAAAAAGTTGAACATTGATATAGGAATTAACATTTATATAGGAAACGTATAAAGTATTAGGTCAGTAACTATTATGGCTGACTATCCCTAAATACCGAGCTTTAGATACAGCTGTAGTGCTTTGAAATATTTACAAATTGATTTCCAGTAATAGGTACACACAACTATTCAAATTGCAACATTCAGCTAACATGCCTATTATTTATCAGTAACTGCAACGTGTCTGCAGCGATGCACTTTAATCCGCGACAGGGGGATGTACGTCAAGGTCCCTTCTTTGACTCGTGTACTGAACATTTAGGACACAAAAATCCAAAGCATTAAGATTTTTTTTTTTTTTTTAAACTGGGGTGTTTGTGGTCTTATACAAAGCAACCGCCCACTTATATGGTCTTTGAATCCCACTTATTGAGGTGAACGCTTGAGTGTTATCCAAGCAAATGTCAGAAGAAGCACAAAGTAAGTTCAATAAAGTGTGTTACACGTTTAAAGGGACCCGGAGGAAACGGGAAACCCCCAAAATTTAAAATACCAAGGAATTAAACGTAAAAGGCTGCACTTCCTAAAAGTCCTGTGATGGTTTACGGTGAGGAATGCACAAGACGTAAGGTGATACCGTTTCTTACAGCTGTATTGAAGCAATATGATCTTCTCACCTGCGGTCATGTCCGGACTGTAAGGATTCCCACATCTCACGTGCCGAGCTCAACAGGAAACTTGCCTTCAGATAGAAATACATTTCAACTTTTAAGGTCTCCCGTTTAAGACATTGCCCTTTGACTTGTTGATAGTCTCTTGCTCGTAGATTATTATGTTCAGCTTTGTATTTGCGCTGGACAAATGTTACTGGCATTTAAATGTATGCAGGTTTTCAGAAGGATTTTCAAGTACAAGTGCTATTGACAAGGAAGAAAATAGTAAAAATATTTAAACAAATAAGTAAGAAATAATTAAGATAAGTAATTAGAGTAACAAGCTATATAATCTTTAAACTGATTCAAGATATGTCTATATAATTATATATTGTGGAAACGTTGAGTCAGACTGAAAAATTCAATGCCATAGCCGGGATTTGAACCACGGGTCTTCTGGTTTCCGTCCAGCCGCACTACCATTGTGCTACTATGGCCAACGTGCCGATATGACGTTCATATCGGCACGTTGGCCATAGTAGCACAATGGTAGTGCGGCTGGACGGAAACCAGAAGACCCGTGGTTCAAATCCCGGCTATGGCATTGAATTTTTCAGTCTGACTCAACGTTTCCACAATTTAGCCTACACACGGCCAGTGTGAAAGAATAATTAATTTCCATTAATTATATATTGTAAATTATAATGTAAGTTTTCATTAGTATCCAGTTGCGTATTGCGTAATTAGTTTCATTTCTTCACCCTGAAAAAAATCTTGTTTTATATTTTTTAAGGGGAAATTACATAGGTTAAGTCAACAGTGTACAATTTAATTTTTTTTCCTTTTCTCCACCATTTTTCGTACAGCAATTTTTTTATGATTTTTAATTTCTGTAAAAAATTTTAAATGTTCTAAACGCTGAACAAATTTATTCGAATATTGAATATTCCATTAGAATTGCTGCATTATTAGGTTCAGCATACCTACACATTCACGTAACCTTTGAAAATCCTGCACCTAGATGATCCAAGTATATAGACTTATAAATTGAATATAATTGAATAAACAGTTGGTATGACGTTAAATGCTGTATTAAGTGATTAAACAATTCAAAATTAATAATACGTTTTTTAAATTAATTTAAAGTAAGAAATTAAAAATCTACAGGCATTCCTGTAAACTCAGCTTTGTATACCAAATACATCTTCGTTACAAACTTACATTTAACTGTTAAACTGTTTAATTTTCTGAAAATCTCATAACTTTAATTGTTCTTATAAGTTTTATGTACTAATTTCATAATAACTGGTTCAATTTAGAAGAAAAACATTAAGTAGAAGTTTTTCAGAAAGTCAAAATTTCGAAAATATCCCATGTAAAAGGGTAATTTGGATTTGAATTTTCTTGAGAATCATCGTCTCATATCTTTGGAAAGAGATGTAGAGATGTGTACGATAGGCACATAAAAAATCGTGTCATATTCAATGACTTTCTCTGCTCAATTATTACATATTTCATACAAAAACAATGTGTAAATACTTAAACTGCCCTAGTTTTACCACTATGGCGGTATTTGGGGATTCTTCTTGCTCTATCCCTTATGTCTTCAGGCATCGGGTTGATGAACAGAAACTCTGGATCAGATAGAGAACCCAGGATGGGTGATGAGCCCAATGCTTGGTGTGAGGGAGAGAAGTGGACGACAAAATGAAGGCAAAATAAATGAAAGGAAACATAATAACGGGGCAATTGGTGGAATGATGGTGGGAGAAACCGGAGATCCCGGAGAAAACCACACCTGCGCCGTGTTGTCCACCACAATGTACAATGCGGTCGCCTGGAATCAAACCCGGGCTGGTGAAAATCAAGTGGTCTAACGACTCGGCCTACTTATTCTATATACTTCAAGCTAATTCAGATAGTTCCATTATACATTTCGTTTTATGGTACTCAGAAATAGTGATGTTCAAATGTTTAAAAAGCATGGCTATCTACTGCCTTAAAATTTCATCCTTTTTTCATGATACTGTGAGAAGGAACTTTAAAAACTCCTATATGGTTAGTGGCACAAAAACGTGATTTGAAGTGAATCGTTTTTAGAAAGTATATTTTCTAAAAGTTTTCGTCAGCCTTACGGTTTACCCTCAACAAAGAAGACCTCCCAGGCTATTCCCAGAATAGAAAAGCTGTACCTATATTTGATTTGTAAAATAAACATCTTAGATACAGTGTTTTAATCAAAATCGTCAAGGTGTTTTTGAGATCAAAAAGTGACGAAAATTTTACCATGTAAAGGTAATTTAGGATAGAGCGAGGATTTTCTTGGAAATCGCGTCACATCTTAAGAAAGTACTTATCCGTCTTTTGTTTATACAATGTTCTTTCTCTCTCACTCTCCTATCACACTCCTTCATTACCGTGCCAATAATTATCTCCATTAGTAGTTGAATAATTAGCAACAATTCTTTTTCCCAATTCTTGTAAGTTGATGTAAGAATTGGCCAGCTGAGGCAGCACTGTTGCCTGGTTACTCACGCAACCCCGCTTTGTGTACAGAGGGTGTAATTCTACTCCTGTCTCCCCCTGCCTGTTCTGGTTCACATGAAATTAAAGTGCAGGAGGAAACTGTGTTATCGGCCGGAAGTGATCTGGTTCTTTCTCCTGGCACTGTTCGACGCCTAGATTCCAACCTGTAGATATATTCTTAAAACCTGTGTACCTACATTAAAATTATCACTTGCTGGCACAGCCATGAAACATGTCTTTGGATGCTAGAATCGGATGCAAGTTATCTCGTTGGTGAATAATGTCTGTGCCAATTTCTAGAAAATACACCCTTTGGAAAAAAGAAAGACAAGCTGACTCTCGATGCGTCCACGGACGGTTTACAGTGACGTCACGGAACGCGTCTCTCGCTTCGTCCTACTGAATCCTCTCATAAATTAAGTTTCATTTACTAAACCTGCACTGACAGCCGAGCGTTCGAATTCCAGACATTACTTTAATTTTTCTTTATTATAGAAATACGAAATGTATATTACGCACATTGTAATATAACTTCCCTTTGCTAAGGTTTACTTGATTTTATGATATTTATGCTCACAGAAAACCTGAAACAATGTTTTCAAACTGACTGAAATAAATATTGTATTCCTATATATAAAACAAAATAAATATGGGAAATAATTTAGTATCGTGAGTGTAAACTCTCTGCCTCTATTACCTCCCTCATTCTGCGGGGTATGGATAAGACAAAATGCCTAATCAAATTTTCATGAGAGAATACTGTCGCTGACCCATTATTTACGATAGCGCGGCGACGCGCAAAAACAGATAATGCAGGGCAGATATAAAGAGCCTGCAGATAAAGATAGCGCGGAGATAAAAGGCTTGCCGACACAGATAAAGTTAGACGTCTGGAACATTCGTGTATCGTCTAGTGCCGTCTTACAGAACATTCGATTTCTTGTTTGTTACAGAACAGTCTAGAGTTATCAATGGGTATATATAAGATATCGCGACATGCCAGCATAGTAGTAGTAAACACAGTCGTAACGAGAGTCATAATTGGAACTGGTGTGTGAACTCTTTCTTGTGGCCTCCCGCCTCGGTAGCGTAGATGGTAGCGTGTCTACCTCACGTTCAAGAGGTCCCGAGTTTGAATCTCGGTTATGGCGAGATTCCTGGATAAGGCTTTTTCCGGGGGTTTCCCTTATCCTGAAAGACGAATGTCGGGCAACTAAGCTCCATGGACCCCGATTTGAGCATAATTTCACCCATTTCATTCATTGTCCGATATGACCTGACGGAGGACGTAAATTAAAAAAAAATTGTTGTGGCCAACGACCTTGGAAGATTGTAATTGTGTATGTGACGTAGTTCTGCTACTGTAAGGGTTGACCAAAGTATTTCTACGGAACTAAAGAACATTTTGAATGTTTGTAACTTGGACTTTTAATTCTGCGAACCCACAAAGTCACAATACTTTGCATTTTATACCAACACCGTTCATAACAGGTGAATGAACCCTAGTGTTTACACAACCAATATTAAGACAATTTTCTAATAACATTGCATTAATTTTGAAAACGATTATAAGTGTTTTGGTTTTTATAAATGATTGTGTTTAAAATATTTATTGTGTAAAAATATTGCTATTAAAGTAACATTAATAAAAGCAAACATGAACATCAAGTTTTCGAACTCATGTTGGTCTACTTACGAGACAGATGCGTTTTATCGTTCGGCTACCATGCATACGGCCAAGTCGCAAAACATCTCCCTATCTATCGCATATATTTGGTATTAAAGCGTATATTGTAGAAACTAATTGTTCTTTCACACTAGCCGTGTGTAGGCCAAAGTATGGAAACGTAGAATCAGACTGAAAACTTCAATGTCATAGCCGAGTTTCAAATCATTGAACCTTTCAGTCTGACTCTACCTTTCCAAAGCTTATACTGTGAATGCAGCGTCATCGAATGCTTCCGAGGTTTTCCGAATCGAACTCTTTCTAGTAGCTCGTCATTTTTTTTTCTATCTAAGGCTGTAGATACACCAAAAATATTTCTCGACTCTGTAAAGCTGCTCAATTGTTTCACTGACAAGAAACAAGTAATGCTAATAGGTGCTCCACAATAGCGAAAGCACAAACCATAACCTAAATATTCCATCTGCGTTCTGGAGATGCCAGTTCTCTCTTCAAGGACGTACAAACAGCACATTCCACACTCTAAGTGCGCTGAGACATATGCTCATTATTCTGTACATTATCATGGCCACCTTGAAAAACTCCGTAATTAGCGTAGTATTGTCTTCGGATGTACTGTTGTGAAGGGTAATTGTATCCCCGATGCGCATGCGCTGTCACGCGCAGTGATTCCTGTGAAAGTGGAAAGGGTTGGTCCGTAGTTTTTATGGTAATTAGTTGAGGTGAGGCAATTATAGGGCTTAAGGCGTGACGTCCGATCCTCTTTTTCTCTCTTTTTGCAAACAAAAGACAGTCATTGTTCAACACGGAGATTTGATGCTGTACTGACATCCAGACCGTGTTTTCATCTTCGATAACTCACTTGGTTAATGTTCCGACTGTGGCTTGCAAGTTCATGAACGGATCTTCTGAAGGCGAAACTGACGACTCAAATGAAACAATTCTTTATTGCTTGTGCTGTAATGTTTTATTCGTTCACTCTATTGGGTAAGAAAAAGCAGACTCTGTAATTACTCCTATTGGCTGAGCCATGAACGGTGGCTTCGCACTAGAGGCGTGTCTCCGGCTTGAGAAGGAAGGAATTCGTCGTTGGAACTTGCCTTAGGCATGTCACAAGAGCTTTTAGAAAGGGTGTAGCGTTATTTTCATGTACAGAAGCAAGAAATTACCCCTTAATATGGCGTTTCACGTATTGTTTTCACGAAGAATAAGTAGTTTGTGGCTTTAATGCACCGATGATACTGCTGCGACCACCAACCCAGGCTGCTATTGATAATGGTTTGTTCTGAGCTGTTAAAATCGAAAGAGCTGGGAACGTGAAGTTATCAAGTAGCCTAAACACTACGGAGGCCCTCCCCTCTATCGGAGCACAGCACTGCACTACTTGTCATCCGGTTCTTAATCCTCTAAAGGACTTAGGAGGGAGGGATGAGAGCAGAGTCGCCGAAGGGCGGCCAGACCCGGATGACAGGCACCCCTCTAATGAGGTCCACACGAAGACGTGTCCTAAATGAGCAGTCCCAACTGACGTAACAGGTGAGAAATCTCCACCACTCAACTGTCACCTGTTCCTAGAACCCTGGAACATGACAGTGAAGTAAAGGATAGCTACAGGGAATGACCAGGAAAGCCTTAGAAGAGCATTCGTCTACCTACCCGAATAACCACCAAAAACACATTATTATTATGATTATTATTATTATTATTATTATTATTATTATTATTATTATTATTATTATTATTATTATTATTATTATTATTATTATTATTATTATTATTATTATTATTATTATTATTATTATTATTATTATTATTATTATTATTATTATTATTATTATTATTATTATTATTATTATTATTATTATTATTATTATTATTATTATTATTATTATTATTATTATTATTATTATTATTATTGCTTGTAGACCTGACATTACAAGTTTCAAGCATTATAACAATGTAAGATATAAAATATGTTCACATTTTAATATATAATACATAAGTACATTTAATACATAAGTTTACTTTTCATATGGAAAGATAGAGGCAGACTGAAAAATTCAATGCCATAGCCGGGATTTGAACCACGGATCTTCTGGTTGCCGTCCAGCCGCTCTAACCCTTGAGCTACTATGGCCAACGTGCCGACATGACATTAACACATGTCAGTTGGAGAATGTAATGTCATGTCGGCACGTTGGCTATAGTAGCTCAAGGGTTAGAGCGGCTGGACGGCAACCAGAAGATCCGTGGTTCAAATCCCGGCTACGGCATTGAATTTTTCAGTCTATCTTTCCATACTTTAGCTTACACACGGCCAGTGTGAAAGAACAATTAATTGCCATTGCTTTTCATCGTTCATTAAGTCTCTATGATGATCTATTTACAAGATATTGTTTTACTTTTGTTTTAAATATACACAACCTTTTATGGATTGCAAATCTCTTGGGATCCATGATCTAAGAAAATGCACTTTTTAGTGGCCTAGACATTTTCCCCTTGTGACAAACTTGTAGGGAATAGACTGCTTCCAAAAGTGGGCTGATAACTTCCAAATAATCAAACCTTTGACTACGTTATGGTGCCTTTTCTGTTTCTCAAGCACTCGTCTATTGTTACAGTAAAATACATTATGTATTTGCATCTGTTAATTCATGGAGTATTACAGCCCTTAAAGAACTTTGCCCCTTACTATCCAATTTTGCTCTAATTTCATTTAACATACAACTGGAATATTTAGATGTTGGGAATATTGGTTCAAATGCTTTGTATGTATAGGGATGCATAAAGGCTTGTCTTTTAGTTTCAGTGCCGCAGATGTAAGCAAGGAACTTGACAATTCCATAACCGACTACTGGCTAAGTAATTATTTATAAACACCTGGGCTTACTCCATCTTTTATATCAAGTTCATCCTTTAGTCGTTTACTTTGGCTAACGTAATGCAACATGTCTGTAAAACGTCATGTCGCTTGAGATTCCTAAGTTTTCAATCGTTTGAGATTTCCAGACATTATGATATGAAATTTTAGTTTGCATTAACTCCATAAAGCGCTGTTCCCTGATCGGGAATGTGGAAAGAGAATGTTCATATTACTAAATCAGGATTGCTAAATTTATCAAAACACGAACCAATAAACTCCATATGAAAATTTTCAGTATTAAATTCAATTATATCGCTTTGAGTGTCGACAAATGTAGAAACTCGCTAAAAAAAAAAACAACTGAACTCAGCATACACAAGACTAGCACATATTTAACGCAAAAAATCCATGTTTTCAGGCACGTGTCGTTATCCAAAACGTAAGAAGATGCTGAAAAATCAACAAATGAAGTGCATTGTACACGATGAAACGCTAGGTATGAGGTAATGTCTGCTGGAAAAGGGTGGTGCTGCACTTCCGTTGCTTTCCCTTACCTTGTCTGCTTCAAGGACAGGCTTCAGTGCTTCCAACATTTCAGTCTTTGTGTGTTGGGTATCTATTGTATTGTATCTGCCATGTTTTAACTGTTTTTATATCAAGATAAACTAAAAAGCACAGAGATTACGCTTATTGAAAAAAGAGCAAAGAAAATACTTATGATAAATTGTGATGAGGTAGTGAAGCAAGTGAAAAGCGTTGGATATTTAGAATAAATCTTAAAAAAGGGGACAGCAATGGCAAACGCAGATTGAAGCTATGACTCTTGAAGAAATGACTAACGGTTCGTTATTCGTTAAACATGGCCAACTTTGACTTTGTGACGAACTGAGGAAAGACATTTGGAAGCATTTTAGTCGGCCATGAAGAGAAAAATAAAGCGTTTGGGAAGCGGTATTTAGTGAGTAGAATGAAACTGATTTGCAAGAGTAGAAATTGCTTGAAATTTCGTGTGTAAAGAGACTGATCTACGGGGTGAGTAAAAAGTATGGAGCAATGCTTGTAACTCTGTTATAGCCTTTTGAAGTGATAGATAGCTGTAAGACAGACATGTTTTCGTATCACTATGATTGTGAATAGGGCGTGACTTTTTTGTGGCAATTTTCTTTTCATTATTTTGGTCCTCAGATCTCGAAACGCACATGTAGATGCTTTTCTGAACTGTAATTTAAATTTATCAGCACATGAAATTAAAACCAAGATAACACATTCAAAATTATTGGTGCTGTGTTTTAACACGGTGGAATCACTTCAAAAGGTGCTCAAAAATGGCCTCCAATTACTGACAAACAATGCCAAGGTGTGGAAATTGTTCTTTCACACTAGCCGTGTGTAGGACGCACTATGAAAGGGTAGAGCCAGAATGAAAAATTCAATGTCATAGCCGGGATTTGAACTACGGATCTTCTGGTCTCCGTCCAGCCCACAGGTCCAGCCGCTCTAAACCATTGTGCCAACATGACATTAAATTCTCCAACTGACTCGTGGCTGGCTCAATGGTTTAGAGCGGCTGGACGGAGACTAGAAGATACGTGGCTTAAATCCCGGCTATGGCATTGCATTTTTCAGTCTGGCTCTACCGTGTCATAGTGAGTCCTACACACGGCTAGCGTGAAAGAAGAATTAATTTCCATTAATTGACGTAATAGTGGTTAACTATAAAGCCCGGGCCTTAAAGTACTTACGTGTGGTAAGTCGCCATTAAGGTAGTTGTCTAATTCGTTTATGAGAACTCCTAGTGGTTAACCGGGAAAAACACGAGTCAGTTGGAGAATTTAATGTCATATCAGCACGTTGGCCATAGTAGCTCAATGGTTTAGAGCGGCTGGACGGAGACCAAAAGATCCGTGGTTCAAATCCCGGCTATGGCATTGAATTTTTCAGTCTGGTTCTACCCTTTCACAATGCCAAAATGTGTCTTTGATCAGCTGCATTTCTTTCCCAATTCTTCTCCAACTCTTCAAGATCTCTTGGTCGGTCCTTGTAAACCCTTCAGGACAAACATCCCCACGAAAAAAGGTCTAAGTGGTTCACGTCAGGAGATCTTGGCGGCCATTCATTACTTACTCTTCTGCCAATACATCTTCCTGGAAATTCATGATTTTACACCATCTGCCTTCCATAATGTGCAGGGGCATCATCTTGCTGGAATAATATATTCTGAATTCTTCCTCTTTCTCCAGGGAATAAAGTAGCACAAGCAGGAATTAGTTCAGTTTGTTGAAGGCGTAAATAAACTTCAGAATTTAAGCTATCGATGTAAAATGGGCCCGCCTCATTAGCGTAGATGGTACCGTGCCAGCCTCACGTTCAAGAGGTTCCGAGTTCGAATCTCGATCAGGATGAGCTACCTGGATAAGGTTTTCTCCGGGGTTTTCCCTTATCTTTAAATACGAATGTCGGGTAGCTCTAAGCTCTATGGACCCTGGACACATTTGAGCATCGTTTCGCCCATTTCATTCACCGTCCGATATGACGTAACGTTGGAGGACGTAAAATTACCACAAAATATCTTACAGCTTTTCTAAAAAAATATCGCTTAATTGAGGTGCAACAGCTGGGTTACAGGCATTGTTCCATACTGTTGGGATGGTAAATGGACAACACTAAATAAACTGTATAAAGTATTCATGTACGGATTTTGTAAGTTGTTTTTTCCTTGGTTACGTCCTTAATAGTACAATCTGCACGTTATTCAAGAGGCTTTTTTTTTTGCTCCTAAATATATAGTTTGAATCCGAGTATTGCAAGTTTAGTGTATTGCTCTCAGTGCTAGAGACAAACAGAGCTGCACATTCGCTGAACGGTTATCCCTAACCAGCTTGTTCTCACACTCGATGAGCGAACTTGGAAGGTGAACGTTGCCCTCACACCTACACAGGTATTATACGATAGCAAGAAAGCACGTGCCCCTTGCCTGTTTGTCGCACGTCACGGCTTGGCAGTTGCACATAGCGAAGTGCTTTTCTTTGAAGTGAATATACAGACAGGCTCTTTAAGTTCTAGGAATACGAAAACTTGACAGCCATTTTCGGAGGTAGGAAATTTATTCTCTCTTAACTTAAACATGAATATTGTCACATGATTGTTGACATCTGTTCGATGTGTGTGCGTGCGTGTGTAGCACAACTCGAAAACCAAATGTCGAATAAATACAATGCGTGGTATATGGATGTAAAGACACCATACCCCAAACTACCCTTTACAAGAAACCTTTACAAAATTTATTTCTTCAAAGGTAAGTACAATTATTACAGTACTATTTTATCCCTCAAATAATGTTTTACTCTCTTTTTTCTTATTACATTTAATGTGAGAAAAATCAAATTTAGCCAAAAATTCGATTTTAAATTGTTTTTTAAAGCATTGGTTTACTTACAATAGATGAAAATAAACTGGGTGTCAGAACTTATTCTTTAGTATAAAATGAAACCAGCTTGATTAAATTACCGCATATTTAAAATATTTAAATGACAAAATGTAGAGTAACCCGGGTTCAAACTTGGCGGAGGGTAATGTATTTTTACGGGCGTAAAAATCTTTACCATAGCTTCCATCAGAAGAACAGTAAAGCCAGTGGTCTTTTATCGTAAAAGAACTCAAGCCTGATAAGGAGGCCTCTGAGCAAATTAACCCTTTAATCGATAAATTATTTTGTTACTTATGCAGCTCTTGCTGTGCTTACTAAACCAGTTTTCATATAGTCCCGCTGCTCGAACGTTACAAACATCAATGAACGTATCACTTCAGCCAATGGAATTCGCAGGAATCACAAATGACAGATATATGTTTACTCCACGTGGAGTAATCAGTGCGTTATCTGAGAGGTATGTATTACCAAAGATAAATCCATGGTAACAGTTCGAGCAGCGCGACTATAACACTTTCTACGGTGCCTCAACGCAGTCGATTCCAATATCCATGGTCGTTAAAGCGATAGGTAATGGACTGGCCATCCATTCAAAGCCAAACGTCGTGAGTAAGGATCTCGGCAACTGCAGTCAAATGTGCCTGTAGTAAAGCACGTGGAAGGCCCAAGTAATCGATGTGATGGCACGCTTGGATGTTGACGGGGTGTCTGTCATTTGACTGCAGTTGCTTGGGTTTTGTCTTTTTTACACTAAAAGAAAATACAATGTTACTGTAAAAATAATATAATATTTACAATTCTAAAGACTCAAAATTGTGTGTGTATAACTGACAAAGGTCAGTACAATAAACAAAACGCCGCACTAAAATTTTTTAGCTGAATACAGGATAATGTTGTCCCAGGGCGACACCATCTATTAAAGGGTTAAGTGTTCGCCCAATATAGAATGGGAGTCTGAGAACTACGTCAGTTCAAGAAATTTGTAACATTTTTGTCATTTCTGAACTGTTGTCACTCAACTGTTTCTTACAGTGTTATGGGGACAGCGATGCGGTTTTAAAAATACTTGTCTCGCTTCGTTTCCTGTATATCTCATTAACTCATCAAATGTTTATCTCGATTTATGTAGCAAATAGTAAAATAAGATTTTATGATAGTAGTCTGCAGAAGCTATGCACAAATGAGAGATAGTGGGTAAAGATAACACAAAGTGCTACCGTCTACATCCTCTTAGTCACTCAAGGTTGGATGTCAGTTCTTTAGAAACTTCAGTAAAACAAATACCAAAGGAGTGTCCCGGGGCGATTTAAACCTGCATACTAGTTAGGTATCCGGGTTTCAGGAGCAGGTTTCCGAGAGATACGAGGAGATTTCGAAGTAACGTATAGTACCCACACGTCACACGCAATGACGTCACCAAGGTCGACCGGTGGGCATGCCGGAGATCCTTCCAAAACATGACCTGGCAGTAATGCAAATGTCAAGCGGATGCTGTCGGCTGTCTTTTATCAAAACAACCTTATCTGCTGATTCCAAAGAGCAACAATATTTGGCAATTCTTTTGTTTATTTTCTATCCCTTTCACTACTTTTTTTTTCTTTAAAAGACGGCGTGTACGCCGTTATAACTACCACATGAGAGTAAAATGTGCGTTTAACTCACTGGTTAACTAGGCGGAATGGCTCAGCGTCTTTTGTTCGCATTTAGGAGGTCGTGGTTCGATTCCCATGGCCGACTTTCCTACGAGGGTTTCTCCGGTTCATTAGATAAATGTAGAGAAGGCAAATTGCATCCCGAATTAATCTCAGTTCTCATTTAACTACGAGATAGTCTTAAGGTATCAAAGACAGAATAAGGCCAGCTTGGTAGCGTGTCTGCCTCACGTTCAAGAGGTCCCGAGTTCGAATCTCGGTCAGGGTGAGTTCCCTGGATAAGGTTTTTTTGCGGGGTTTTCCCTTATCCTGAAAGACGAATGTCGGGTAACTCTAAGCTCCATGAACACCGGATACATTTGAGCATCATTTCACACATTACATTCATTGTCCGATATGACAACGGTGGAGGACATAAAATAAAAAAAAATAAAAAAAAAGGGCCAGATCAGAATAAGATGAACAAGTATTTATTTGTGTAAGGAAATAACACTTATCACAGCAGTTTCGTCTGGAGAAGTTACTGGACGTCTTTCATTCCTGGAAACTTCGTGAATGGTCTAGTTGAAATTTGATTACGTTGTCGTTACCGTGGCGTGTAATTATTACACTTAAAGGAATCCTATCGTTCCTAATTCTTAATATACTGCGCTACTATTACTGTCTAGGTAGATCTATAATTTCAAACTTCCAGCTTTTAATTCGGAGTATACATCTTACTAATGGTCTAAATTTTATTTCAGTTGCCTTTATTTTCTATTTGAGTTAATGATCCAACGTTCTGATCTTCTATTCATGAGGGTGGCCATACTTTCATAGAAATGTAGAGTTTTTTTTTTTTCGTATTTTCTTAGTAAATGTTTAATTTTGCAATTAACGGTATGGGTGTGATTTTCTTCTCTTCCTTCATCTCTTTTTTTATGTTTAGTAGCAGCTTTAATTATAAAAGAACACCCCCAATGAGAATATTTGCTTCATTTTTTACATATAGATATGTAATTAATATTCACCCGTTGTTTCATTCAGTGTGAACGTGAATTCTGTAACCTTTCTAGCCATTCTGATACAACAAATAGTTCACAAACGTTAATATATTCAGATATAACCTCATTAAATTTTATTATAGTTGTGCTTTCCATTCCTCCATCCTATAAAATAGATCCAAGCTTCAGCAAGAATCAATTAAAAAACTGTCCAAATAGATTGCTCATTTTAGCTGTACACCCTTGGACTACAGCACAACCTCTGGAAGCGTACAGGTTTCCAAGTTCGCATGGTTTGCATTGCCGTGCAATGGTGTCACGGAATGCGTCTTTTTAGCTTAGTTCTGCTGAATCCTTTCATAATTCAGTCTCAGTTACTAAACGTGCATGATAGTTGAACGGTTATAGACAAGTATGTAGGAGTTAGACTTACAAAGGTTGGAGTCCCGGATATAATTTTGATTTTTTTTTTTTATTGTAGAAGTACGAAATGTGTAATACACACGTTGTAATATAACTTCCAATTGCTAAGGTTTGCTTGATTTTATGGAATTTATGCTCACAAAAAAAAAAAAAACTGAAACATTAATGTTTTAAAATTAAATGAAATATTTTATTTCTACAGGTAAAATGAAATAAAACTGGAAATTAAATTAGTATTGGGTGCGTAAACCCTCTGCTTCTATTACTGCCCTCTTTCTACGGGGCATGGATGAGACCAAACGCCCGAGTGCTTACAGAACCAACATTAAAGCAATTTTATGACATTACATTTATTTTGAATACAAGAATGATATTTGCGTTTTTATAAATGAACGTGTCTAAAATATTTATCCTCTGCAAGAAAAGCATAAAGCATTGGTATTAAAGTAACAATAATAAAAATAAACATGCATATCAAATATTCGAACTCATATTGGTCTACTTAGGAAACGAGTTTCACTGCTCGGCTACCATGCATACAGCCAAGTCGCAGCAGCTATCTGTAGCATAGCTTTGAAATGAAGACGAAGTGGTATTAAGGCATATGCTGTAAACGCAGCGTCATCAAATGCTTCCCATGTTTTCGGAATCGTACTTTGTGTTAGCTGCTTTTTTATGCTGTACATTACTGCAAGTGTCACCACATGCGATAGATATAACAAGTCAATGTAATAACTGTGAAAGGAAGTTTGGGAAGGAGACTTCTAGCCTAAGTTTACGGTACCTGCTAACATTAACCATTATGGATCTTCAAAAAACCTTAATCATGGAGGACGATCTTGCCTTAACGACCTCGGCCACCCGTATGAGTTCCAATGATCTTGACGCCCGCCTCGGTAGCGTAGATGGTACCATGTCTGCCTCACGTTCAAGAGGTACCGAGTTTGAATCTCGGTCAGGATGAGTTACCTGGATAAGGTTTTTCCGGGGTTTTCCCTTATCCTTCAAGACGAATGTCGGGTAACTAAGCTCCATGGACCCTGGAGTCATTTCGAGCATCATTTCCCCCAATTCATTCCCCGTCCGATATGACAACGTTGGAGGACGTAAATTACAAAAATAAATAAATAAATAAATAAATAAATAAATAAATAAATAAATAAATAAATAAATAAATAAATAAATAAATAAATAAATAAATAAATAAATAATAATAATAATAATAATACTAATAATAATACTAATAATAATACTAATAATAATAATAATAATAAAAATAATAATAATAATAATAATAATAATAATAATAATAATAATAATAATAATAATAATAATAATAATAATAATAATAATAATAATAATAATAATAATAATAATAATAATAATAATAATAATAATAATAATAATAATAATAATAATAATAATAATAATAATAATAATAATAATAATAATAATAATAATAATAATAATAATAATAATGGCTGGCTGGCCCCGTAGCTCAGTCGGTAGAGCAGCTGCCTACCGTGCTAGGGGTCCCAGGTTCGATTCCCGGCGGTGGGGGTGGGGATTTTTCTCCGACCAAGATAATTCCTCATCTTCCCCAGAGTCTGGAAGTATGAATGAGAGTGTGAATGTGTGCGTGATGTAATGATAAATAAACCCAAAGATAACGAGTTATCACCTTGAGAGAACGGCCGCCGATATGACCATAGTAGTTAAAGGTGGGGTAGAAATGGAACAAGCAAAGAAAAAAATAATAATAATAATGATTAATAATTAATAATAATAACAATAAATAACATAAAAATAAATAAAAAATATAAAAAAGCTGAATCACATTCAATTAAGAGACCACCAACAATAAGAAAGCCCGCCTGCCTCCGTAGCTTAGATGGTAGCATGTCAGACTCATGTTCAGGAGATCTCGAGTTCGAAGCTCGGTCAGGGTGAGTTACCTGGATAAGATTTTTCCGGGGTTTTCCCTTATCCTAAAAAAGATGAATGTCGGGTAACTCTAAGCTCTATGGACCCTGGGCTCATTTGAACATCATTTCACCCATTCCATTCATCGTCCGATATGACTTATCGTTGGAGGACGTAAATTTGGAGAAAAAAAAACAATAAGAAATAGTGATCCAGTAAAGGGCAAGGCTTGTTTTGACGTCCCTCCCACTACATGCAAACACGAACACAGTAATTATTGCTTTCTGTTCACAGTTTCAAGTGACAATAATTGCTTCATCCCTCAGTTATAGCGTCACATAGCGAGTCTTTTTTTTTTTCCCCTTGAGTTGCTTTTCCTTTTTGAGCAACGTTCTCGGTTCATTGCTCTACCGTAGAGCACGTTACACTTTACTAGTGGCATTTACAATACAATCAGTGGCGGAATATCAACTACTGTATTTGATTCTAAGCGCGAAAACTTTGAGGACAAGCTCTGCCTTCATTGTGTTTACACTATAACGTTCATTAGAGCTTCTTATTTTGTAATTGTGGCATTATTTAAAGCTCCATCAGGCCTTTAAATTAGCCTGAGTATTATACATACTGTAAAGAAATTCCAGTTTTAAATGGAAAAACAGTATTTTTAGTATTTTCCTTTACTTGAAATTGTATATGACAGAATTATTAACCAATTTATAACCTGCCCGGTTCTAAAGGTACGTAATTTGTTTTACTTCACAATTTTATACTCGTAAATAGATAATTTTTTTCTTCCACAACTATTAGAAACATATTACATTCCAAAACGTTTTCCTTTATATTGGGTTGTTAAAGTGAATTTTTTCTGTGTACCATTTAACCTGTAGGTAATTAAGTAACATCAAATGTTAACAAATTAAGGAAAAAAATCTCTGAAAATTAATCACTGGCCAAACTTTGTAACGGCCTGAATATTATACTACCATACTGCGATGTAAAATGAAAACTGAAAACTAGAATTTAAGGATTTCACAAAAGCATCATCACAAATGTAGAAAATAATCTTAGAGCAACTGGAACAATGACCCCCAATTCTCTTATTATGCAAGTTGGCTATGCTTGCTTCAGAAGTGGAAGGAATGTCACGACGTTTTACACAAGCTGTACCTTCAGACCGTACGTCTACGTTCTTATTGTGTACATTTATCAAAATAATTGTTTTCGTTTAATCTTTAAGCTTTGGAACTGATGTCTCAGCACTTTTGTAATTTAAAATATTAAACATTTTGGACTTTCGTACAAATATTTTAGAAATTTCCATACATATATCGAAAAATAAAACTATCTTGCATATTTTTGTGCTATGAAGAATGTTAATTCATATGTTTAAAGCAAAACTGAGGCGTGAAAAAATAAATTACGACCACAAAGTTTTAAAAAGTATTCTTTCAAATAAAACGATCACAAAATTTTACATGACAATTTTCGAGTACTATGATCAAATAAATTAACGAGTTTTAAAGGCAAAAGTATTGTTTTTAAAACTTTACTACGTGGAATTTTTGATAAGATAGTAGATAATTTTTAAAACGAAATAAATTATATTATGACAATTTATCGTCTCAATGTTTACATACGACTTTCAAAAGCCAAACTAACTAAAAAGTTAAAGAATGTAACATTTTGAATAATGTAATTCCTTAAAAAGTTTACCATGTGCTTCAAAATCGCAAAAGAAACCCGCCACTGCTACCAAACGTATTTGGAAAGGGAGTCGCCCGAAACGCCAAAAACTTAATGGTATGAAGAGGGAGAGGGAATAAAAAATGAAAAGCTACTTGGTTACCAAGGGTGTGGTTGCTATGAGGGGGGGGGGGCGGAGCCAATTAAGTTAAAAGACTAGATACTACATAACACTGCTGCCAACTGTCCGGCAGATTGGTTTACACGCGGAACATGAATAATGTGAGTAAACATCTATCACCATTACGCAAACTTCCACGTGCAGCAGTTTACTGTTAAAATCGTGCAGAAATTGTTTTAATTACGTATCAGGTTTTTAATTTACATCACAATGAAACTTAATAGAAATAGAGGATTTGTACCCCAATGTTAAATTTGCTAAGTTCATGCCACATTCTTTCATAAACGACGTGACATATCAAACTGATTTTTATAAAAAAGCAATGTTACCCTCCAACTTCTCTTATTAACATAATATAGTGGCTAGGATAACTTGCGAGGCTCGTATTTGGTAGGTCCCGTGTTTGATCTTGATGTCTTTTCTTATCATTTTCCCCTCATTTCGTCTTCAACTTCCATGACACAGTTGTTCGACAGCAGGCATGTGTAGAGTGAGCAAAAATCATTAAACCTAATATTCCATATACTATTATTCATCTTTCCTCACTTAATTTAAATATTGGTACTAAATTAAAATCACCTCATGAAACATAAAATAAACGAAATGAATATTGGAATTCCTCGGCTCCGCCAGATAGTGGCCGTTTGAGCCTACACTGCTGGCTCGAGCTTTCCCCGGTTTCCACAGTAGAGGATCGCGAAGCCACCCTCCGCCGACTCGGGCAGGTCACTACGAGCGCCTTCCAGCCGAATGTACCAGTAACTCAAACCCAGTGCGTCTCTGCCGTTTAACGCAACCGTGGTTTATTCATATTTTTTTTTCTCCCTGACGTCATCGATTCAGGTGTTAGGAGTTGTTCGGTTCCACTAGCCCGGAAGGTCGGGGCGCGCCTCCATAGCGTAGATGGTAGCGTGTCTGCCTTACGTTCAAGAGGTCCCAAGTTCGAATCTCGGTTAGGGTGAGTTATCCGGATAAGGTTTTTTCCAGGGATTTCCCTTATCCTTAAAGACGAATTTCGGATGGCTCTAAGCCCCATGGACCCTGGACTCATTTGAGCATCATTTCAGTCATTTCATTCACCTTCCGATATGACCTTATGTTGGACGTAAAATTACAAAAAAAAAAAAAAAAAAAAAAAAAAAAAAAAAAGGAATGTCGCGGCGAGGGAAGTCGAAGCACTGAGCCTTTTGAGGAACCAGGGTTAAGATGCCAGCCTGGGATGAGAGCCACAGACGTGGATGGTAGTACGAGGATGAAATGAATGATAAGATAAATGTATGATGGAGCAATCGGTGACATGAATGGCGGGATAAACCGGAGGACCTGGAGGAAATCCACCCCAGCGCCGTTTGTCCGCCACAAACCTTTACGGCCACCTAGGAACGAATCCGAGCCGAAGCTGGGTGGTCTAAACGCTTGACCCAGGCGCCACCATTTATTAATATTAAATTAATATTAAAATAAAAATTTATATATGTAATTTTTATTTTATTACACATTTTTAATTTTTATGTTAGGTAAATGTAGTAATATTTCACCCAAAAAATAGATATCGATATTTCATTGAAGATACATGCACTTAGAACCCTGAACTCAGTTTCCCCGCCTAAGTGATAGTGTCTGCTTCAGGTTCAAGACAACCCGAATTCGAATCTGGGTCAGGGTGAGTAAGGATTCTTCCAGGGTTTTCCGTTATCCTGAAATATGAATGTCAATTAACTCCAAGCTCTATGTACCCTGGATTCATTTGAGCATCATTTTATTCATCGTCCGATATACAATCTTGGAGGACGTACATGCAGGTGTACATACGTGAATAAATTCAATCAACAAAATATGTTCAAAAACAAAACATATGTAATTAATGGTCCAACAGGATACACACGAAGATTAAGACAATTTATCCCGCCCTAAATTATTCCCTATATGTAGCCTTTTTTTCGAATGTTTTTATTTAAACCACACTGTAGTTCTTTCACCTGAGCTGAACACCCGGAAAGATGCGTGTATAGCTGTGTAGACAATAGCTGAGTTGTGCACAACAGAAAATTGCAGAGAAGCAAGGTGTAGAATGGTGTGATGTCTGAAGTGCATAGTTAGCAAGTCCAGCGGGCAACTGTGCGCATGTCATGTATCTAACTCGTGTTTCCTAAAATATGTATAAATGGAACACAGGCTTATATAAGAAATACGATGTCTGCGTTCGCATTTCTCTCTCTCTCCGCACTCTTGTGCAAAATATGCTTAAAAACTGCTGCCTACTTCAGTTCATGTAGAAAGGGTTTTATTACATCTGTCGTAGTAGTGCATGGGAATAAGGTAGGGTTCCAGCGAAGTTGAAATAGTAGGTCGCTGCGTGATTGTTTCGAAATTCCGTTCTCTTTGCATATCTAGGAGATAATAAACGAGTAATTTCCCATTAAATAAATAACAAGAAATGTCCGTGAAATCTTTGTCTACAACATGCTTACCTGGTATCGAACTGGGGTCGAAAAACTCGGCGATGTTGCCATATATTGGATTTTTCTGTTTTTATTTTATTTATTGATTTTTAGTAATTTCAAAATATCTATATCTAAATAATGTGTACTTTAATGCCACTGACCACAGAGACTGTAGAGGAGTACCTTGGAAATATCTGTTCCGAGGTACACACTTTGGGAAATTTACTGCAATATTCTAATAGTCTCAAGAGCAGAAGACACTTTAAAAATCCTCGTCATAGTTTTCAATTCCATAATCTGGCCTGAACTTCCAGTTTCACAAAAGTGGACAGATTAAAAAATAATTTTAGTTACATCCTCAATTTTAGTTACATTTTCTCGTACATAGAATACCCTAATATGAACATTTTCCTTTTATCACCCACAGTTTTAAAAATAATTGTTTTACATTGTAACAGTATTTTTTGGTTGTGTTTGAGGTATGAAAGGTTTATAAATTTATAAGGTCTGGTTATGTAAATGTATTTAATAATTTAAATATATAAAAATGTATGTAGTTGTGTGATTGGCCGAAGTAGTAGTGGTGTGACGTGGTATGACGTCATGTGGTGACGTGCCAGTGGATCGGCCAATCACAAAATAAAGTGGAAGTAACTATAGTGACAAGAAAATCAATAATCTTGAGAAAAGTGTTATAATCTTCAGTCGTGTTGCACAACGATGAAAGATGTTGCGGTGAATATAATTGTAAAGGAAAGTTAATAACATTCAAGAAGTGTTATTCGATATTTGTAATAGAAATGAGTGAATCGTAGTTCATATTATACAATTAAATAATATATTACGAAATCGGAGTCATATAAATTTTATTTCTGTCACCAAAAATCCACATCCACACCTGAGAAAAGATCTCATGACTCTTATTTAATCAAAACTCGACCTGGATCTTTCAAAAAGTTGGCGTGTATCCTATCTGCTGCGAGTGGAGAACAAATATATTCCCGTTACATTTTCTCAACAACAAAAAACCTCCAGGAAATTGTTATTTTAAGAGTGCCAACTTCTGTTTTTTCCCATAGCAGAAGCTTGTTTACAAAATAATAGAAATTAGACAGTCAACAGTTTTTCAGAACAATTTTCCAGGAAAATCCGGATTAAATTTTAAAAAATGAAAGTGTAAAATCGTAATATACTTAGGTTATTGAAAAAGTAAATGTGTTGGTTAAGTTTGATTAGTAATTTTAAAAGTAGTTCGTAAGTATAGGGCACGTCACTAAACTCAGATAGAAACGCATGTCGCAGTATGTTAGAGAAGACATTGAAACAATGTGTTGTAAGACATTGTTAAATTGGGACGTCAGTAATAAATATTTGAGAGAAGGAATCGGATGTTCGGGATAAATTTTCCATAAGTCTGTCTGAACGTGTTTATCATCATCATTAACGTCCACCAACGTTAAATCATATCGGACGATTAATGAAATGTTGCTCAAATGAATCCAGGATACATAGAGCTTAGAGTTACCCCACACTTATATTTCCTGAAAGATAAAACCCCGAAAAGATACCTTATCCAAATAAGTCACCTTAATCATTGAGGATGATCTTTATTTATTTGTAATTTACGTCCTCCAACGTTAAATCATATCGGACGATCAGTGGAATGGATGAAATGATGTTCAAATGAGCCTAGGGTCCATAGAGCTTAGATTTACCCGATATTCGTCTTTTAGGATAAGGGAAAACCCCGGAAAAAACCTTATTCAGGTAACTCAACCTGACCGAGATTCGAACTTGGAAGCTCATGAATGTGGTGCAGACATGCTGCCACCGAGCTACAGATGGGGACGTGTATGTGGTTTATTATAACTTTTTTTTCTTTCTGCTGTTATGATTTTACAAAAAAAAAAAAAAAAAAAAAAAAAAAAAAAAAATGAAGAACGAAAAATACAAGACGGGAAAATGTATAAATTTCAGCGTTTGTTTGCCAAATATACCTGAAAAGAGAATAAGTAAATGAAAACAAGGTTATGGTACGTGAAACATTCAAGCCAAGATCTATTCTTGGTATCCTAATGTAACTTAGTAATAAAAAGCCAACTCCTGAGATATGTTGGCAGATGCCTATACGAATTGGTGTTTGTGGATGGGAAAACAACGACCAAGTACAAAAGAGACAAGCAGATGACAGAATATCAAGCTGTCACGTACAGTTATTGAAAATGGGAATCACAAACACAGCTGTGATATGACAAGAGTTTTCTACAGCTTTGCTAGACATTTTAGTTACGCTCGGTGGTCCAAATCCGGGAACTTCCGGTGTGCCCTCCCACACCACGAGCGTTTCCGCTTCCCGTCAGCATCTCTGCACCCCGGCAGTACCACCGAAATAAGTCTCCTCCCTTCTCCTCCGTTATTGTTGATGAGACAAGTGTTTTTATGTATCCGCCAACAAACTGTTTGACGTCGCGTTCAAACATAACGTGCCGATTATTGCGGCGTCGGCATCGTCTTTCAGTCATTACTTGCATCCGGAACAGAACAAACGCAGAATTTATGACCAGAAAATATTTCCAGTCCTTGTTCCGAGTCCTGTTGACGCAAGTATTCTGGTCGGCTTCATAAAGTTTCTTTAAATACAGCTTGGCGCTTACTTAAATTTCCTTTGGTTTGCAAGGGCACTCTTTTGTTAAGTGTGCAAATAAAGAGAAAGAGATATTTAAGTAATTGGCGTAATGTTTGTAATTATCAAATGAAACTTTACAACATAGTACACTTAGGTACCTCCTTGACAGCTAAAAAATTACGTGTTCGCCTTGAATCGAATGCAGGCACATTAGAAAGCTAATGAAAATAGCTATAGAACAGTGCTTTCGAGGTAATGGTCCGAAAACTGAAATGGAAATTTTGAATTTTATATTAAATGTTTATTTTATTATTGTGACATTCCAAAATTGACAAGGCATAGACAAAAACAATCAAATTTGTGCTAGGAACATAGGATAATTCATTAATGATGCGGTTATTATAAAATGGAGTCTTACACGTTTGAAACAGTAATGCCCGATTTCACTAACAGATGTTAAGACTTAACACAAGTTTAGCAGTAGTTAAAACGAAAATTGCATTTCACCAAGTGTTAGCTTAACACTCGTGTTAAATCTCTTGTTAAACTAAGAAGCCAAATTTCTGTTAAGTCCTTAACAATTGTAAATAGCCAAGATGGTGGGAGTAAACGCAGCTGTTGATGTCGATTTGCTATATTTAAGACCGTCTAATTGGCATTCGTAATAGAGTACGACCTACGAGTAGAAATTATTCTGAGGAGCAATCAAAAGCAAAGTTTCTACAGAGGTATAGACTGTCGAAACAAATTGTTATGAAGGTTACTGCGGAAGTACAAGAGAGGTTAGAATATGCATCGAAAGAAATATGCCGATCTCGCCTTTGCTTCAAGTATTAATAACTTTGTGATTTTATAATTCACTGAATTATGTGGATAATATACTGTCCACCTCCCGTCTTGAAATGTTCAAGTCACTTGTCCTTCGCTCCTAGTTTTAAATTTACGTAATACTGAGTTAGAACATGCATCAAAAGGAATTTACCGATCTCGCCTTTGCTTCAAGTATTAATAAGTTTGCGATTTTATAATTCACTGAATTATGTGGATAATACACCGTCCACCTCCCGTCTTGAAACGTTTAAGTCACTCGTCACTTGTTCTTCGCACCTCGCTTTAAATGTACATAATACTGACAAGTTGTTTGGTGCTTGTAGTAGTGACACATGCATTTGAATTAAAATCGTTTTCAATATTTTCTCACGTGACATCTTTCTATTTTACATTTACCGCATCCGTCCTCTTATTTTCCACGATATCCTTACATTTCGTCACCAATTCAATTAACAATTCTTTCTCCATCGATGATAAATGTGTCTCACGGCTTTTGTTTACGATTTTGTTCACCCGCCATTTTTTCAGCTGTGTGCAGACGAATATGAAAACAAAAGCGCATCGCAGTACGTTCAGAAAATAATACGACTCATCTATAGCCTTCTATAGCTGTAATATTCACAAGTTTCTTGGCGTTAACAGCTGTTTAACATTTTCAGAAAACAGGTTGGTGAAATGCGAGAAATTTAGCAGTAGGGTTAGCACTGTGGAAATTGTTACGTTACATTTGTTAACGTCGATTTTAACAACTAATGGTGAAATCGGACATGTCTTCATTTGTTTTCTGCTCAATTTGACTGGGAAATAGCCGTTTTCTGTTAACGCCTACAACACAAAGGCTCTATTGTTTGAATAACTGTATATTGTAATTAACGTGAAATAATACAAATTAGATTTTATGTGAATAGTTTTTAAATTGGCTATTAAATTAAATATTGAGTTTATAGAAAGGTTGCACTGAAGTAGAACTGAAAACTCTAAATAAAATATTTCTGTTGAATTCACATGATTTACTTTACTCACTCTTACAAAACTGTTCATCTATGTACTAATTAATATATAGATAAATCTTCATTACAACCTGCACATTTCATTGTAGGTTTAAAAATATAGGAAGCTTAAACGATAGTGAAGTTTAGAAGCAAGGGCCTATATACTTCCCTCGAGATTCTATAATTTTTCCATGACCGTGAGAAACAAATGAATATTGAGTGAAATTTCAAAATAGGACAAAGTATTGACAAATTCAAACAAATATTAAATATTTTAGTTAATTGATGGAAATTAATTTCTCCACACTAGCCGTCGATAGGCTAAGATTTTTGATGGATAGAGTGACCATGAAAAATTCAATGCCATGGCCGGGATTTGAACCACAGATCTCCTGCTTCCCGTCCAGTGGATCTTAACCTTTGAGCTACCATGGCCAACGTGCCGTCCTGACATTAAATTCTCCATTTGACTCATATATTTCCCCGGTAGACCACTAGGGGCTCTCGCATCCAAGATACACCGTTTGTGGCGACTTACTATTGTAAGTACTTGATTCCCAGGCTTCGTCATTTAACTCTTATTATTTTAGTTAATTGATGGAAATTAATAATTTCTCCACACGAGAGCCCCTAGTGGTCTACCGGGGAAATATATGAGTCAAATGGAGAATTTAATGTCAGGATGGCACGTTGGCCATGGTAGCTCAAAGGTTAAGAACGACTGGACGGAAACCAGGAGATCCGTGATTCAAATCCCGGCCATGGCATTGAATTTTTCATGTTGGCTGGTTCCACGAACACTTTATTTGGAAAACCACCACATTTTGATGCAGTGTATTTATTGTGTATCCCTTTTTACATTTACAAGTTATACAAAATTATACAAATTTTGAGAGAACATCAGAGGCTATTTTCACGGCGGAATACTATTTGCAACGTAAATATCGTTAGGCTCGTTTTTGTGAAAATGCAAAATAGGACCAATTTTTCCACTTGGTTTGGGGTGGAAGAATTACAGACACCACTACTGCCCGCCTCAATAGCGCAGATTTTAGAGTATCTGTCTCTCAAAAGATCCCGAGTTGGAACCTCGGTCAGGATGAGTTACCTGGATAAAGCTTTTAAGGATTTTCCGGGATTTTCCTTTATCCTGAGAGGCGAATGTCAGATAACTCTAAGCTCTATGAACCCTGGGCTTATTTCACCCGTTTCATTATCACCCGATATTACTTAACGTTGGAGAACATAAATTGAAAAGATACCTGTTTCAGACTCTTCCATACTTCCATGAACTAAAGAAACACCCTGCTCCTTAGTCGGAAATTGAACCTGGGACCTATAGATCTAGAGGCTGCACATACACGTTACTCCAGTACATGTATGTGCTTCGCAAATTAGTCTTATGTCAAGAATGAAACACATACATGTCCAAAATTCTCGAGGGAACAGTTGTAGGGTACGGATGCACCCTTTGGTTTGCTCCGCCCACTCTAGGGTCCGTTAGTCGCCTCTTCTCGGAAGTACTAAGGGCCCCTATTGTTGGAAGACAAGGAAGGTTTGTTCCCACAGATCCTCCTGCATCCTCTTATAAACACAAGACGTTAATTCCACTCCTCTATTCTCAGATTGTATTTGTGCCTCGCCCGAAGTCTGCTAGTTACTAAACAGTTGAAAGTCACAGCGTAGTTTTACTTTCCCTACCGCTTGTGTTTTGTTTTGAAATTAGTGCTTGAACCTGATTTCGGTCTAAACAGAAAAGGATCAAAAGACATGAAAGTTTAACGAAGGCACAAACTGATTAAGGCGTGTGAAACATAATGTGATAAACGGGGAGAGAAAATGATGAATACTCTCTCTGAACACGTAGAAAGACAAAGCTTCATAAATTGCCTCCTTGTCAGTCATTGCATATTTGTTTTATTTAGTTGTGCCATACAACTTTCCATTTGAGAACAATAGGTATAAAGTTTTGAAAATGCACTACAATAAATACAAGTATCTCAGAAATGGTTAATGGATAAACTTTCGGAATGTGAATCCTAACTTAAAACTGAAAGGACTAGAAGTGAATAGTACTCAAAATCTGAGACATCTAGAGCACTTTAAAGTACAGAAGTGAAACTGTGGATCGACAAAGGGCGGCCGTAAGATCTGTAAAGCTAATGACCAGTGTTAAGATGTATCCCCAAACTTGGAAGTTCGTCAGTCACTTTGTGCACTTTCTCTAGTTCTAAAAACGTCATTCAGAATATATAAAATAAATGGACTGTTGCCACAACATTCACGTTATACCAAATTTATGACATTTGGACCAAAATCCTTAAAGTCATTTTAGAAAATGCAAAATAATTACGAAACTTCTTCATATGGAGGTTAGTCTGGGATTCTTGAAAATCTTCAAGTGGTATCCTTAGAAGATAACTTCAAACAAAATCTGATATTTCATGGATTGTTCTTTATTGTCGTTCTGGGTGGCTCAAATGGTTAGACGCTGGTCTACTGATTAAAAGATGTGGGCTCAAAGCCGCCTAAGGTTTTTAAGTGTGCTTGGATGGCGTAACACATTTGGCTTATATTTATGACTGCATAGTTTTAGAAATTTCAGGAATATTTCTGAAATTTCATTCTGATAATTTTAAAGTTGTAATGTATGGAGCATTTTAAATTCAGAAAAGAAGTTTGTTACAGCAGAGAAATACACACCGAAAATGTAGCTCAAAGCTTGGCCTGAAATAAATATTGTAGTCAATATTTATGTAGACTTCTAGATATGTGTAGAATATTTTTAGAAATATCACAAAATGCACAACTTCTGTTCAGTTATATTACATGGTAAGATAACTCATTTTCGCATTCATCTTTCAGGATAAGTGAAAACCAGCAACGTTGTTATATTGGACGATGAATGAAATTACGTTCAAATGAGTTCAGGGTTCATATAGCTTAGCGTTTACCAGACATTCATCTTTCAGGATAAGGGAAAAATAACAACATTTCTATATGAAGATCTTCCTAGAGGATAGGACAGTAATAAGTTACTGCTTTTTTTTTTTAAAAAAATTTTTTTTTGGCGATGTTTACTATTTGGTCTTCCTATCTAACAAGGTAAACTTTCATTACTCTCTCCTCTCTCTCTCTCTCTCTCTCTCTCTCTCTCTCTCTCTCTCTCTCTCTCTCTCTCTCTCTCTCTCTCTCTCTCTCTCTCTCTCTCTCACACACACGCACACACAATTTTCTTGTGGTTGTAAAAAGAACGCAAAAGACTAAACTGATATAAAATATTTCAAAAGTACAAGGGCTCTTTAATAAAGAATGAACACAATTTTCCTTTTGATAACGTACCTTTACTCATCCTCATAATTTTGGTGACCCTTCTCAAAATAGTCTCCCCTGAATGCGATTCACTTGTCCCAGCGTTTCTGCCAGTCTTCAAAGACATGCTAGAAATCATTTTTGAGAGGTCCTTCAAAATCGCCTCGGCAGCCTTCACCACTCTTCTAGTGATGGATATAATGCCTCCCACGAAGGCGTTTCTTCAAGTTAGGGAATAGAAAAAAGTCACATGGGGCTAAATCCGGACTATAGGGAGGGTGAGGGATGCACGTCACGTTGATTTTTGCAAGATATTCTGCAACAACATTGGCAATATGCGACCACGCATTATCGTGGTGCAGCATCCAGCCTGCTTCACGGAAATGTGGTCTTTTGCGCCTGATATGGACTTGGAATGTTTTCAGGACATCCCTGTAGTATTGTCCAGTTACTGATGTGTGTGCAGGTACAACTTGCTGATAAACCATTCCATGAATATCAAAGAATGAGATGACCATAACTTTCCCAGCAGAAGCAACCACTTTTGCTTTTCGGGGGTTGGTGATGAAGGGGATTTCCACACTGAGCTTTGTTGTTTGCTCTCAGGATCAAAATGATGTAGCCAAGTTTCATCAGCAGTGATTACATTTGAAAGAAACTCCGGATCTTCCTCTAACATCAACTTTAACTGCATGTTACCTCCATTGTAGCTGTAGGTGATACTGAACATGTCTGAACTTGCGTGGTTCTCACAGGCGGGAACCAGGAGTACCAACAATGAAACTACTACGGCGTGTTTGTTTCACATTAAGCTAACAGAATATAATAAGATTGAATTTTAGTGCGAAAAATTATGACCGTAAAAGATTATGATCATCCTTTATTGAACAGCCCTCGTATATATTGACTTTCTTATTCTATTTGTTGCAATTTGACAAAAAGAATAATAGGGAAACAGAGTTGAAAAGAAGTACATATAAATGGTTTGAAAATTCATATAAATGGCAATAGATATCAGTTTCTTTCGGTTACTAGTTATGTGAAAGTGTTTCTGGATTGGGATGCCTTCAGTGGCTAATCCCAGAGAAACCAAGCATTGCCTCGGAAAATGAGTTTTAATAAAAACCATTAAGAATATTTTGAGTTTGCTTGCGCATTTTATTTTTCTTGCACTCTTGCACGTTTCGTATTTCTGGCTTACTAAGCCATTAAATAGTTTTGACTGCTGAATAGCAACATCCTCACCAAATTGTTTATTTGTAAATAAAAGTAGTAAAACACGCGAAAATAGACAAAGTAGTGTGCATTACATGTGTGTGAAATGCATAACAAACCTCAGAAACAAAAGATTTGTTCTCGGCTTTTCAAGCTATTCTTAGGCTGTGTAATGACTTCCCACACGTACAGGAATTCCATGAATTATTGCTGTTGATATCCATGCCGAAACTTGAAGCTGCTACTAAAATCAACCATCTGTTCCTACAAGAGAACTGCACACACCCCTCTCGGAAGCAGCGATAAAGATATGCGAAACCCACCGGAAATAAGGGCGACACGCATCAACACCACTGTGCGGTGTGGCCAAAAGTCACGTAGAAACAACATTATACGCTAGCTTTAACTGTGCTGCGGTAAACGTGGAATTTCGGCGCTCACATCCCACACATTCTTGAAAACCACTTAGAAACAAGAAACAGCAACGCAACAGGGTTGCCAACAAATGAGTAGCATTTGTCGCTCGCTATCTTGAGGATTGAAAGTCGCTACAAAGCGAGCATTCAAACTGTGGTTGTGCACTCATAAGGCTTTCTATATTTATTCTTCTACAAGACATTCCTTAAAACCTTCTTGTATCCACTTCATGTAAATCGAATTACTAAATTTCTTCTAGGTGCAAGGGAAGTATGAGAATGCAATAAGTTTAAACAAAAGTAAAATCTTAAAACTGGTCGCTAGATGTTCCAGGAGCTGTGACGTACGACATCGGTGTACGAACCCGCCAGCCCACGCGCCTGAAGAGACGACTCCCACAGCATCTCCTCCTTAGTGACTGAAAAAATATGAATATTGTTTCACAATGAATATTGTTCTGTTATCTCTTTGATTACTTGCTTTTTTATATCAGTTTTTTCTCTCTCTCGTGTGTCATCCTCGTCTCAGTGTTTAGCAGATAATAGGAGCCAACTTGGTTTACCTTACATGTTCTTATATAGTTCATAAAGATTCAATTAGTTAACAAGGATCTGTAAAGCATATACTGCTGCTCGATCATTGAATAAAATAAAAAAAAAAAAAAAACTGGTCGCTAAGAGGGCGGTTCAAGTACCCTTGTTAGGAATAAAGACACAAGTTCTTCTTTTTTTCTTTTTTCTTTCTTTTTTTTTTTTCTTTTTTCCCAAACACGAACTAGTTTATTTCTCAACATAGTCCCCTTTTAGGGATATACACTTTTCCTAAAGCTCCTGACAGATTTGATAAAAAAAAATTGTCAAGCTCTGCAAAATACGACTGTCTCCATGATGACTTCATTTCATTTAAATTTTGTTCCTTCAAGCCATTTCTTCAAGTTTGTGAACAGGAGAAAATGGAAGGGGCTGTGTCAGCAATGCATAGCGCAATTCATGTAGTTTGGCGGCGGAATTCCGGGTGAATGTGCTGGGGCACTGTCGTGGTGAAACTGAACTTTCTTCTTCGCCATATAGGGTCGTGTCTCCAACTTCTTGTCGAATTGGGCTAGTAACTCACCGTAGTATGCTCCAGTAATCGTTTTTCCTCTTTTTCGAGAAGTAAATGGGTATGACATCCTTTGCACTCCAAAAACATCTTCGCCATCACTTTTCCGGCTGATGGCAGTCTTTGCCTCCTTTGGAGAAAATTTTCTGGCAGCAATCCATACTTTTATTCTTTCTTGGTTTCCGGAGTATAAATATGAATCCAGGTCTCATCAATAGTAACAACTCGACGCAAAATGTCCTTCGGATTTCACTTAAATAGCTTCGAAGTTGAAAGCCACACTAGCTTGTACACTGTGAGCAAACCCATCGGGCCGACAGCTTTTTCTCTCAACTTATCGTGCAAAATATGAATTGCCGTTCCTGTCGATACACCTATGGCCTCTCACACTTCGCGAACTTTCGTTCGACCATCAGCAAGAAAAATACCGGTACATTTTAAAGGACTTCTTCGGTAACCACATCTGCAGGGCGTCCTGGTCGCTTCAACTAAAAGCTTATGTTCGAACATGTTTAAATTTTTTATACCAATGTCAAGGAAGGTGTGCATTGACAGCAACCAATTTCGCTTTTATCTCTCTTGCACGTTTTACCACATAAAAGTAAAAACTGAATTACTGAACGATACTGAACTTTTTCCATTTTAGCAAAAACACGTTCAACAGCTTATTAAAGTGTCTGTAAGATCCAAACTAACCTAAATAGTACTTTTCTAACTTTGTTTTGTCAACGTGTAACAAATGACGATGCACAACACAAACTTATCTTAGCAAATCATACATTTTGAAAATAGTTTACTTACTGTATCACCCTCCTCCGCAATCAACAACCTTGAGATAGCGGACATTTAAGATCAAAAACATATATATTAGAAAAGTTGACAGTAAAAATTGAAAGGTAACTGAAATATGGTCATAAGATTAGAGTGAAAATGTGATCATATTTGTCGTTACATGTTAATCGAGTATATCTGACGCTAAATATAGGACAAAATAGCGACAAAGTTACCAAGTTGGCAACACTGAACAGAGAAAACAAAGGAACAAGAGCAATTAAGACAGTTGGCTTAGACAAATGAAAACGGAGCACACGACGAAAGGTATCAGTGAACATTTGTTATCTGAAGGTAACTGTATATATAATTATCCCACTGTGAAATAACACGGTCGGACGCATTACTTGTATTTAGAAGCTTTTAGCTTGCTAATGGATTCGCATATGTCCTCGTCAGCAAGAATGTGTCTTGAGCACAGCTCTGGGAATTAGGAAGGGTGTCGGCTTCCTTGCCAATTCACAAAGTGATGGCCAGCCTCTATTCGAGAACACCGACAAGTTGCGGAATAATGCAGTTGCAGAACAAACAAACATTTTTGCATAGATATGAGTACTTTATTTCATGCAGGTTCACGACGATCAAGAATTCTCTATCTATGAACCAAATAATAACGTTCTGAAATTGTATTTTTGAGCAGCTCTACTGATCATATCTAATTTCGTTATAATTTACTGTTTTGGTTTCAAATTGTCCTCTAAAGCGCAATTGCTCTCGATTGTCCAATAACATTTAGAAAAATATTAACTGAAAGCAAGATTTTCGTTTAAATAGTGTTTAATATTTTAATATGAAGTGTTTATAATTTTAGATAATGGTCCGTGAAGTTACCTAATTTAATACTGATAGGTACATCCCCATAAGTCGCCATTGTGTATATTATCCTGCCTCTGTAGCATGTCTGTCTAACTTTCAAGAGATCGAGTTCGAATCTCGGTCAGGGCGAGTTATTTGGGTACGGTTTCATCCGGGGTTCTCCTTTATCAGTGAAAGATAAATGTCAGGCAACTCTAAGCTCTATGGAACCTGAGTTCTTTGAGTATTATTTCACACATTTCATTCATCGTCCAATATGAGAACGTTGGAGGTCTTTAAATTAAAAAGATGAGTGTGGTATTTCAAAATAAATATTAGAACACCCTGTGGTTTACTGGAAACACTGAGTCAATTGGGGAACTGTATGTTGCCATGGTAACTTAGTTAAAGTGCGAATTCTCAGGCTGGAATTATTCATTGTGATCCTTCTTTCCATTGTCAATACGTAACTGACGTAATAATAGTTGGGTTGACTATGAAGCTCGGGACTTGAACTTAAAATATTTTTAGTGTCATTGGAGAGCGTTGTAAACATTAACTTGGGGACCTGGAAAACTGAGTCGCGTCACGGTAGCTCAGTGGTTAGGGCAACGAAGCGGACAGTCGAAGTTCCGTGGCTATGGCATTCAATTTTTCAGTGTGATTCTACATTTCTTCTTAGAACGTCAACCATTACGGAAAATGGATCGTATGTAGTGAGTGTCTTAGAATCTTTAGGCATTCATCGAAAGGCAATTCTGATTGGGTAGATTCCCAAGGATGCGTGTAGTGAAGTGCAGTAATTTGGCGAAGGATGTCTCCAAGGTCATATTGGCGCTTGCGCTATGAAGTCACGCCTCGAGCCTTCTCATCTGTATTCACAAGACGCTTGGCTGGCTGTTCTGTCTTACACGTGTTATATCTTCTCACTCCAGGGGACAAGAGTTCCTCTTTTGTCTTGACAGCGAAACGACTACTGTGGCTACCGAATACTCACTCACTCCCTAACCAGAAGGGGATTTTAATCAATAGAGGAAATTGTTCTTTTGGTTCTTTCTCGGGAAAGAGAGCGTTTTAAAGGAAAATGCATTTTACTTCCTAAAGATACCTCTGATATTTTCTCATCGAGGCAGCTACAGTGTATGAAGTGATCAAGGAACAAGGAACAAGTGAACAAGGATTTCGGATAACTAAGCGGCAAAGTCTACTCACAAGAAATTAACTGTTATTGAACCTAAGTTATGAAGTAACATTCAGGCTTATGGGTTAGGATACATTATACTTGAATAATGATATTGATCTATTTACTATTATCTTTACAATAGCTTTATATAAATTCAGAGGCATGAATATTAAGATCTAGGCATGCTTGTACAATATGAAGTACTTTTTGTTTCAACTAGTGTTTTAGCTTCTTTATAGATCTGCTTTGCGGCAGTTCCTTTACCTCCAGGGGAAGTTTGTTTAATAATTTTAGTTGTTGGTAGCAATGGCTATTTAGGGACTTGCTAAATCATATTTACCTCTCGTATCATGGCTATGTACATATTAATATTGTACAATTTCATTTCATAATTTCATTTCCGTTTCTGTGCAATGCAGTGGTGGTTTTCCTCTTTGTTTCTTTATTTTCAATGAATTCAGCTAACCCGTTTGCATCTATCGATAGTGCTCACGTTTGTGTTCAGAAAATTATTGGAAATGGCCTTATTTATTAACCTGGCTACAAGTTTATTCTTGGTGTTACACTCGCGTTAACGTTTCTGTATGAAGAGCCCTTACACTGGTTCCTAAGAACTGAATGTTGTGTAGATTGTTGAGTAGAAGGCAGGAAGCTTATGTCTTCTGGAGGGACAGAGCGTGGCCACCGAGGAGTTTCAGGAGAAGAGGGAGAGAGGTTGGTGTCAACTTCGGGAAATTTTCCAAGTTTAGCTTAGGAAGTGCAGGTACTATTACGCGCTCGGGTACTTTTGCACTGGATTTCTTTATAAATTCTAGGTAATCCAGCTTCCCAACCCGCATCAGGAGTCGTCTACCACTGGATTAGCTCTCACAACATCTTCTGTAATACTTAAAACAATAATGTACCTACTTTTGGGGGGCCCTATTGGGCTTTACTCATTTCATTGTTATTCATTGTATCATGTATGTAAATAATGTCTATGATCAATGATCTATAGAGCGTAGATGTGCTGATCGATCAATAAATGAGCTTAAAAAAGAACTGAAGGTTAAAATTCTGAAAATTGCAATAATAATCTCGGAAAATAGAATCAACAAGAATTCGAACTGAAAATGTAGTTTGAAACAAAACACTGGCGCGAGTTACATGATAAATAATTCTAATACAAGTACAGTAAAGCTTTGATAATTCCTGAAATTCGTTTCAATTTTAAGATAAGTAAAACATCCCTAAAAACGAGTTTTAGTAACAAGTGTCTTCTTGTTGTTTTTTGTAATGGAGAGACCACCGCTAAAATTCAAGATGACTTCCAATTTTATGACAATCGGTAGATTAAATTCTATTGAAGTTCTGCAACAAAGGCAACACCACTGACATATACATATTGCTGCCCGCCTCTGTAGCATAGATGGTAGCATGTCTGCCTCACGTTCAAGAGGTCCCGAGTTCGAATCTCGGTCAGGGTGAGTTACCTGGATAAGGTTTTTACGGGGTTTTCCCTTATCCTTCAAGACAAATGTCGGGTAACTCTAAGCTCCATGGACTCTGGACTCATTTGAGCACCATTTCACCCAGTTCATTCACCGTCCGATATAACTTAACGATGGGGCGGACGTAAATTACAAACAAAAAAAAAAGCATATTGCTTTGTCATGGTAACCGTTTTATTTTTACTTCTACACACTACTTACAGAAAAATTCGCCAACTTAATACTTAATATATGGGAAAAAACTTTGACATATTTAATTTCACCAAAAATGATTTAGATAACCTGAGTTTAGGAATATAAATGATAAATATATATCTTGAATTTCCTGTGAATAATCAATTTGTTAAGACCTCTTCCTCAAAGACGTTTGTTGAATCGTAAGATATATAAATCTTACTACTCAAATGTGGATATCTTAAATCCAATATACGCAAACGATTTGTTTTTACATTGTTAACTATACACATTGTTACCACATTATGGTAAAACGCTATTCGTCTTATCGTGGTCATGCAAAGTGCATGGGATTTTAAAAGCATCATACAGTGATCCGTTTAGCTTTATAACAGAACGAAATATGTAGAAGATAGTTAAAGCTTTTCTCGATTGTCAAAAAGTAGACAATAGAACGTTGTAAGACTTGAAGATTGTACAGGGAAAGCCATGGGAGTGCATGTATCATGTATTTATTTTCTTCCACTTCATTGCTGTTTTCAGTTCAAATACTGTCAAGGCAGGAGTGTTTTACATAAACTGCCTCTAAAGACAAAACACGCAGTAAGATAAAATAGTAGATAAATTACGTAATAATGCAAATCGCTTGCGTTAAATGCAAAATGAGCAATTATTACATGTATATGTAACAAGCAAGTCCTTTCCTCTCTATTTTTATCTGTTCCTATATTCCCCCTTTGCCTACCTCCCCTTCTACGTGGCGCCGCCACTGGAGGTAACGCTGAACAATACATTTAACCTGGCTGTACATCCTGCTGTTATTAAGGGGAGAAAAATGGCTTATCTCACCATCAATTTACCAAGTTCGTCAACCATTTCCTCTGGAACCAAGATAAGCATAATGAAATTTCCTCTGGGTATGCATTAATCCGATTAATCCTTTACACGCCCATTCTTCTTTCCTCTCACTACTCCAGATTTATCGACAAAGTGCCATGAATAGCTATAAAACATCAGATTGAAATTGCTTTTAGCCAGTTCAGAAAAGGTAGCTCAAGGCATACGGTTGAGTTTCCTTTAAAATTTAAAACCAATATGTAAAATAATTTAGTATACCAATTTTAACACAAGAACCAAAACAAATATTAAAACACTATTAATCTCACATTAGGATGGAAAGGCACAGTTGTATACTAATTTTGTCGCATTTTCTATTCACTAACTTCAAACGGATATCAAGGTTCTCTATAGCAGCATACTGGTGCACTTTAATTGGCGACAGGCGGTCTCATTTAATTTGACAGCTTTCCTATATTATGCATTTTCTGCACAATAGACGAAAATTTAAGGTGGTTTAAACCAATTCATTAATGGAAACATCTGTTGGAAGATCTGTGGACGTATACTAAGCCCTTTAGAAATAGCCTGAACAGTATAGCTGACACATCTAATGCGATTTAGTTTCGTTACCGTCTTTGGGGGATAGATAACGCTTGGCTTTAATGTCTCAAAATAGAAGGGCCCTGTAGTAAACATTCTAGAGGGGAGAAAAAGACATTGTAACGAACACTCTTAGGCCACTGATTAGAGAAGGCAAATTCATTGGCCATAACAGCTTATATAAACACCCATGAATTTCCCTCAGACCTGATTGCAAGAGTATTCCGGTAATGGGCCCCTCTCTTTCTCCCCTTCCAAATGTTTAAGCAGCATTGTTCTAGTTTGAGTATATAATGGGTGTCCGTAAAATAAGGTCTCCAAGGCGCTGGAGCCGTGAGGAACGCTATTGTGCAAGATCCGGCAACACTGGCGTGTAGTTCGGTTTCACCCCTTCAAATCCCCACCACAAGGAAACCGTTGCAACCATTAGTCTTGGCTGGGCAGCCGTTTGCGATGGAGCTTCCTATCACTTCCGCAGCCAAGTGTGAGTTGCGTGCAGTGATCGGTTTTTTGAGTGCCAAGGGCACTTCGTCAGTTATGCGAAGTCAATGGGCCAAGATGTATGGACGTCAAAAACGTGCGAAAGTGGGTCAGGAAGTTCAAAGCTGGACGTACAGACGTCCATGACGAAGAGCATTCTGGTTGGTCTTCGGTTTCAGCCGAAACAATTGCAAAAGTAGAGCAAAAAATGCTTAAAGATCGGCGTGTGACAGTTCGCGAGCTGTGCGAACTTATCCCCAAAGTCATTAAGACTACAATTGACAAGATTTTGACCGAATATTTGCATTATCGCAAGGTGTGTGTACTGCACATGCAACAGCTGATCTCCTGGCCCAGTTCGGATGGGACTTCCACACGCATCCCTCCTAGAGTCCAGACTTAGGACCTAGTGATTATAATCTGTTTCCTGAGGGGAAGTCACACCTGGATGGAGCACATTTCCAGACCGACGATGATTTGAAAAACGAGGTTGAGCGCTACCTGCGCAACTTGGCAGGAGAGTACTATGACAAGGGTATACAAAAACTGCCACAGCGCATCGATCGCAATGGTGATTACGTTAAAAAATAGCTGTAAGTTCCACCTTTCCTTCAATGTAACATTCATTGATGATGAACATGTTTTCTGTATTAAATAAAATTGGAGGCCTTATTTTACGGACACGCCTCGTATATTACAATCGCCGTTTAAGATTCTTTATGCTGATAATTTGGATAGGGATGGCTAGGTCCATTTACGTGGCCTCCACGATTGCCACATTTAAAACCGTTTGAGTTTTGTTCTTTGGCGCTCTATGCAGACTGTGCTACGAAAATGCGGTAATGATACGGAAAACCCTTTTGGTCGGAGATTTTACACGCATTAAGTGAGACAGTGTATAAGAATTCGCGTGTTCGCCACATCGAACCTCTGTTGCAGAAGACAAGGATCAAAAGTATCATCATTTGATAAGAGAGAAACCTACTGCTACATTTACAAAGGAACTTCGTAGGTATGTTTTTAAAGTCTTATCGCCCAAGGTATAATTCTTACTTTACATCTATTTGTGAACAAACGCAGAATCAAATCGAAAAATTCAATACCATAACCGAGTTTTGAAACATAGGATCTTCGCTTTATGGTGCCAGTGCAAAATACCGCTATAACTTTAAAATCTCCAGTTATCATTTTTATCCAATAGATCACTAGATGTTCTGAAATTCATTTTAAAGTAACAAGCCCCAGTAACGCCTTACAATCTCTGAAGTAATTTGTAGCCGGCTTCATATCTAACCATCTAATTAATACAATATGCAGACGACACCACAGTCATAGCCAGCAATACATCAAGCAAAATGCTAGAAGAAACCCTATATATAACAACTACAAAACTATTGCAGTTCTTTTCTACATTAAACTTAAGTATAAATGCATCAAAATGTGAACTCATAACATTTGGCTCGAAGACACTGAATGTGCCTATACAATTAAATATTGACAACAACTTGATAAATAGTGTTGACAATGTACAACTACTTGGGGTCACACTGGACAAAAAATTATCTTTTACACCCCATGTTGACCAATTAGCATTAAAACTAAGTAAAAATTTATTTCTTTTAAAGTGTCTAAAGAACTATGTCCCAGAAGCAACTATTAGAATGATTTATTTCTCCCTCATTCAGTCACACATCTCATATGGTCTGGAGATATGGGGCAATACTTCGAAATTAAATTTACACACAATTTTTACTTTACAGAAAAAAGATCAATTAGATATATATCTAATTTAAAAACTAAAGAATCATGCAGGGAAGCCTTTCGTCAGCAAAAGATAATGACGCTGACAAGCCTGTACATCTACAAAACAATTTTATATATGATAAAATACATTCCATTGCAAACAAATTCGGATATTCATGACCACAACACAAGAAACAAGAATAATTTCGCTACTATGAAGTATAGACTCCACCTGTGTGACAAGTTGCCTAGTTACATGGGAGCCAAGCTATATAACAAACTCCCAGCAGAAGTTAAAGTATCTAGTAACTTAACAAAATTCAAATTTTTCTTGAAATCATATTTAATTAATAATGTTTTTTATTCACTTGATGAATTTCTAAACTAAGACTACAACTTCAGAATTTATCGTTTGAGTGCTAGTTTCTTATTTTACAATACTTATGACTAAAACCTAGACATTGTATTAGGTGTACAAGACATTATACATTTAGAATAACATCACCTAAGTTTTAGTTTCTTCTAATATCTGTATATATATCAAAATATCCAGCAACTTTAATTGTATATAATTGACAACTTGCCTGTTTTCAACAATGCTTGTAAAAGTATTATTATTATTATTATTATTATTATTATTATTATTATTATTATTATTATTATTATTATTATTATTATTATTATTATTATTATTATTATTATTATTATTATTATTATTATTATTATTATTATTATTATTATTATTATTATTATTATTATTATTATTATTATTATTATTATTATTATTATTATTATTATTATTATTATTATTATTATTATTATTATTATTATTATTATTATTATTATTATTATTATTATTATTATTAGTGTGTATGGATTTATTAAAGCAAGTTAGTATTCTATTTATATCACACAACCTGTATAGCTGTGTTCTTAAACTGTATAAATTCATATGACGTGGTTCTTTTGTGTATTTAACACTATACTGAACTGAAAATAAATAAATAATTTTCCGGCTGTACCCGGCATTTGTGTAAAAACTATCATAAGATACGCTTTCATTAAAGCAAGGACAGGAAGAGTTTAACCATTCACTTGTTTTATTCCTCGGTTTGCCTACCGTCCATTTTTCTATTAGCACTGTGACCAACATTGGAGAAAAAGTGTCACAAATGAATAGATCTTTTAAAGTATTACAAAATGCATTGGTCTTCGACTTCTTGACATTTGCTTCAGAAGGTAAAGCACTGAGTGAGCTATTATAAGAACAGGAGTTCACTTGTAACCAGGTTGCCAGATGTGGCGAGCCCACTTCCCCCTATTTAATTTGGTATGTTTTAATTTTACGCTATTCGTTTATCTAGCTCTAAGTAAAAGTTGAGAGACAGCCCTGTCAGCAAGTTTATTTTGAGAGTGAAACATAAATGTTTCTAATGAACTTCTAAACAAACCGTTACAAATTAGCGCCCTCTCTATTTCTGAGTGGCGCCACTCTGTTTAGCTTCCTAAATCGGTAGGGGAAGAGGCAAGGCACGGCGCAGCTGAATCGACATCCACCAAATAAATGGATTCTTTGTCAATAGTTTTTACTATTGTTATTGTTGTCGCCTTCTTTCCTGTGATTGCTTTGACTTGAATAAAAAGCATTATAGATTATAATTGCTTAACCAAACTGAAGGGGCCAGAGACGTTTCAGATAATGCATTTTTCGGATAATAGATTGTAACGAGTTTAAATAGTGAAAAAGAGAAAATACTTGTATTGCAAATGCGTTTAATAACAACTGGTTATTAAAAAATGTGTTGTGGTATTTACATGAAGCATAAAATCAATTTATTATCTAACTTCTCGCAACGCTTGCGAGCATACTATCACGCCATCACATAATTTTATCATTTATTGATCAAGGTTTTGACATATTAAATCCTTGCTTTGTTCCACAAGACGAAACCAATCTAAAAAAATATCAAACGATGGATGGATGGATGAATGAATAAATGAATGAAATGATGTTCAAATGAGGTCGGGGTCCAGAAAGCTTAAAGGCACATACCCCACATTTGCCTGTGCAGCGAGAAAACATGGTAGCATGTCTACCTCACGTTCAAGAAGTTCCGAGTTCGAATCTCGGCCAGGGTGAGTTGCCTGGATAAGGTTTTTCCGGGGTTTTCCCTTATTCTCAAAGACGAATGTCGGGTAACTAAGTTCCATGGACCCCGGACGCATTGAGCATCATTTCACCCATTTCATTCTCGTCCGATATGACTAAATGTTGGAAGACGTAAAATATTTTTTTTAAAAAAAGCGAGGAAACACGCCCGGAAAACCCTTTATCCAGATAATTAACCCTAACCGAGATTCTATCTCGGGACCTCTTGAATGTGAGGCAGGCATGCAACCTCCAAACCACAGAGATGGTGACAATTTGTTACGCATAATGCTATAATTCAATATTTACCACCAAAATTTGAATTTGAATCTATATTCATCTCTAATGATCTGAATCCTTCCCATGTCATTCTAATGGCGGCAAGTTGCTCTTCAATGCTTCCCCCCTAACATCTTGAGCACGAATAACCGAAACTGACCTACACTAAAAGTTTATTCTGAATTTAATGCATATGCAGCTAACACTTGCTATAAAGGCACCTTATTTCTTGGAGTACCTATACTGTCCACCCAACACAAGAAGGCAAGGCAGAGGGATGTGTGACGTAATGACCTCAACTCAACTCCAGGCTGGCGGGCTGTTTGGAACAGCCCGAAGGGTGGTCAAATCGTGTACCTGCTCTGGGAAGAGCTTTACCACGTAGTGGCGGGATGTGGAAGTTGCAGGATGACGGGTGTAAATTAAGTGGGTGTAGAGAAGGGAGGTAGCTTGTTGCTCCTCAGGGAATGAACCGGGTGCCACAGACAGTGTGCACCGTTGGTGGATTAGTTAATAAACTAGGAAGAAGATATGTATAATTTTGAGTTTTCGAGAATAAATTTTGGATAGCTGTAATTTAGTTTAGGCTGGAATGGAGATCATGTTGTTACCGGTAATGACCGCAAGACATGCGGGGTAACCGGTATCGCTTTAAGCGACGCTCACGAGGTACATAGTTCCCAAGGGATCTGACTAGGGCGCTCTGGTGGTGAGGCAAACTCTGGAAGAATTTTGTCGCCCGGCGCCTAATTCCATCCTCCACATATCGGAGGGATGAAACCTCGTGAAGTAGTCTCACGGGGAACCTTGTGCATACAGAATAAATAATCCGAAGACATTTATTCTGTGCACGTTGGAGCAGTACTAGGTTTGAGCCTGCGGCCATACCCCAGACTTTGCACGCATAGAGCATGATAGGGAGGACCAGAGCCATAAAGAGGTGCAACTTTAGGGAAACAGACATCGCAGACCTAAGCACAGGGTATAGTGATGCCACGGCACCACACGACCGTTGCGCTTGCTCCCGGATGTGCTCCCGAAAAGTAAGGCCCTTGTCCAGCTTGACTCCCAAGTATTTGATCGAATTCTCCCACCTGATCCCTTGACGTAATGACTTTTGCTGTCCGCATGATATTTATGCTCGCCATCCATATATGATAAAGATGCTAGGTTCATCCAAAATACAGTGTTGTCACATAACTCGCCCATGCATGTTACCTATCACTGCAGTTATTGAAACGAGCATTAGACCTGGCAGCATGGGCGACTCATACACTCACACACATTTCGTATTAAACAAATCCACTACCAAAGCAAATAAACAGTATTACTCGACAGAGCGTTGAGGCGTATCGACCTTCAGGTTACCAGCGCTGTGATCGCCTCTTATTCGGGTCTATCTGGTCGATTAGAGGAGTGAAATATTAGTAAGTTGATGTACAGAAGCTGCGTGTGTCTATATGATATATTTTCTCGCGCCTGTCGATGTATAACACATTGCTGTCCAGAAGACATGATTACATCTGAACAGAGTATACATATAGATGTGTTCTGGACTCGTGACCTCCGCGGGATGAGGTGTGGGGAAGAGGGGAACCGTTGTCCGGTTACGCAGCAAGTGAGCAAACACAGTAAACATTCAACAATCACCTGCAGAAAGTCACGTAGCCTACTTGCATAGCAAGATGTAGAACTAGTTCAGTGCAGTAAGTTACTAATCTTCTCACCATGTCTGAAGATCTTAAGAAATTTAAGGTTGTGCATTGGGAAGGGCGTGAAATTATAAGTAGCGTTATAGATAAATGTGATGAAGAAGCTTTGAAAAAACAATATTCATATCCAGTGTCACAAGCTACACAATGGGCTGCCGCTTGTGTAATAAGTAGGCTGCATGTTATCTTCCCAGCGTTTCTATCTGTGCGCGACTCGTATATCGTTACGTCACCTTGTCTATACGTGTGTATGTATGTAGTGAACGCATTCCTTTCAGAGTTCATAAGTCTACCTCACACCAATTACTACGTTTAACACAAACAGTAATTCATGGTTTTGAGCAACGAAAGCACACAACCGCCCTGTTCCTCGACGTAGCACAGGCCTTTGATAAAGTTTGGCATGAGGGATTAATCTTCAAACTGTATAGCATTGGCCTTCCACAGTATCTGCTCACTACCATTTGTACTTTTCTATCAGATCGCACATTTACTGTTCGCATTGGTGGTACGGAGTCCTCTCAGCGCCATATTACAGCAGGAGTTCCTCAGGGATCCATATTGGCCCCAATCTTATTTAGTATCTATACCTATGATCTTCCTGACTTGGCCCCTACCTCTATATCCTTATACGCTGATGACACTGTTTTATATCATTCCGGCACAGATCTCCCTACCACTATGCACACGCTACAAACCTCTCTTGACTGCCTCGTTGAATGGTTCTATACTTGGCGCATACGTCTTAACACTCATAAGACCGCAGATAAGATTTTTAGCTTACGTCGCATCTCCAACTCTCCCGAATTGCATATCAAGCATGAATCAATCCCCTGGCTATCTCCTACAACCTCCGTCAAATACCTTGGAATAATGCTGGACACTAAACTTACTTGGCGAGCCCATATTGATCGACTTATCTCCTTGGCATCAGGACGACTCTCAAAACTTGGCCCCCTACTTCACAGACACACTCCTCTTGGGATTGAATGCTCTCTGCTTCTCTACATATCTCTTGTCCGGCCACTTATCGCATATGCTTCCCAGGTATGGCGTTCGGCTAGCAACACTCATCTCCGTAGGCTACAGGTCCTGCAAAATCGATTTCTGCGCATCGCCACGGATGCCCCTTGGTAGTACGAAATCAACAACTGCATAAAGAACTTGGTCTTCTTCATCTTCACCAGTACATACGTCAGATCGCCTCCCGCTTCTTCTCAAACCTGCCAGATGTTCCAGGAGCTGTAATGTACGAACCCGCCAGCCCACGCGCCTGAAGAGACGACTCCCACAGGATCTCCTCCTTAGTGACTCTGAATGAAAAAAAAAAAAAAAAAACTATGAAAATTGTTTAACAACGACTGTTGTTCTATCTCTTTGATTACTTGTTTTTTATTATTAACAGGTTTTTTCTCTTGTTTCACAGTGGAGTTCATAAGGCCAGAACATAACAATACACTGGACTCACCGTGTATGTGCGATAAGCTGAGGTAAACATTTCTGTGTTGCGATTTTTTGTCGATACGTCTTCTCGCTTTACCATGTAGTATAAGCCGTTCTCCCTCTTTAGGCCCCACTTGCCTTCTTGTGGTGGGTAAACAGTATTGCAATTTAGATGGGCAAAAGAAAAAAACAAGTACAAATAGAAGCATCCTCCTGCCCCCATGTTCCAGGGTTGCTGCTTTACCCCGTGTTTTTAAAAACATGCGACATGTCTGATTTTGGGCGACTGTCGCATCGCGTGCCATATAAGCCCTCAACTCAGATAACCTCGCAGTTGCAACACAACACATAATCGCTTGCATAATAAACGAGTCTAATGCCCGATTTCACCAACAGATGTTAAAATCGACGTTAACAAATGTAACGTAACAATTGTCACAGCGCTAAAACTAATGTTAAATTTCTTGCATTTCACCAACCTGTTTTCTTAAAATGTTAACAAACCTGTGTTAACGCCAAAAAACTTGTAAATATCACAGCTATAGAAGGCTATGGATGATTTTCTGAATGTACTCCGATGCGTTTTTGTTTTCATTTTCGTCTGCACAAATGGCGGATGAACAAAATCATAAATAAAGCCGTGAGACAAATTTCTCATCGACGGAGAAAGAATTGTTAATTGAAATGGTAACGAAGTGTAAGGATATCGTGGAAAAAATAAGAGGACGAATGCAGTGAATGTAAAAGAGAAAGATGTCACGGGGAAAATATTGGAAACGAATTTAATTCAAATGCACGTGTCACTACTACAAGCACCAAACAACTTGTCAGTATTACGTAAATTTAAAACGAGGAGCGAAGGACAAGTGCCTTAAACGTTTCAAGACGGGAAGTGAACAATGTATTATCCATATAATTCAGTGAATTATAAAATCGCAAAGTTATTAATACTTGAAGCAAAGGCGAAATCGGCATATTCCTTTCTATGCATGTTCTAACTCAGTATTACGTAAATTTAAAACGAGGAGCGAAGAAGGGCAAGTGACTAGATCGTTTCAAGACGGCAGGTGGGCAGTGTATTATCCATATAATTCAGTGAATTATAAAATCGCAAAGTTATTAATACTTGAAGAAAAGGCGAGATCGACATATTGCTTTCGATGCATGTTCTAACCTCTCTTGTACTTCCGCAGTAACCTTCATAGCAACATGTTTCGACAGTCTATACCTCCGTAAAACAGTTTTCTTCGGATACTTCCTCAAAATCTTTCTCCTCATAGGCCGTACTCTATTATGTATGCCATTTAGACGGTCTTAAATATAGCAAATCGACATCAACAACTGAGTTCATGCTCGCCATCTTTACTATTTACAATTGTTAAGGACTTAACATTAGAAATTCGGTGTGTTATTTTAACATGCGATTTAACACTTGTGTTATGCTAACACTTGCTGGTGAAATGCAATTTTTGTTTTAGCTATTGCTAAACTCGTGTTAAGTCTTAACATTTGTTGGTGAAATCGGGCATAAGAGTATATAGGCTCCATTGGTTAGCTCTACACTTGACTATACACTTAAATACCAAACGACGTTCTTATGCACGATTATTTTTGTCGCCAAGGATGTTATGGTTTCTATCTGTTCCAGGGAAGTACCGTGGGAGATATTGCGTAATGCGGAATGACCTTTACATGATAACTGACTGATTCATGTAACTTATATAGCAAACTTATGCATGTTGTGATAACTGCTATTATGTATTATATCAGAGAAACATTAGCATTTCACGCATTCAAGTGATAAAGGAAAACCCGGAGTTAAAAACATGAGTATTCCGTTTTTTTCTTTTTGGCCACGAATTTAACTTTAGGTTAAACAGTTGACAGTATTCGTTTACGTTTTGAACCAAATCACGATTAGGGGAATAAAAGATGTGCAGCTAACTTTTGCAAGCGTTCTTTTTGTGCAGATATAAGAATATAATATATAGGATTTGAAATCTAAAGCTTTTACATCCCCCATTTAAAACAAATTATGATGCACAATTTAAATTCCTAAAATACTGGGAGAAGGGGCATTGTAACAGCAGAGAAGCTAGGATTCCGTTTTTGTTTTCTCTAACAGTAGTATTATAGTAGGCAAGTAAAGCAAGTGCCGCATTCAGTTCCATATATTCATCCCCAGTAATATTACCGCAGGTGTCCCACAGGGTTCTATCCTCGCCCCGACTCTATTTGATGTATACATTTTTGATATTCCTGACTTAGCTCCGACTTCTTTAGCTCTTTACGCTGATAACACAGTACTATATTATTCTCATGTTAATCTTCAGCACGAACAACAAGTAGTACAGTTCTCTTTAGATCGCCTAACTCATTGGTTCAGCACTTGGCGGATCTCATTGAACCCTCAGAAAACCGAAGCTAAAATCTTCACCCTTCGCCGATATACTCCGCTTACTCCGTTGCGTCTCTACAGGAACAATGTCCCTTGGCTCCCCACTACAACTCCCGTTAAATAACTTGCAGTGCTTTTGGACTCTCGACTGACCTGGCGTGCTCATATCGATCGTCTTATATCACTGCCTCCGGGCGACTTTCAAAACTCTCACCTCTATTGCATCGCCGTTCCAGCCTCGGCCTACAGTCTTCATTGTTACTCTACAAATCACTCGTTCGTCCGCTTATTACATATGTCAGCCAAGTGTGGGGGACTGCACACACATGTCATGTGCGTCATCTTCAGGTCATACAGAATCGCTTCATGCGCATCGCTACCAACGCTCCATGGTGCATCCGTAATCAGCAGCTCCATCACGAACTAGGACTGTTACCTCTTCACGACTACATTCGCAGGATCGCCCGTCGTTTCTTTTCCACGCTGCAAGAAGTTCCAGGAGCTTGCATTATAACATCGGCGTCCGCACACGCCAGCCCTCACTCTTGAAGAGGAGGCTACCACAGGACCTGCTTCTAAGTGATACATCTAATTCGAGTGATTCTAGTGCTTGATGTCTGTCTTACATCTTCAATATTGACATAATTTCTCAGAGAGTATTATTGGAATTCTAACTTAATGTAGTTAGGGGGCGGTCTGTTAGCCTACCCCTGAGTGTTATTCTTATTGTACTGTTACCTTCTTTGCACTTTGATCTGTAAAGCATTGTACTGCTGATCGGTCAATACAAAAATTATAAAAAAATGTTCCAGATATTACGTAATGACAGTTTACGTAACAAGATTTTGAGGTTCCCAGAATAAATAAAAAAAGGTAAAGTGTGTGTGTGTGTGTGTGTGTGTGTGTGTGTGTGTGTGAGAGAGAGAGAGAGAGAGAGAGAGAGAGAGAGAGAGAGAGAGAGAGAGAGAGAGAGAGAGAGAGAGAGAGAGAGAGAGAGAGAGCATAATAAAATAAACGAAGAAGTCAGATACTAAACTTTGCATTTACATTCATCAACTTTTAAAAAGTCCACCCATTCTAGCCTTTACCTGGAAAATGTTTCTCTATTTTTTAATTTCTAAAAGAAATAACTATTCTTATTAAAATATTATATTTTTAAGATATTTACCCACTTAATTATACTATTGTACTTAAAGTATTGTAATAGAATGGTAATTTGTGAGTTTACTTCATTCAGAATTAATTTTGTATTACTGTTAAGCCACAAATTTACTACTAAAAAATGTATCTGTCTTTAAAGAGTGTAACTTATTTTAAATAACCCAAAGCATTCGTTGTTATTATTTTGAATTTTCCAGTAAATGTAATTTTGAAAGTGTTTCTCGCGATATTATGATTCCTCAGTTTCTATATCCCTTTTATGAATAGAATGACGCCATACCTGCAAAGTTTGGCTGGATTAACATAATATATGCAACAAAAAACAATATTTATGCAAGAGTAGTTTGCTGGACAGATTTTCTACTCATTTCTAATAAATTCAGCTTTTGAAAAGTGCAAGAAAATCCTCGATTTGTGCTCTTCCCAGAGCACAAGCTAAGTCGAGCCACAACGTGGTTGATGAAATGCGACTGAAGTTGTAAGAGTAATTCATAAGAGGCAAACACTATTGTATCCCCACATGAGGCGCCGAGAGCTATCAAGGCGGTGCCGATTCAAGTGTGGGGGAGTATCTTCCCAATTATTACCAAACTTCCTCTCGCCGCTTTTGTTGTCGCCCCCTCTTTCTCTTGAAGGACGTGGTTTCCCCTGGTGAGTTTTACGTGGAGGGTGGTTAAGATTCCATAAGGGTGCCGATTCCCTATTTTCTGGTTGACGATAGTATGAATCAAGCTGATCCACTACTGTCTTTGTGAGAGTAAAATAGTACAAAACAGTTTTGTTATAATAAAATGCGACGTAATCAATTTATACACCTAGAGAAATAGATGGCATCTTACGAACCTAGGCAGCAATACGAATGATTATGAATAATACCAATAAGTTCAAGAGAAAGGAAAGCTTTCCACAACTTTCGTCGTATTATAATCTTTCAGAATTATTAAAATTTTATTTAAATATATGATTAGAGATTGTTTTTCTTTCTTTCATAAATGCCACATAGAACGAAATGTTCATGAAGGCTTGTACTTTCGTATTTCAATTTTTTTATGATCAGTTAATCTGTTTAATGGATTATTGCAATAAAATGTAAAATACTCAAAATATGAAAAGCGTACGATATAAATGCCAAATATGTCACTATTGTGGACCCATTTTAAAATGTAAATATAAAGTGGTAATATGTGTAATAGAAATATTCAGCAGTCTGACAAAAGAAGTTGGTAAACTTTTCTGTCCTGTTATCGCTGGCCGAGTATTGTCAATAGATTTAATAAATTTAAGTGAAAACAAAAGAAAGATCTGCTTTTTTCTTCGAGTTATTAGCATGAATTTCTTTCTGCAATGCATTTGATATTTTATCTACAGCATAGATGCTAACAGCTATCTCAGTAGATACAGAACAAAATGTTGAGGCATATTGTATGGTTCTATTTAGCAAACATGATTTAAGTTAATTTTATAGAATTTTCTTTTATTACTCTAATTTTATGCTTTAGTCTGTATTACTTTAAATCATTTGCAATTTCCTTTGTACATTTTTATTTTACTTTTATCCTCTACAAATGTAATTTCACACTTATTTTTATGTCAAAATATATTATCTTTCATCAGTTTGCTTTTCAAAGCGCTAAATTGCAAGTATATGCACGTACAAAAAGCTAAATGTAAGTACAAATTAATATGCCAAATTTGTGATTAACTATACTTGCAATGCCAGAACAGCGTCAAAATAACTGATCACACATACGCCTCATGTCTGCTCTCTCTCTCTCTCTCTCTCTCTCTCTCTCTCTCTCTCTCTCTCTCTCTCTCTCTCTCTCTCTCTCTCTCTCTCTCTCTCTCTCTCTCTCTCTCTCTCTCACTCACTCACTGCATTTTATTTGAGCTAAATTAATTTGTTTTACGGTACTGCATTTCCTTAAATCGTTATAGAGAAGCATTCTTAATTCTTATCTTTTTATTGATTGTTTTGAATCAATTCGTTTGTGCTGGATGCATGTATGAACAGTTTTAGATCAGTTAATTTATTGATTGACCTCATACAAGATTGCAAATCTGATTTGAAGTGTGAAGTCTAAAGGTGGATTTGGTAATCCTTTTTACCAGCTAAAATATAAATCACCTGTAGGATTAAATGCTTGTGGGTGTTTTGCCATGGCAGATCAATTTGTTAGAGCACTGGCAGCCGGCCGAATACCCGTGGTTCAAATCCCAGCTGTGGTATTGAATTTTTCAGATCGATTCTACCTTTATAACTTTAAGAGTTGAATGATTTGCATATCTAAAATGCTCCACCTTGATGCAGTAAAAGACCTTGGCAATGAGCATTAACCGCGATACGCTGTCTAGATAACGGAGAATGGGCCGCCGAGCTCCTGGTAGACAAACGGACGCGTGCCGGGATAGCATTTTGACTTCCTGCCATAGACCGGTCTTACATCCGCCGCGATCACATTCTTTGCTCTGGTTACGGGCATCGCAAACAGTTTCCACAACCGCGAACTGAAGTTGTAGAGGCGTGCCGCTTTCAGCCAATGTTTTAGAAACACTGCTGCATCCCCCCACACAAAAGCACAGCCATTCACTTTCTGCAATGCTTAAAATGGATGTGCACTACACCTACAGATTGCAAGAACGCTACTTTTTTGTTCAAAGCAAATTTCTAACCTTTTTTTTTTTTTTTATTACAACACCATAACAAATGAAACGTATATCTTTAATTCCCTGAGAATAGCCTCCAAAAGTGCTATTTATTGTGGATGACTTACTGGTAAACATGTTTGTTATTCCAGAAAACATGCAAATCGCATTAATTATATTTTATTTATGGAGCTATTGTCTAGATATTCCTTATTATTAGTCTACCTTTTCAATTGTTTATACATTTCCCCATTTCTTAAATGTGAAGTCGGTATTCCTGTGTTTCTCCCTAAGCGTGCAAAAAGAGTAGTACTTCAAAGTTATCCGATAGCGACTCGTTCGTAGAATATGACTCAAGTTAAGCCTTCTGTATACCCCTAATCCCATTATGTAGCTACAAGGGAATATATTCGAACATTCCCACAAATATTAACACTAAGTAGATAGGACCACTTTATATCTGTTTGCGTTCTTTCTAATGATGATTTGGGTAAAGTCTGTCTAGTCAACGCGTGTGCAGTTCGGACTCAAAGGAAACTCCCCCACCGCCCACTAATGACCGTCATAAATCTATCTCCACATTATCGTTGAGGACCAATAGCAACCCTGATTTTCTTGAAATGACAGTCGTATGTTTACTCCACGTGGAGTCTCAGTTGCCAAAGTTCCAACTTCCAGTTGATCTGTGTCATTACGTGCAGAAATTCGTTGTGTGTCACGATGTGGAGACCGTGAGAGGGAAATGCAGTGGTAAATGCAAATGAAGTAGCAGATAACTTTCAGTCAAATGAAAATAATCAAAGTGATGACAATAGTGTGAATAACTGGGCCGAGTTATATTACTGGAAAAGCCTCAAAAAACAAAGTTATAACGGGAACTGATTCTAAGCAAATTCAAGGGCTTTTTTTGAACACCTGTAAACATATGCTGAAAAATGATCTTGGTAAGGGGTCGTGCAATGAACCTGATGATAAATTCTGTGCATTCACAGAAATACAGTAAGAAAAATTGTGACGAAAGGAATACCAAAGACGCCGATCAAGTGTGAAAACAAAAGGAAACATTTCTCTAAAGTAGATAATTTCACATGATTCGCCGAGAAATTTATAGATTCCATGCAAAAGGGAGAGCGCCCACCTTAGAGGAATTGGTTGCACATTTGCAAGAAATTTGTAATTTTCCTTATGGGCACTGCACTTTGCGCGTTCTCCTAAAGCAGCTGGGTTTAGATCCTTGTTGGCTAATTGAATCTCTATGAACTATATAATAACATGTAAGGAAAACCAAGTTGGCTCCTATTATCTTCTTAACTCTGTGAAACAAGAGAAAAATAAGTTAGTTAAAACAAACAAGTAATCAAAGAGATAAGAACAACAGTCATTGTGAAACAATATTCATAGTTTTTTCAATCAGAGTCACTAAGGAGGAGATCCTGTGGGAGTCGTCTCTTCAGGCGCGTGGGCTAGCGGGTTCGTACGCCGATGTCGTACATCACAGCTCCTGGAACATCTGACAGGTTTGAGAAGAAGCGAGAGGCGATCTGACGTATGTACTGGTGAAGAGGAAGGAGACCAAGTTCTTTATGCAGTTGTTGATTTCTTACGTACCAAGGGGCATCCGTGGCGATGCGCAGAAATTGATTTTGCAGGACCTGTAGCCTTCGGAGATGAGTGTTGCTAGCCGTACGCCATGCCTGGGAAGCATATGTGATAAGTGGCCGGACAAGAGATTTGTAGAGAAGCAGAGAGCATTCAATCCCAAGAGGAGTGTGTCTGTGAAGTAGCGGACCGAGTTTTGAAAGTCGTCCTGATGCGAACGAGATAAGTCGATCAATATGGGCTCGCCACATAAGTTTAGTGTCCAGCATTACTCCAAGGTATTTGACGGAGGTGGTAGGAGGTAGCCAGGGAATTGATTCATGCTTTATATGCAATTCGGGAGAGTTGGAGATGCGACGTAAGCTAAAGATCTTAGCTGCGGTCTTTTGAGTGTTTAAACGTATGCGCCTAGTATCGAACCATTCAACGAGGCAGTCAAGAGAGGTTTGTAGCGTGTGAATAGTTGTAGGGAGATCTGTGCCGGAATGATATAAAACAGTATCATCAGCGTATAAGGCTATGGAGGTAGGGGCCAAGTCAGGAAGGTCATAGGTATAGATACTAAATAAGATTGGCGCCAATATGGATCCCTGAGGAACTCCTGCTGTAATATGGCGCTGAGATGATACCGCACTGTGAATAAGATAAGGGCTATTATGGAATCCAGTAGAATTGTAGCTTGGCGATATATATATTTGTCAAAACTAAGGAGTGAGTGAGTGAGTGTGTAGTGTTTTAGGGCCCGTCGACAAGGTCATTTGGGCCCTCAAAACTAAGTAAGTTTCGCAGTAGTGGACATAAGAATTTATTTAGAGGAAACCTCGTACGATACTCATGACGTATCGAGAAAGGTGGCAACCTTGCAGAAAGGTCTGGTGGAAGGAGGGTCGGTGTTGTAAAACGATTATATATTCGTCAAAGGAGGCGGCCGACGTTCACACGAGTTAACTAAACAGACTTTATAAAGCAGCAGTATTAGTAAATGTGAGAATTGAATACTGATTGGTCCTCATACTCGCCCTAAAGATTTTGCCCCACCCAGTACCTCCTATCAGGATTTCAGTGACTAACACTGGTCGAATGGCCAAGCTTAAATGCCCCACGTGGTATCGAACCCTTGCAAAATTCCGTGGCCAGGAAACAGAGCTGTCATGCTCTAGGAAATGTGCCACGGCAGTTAACTTTCGCATATCTAGTTATAACGAGCCTCTTAAGATGTACTCTTGTGTAAACACTGGTCCAGATCGTATCTAACAAGATTTGTTTTGAACATCGCTACCAAAGACACGCGAACGCGTAAAAATGTGTGTTGCAGTGACTCGCTACAAGATAAATCACCTGCTGATGGCAAGGGGAGTGGTGAAAGCTAGTGATCAATTTCACGCTCAGAGTTACACTTGTGGGGTTGCCGACAAACCACAGAGCCGTTACAAGACTGGACCAGGAGTCTGAGGCAAGACGGAAGCGGTTTAGGGATGACGTATAGTAACGGAGCATGCCATAGGGGTAAAAGTATCAGGGTCAAATGATACAGGACCTTGCAATTTATTATACCCTTTCCGGGGTTTGAACACCTTTGGACCTTTACAGAAAGGGACTTAAGGACAAATACTTTGGGTACCAATGCAAGGGGATTTATAAGAAAATTTCAACAGGTAAATTTGATAGTACATCATGCAGATAATCGAGCCCGCCTCTGTGTGTCTACTACCTACATTTAAGAGGTCCCAAGCGTGCATCTCGGTCAGGGATGACTTACATTGGACGTAAATAAACAAAAAGTAATGAAATCACTCTATAGAAAGAGGATGTGGGATTTACAGGACTTGATCTACACACAAACTACAAATTATTCTTATAAACCCTTGTTCCTATTTTTCTGTTTAATCGAATAATCACACCTAAACATTTGGTTCTAAGTGTATGAAATATCAGTAGTCAAGCTATAGTCAGGTTTTCAAGAAATAAAGTATTTTTAAAAAATAGTTCGCGTATGTGTGTGGGGGAAGGGGAGCGGGAGTTAACTCAAAAAGGAAAAGTCATTAAGATACGACAGGAATACAAAATCCTCTCATCCCAAACTAACCTTTCCATGTAATTTTTTTATTTTCTGAAAAATTACAATTTGTATTAAAAGAGTATATTAATGCTTAATATATTTACATGAAAAAATAAATGCATGTGATAAATTTTATGGGAATCCTCTTCATTATGAACTACTATTATATAATTGTAAACCAAGAGATAAACAAAATTTCACAAAAAAAAACTTGTCAGTAAACCACAGAATTTATAACATTTTTTATCAACTATGTCTGAGATAGATATTCTGTTTTATTAGTTTGACTTAAAAAATACGCACACTTTTCTGAACTATAACTCGCTCGTCTTTTGTATTTCCTCCAAATAAGTTGCAATTTAAGTCATCACATAGCTACCTATCGCTTCACCAATAACGTGCTTTACTTAAATGGTGCAAGATATATTAAATAATCATTTGTGGATTTAAAATGTTGATACCGAAAGTATTAAATGTGTAATATTTAAATTATTATGTGAATGTGCCAGTTATAACTATAATTAACATGAAAAACAATTAAAATCCTTACATTTTTTAACTTTATTACCTACGTGTAGTAAGTACTGGAATTTCTTATTGTTTGACTTAAAAAATACGCACACTTTTCTCAACATATGTCCCACAACGAAATGTAATAACAGTTTATCGGGATTAACATGATATACATTCAAGAATGGTTTGTTGAAGAGGGAAAGTCATCCAATGTTTTTGCTCATGCAGTTCTTTTCTCGCGTAAATTCATTACAAATTCCCTAGCTTCTTGCGGAAGCAAGCTTCCATCCGACGGCTACTATTTAACAACCCTGATCAGTATTGATGTCCACGTACTGATGCATCTGTAAAAGGTAAAACAAGAGAAAGTCTTAAGTTGTGCAGAAATTCTTTCATCGGCGTTCGCTACCTTTTGTTGCCATGACGACAGTTTTATTTTCACTCGCGAACTTGAACAAAGCCATATAAACCACAAAGCAACTTGGCAGCTTTTCGTGTGAATCTCTTTATAGGGATAATGAGAACTTTCTCCGGTGTTCTTTTGTTTTGAAGTACAGTTCAATAACCCCGTGTATTTGAAAGACATTACTGAAATCTGAGTTACCTGTACCGAGTAGAAATCCTCGTGTAAGAGGATGGAGAAAGGATGCTGATACAAAAATTTTATCACATTTGGATGAACTGCGGAGACACTTTCTAAACGCACTGTAGAACCGAAGAAAAGTTCCACGTTATTTGGTATTCATTTTATTTATTTATGCTTATTACTACTTGGGATATTTAACAATGAGCACTGATTGGTCGCACTATCATGTTTATTTATGTGCCCTGTACATAGGTTAGGTAGAGCACGCTAGTTGTTCCGTTTGCCACAATAAAACACTGTAAAATAATTGTTACCTTTTAACGACACTATCAATTGCCAGGATCACTAGCACGAGTTGCAATAACTGCTCTTAACTTATTAATATTAAAATACAAGAAATGTCTACTCTTAGCGTGTTTCGAGAATTAAGAAGGTTTATTTTGTTGCAGAGGGATGCTGAAACACGTGCAGCTGAGCCCATTCCGGAATCGAGCTGATACCCTCAGCTTGAGTTCCACGGCCAGCTATTCCAGTCTCAGCCCAGAACCCCTCTCCAGTCGTTCCTCCAGTTATTCATCGCTTAGCGACGCATCATCGCCCACGGTAAGTACCTTTTCACTTGCAGCAAGCACTACATACCAATTGTTGTTACCTCAGTCTTTTGTTTCAAGCGCAACGAGACACTAATGTAGTTTGGAGCAGTAGTTGGCAAAAGAATGACACCCCGACAAAAAGCATTTATTCGAAACAATTGTGATATAGGCTTTTAAAATTGATTTATCTAGCCATCACATTGATACACAGCTTATTTAAAACTAAAAGGTGATTTCTTCTATTCACGTTATGTTATACAAGTTATTTTATTCAAGCAATGATATCTGACCAAACTACAAATACTTACAGCTTGCGGAAACAATGTTCAGATGTTTATCGTAAACATGAAGGAATAAATTATTACTTCGCTGCTGTAGTAACGAGCTCTTGCAAAGAAAAACAAAAAAGAATCTAAGACTCAACTTCCAAGCATTTTAGACGACATTGCCATTTCAAGTGTGAAAATGTGATCATAGAGTACGGAATATTTCGAAAACGACTCAAACATTTGTACATTTTTAAAGAAATTTTGTTTCTTCTTAAGTAAGTTCTATCAATCTCTTAATATTTTCCAATTATACAATACTGAATCAGAAAACATGGGAACTTAAGAAGATTCAAGATATGCGTTTATTCCCCATTTTCTGCAAATCAAACACAATATTTAAATTAAAGTACTTAAAACTGTTTTGAAGTAAATGATAAAAACTTTTTCACGTAAAAGATAGATTGAATGATGAAATTTAATGTAAACTTTCTTGCAGTATCTTAAATACCAGAAATGGCACTAAGCCATTTTATGCTGCTCGCAGCATTCAGTACTCGTTCAAAGAAGTATTTACGTGCCCTTTGGTATACCTAAATGTTAGTGTATGTTTCACCTAAAGACGTGAATATATATTTTGAGAAAGGAAGTTAAAATCTACATTTCGACGAGTAACAATACTTCCAGTTGTTTCTCAAGTCAAAACACTTTTAATGTAGTTTAAAGGAGACTTCACAAAATAATTAAATCATTTAAAAAAAGCAATTAAAATTGACCTTACTTGAAACACCTGTACCTTTCTCATAATAAGAAACACTAGCAGATGCATTTAGAGAGATACTAAGGAAGAAGCCACGTTGTACGTGAATTATTGACAATATTGCTTACAAAGCGGAAAAAAATACAACATAAACTAAAAAATACTAGGATTTTCTTAAAGCACCTAAGTTTCTTTTCCCAGTGAACTACATTCCAAGATGTAACTTATGAAAATTTCTTCCCACAGAGGTAATCTAATAATATCCAATTTCTCATTTTACTTTCCTGTAGTTTTAAATGGAGATAGGAAGATTGTGGTTTATCTTTCTGGAGCGTTAAGCATTCTTTTGTTTCCAGAGCCGCTTGATATGTTGTAATCCTTTTAGGTTATGCATTGTTAGGTTGTTTCCCATCCGAACAGGCAGATCCGTCGCTCTGCGTGGCTGTTTTTGCGGCCATTCTGGGTGACCACAGGCTCTTGTTTTTCCCAAGCTATCGTATTTCGTTACTTTGTAAGGTTTCAACCGCGAACAACGCTCTATCTGACCAGCCATTCACACAGTGCATAGCAACAATGCTTTTATTGCAGTTACACAATCTCGAATTGTGGGCACTACAAAGACCTAATGACCGATAAATCATCCATATTCAAGTTTGCAGTACTTTCTCTCTTTCCTTCTTCCTTCAAATTGTCTAAGTTTTTAGTTTTAAGACCTCTGAGAGGGGAATAAATGCATGAATTTTTGGAGTATTTTACAATACAATTTAAAAAAGAAGTTTTCCACGTTTTAAGGCGAGATTCTCGTAAACGTTAAGTGGCATTTCATCATAAAAAGGAGTCGAACGGAGAGTAAGTTCAGCAAACTTGCGCATTTTATTAAGTAAAGAGTTGAAAATGGTTTCTAAAAGATATGGATAGTCTTATTTCTTAGCTACTACTTACGAATGTTTTAATTTTGTCCAGATTTGTATGTAAGGGACTTAAAATATCAGAGTAAGATTGGAAATAATAACAAAGTTAACTTTAAAACTTTAGATACGATTTCTATAGATTTGAAAATGTGGTTGGTGTAAAATTTGTCGTTTATGCCAGGTCCTAAAAATCTCTCTATAGTCTATAGGTCCCATAGTCTAATGAGTGTGTCAGTTTTGAATAACTATACGCGCTTGGTTGGTGTGGAACATAGATAAGGATTTTCTGCCAACATTAAACAAACACCACTGGAACTGAAACATCAGAAAGTTTTTCTGCACTCGTTTGTTTCTGTCACTTGAGGTACTTCGCGGACCCTCATGTTATCACAGCTGTTTCACGCTGACGTTTTATATCGTTATATGCATGTTTGATTTGCATTTTGAATGGCCGCAAAAGGACAGAGAATCGCTCTCTGATTGGCTGGTTCCTTTTTCTTTATAGCCAGGCCCCTTTTGGTTTAAAATAGTGACGTTAGATGTCTATTTCTATATTGAAAGCGGGTAATGTTAGGTTAGATCCAGTTGGTAGTTGTCGGGGATGTGGACAGTTCCGGTCTGGTGTGAGGGGAAGCATTCCCTCCTTCCCATGGTGTCACTTGCAGCCCAGTAACACGATTCTGTACAGGGGCTGGCCCTGTTTTCTCCCTCTACTCGACAATAAGGGAGCACTATGTTGCAGTGCTCTTGGGTTCCCAGGCCGACTAGCGCCACAGAATCTCCACCAAAAATACACAAGGTTTATCCACCTTCACTAGGGGCAAAGAAACAAATAATATTTTTTTAATAATTGTCGCTGCTCGTTTTTAATATAATCTATTTTTACAACAGCTTATTTTTGGTACATATTTCTTATTAGTCGAGATAAGTTTTCATTATTCATTTGCACATTTCCTTAAAAGCATAAAAGAATACAGCACTACTGTCGCTGTGGTCTGGTTGTTAGCATGCTAGCTTCCAAAAGTAAAAGCCCTGGGTTCGGGTCCTACGTGAGGAAAGCAACCTTATTGTCGAGCTATTTTCCCTATAGTTTAGAAGTGTGGGTCAGAGTAAAAGTGTGTGTGAATTGAATGTTTATAAATAAATCCAGTGTAAATAAACCCAAAAATACACGATAATAAATCATTTCATATCATTTTCGACGACAACTCCTCAAAACTATTATTATTAATTATTATCATCATTATTATTATTATTATTATTATTATTATTATTATTATTATTATTATTATTATTATTATTATTATTATTATTATTATTATTATTATTATTATTATTATTATTATTATTATTATTATTATTATTATTATTATTATTATTATTATTATTATTATTATTATTATTATTATTATTATTATTATTATTATTATTATTATTATTATTATTATTATTATTATTATTATTATTATTATTATTATTATTATTATTATTATTATTATTATTATTATTATTATTATTATTATTATTATTATTATTATTATGATTATTATTATCATTATCATTATCATTATCATTATTATTATTATTATTATTATTATTATTATTATTATTATTGTTATTATTATCATCATCATTATTAATAATAAGGTTGATGTGTAAATTCAGTTAAGTTCTGAACTGAATTATTTTTGTTTACCTTGTACAAATTAATTTTGGCAAACGCTGCCACTGGCCCTTACCCTAAGCAGTGAAGTAATAATAATAATAATAATAATAATAATAATAATAATAATAATAATAATAATAATAATAATAATAATAATAATAATAATAATAATAATAATAATAATAATAATAATAATAATAATAATAATAATAATAATAATAATAATAATAATAATAATAATAATAATAATAATAATAATAATAATAATAATAATAATAATAATAATAATAATAATTGTGTGTGTGTTCCAACACTCCCCACATGGGGCCGCGCCGTGGCTCAGTGGTTAGACCGCTTGGCTCTCACCAAGGCGGCCCAGGTTCGATCCCAGGCGACCACAAAGTGAGATTTGTGGTGGACAACACGGCGCTGGGGCGGGTTTTCTTCGGGACCTCCGCTTTCCCCCGCCATCTCATTTCACCGGTGCTCCATCTTCATCTCATGTATCAGTGTCACCGCCTGCGGTGCCGTATGTAGTAAAAGCGGGCGTTAAACACACACACACACACACACACACACACACACATACATTCCCCATATGGCAACCTTGGTCTTCGGGGCAACCTCGCCGTACCACGTGATGACCGGACCCATTTCTCAGGTGGAGGCACCCACAGGGCGGGGCCATTACCTCCAATGATAGTGAAGATGACGGTGAGGCGAGAGGACCTACAGCTTATACCGTGAACTCCGAACCACGTTGGGCATAGGGGACACTTCACATGAGCTGGACAGAGGTGAAGGCGTGGATATGGCCGACTTAAAATCGCCAGAACCGAGAATCGAACTCGGAACTCTTCTATAATAATTATAAATTATATGAAAAAGGAAGAAACTGATAGCTTAAATGCTAAGGATAAATGGATACCTCCTTAAAAAGGTAGAGTTTTAAAAGATTTTACTATAGTTTAAAGGCTGAATTCTCCTTTTCCCATTGTACGTCAAGGAAATGTTTAATAAAACCGTTTTCATATGTGATGGATAGAGGACCTAAGCATTTAAAGGGATAATCTGCAGAAATGTGTGCAGAAAAAGTCACTAGAATGCAAAATATCCGACAATTTTACTTTGAAACAATCGAAATAACTTTCAGACTCCGCTTAGGGAGTCCACCAACCGGGAATTGAACACAGATTGAGAAACCAGCATGTTAACACTCAATCCCACACTACAATATATTTGTTGTGTAGCGGAAGTCATTTCTATGGGATATTAATTTCAGATAACAAGCGCAGAAGTGTTGAGAAAGGTTTGATGGCTAGTTCCGGACCAATTGAGACGTGTCGAGATTCACACGGAGCACCAGCGCGAGGCTGTCGAAATAAGGAAGATGTAGTGGTAGCCCGAGAACTGTCTCCACTGATGAGAAACATTACAGCTCCTTTCACGGGTGCTGCATGGGAAATATTCTGCAATCTCCAGGAAGTTACCACATAACGCCATTCTATCCACAACAGACATTTGTACCAACGATTTTTATACACAAGCTAAACTGGTTTCGTGGAAAATCTTTACAGTGGAGATACATGTTAGGAGATTGCATAATTTAAGAAGAATATTGCTTAAGGAATGTGTTAACTCATCAAGGAAATGCTCAAGTGGTGGGCAATCAGCGTTGGCCTTCCTTGGGGTCAACTAATTAAGATTTCTCTGATGACAGATGATGTTTAGGCGCCAGTTATGAGATACATAGGTCGAATATAGTAAAAAAAAAGTCGGATATGTACACTCACATGACTTTCTCTGCCGATTTATGTATGAACTATTTAAAAAAAACTTATTTTTCAATCTACTACTTCTTAATCAAGATACGAGAATACGGGGACTCAGTAGTTTTAAGCGATAGTCAATTTTTTAACAGCTGCTAGCTATATGATGTTCATGTGCACCACATAAAAGAAACTAATGACCTCGCATGTTATAAAAGTGTAAGTACTGAAAGATTTGAAAAGGAATATCTCCGAAATGGTTCACACAAGAAAAAATAATGTATTTGACAAATTGTGTGTTTTAACGAAATCTACATTTTGTCTATCATAATATTTTGTTCATCTCTTACGATTTACCAGTTGTGCTAGTCATTCAGAATGAAGAGGATTTCTGGGGAAATTTCCAGAAAATAGTACATAAAGTAAAAAAAAAAAAAAAAAAAAAAAAAAAAAAATAGAGAGAGAGAGAGAGAGAGAGAGAGAGAGAGAGAGAGAGAGAGAGAGAGAGAGAGAGAGAGAGAGAGAGAGAAATGCTTTTAATTTAATAATAATTAAATTTTCATACTACGTTTTAATATTTAAATTTTAAATCCAGAAATGAATATTTAAGTGATCTTGCACCATTTAAGTAAAGCACGTTATTGAACTTTAAATTCAGGTTTTAAAATAATTTTTAAGCATTTTTCACGATTCAAAATACTCCTTGATCACAGTTTATAACTAATCAGCTTGACATTGTTAATACAGGTTTAAGAATTACAGATTTTAAAACTGCTATGCACCAGTTGAGAATAATAAATGGTTCAGTTGAACTTGAATGTTTTTCATAACCCATAAAACTTAAAAAACAATTCATTAACATTTATGCAAAACAGTTCTATCTATAGCTAAAATTTGGAAATACCTGTACAAAAAATTATAGGTTTGTATTCTAAGCACAAATTAAAAATTTTGGAGCAATATTGTGTTAGAGATTTAACATTACATATCTTTGATCTATCAGAGTAAAAATTAATTTTCTAAAAACGGTTTGATATACCTGGTTACAATGTTAGAAAGAAAGAAATAATCATAAGAAATAATCATATAGAGTTGAGAAATTAAAGTATTAATAATGATATAACTGAATGAACTTATGAAAGTGATGCATTACATAAAAGGAGCCTTAAATCTGGAAATACATAGATAGGTAGAGTCAACATGAAAAATTCAGTGCCATGGCCGGGATTTGAACCACGGATCTCCTGGTTCCCGTCCAGTCGCTCTTACCATTTGAGCTACCATGGCCAACGTGCCGTCCTGACATATTTTCCATTTGACCCGTATATTTCCCCTGTAAACCACTAGGGGCTCTCGCATCCGAGATACACTGTTTGTGGCGACTTACTATCGTAACTACTTGAGTCCCAGGCTTCACCATTACACTCTTATTATTTTAGTTAATTGATGGAAATTAATCATTTCTTCACACTAGCCGTATATAGGCTAAGGTTTCTGATAGATAGTCAACATGAAAAATCCATGTGCCATGGCCGGGATTTGAACCACGGATCTCCTGGTTTCCGTCCAGTCGCTCTTACCAGGGTGGTCTACCAGGGAAATATACGAGTCAAATGGAAAATTTAATGTCAGGACGGCACGTTGGCCATGGTAGCTCAAATGGTAAGAGCGACTGCACGGAAACCAGGAGATCCGTGGTTCAAATCCCGGCCATGGCGCTGAATTTTTCATGTCGACTCTATCAAAAACCTAAGCCTATATTTGGCTAGTATGAAGAAATGATTAATTTCCATGAATTAACTAAAATACTGGAATTACATGTTCACTTTACTAATTCTAGTAAAACGAACTACAAAAATTCCTAATTAGAATTATTAGTCATTTTAAATAAAGTTAAGCAAAGCATCTAAAGAGAAGAAAGCTACAAAAACACTGTACATGTTCTAAGCCCTATGTCTTTGCAAGATTATTACGCTTTACTAGACGAGGGATGTAATTTCAGAAAATTGGCAAGTATAAATCACTAATAATATTTTGCGGGCCAGAGGCCTTTGGTTTTAATTAATTTCGTTTAAATTTTTTACTTTTTAGTTGTCGGAAGTTTTCCTTCATTAATTTTTTGGAACTTTTTTTTTCAGAGTTGTGCATTTCTGAGGGGGTTGTACCATTGTTTTTGGCAAGTTAATAAATCAGAGTTTTATTCTTGCTTTGAAATTATTTATCGTGCGATTCGTTGTAACCTGAAATTTGTGAAGTTGTTTTATATATTTGAACAAAAGAAATTTAAATTAAATAAATTTATTTCCTATTTGTTTTTGTAAAATGACAAGTTACAAGCATTCCATGCAGATCTCTTTTCTTACTCTTCGCTTTTCTTTCGTTGCTCAGGTTTTTTGCACTGAGTAGGTATTTTGCATACCTTCCGATGAACTGGCAACTTAAGTAGTATGAACTTCATTTAGTGTCTCCAGGGCAATTGAATGGGCGGTTCTGCAGCTTATCTAATGACAGCCATTGTCCTAAGATGGCTGCTTTGAAGTAAGGAATGTGGTTCTAGATGCTGGCGTCTCCCATCTTGGACTTCCGCGGAGTAACCATCCACTTCCTGCCATGAATCTTCATTTAAAACCTAGTAGGGTAATAAAACTTAATCCATGTTTAGACGTAAATACTGGTCGATCAAGTCGAGGACAAGGCCGTGTTATTTGGAACTGCCCAAAATTTCAACTTCTTTCAAGCAATACTTCTATATTTTTGAACCAAATGTATACATACATTAAATTCTGTGCAAATAATAGACGATTCCAGGTAGAGCCTTTCCGAAGAAAAAGATCTTCAATTGTTCTCAGTGGACTTTTCATATCTTACTAAATGTAAGAACAGACCATTTTCTCTACGTTATATTAACCAAGAACGTTTAAAGAAGTGTTTCTTCACACATTTGCATAGATAGAAGCTATATACGCAAGCTGCAGTCGAAGTCGAATCTTTAAAGTTGAAATTCCATACTCGCAGGTAACAAAAGAACGGTGATTCAAAGCTTCTAAAAGTAACAAATATCTCGACTAAAGAAATGACATACCTACATTATGATCTTAATAACAACTATGTTCTGTAAATAGACGTAGAAAGGAAAGGTAAAATGAGAATAACTTTTTTAATTAATAAAGAAATAAAGTTCGTGAATAAAAGAAAATAAGAAAAAACGGAGGGAAAAGGGTGCCGAATAATTATAAATAGAGGGTAGGAAGCAAAGTAAACGATAAAAATAGGGGAAGGAAAATAGAAATGAGCGGAAGTACAGGAAGACAAAGAATGCAGTTATAGAGAAAAAAATGGAACTAAAAAATAAAGACTACAGGATTCAAGCAATGCGTAAATTTATGTAATATATTGCAGAGGATGTCCAAGGGAAAAAAGGGCAGGTTCCCAAGTTCAATAATACTCCAAAATGTTTACGATTAGAAGCAAATAAATTCAATTCATTTCAATTAAAAAGAAAGGGAACATCTACGTGTGTACTTTGCTAAGCTTTTTTCTACCCTATTTTATGGTTTATCAGTCATACAACATTATGAAAATTCATTTAGAAAGAGACTTCCGCTAGCTATTGGCAGCAAACTAAGATATACAAATTTATATACACATTTTTTTAAAAAAAAATTTTGGTTTTAATCGAAGTAGATAGAGCTATTATGCAGTAAAAAAGGTAGGTAAAGGTGAAACAATTATATTGAAAATAATGCTGCATCTTAGGGCCTTGCTGAACTTTCGAAGGGTGAAATTTATCTAACGACACTAATTCTAAAAGAAATGCCTTTTTAGATCCATAATACCTCAAAAAATGTTAACGGTTTCGGCGAAGTAAGCTTCCTTTACCTGCTTTATGTAAAGAGTTTTCTTTTTTATTTATATCCTTTAACGTTTACTTATTTCAGACGAAAGAAAATGTGTGAAATGATGCTCAAATGACTCCAAGTTCCATAGACCTTAGAGTTACTCGACATTCGTTTCAGTATACCTAAGTGAAATCTCCCGAAAAAGCTTTATCCAGATAGCTTACCGCGACTGAAATTCAAACTCGGGACCTGTTGAATGCTACCGAGGCGGGCATGTATATAACCTAGATTTCCCGCGAAATTGCTGGGTCAGGTTTGCATGTGATGACAGCTTCAAAATCTGTTAGCGGCAACGTGTAGGGAAAGTATATGGAAAATATGCGTCTATTAAAAGATGGAGGTTTAACTTAATACGGAATAAATTTAAGGTCCAAAGATCACAGGGAAGTCACAAAAACTATATGAGCTATAAATAATAGCGGATTCAAGTTTTGCCAATAACTATAGAATTTCCTTAACGTCCGGTAGGCACGAGACACAAATAATTGATTCCATAGAACGTAGGTTATTAAAAGCGATATCAATAATCTACAATCAATAATGAAAATTACTTTCGTAGAACTAAAGAGTTCGACAAATTAATGCATTTGCATACGTTAACAGGTAGCATTCCAAGGAAAATGGTCCATGGCAGAGTACTTGAAGTGTTGCCAACTTGAAAACCACTTGCGCTACTGAGAACGCCGAAGGAATGTGTTAGATAATTACTGGGATTTCCATGTTACTGTGTAAGCGGAGATTTTCGTCAACTTGCTTTACGTAAGTGATGCAAAGAAGCTGATTTATGTAATTTTACTTCACTGTAGCTTTTAAGTAACAGCATATATAATACCAAAATTGCACTACAATCAATTATTCAGTTACTACTTTTAAAAATCTGATATAACCCTGTAGAAATGCCTTATATTAAATGTATTAAAGTCCATTACTTTCATAATTTGAAAAGTTTGAAATGTTTTATTCTTAAATTGACAAGCTTCGCATGGGAAGTAGACAGCAATCGTAAAATTGTCGTATTAGCAAACAAACCGACGAGTTAATATTAAAATTATGTATTTGTTTATGACTGAGAAATCGTTTTATTTTGCAGTTGACAATTTACCGGATGCAGTATGCTGTGTTAAGGAGCAACTGTTATTACACGAAGTGACAACTGCTATCGTTAGGAAAGAAATTTTGACCATTTATAGTCGACAGTTAATTGCTTTTGAAGAAATAACTTTTATAAATTCAGTTAATTTTCTTCTGTTTTATGTCTGGGAATCTCCAAATAATTTACTTTTTTGATTATTTATAGAAGTAAAGGAAGCATACTATATTCCAATCATAAATTTGATAACGGAATTTCGTCGGAATTCCTGTTTTGAGCTCATTTAAAAATTATAAATCTATACATTTATAACTCAGCATATTCCAAAGATGCAACTTGAAGATTTTCTCGAAAATATCTCCAGCCCAGATGGCACTTGTATGTACTTATTTTTTAAAACATGACACCTAACATTTTGAGTGAAATTTCACACGTTTTTAAGATATTTATTTGCACGACTATAAAATATAAATATCTGAATTTTCCGTGAATAGTCTGAAGCTGTCACCTATCACAACTTTTGAATAATTTTGTTCAAATATAAAAGTTTACTATGCAGAAAATGTAGAGGTAGTTTTTATAGCATGTTCACTTCGTAGATTGTGAATCATTTGCTTCTCGTGGTCATACAAAGAGTGGGAATTTCAAGGTTAGCATATAGTGACCTGCTTTTAAATATTTAGCTAACGCTTCAGCCTACTTAGTCCCCTTTGGACCTGCAAGAGATATTATTGAAGCCATTTCTGCAAACGTTTATCTCTAACAAATTCCTTAAGGTTGGTTTATAAAATAGATGTACAAGTAAACGATATTGACTACGGAAAGTACTGTGAAGGCAAATTTTGAATTAAAAATTATGTAAAATAAATGCACGGTGGTGGGAAATAGAAGTTGTATAATCTATTCTCGTCGTGACGAGTGAATAAACCGACATCCAAAGTATGATTGAAGGTTATGTACACGCCACGAGCATTGCATCCTAAGTACAGCAGAGCATAGTAATGCCAGGGTTTATGAATACTGTGGAAATGGGATGGGCACCTGCAGAAGATTCTGCACTGCGCGTGTAAATATAAATGCATATTTACACGGGTTTCCTATCAAATATACGGGAACGAAGGTCTTTTTACGACTTTGCAATAAATGAGGCGTTTTCACAGCTCTGTAGGCACCTCGACGTAATAGATTATCGCCATGACCATGACAAAGTATTACATTATATTGCGCTATGTTTTAAGTTAAGGTTACGAGAAAATATGAGGCATAGGCCAGAACTTGTGTGCCTATCTCTCTCTGTGGTTTAATTAGCGCCCTTCAACGTAAGTTATATCGGACGATGAGTGAAATGGGTGTAATGATGCTCAAATGAGGACAGTGTCCATAGAGCTTAGAGTTAACCGACGTTCATCTTTCAGGATTAGGTAAAACCCCGGCAAACTTTATTTAGATAACTCCCCCTAGCTAAGATTCGAACTCAGGACCTCTTGAACGCGTGACAGACACTATCGCCTACGCTAGAGGCTGGAAGAATACCTATTCTTCATTGATGCTGGAAGAAGATGCATTGCTTGCAGATGAACATTCAGTAATGATGATCTAAACTATAAATTAACTCCCTAAAGTAAATTGTTTATCTTATTCAGCGTTTATGGCTGCGGATAAATCTTTCCTATTTTGTGACAGCCTTTCTTTATAGTTATCTTCTGATATATGGACTAAAACTCTGTATAGATTCGGAAATGGTTGTTTGATTTAATATTGGAAATTAATTGTTCTTTCACACTGGCCGTGTGTAGGCTAAAGTGTGGAAACGTAGAGTCAGACTGAAAAGTTCAATGGCATAGCCGGGATTTGAACCACGGATCTTCTAGTCTCCGTCCAGCTGCTCTAACCATTGAGCTACTATGGCCAACGTGTCGATATGACAAATTCTCCAACTGACTCGTATTTTTCCCGGTAAATCACTTAGGAGTTCTCATAAACATATGAGACAGTTACCTTAATGACGACTTATAGCGTGTAAGTACTTTAAGGCCCGGGCTTTATAGTTAACCACTATTTGGTCAATTAATGGAAATTAATTGAAAGAAGAGAAAGAACAATTAAGTAAAGTCTGAAAGAACAATTAATTTCCATTAATTGACATAACAGTGGTTAACTATAAAGCCTGGGCCTTAAAGTACTTACAGCATAGTAAGTCGCCATTAAGGTAGTTATCTCATGTGTTTATGAGAACTCCTAAGTGGTTTACCGGGAGAAACACGAGTCAGTTGGAGAATTTAATGTCATATCGGCACGTTGGTCATAGTAGCTCAATGGTTAGAGCAGCTGGACGGAGACCAGAAGATCCGACTATGGCTTTGAATTTTTTAGTCTGACTCTACGTGATTTAATATGATTTATTTGTGGTACCATCAAGACTTTCACCATATTTGACTATATCAGGTAGTCATTTTTTATAAAAAGGAATTCCCACTGCTTTCACATTTATGAACTGAACATTTCACGTAATATAATTTTTATTTCATCGCAAAATGATTATCTGGGCTTAACTGACGAAGGAAGGTTTTAATTTATTTTTAGCTTATATTTAATCACAACAGTCCTAAGTCCATTTACAATTTTCATCATAAATGTGTACATGCAGTAGTAACATAGCTAAACACTATAATAAACAAGATATAAATGAACACAAAATAATCTAGAATAGAGAAAAATAAGGAATGGAAACAATTATATAAGGAAAAAAATGAAGGTGGCATTAGTAAGTAATTGTACCATTACAACACTATTACTAACTTCGTAATTATACTGTTCTAATGCAGTCAGTAATTAACTTTCAAATTTTAATTGAGTTTGAGGCATGTTAATATTTACATCGAAATAAAGTTTATTCTGTGCCATGTTGCATTTTTATGAATTTCTGTATTTACTCTGGAGGTGAAAAATACGTTCTTGAATCTGTTTATTTTACTGGGTGTGTAAAGTAATATATTCGCCATATATTAATAACATAATCGAATGTAATATTTTATATAGAAACATAAAAACGAGTTTCATTTCAGGAAGTTGTCAACTATGCAAATGTTATGCTATTAGAACTGTAAAAGATCAGAAAAAATTTAATTCGAAGCATGGAACTTCTATATTTAATAGTGGTGCTCTTATCATTTGAGCTACCGTGAAAAATCGGCCTCGTATATTTAATCTAGAAGCTACTTCACTAAACCGAATTGTTACAGCGTGTTGAGGATGACTGTACCTGCGCGACCCATGCTGAGAACAGCTGTGGGTATCTCAGAAGCAAGAACACTTCGCACATCTTGGGATATAGCACCATCTGGTTGGTCTCCCTGTTGACGTCATTATATAAGTGCACAGAGATTGCATATGTGATGAGCAAATCCGGTGTCATTACAAACAAACAACTCTTTTATAAGGAAGGCTGTCTGTTTTAAATATTATTACAGCCTAAAAAAAGCGTTTTGTGACAGTAAACAAGTTTTCACCAAGTTGTCAAAGGAACAAACTGTTGGTTGACAGCTTCCGCCCTGAATCTGTTGATGGATCTAGCAGTCTCCATGGGTGGACTGACAGACTTCCGGGTCACTGATTTTCGCGCTATCCTCAGCGACAGCTGGACTCGGAGGATTTTCCCGGAAATAGAGCAAATAATAACTCAGGTTTGCTTTCCTCACTATATCTAAAGTTCGAGATCACAAAATTCCCAAATTGAAAATACAGAGATGCAGACAAGAACTCGAGTGCTTCTCTCTCCTACTTCCATCTAGTAAGCAGATGGACTTAGAACAACAAAATAACCGGAAATAACGTTTTGAGACTTTCTTTTTCACTTACTACGAAAATTCGGTTATGCACCAAACTTGTTGCTTAAGCGTCCTTCAAAAATGCGACACGAAAATGTTCTGGTAATAACTGTATGGACAAAAGCTTACTTCACCAAAATTGTAGATCCCGCTCTAAAATAAAATTTATGTCAAATGTTTTTGTGTCACTAAATATTTCCGATAGACTTACTATTAGTTTGGATTGTCAAATACTTATACTTTTTAACTGCTAAGTCGCTATTCAATTTTTCTGAGGACAGGCAAAGAATGGATTTTCGAAGCTGTCACATAGCGGCTGCTTTAAAAACATTTGACTGCTGCTTAAGCCTAATGTATTCCCAATTTACCGGCAAAGAAATATCTTAAAATATTTTTGCAAATGTTTATGTCAAATAACATAAGTAGATGGAAGAAAAAGTCTTTAAAAGGATAGTTTGTAGAAATGTGGGTAGACGCACGAGAATGTAAATCTAATACTTCGGGTTTGCATTAACGAACTCCAGTACTACCATAAATTTCAAAATAAATATATTTGGTCATGGGCAAAGAAAACACCTCAAAAATGCATCATTCCATTGTGGTTGACGATTTCAAGGGGATGGAACATTTTGAATCATTTTTGTATTTCGTATAACAAATTAGTTGAGAATACACAGATAGGTATTATATTTCGAAAGCTTTCACTTTAATATACATTTAAGGGGATGAACATAATGTAAAATTCATCATAAATAATCATCGAAATTTTTATTACAATGGTAATATTAATAATGTCAATAATTACAGAGGATGCTTATCCTGTTAGGCCAGTTTAGTAGGGCATTAAAATGTCATATGATTCTATTTTAAGTACCTAAATAAAGGCAAAAATGTTTCGTGTTTTTGAACTGTACTTGTCATTTCTTATGTGTATTTTATGGCAAAAATGATATAGAAATTCCATTACTTAAAAAAGATTAAGAAAAGGTACGTGATATTTCTTCTCAGAAAAGAAATAATATTTGGAAATTCCCCGATTACCTATATTTAAAGCAGAGGTCACTTTTTTCTTTAATAGGAAATCTCAGTTTATTCTGCTGTTTTCATTTATAGCATACCATAAAATAGAACATTTTAAAGAAGATTTATTTTTGTAATAATCATGTAGATATATGAAATATAGCACAGAGAGAAAGCGAAAAAAGATAAATCGCCAACGAATTTATGACAGTACTTAAAGCAGGAGTATGACAAACGACAGTCTCGGGACAGGTTGTCAAATGTTTCGCTGTGTGAGGGACTCTAGTGTGTAAAGAGAAAGTCTCCTTTTTTAGTATTCAGAAGTGTTAATACGTGAGAGAATCCAACGTTACAAAACGACAGGTTTTCCTACAGTTCCAAGTAAACATTAAGTAACGTGCCAGGAATATCTACTTACGATCGCATCACTTGCGGAAGATTCAATCGCTGCACCAAGATGATAGCCGACAATGTTTTGTTTGCACAGCTAGATAAATTATCTTACGTATTATCAAAACATTTTATCGAATAAGTTCGGGAGTACATAAATCTGGGAAAATCTTACCATAAACTCGAGTGATACTATAGTCACTTCAGAAGTGAAATAGGTATAAATAACGACCTTGGTACACAGAAGTAACGGAAGTAATTTATAACCTACCTTTTGATTTAGGAGCTTTAGAGTTATTCAGAAGTCATTTAAATGCCTAAAGTGCAAGAAGACCAAATAATAAGAAAGAAATATTAAACTTACCTGGATCAAAAAGGTAGTAATATGCTAATGACAATAAAAAGGATAAAACAGTAGAAAGGGAAGGTAGATCAAATAAGTGTTGAAAGAAATAACACAATCGTATATAACATCGTGGCTTTGGAAGAAGTGTCAAAACAGTTGCATTTACGGGAATACTCTGATAAAATTTCTATCTTGGAGACTAAGTACGCAACTTTAAAATATATTACTTTTAATATGCAACCTTAAACATAATTATTTTGGGATAAGTGGTATTTACTCGTTATCCATACATGCTAGAACTATGTAGAAAATGACTACAGTATTTCCATTTTAAAGTATTTCCACTTTTTCACATGCGGTCCCCTGGAATCGAACCCGGGCCGCAGAGTTCAAGAGTAATTAAATTTGCAGGTATGTAACTTGATTGTGAAATATATATTATTCGGTGACTAAAGTATATTGTGACTTTGTGGGTTCGTGAAATGAAAAGTCCAATTACACAAACTCAACAATGTTCTTTATTTCCACCGACTTACAGTTTAACACTTGCCAATTACACAGAATTACGTACTGCACACAATTACAATTCACCAGTTCGTCCGTTAAAGTTACACTTGCACTCGCGATTACGTAAACTCCGATGCACATACACAGTCTTCTCGTCCTTACACTAGTACTGCACTCTTACGCTGATTGCCAAGAACTGTGACTGACTCACTCCTCTTGCCCGACGTGCTGCTTATATAGGGCCAGCGGGTCGATCTGGAAGGTTCTAGATTAGAGGAAATATCCCGTAAGTTCGAGAACACAGGTGGAACAGAAAGAGACGGCGCAGTGATGTTTTTCTCCCAGCCACCTCCTGTCACCACTATAAGACAAACGAGGGGGGGGGGGCGTGGCTAACACCGACCTCCCCTGTTTGCCCGCTCTCAGCTGGTTCTATAGGGTGTTCCAACGCTCGGGTGACAATATTGATTTTATGCCCAAAATTGCCGATTTACAAACAGCAGTGTTCCTTTCTTCTTTCAGTCATTTTAGAATCTCTTTTGGGAGAGGACTAAGGGGCATATTTGGGGTACCTCAAGCGGGGTACCACAACGTAAATGGGATAAAGAACAAGTAAAATGGAAATTCATTTTTTCATATATTTTTCTCCTCGGTTCGTTATCTTTATTGTCTTCTTTCCATATCAGAAGAGAAGCGACGAAAATGACTAAGCAGAAATCAGATGACTAAGCAAATCTTCCTCTTTGCTTCTTTCTACCTAATTCCCATACATTTGTTATTTAAAAATAATTTTGATTTTCTTACATTATTACAGTGATTCCCTATGTTTTATTATAAATAACTAGAGTAATTCATATAACGAAACTCGTAACTTCGAATGGTATTTAAGGCATTACTGGAATACGCCGTTATGAATGGAATAGTTTCAAGATGAAATGAATTTTGTATCTTCATTACCAACTCCTGAAGAAAGATTGGGAGAATAAAATATTTCTACAATATTTAATTTTAAGTACTCGCAGTACTGCTTTTTCAATTTTCCTTAAGAGAAACAAATACCAAGATTTAAAAGTTAGAAGAATTATAACACAAAGGACAAATGAAATGCTTTACTTTTTCAAGCATTTATTCGACTTTTCGTTACCATTTGTCATATTTCTGCTGGAGTTGCTGTTGATATGCTGTATATTTTGTTTAATCAACGTAATAGCGTTTAGTTAGAGCTGAATATTATGCAGGTAAAGTGCAGAACGAGAACAAAGCACAATGAAAATAATGAGAAGTAGCTGTTTTTTCTGTTTCTGGGTTACGCAATCTGACACCCCAACCGTAGAAGCTTCCGTTGACCTCCAGCGTAGCATCCCCGGGGTCAATTGGAGGCACTTTCACCGCAAGTAACTCTGGCCTTCTACGTAACCTTTCACAATGAAGCGAGTCATACTTCTGGAATGCTGTTCGGCTAACTGGAGCAATAACTGCCAGCTATTTAGCTATTCTTTCACTCGTGCCAACCACACCTCATTTCTCCGTACTCCAATATCTACTTGGAAGAGTTTGAAGGTAAACGATCTGAAAAGATTTATGATCCATTTACCGCAATATATTTCTTGGAACCACTAAAACAGTATAAGGAGATGCTGTGCACAGTGCCGTGGTACTGAAAGCTTGCCATTTGCCAAATGTCGAGGTTATGCAGGATGAGTAAAAGACGAGTGAAGATGTAACTTCTGGCGCCTAAAGTTGTGTGGTATTTCCCTTTTATTGTGAGGAAATACTTGCAATTCCAGGTTTAATGCAGTAGGAGTACAGACTGATCTTATCACCGATAGTGATGAGTAGTTCAGAATGAACCCTTAGGGCCAAATGACACTGTGACGTCAACGAGTAAAACTTGCATCTTAATAACCTCTTTTCAAACTTTACATTTGTGATCACACGAGGGAAAACTAACGAATAGGGATAGGAATTTAAGCACTAAAACCAGAATTGAAGGGAAAAAGCTATAACTGCCATTGGACGAAGGATAGTGAGGTCGGTCCCCCATCACTATTTTGGCGTTTGCAGACATCGTTAGGGCCAGTTTTTGCCTGCCTGTTACTTTTAGTATCTGTTACCTCCAACTATCACTACAGAATTATTTGTACTATAACTTGAAGCCAACTGCTTAAGAATCCCTAAGCCTGCTGTTTTTTTTTTTTTTTTTTTTTTTTTTTTTTTGTAATTTACGTCCTCCAGCGTTAAGTCATGAAATTGGTGAAATAATGCTCAAATGAGTCCGGGGTCTATGGAGCTTAGAGTTACCCAACATTCGTCGCTCAGAATAAGGAAAACCCCGGAAAAACCTTATCCAGGTAACTCACCCTAACCGAGATTCGAACTCGGGATCTCTTGAACGTCAGGCAGACACGCTACCATCTACGCAACCGAGGCGGGCATGCTTTCTGATGACAAAGTATACACTTTTGAGATAGTATAGTAAATCCTGAATTACCCATCACTAGGTTAAGTGTAGGGTTCATTGACCATCATCAGAAAGTAACTTATTTTGGATATCAGTGTGATCTATATGCGAGGCAACACATTCAGGAGAGAGTTGGATTTATCGTGTTCAAATGTGTGCGAACAATATATGTTTACTTTCATAAAATGTGAGTTATTCATGAAGCGGACATTAGTTCTACTTAAGTTTTTGAATCGTTAAGTTTCCAACGTCATCACATCGGACGATGAAATCAATGGATGAAATCATGTTGAAACGTGCCCTGGGTCCATAGGGCTTAGAGTTACCCGACATTCATCTTTCACATAGGGGATAATCCCCCCTCAAAAAAAAAAAAAAAATTATCTAGATAGCTCACTCTGTCTGAGATTTGAACTCGAACCTCTTGAACGTGAGGCACACACGTTCCACAAGCGCTGCAGAGGTGGATTATCTATTTTATTTCTACCTTTTAAAATCTATTTTCAAATAGGATTTCCGGCCTGAGAGCTTTGATTTTAATTGCTCTAAATTGTACCAATGGTCGCTATGGCTTGCGAAAAATGACAATTGAAGCTATACTTTCCTCTGTTCTCGTTTGGTCAGTTGGTCAGTATTGGGAATTTAACCCTAACTCTCCCGCACGCGAGAACTTACCACCCTATCATGTTTTGGAGTCATTAACACTGCATTCGAAACACATTTTCCGCCTTAAATCTTATATTACACTGTAACCAGCTATAAGAACTTATTTTAAAAGATTTTATGGCTACAGTATAGGCACGTGCTTGCTGCTCTTGTAAGCAAAACTTAAGGAATGTCAATACAGAATGTTTCTATTGTTTAAATATTAATTATGAAACAATGCCGCATAATGTGTGCAAATGAGGCATTTTAAAAGTTCACCGTGCGTTGAAACATTCTTCCTCCCATTCTAGTTATTTCGAATACCGCAGCATCTTGTACCATATCCATTAATATTACATTAGCCATGCTTCAAATAACCACATCGCCTTTATAAATATAGGTAATACGTATCCTCTGCAGTTAGACTTATAGAACACAACAGTCGCACTACAGTCTAATGAATGAAAGACTTATTGGTTCTGTACAACGTTGTATAAAAAGTGAAATGCGTTTTATAAATACAGTAATAATGACAATTTTAATTGTAAAATTAAATTACGGTGCTATTCTATAAAAAAATGTGTTAAATTCACCCACTTCTCTGCCCAGTGTCGTTTATTTTTATACAGCTCCTGCAAGCTTGTTGTGAAAGTTTAAATTTAATTTTTCTATTCCATATAGTAAATAGGCGAAGTATTGTATTCCACCCAAATATTCGAATATTCGATGTCGAGAGATTCCCCGGAATTAAAGTTTTGAGACTGCGTGAATTAAAAACAAAAAACAAACAAAAGATGTCTAGCAAAATGCTGCATGACTTGGTATTGTCCAGCATTTTCTAAGGATTCGACACGAAGGTTTTCAAGAAAATTCCACCCAACCCCGCAAAACTATTCTTTACCCGGAATACTTTTAGAAAATTTTGTTTTTCGCAAAAAGAGCTCTGACGGTTTGATTAAAATACCATAAGTGTAAGTTATTTCTATGACGAATGAAATGTATATATTAAATTTCCTAGGAATATCCTCAGAAGTCCTTTTAATTCTGAATTACATTTGTATAATTACTAAACCATAGAAAGATATAGACAAAATCTTACTACTTAAAAAAGAAAACACAGTTAATATCGAACACATTTGTGTGTAGTGAGCCATTTCCGAGATATTCCTCGTTGTTGTTTCTTCTTCTTCTTCTTCTTCTTCTTCTTCTTCTTCTTCTTCTTCTTCTTCTTCTTCTTCTTCTTCTTCTTCTTCTTCTTCTTCTTCTTCTTCTTCTTCTTCTTCTTCTTCTTCTTCTTCTTCTTCTTCTTCTTCTTCTTCTTCTTCTTCTTCTTCTTCTTCTTCTTCTTCTTCTTCTTCTTCTTCTTCTTCTTCTTCTTCTTCTTCTTCTTCTTCTTCTTCTTCTTCTTCTTCTTCTTCTTCTTCTTCTTCTTCTTCTTCTTCTTCTTCTTCTTCTTCTTCTTCTTCTTCTTCTTCTTCTTCTTCTTCTTCTTCTTCTTCTTCTTCTTCTTCTTCTTCTTCTTCTTCTTCTTCTTCTTCTTCTTCTTCTTCTTCTTCTTCTTCTTCTTCTTCTTCTTCTTCTTCTTCTTCTTCTTCTTCTTCTTCTTCTTCTTCTTCTTCTTCTTCTTCTTCTTCTTCTTCTTCTTCTTCTTCTTCTTCTTCTTCTTCTTCTTCTTCTTCTTCTTCTTCTTCTTCTTCTTCTTCTTCTTCTTCTTCTTCTTCTTCTTCTTCTTCTTCTTCTTCTTCTTCTTCTTCTTCTTCTTCTTCTTCTTCTTCTTCTTCTTCTTCTTCACTTCATGGCACAGGCAATCAAGTGCCTGTTCCGCCTTCGAACTCCTCCAGCCATCGTTTCCTGGGTCTGCCCACCGATCTCCTACTTTTAGGATGATACTGTAATATTTGTTTTGTAAGTCTATTATCTGGCATTCTTTTAACATGTTCCTTCCATTTTTTTGAGATCTTTTAACCTATCATTCATATTAAAAATGTCTAGCTCTTCTCTTATATTTTCATTTCTTATTAAGTCCCTCTTCGTGCATCCTTTCACACTTCTCAAGAATTTCATTTCTGAAGCCTGTATTTTACTCTGTTGCTTTTTAGTTAACGCCCAAGTCTCACTTCCGTATGTCAGTATAGGTACAGCCATAAATTTGTAGAACTTTAATTTTGTTTCTTTACGTATTTTGTTTCTAAATGTTCTCTTTATTGTTCTACACACTCTTTGAAATTTGCATATTTTATTGTAGACATCATATTCCTTGTCATAACTAACATCAGTTCCCAAGTAGTTAAAATGTTTGTTTTAATTTTGAAATACTTTTACTTTTCTGAAATATGAATTCTTCGTTTTTTTGTATCTCTTGGTCCTGCAAGAAGTTTGGAATGGGCTGGCCCTGTAGCTCAGTCGGTAGAGCACCTGCCTACCGTGCTAGGGGTCCCGGGTTCGATTCCCGGCGGTGTGGGTGGGGATTTTTCTCCGACCAAGATAATTCCCCATCTTCCCCAGAATCTGGAAGTATGAATGAGAGTGTGAATATGTGCGTGATGTAATGATAAAAAAAACCAAAGATAACGAGTTAACACCTTCAGTATGTTCCAAAGGACTGTCTCCTACATCATTTCCATCTACTACATGACAAAGCATGGAAAGCGTATCGGAAGAAATGTGTTACAACAGAGTTGTTTATACAAGCCTATCGCATATAAACGGCGAGACAGTGTATATACACTCTGTTCAGGTGCAATTATAAACCTGGACAACAACGTGTCATACAACGACAGGCGTGAGAAATCACATAACAGGATTCAACATTCTCTATTTATTCTCGGGAAGCAAGCCAGGTGAACAGACGATTAGAAATAGACGTTTAGGGATGGTGCATCTCTCCCAGCATCAGGATATTTATTAAATATCCTGGATATAACAGAAGTAGAAACAAAGACAAAACACTATCAAAATTCGCATTACTGAACAAAAGACTGTTTTCAGTAAATTGAATGCCAGGTCAGGAGATGGCGTGAGTATAGAAAACTGTGTCAAAGAAACGTAACTACTTAACTTGAGTATCAAATTCGTCTTAATTCGACGAATTTCAATTTTAAGGCCGGTTTCCAAGAAGAGCTGAACTGAAATCCAGGATCACGATTAAGCGTGCTCCTTTCAGAGGAAATGTCCAAAGCCTCCTTAATTCTCCGCTTCCAGTAACCGTTGCATTTTGCCAAGATGGTCGTCTCCCGAAAATTGGTTCAATGGTCGTTATCAAAACAATGCTCTGCCAGCCCAGACTTCTCAGGTTGCATTAAACAAATGCTGCGTTCATGTTCGATTATTCTGGTAGCGATGTTCCTTCCGGTTTGTCCTATATACGGTGCCCCACATTTACATGGAATGCGGTACACTCCCGGAACTTGGAAGTCCAGTTTGTCTTTCACTGGTCTCAACAGATGCTTAATCTTCGGAGGTGGCTTGTGTATGGTCCTGATGTTGATTCTAATCGTGTGTTCACCTGGCTTGTTGCCCGAGAAGTTGAGCATATTCGTCGCCAGGAAAACTTCAGGTCTTATTTTAGGATTGAATATTCTTACGAGAAAGAAGGGCGAATCAAAATCGCTCTGTATCAAGCGACTAAAGGGCGGCTGCAATGGCAATTTACATTTGCATTTATAATAATTAATTGGATAACCTTTCATATCAGACACGCAGATCCCAAGTGCTTTGTGTTTCGTCACTTACTGTGCACCAAGTTATTAATAGTTACCTTCTCTAGTAAACAAGAGAACAAGCGAATGCAGTGCTGTGTAATGATACATTTTGATAGAGGTACAAGATGGAAATTGAGTCATTCGAACCCTTTTCAAAGTGCTAAGATATATTGCACAAAAAGCGGGTCTTTCAAACTTCCGTTGATTTAGCTGGGAAAACGTTTATGAATTACAACCTCGTGCCGACATGGAATGTCAATGCAAATTGTTACCATTTTCAACACTATTTACAGAAGATTAGTAGTCACTGCAGTGCAAGTTAATATCATGCGCAAGTAACTTAGGAGTTGAGAATGGACAATCTGGTAAATACACGCGATGCGCGACGCATTGAACACACTGTATAAGCGCGTAAGAACATTCTGTATAAGCGATAACGTTTGCTTAAGAAAATAGTACAGTAAGATGTTTAACTTTATATCGTAGTTCTAAACCAGAAGTGGTAAAAATGAAACCTGCAGGTGATACTCCCTATTTGGTGGGTTGTTTGTTTTTCTAATGATCCAGAAAAGTATAGCATGGAGAGTCGCTGTCTGACAGCGGAGCAGGTAACATCGCAACACCGTGACGACTTGTTTATCTTTCCGGCGCGAGAGGTGGCGTTAGTAGAACGGGGCAAATTGCCGGCCTAATTCTACATCAAATTTCTTTGTGTTTTCACGTGCGTACTTTCTACTCGTGAAGTGTTAATATTTAGTGTACTATGGCTGACCCCCCTGATACGGGGCAGCTAATCTACTCCGCAATGCAGACATGTTACCAGCAAGAAGAACAACTTTCTGCTTCCACTTCTCTGCAGCAATCTCAACCGACTCTTCACTGTGAACCAGTCCAAACTTCACTCCGTCCTACGACTTCTGCTACTAGTGAAAATGACGAACGTGCTTCTAAGAGGCAGCGGACTTCAGGAGAACCCGTTGCGCCATTAGACTCCAACATGGATTTTGACTCGAATGATTGTGTACCAAATGGGAACTTGCCAGCAGACACCTCGGACGTCGGCCCTCTTCAGTCTTCGACGACGAGACCTTCTACACTATCTCCTCCTTCCACGTCACGTCCTACAACAACACCCTCTACACCTGGCGTCTCTACACCACGTAGCCATTCCAATCGTTATAGCAGCGCAGATCCCGGACCTTTTTATGTGTTTATTGAAAGTTTGGATAAGAATGTGGGTAAGCTACACCCCATGAGTGTGGGTAAACTGCTATTTCGTCACAACCCGACAATCCAACGTGCAATTGTGCATATTACCTCAGCAGGAAAAAACCGACTGAAAATTGAGGCAGCATCGGCAGAGGCCGCTAACACTATAGTAGAATCACCGGCATTTACTGGAACATCTTTGGAAGTTTACATTCCCAATTTTCTGATACACAAACAGGGTGTTATTCGCAGCGTGGACACCAGTCTCTCAGAAGAAGAAATTGCTGAGTTTCTAGAGAGTGCCTACCCTGTTATTTCTGTCCAGCGTTTTTCTCGACCCACTAGCGACCCTGCAGTACGGGTCCCCATTCCTGTGTGTAAGATTACCTTCCGCTCTCAAGTGTTGCCGACTCATGTAGTCATCTTTGGAACGCGATGCCCGGTGGAACCTCGTGATCCTCCAGTCTACATCTGCACTAAGTGTTTACGCTTCGGCCATCGCTCGCATCAGTGTCGGAGTGCGGCTAGATGCGGTAAATGTGCTGGACCCCATTTCTTAGAAGACTGCACCTCTACCTCAGGTCCTTGCTGCATTCACTGTCAGGGAGCTCACCTGGCAACAGACAGAAAATGCCCAGCATACCATCAATACCGGGAGGCACGGGTGGCAGCTTCTCGAGCAGATGCCCCTTGCTCGCCTCAGCCATCTCGACCAACTTACTCACAGGCCATTAATGGAGCCCTCTCGATGACAGATACACGGTCTTTCTCTCCTCTCCCTGGAGCAATATCTCCTACAAAGTCAGCCAGTACTCTTCCGCCGCCTTCCTACACTCCTCGACCAGCACCTTCACCAGGAATCCAACCGGCCGTTGCCCTCGCCACTCCGACTTCACCTGCTGTTTCGGTGCCTCGTGTGTCAACACGACCTCCCCCGGACCGAGTTCCGCATTTTCCCCCAGTTCATTCCACTCTGTATATTCCACAACGAGTACCTGTATCTCCAATAACTCATAATCCTTATCCGCCATCTTTGGCGGGTCCTTCATTGCCGTCTGCTCCCACTAGTTTGCAGCTTGTGGAGCAACTACTACAGCTCATAGTTCCTGTATTATCTGCTTTTTTTCCTTCCTCAACGGCCCCTGTTCAACTTGAACTTCTCCGCGACTTCCTTACCAGCTTATTACAAAGCTCATAAACCAACGATGACAACCCAACATTACAGCATGGCTTCAACCCTGTTGCAATGGAATTGTCGTTCTCTTCGAGCTAATTATGACTCTCTTGTGCAAGAACTCTTTGTACGCCACGTCTGCATCGCCCTGCTGTCTGAAACTTGGTTGACTCCGAATACGTCTCTTCGCATACCTTCTTTCTGCCTCTACTCCAAGGATAGGACGGACGGATGGGGAGGAGTTGCAATTCTGGTGCACTCTGCTATTCCACATTACACCATTCAGATAGACCACAGCCAAATACATTCTTTTGAAGCCGTGGCGGTGAGGACTCTGCTTTGTCAACGAGAGGTCACAGTTGTCTCATTGTACTGTTCCCCTAGAATGATCATCACCAGTCGAGAATGGTATCATTTCCTGCGCCAGTTACCAACCCCCATTTTACTCGGCGGAGATTTTAATGCTCATAATACCATATGGGGTTGTGACCTGACCGACGCTGCTGGCAGAACGCTTTTGGACTTCATCGAGGACTCTGGTTTGGTTCTTCTCAACGATGGGTCTTCCACCCTGCTCACTCGGCCCGGACACCGACCGTCAGCGATTGACTTGACGCTCTGCTCCCCTTCCCTATCTTCTGAACTCCAATGGAGGGTTCTTCCCTTTACAATGGGCTCCGATCATTTCCCGCTGGAGATTTCGACTATTCTTCCGCACGTTTCTGTGGCCCACCGGCCTTCGACCAGATGGAACTTACGGCGTGCCAATTGGGTCAAGTACGAACGTATTCTCGAAGCCACCGTTTCTGAGATTCCCAATGATCGTCCTCCGTTGTTGCGTTACGACACCTTTCTACAGTGTATCAATAGTGCGGCTTTGCTTTCCATCCCAGAGAAACGGCCAGTTCTTACTTCCCGTGGTGTACCATCTCCTTGGTGGAATGCAGAATGCAGTCGTTATGTTGCGAAGAGGAAATTGGCGCTCAGTACCTACCGGCACAACTCTACATGGGACAATTTTCTGGCCTATAAACGGGCCGCAGCTGAGACCAAACGTTTTTTACGACAGTGCAAAAAGGAGTGCTGGAAGACCTTTTGTGCCAAACACTCTAACACAACCCCACTTTCTCAGATTTGGGGGTTTATTAACAAATTGAGGAAGAAGCCAGTTCCTACCCGCCCTCTGAGGGATTGGATCGCTGAGTTTGCAGATCACATTGCTCCGCCATCCGTGACATCACCACCAGCACCTACTGGTCACTCTTATTCCGGGGACTCGCACCACACCTTGATGTCAGCATTTTCCATGTCTGAACTCCAAAGTGTACTGAAGTCGTCGTCGAATTCAGCTCCGGGTTATGATCAAATATCCTATAGCATGCTCACCCACCTTCCTCCTCGTGCGAAGATGATCCGTTTGGAACTATTCAACGACCTTTGGGCCTCCGGCGTCTTCCCCGAGAGTTGGACTACACAGATCATTGTACCTATCTTGAAGCCGGGGAAGGACCCTAGCTTTGGTACCTCTTATCGCCCGATCGCTTTGTCTTCCTGTATCGCCAAGACCTTTGAACGCTTGCTTAAACAACGACTTGAATGGTGGCTGGAATCCCGGAGATTATTACCCATGTCCCAATATGGTTTCCGCAAAACCCGGAGTACTTTGGATAGTCTCAGCATCCTGACTACTGACATCGAGCGTACCTATTTGGAACAAGGATATCTGACAGCCATCTTTTTGGACATTTCCGGCGCCTACGACAGTGTTTTACTGCCAGTTTTGCTTGGGAAGCTGCAAGCACTAGGTCTTCCTCCTCGGTACTGCTCTGGCATTTATAATCTTCTCCGACATCGCCTCATCTATATCCGTTCTCCTGATAACTCCTTCTTCGGCCCTAGAATAGTAGTTCGAGGATTGCCCCAGGGAGCGAATTTGAGTCCTCTTCTTTATGCACTTTATACGTCGGATTTAGACTCTCTATTTAGTCCTCACATTCGAGTTCTCCAGTACGCTGATGATATCTGTTTGTACGCTCGGTCCTCTAGTTTTTGGATTACTCGTCTGTGGCTTAGTGATGCAGCCACCGATTTATCAACCTGGGCCTCTGAACACGGATTACATCTTTCACCTTCCAAGTCTACAGTCGTAGTGTTTACTAGGAAACGACGGACATTTCCTGATGGCGTTATCAGCTTGGGACCTTTTACTTTTACCCTTGCATCTTCCGCAAAATTTTTGGGTATCTACTTGGATAGTCGCCTTTCATGGAGTCGTCACATACAGCATCTCATCTCCAAGATTGATGCAACTCTTAATGTTCTACGCAGTATCGCTCATTCATGTTGGGGTGGGGACGCTTCCATATTACTTCTGCTATATCGTTCCCTAATTCGGTCGGTGCTGGACTATGGCTGTATCTTCTTTGGCTCTGCTTCCACATCGGTCTTGCGCAAGTTGGATATCGCTCAATACCGTGCTCTTAGATTTTGCCTGGGTGCTATGCTTTCTACACCGACGAATGCACTTTTGGTTGAGGCCTCAGAACCACCATTGGAGATACGACGACAGCTCTTAACACAGCGCTTTCTATTGCGAGTTTTCTCCGTGGATGCTCACCCAGTATTGCGGACGTTGCAGTATCTTGCTGCTAATTATCTCAACGTGGATTTTCCAGCTGTACGACGATTGCCCTTACTCTTACTGGGTTTTCGGTCTCTATACCACGCTTTTCCCTTAATTTTGAAAAGTCCCTCTCTTCCGGGGTTTCAATATCCATATGACTTACACTTCTTGAATGTTTCGGTGCATTATCTTCCTGATCACATCAGTCGGACCCCAGACGTGAACGTCACCCTCTCTCATTTCTTGCAGATTACATGGCCAGATTTCACCACGATTTACACCGACGGTTCTAAATCTGCTGATGGAGTAGGTTACGCATACGTCTGTCCTTCTACTAATGCCCTGGCTCGATACCGCCTACCTATGGAGGCTTCCAGCTACACTGCAGAGGTTTTGGCCATTCGTGACGCTTTGCAATATGGGATTTCTCAGGGCTTCCCCAAACTGCTGATCTTAACCGATGCGCAGAGTGTGCTGCAGAGACTCTCATCTCCCCGCTGGACGAGAGATATGCACTGTTATCTTTACGAGATACTGACGTTGGTGAACAACGCTACCATAGCTGGACATCAAATTCACTTCCTTTGGATCAGAGGGCATGTCGGAATTCGATACAATGAAGTCGCCGATCGCCTGGCAAAAGAGGGACTCACCCAAGGCACCTTCCAAGGCATCCAACTGCCCTACACGGATTTCTTCCCGGTCCTTCATCGTGACGCCTATTGTCGCTGGAATGACGCCTGGATTCGTTCGCAGTCCATCAAAGGCAAACACCACGCCGCCGTTCAGACGCATCTATCCACGACCCCTTGGTTCTCCAGCTTCAGGATTGCACGTCGACATCTCACCTCCATCATTAGAATGCGACTTGGACATGGATGTTACCCTGCGCATCTACACCGACTACGTCTCATCGATTCCCCTGTATGTCCTGATGACCCAGGCGAAACCGCTGACCTTAATCATCTCCTGTTCAGTTGCTCTCGCTACCGAGCCCACCGTTCTTCCTTCCTCCGCCGCCTACTTCAGCAGTCTGTTCCTTTTCCCGCTAGCGTCAACACCATATTACAGTTATGCAACAAACCTGTATACCAAGCTCTTCTACAATTTCTTAAAGAAAGTGATCTACAGATCTAGTCTCCTCCCATCCTCTTAAACTTCCTTACATTATTTTTCTTATTTTTCCCTACGATGGCCATATGGGATTTTACCGAAGGCCAAAAAAAAAAAAAAAAAAAAAAAAAAGTATAGCATGTGATGATTCGCGGGAAAAGTACTTTCCTCATCCTATTTTAAGCACGAAAACGAACTTGAATAAAACTAAACGCTTTAATTTTTCGCAAAAAATACGAGAAAGAAAATAAAGTAGGGTTACTGAACTCCAGTGTATTGCAACGTCTAAGGATTTAACGTACCCAGGATTCGCAAATATAATCAAACCGGCTCAAGAACTGATTTTTACTGCTAAAAATGATGCAGCCATTTTTATCACTTATACAACAAAAGTGACTCATATTTTTACGAGAATTTATTTTTAAATGAGGTATACCTGTTGGGGTGTTGGCCATTTTATTGGTTAACACTCTAAGTGTGAAGATATTGACCTTTGACACAACCCACCCAAAGGTAACGCCTTATTTGTCTCGTATAGTTTGTTGCCATGCAAACCGCGTTCGTGAGCGTTGACATCTAAACAAATTGTTGTCGCGTCGAGTCTACGTTGAAAGAATTATTGACTATCTTACCTATATTTTATTTTACAAACTCTATTGTTATCTTTTACTACTTTAAAGTTAGGATTTACTGATAGGAAACTTCACTGCCACGTGTTTACGACACCTTGTTCCTTGCACATAAGGTGTATTGGATTGTCCGGGAATGTTTATGTAACTGAGTAATTGAATAATTTATAAGCAAGCGCTTCAATGCTTTTACATAAACATAAGGAAGAAATACACATAAACTTCACATGATTTTCTAGCCATTATGTTGGTTATAAACTTAGTGGACACTTTTTAATCAAATTCGAGCTAACTCCGATGACGTATGGATGGTCAGAAATTGGAGTTAGATGTTGAATTTACTTTTTGACATTATTACAACAGAATTTTAATGCAAAGATAGTTGTATTATTGCATATGTACAGTGTTTAAGTATTTAATAATTAATACTGTATATTCATATACCACGATTACATAATTCAAGAGGTCCTCGGTTCCAAACATTTCGTTTCGTATACTTAACCAGCAGTATTTTAATTCTACTCATGGATGTACAGGGTGTATATAAAATGTATATCGAGGTTTTAACTCTATATTTATTGCATTCAACTTAGTTATAAATTATATGTCAAATGAAACAGTTTAACCAAGAACCTTATAAACGTTCAATGTGACTACCCTTTGTCACACGACACACATCAAGTCTATAGCCAAGTTCATCCCAAACGTTGATAAGTGTGTATTCAGTAATTGTAGCAACAGCTGCTTCAATCCTGTTTCTTAATTCACGGAGGTCAGCTGGTAGCGGTGGTACGTACACACGATCGTTGATGAAGCTCCAAAGGTAAAAATCGCATTGCGTTAGGTCAGGAGAACGTGGAGGCCATGCATAGCAAGCTCTGTCATTGGACCCCTTGCAGCCTATCCAGTGCTCGTGTACAGGACGTTCAACCAATCGCGTACTTCGTTATGCCAGTGAGGTGACGCACGATCTCGCTGGAAAATGAAGTTCTCAGGCTCATTTTCTTCCAACAGAGGGAAGAGCCATTGCTCCAGTTTATCAAGGTACGAAGTGCCAGTTACAGTAGGTTCACCAAAAAAGAAAGGCCCATAAACTTTAGGCCGGGATACGGCACAAAAAACATTCACTTTAGGGAATCGTGAGGATTTTCTGAGCCCCAGATGCGCACACTGGGAGTGTTAATATGTCCACTAAGGCAAAAGGTCGATTCATCACTGAAGACAACACGATCCATAAAATCGTCATCGTCATGAAACATGTCGTTTACGAAGTTGGCACATAAACTTGGTCTGTCGGCTTCATAGCCTGTAATAACTGTACACGGTAAGGACATAGCCGTAAGAGTTTTCTTACAACTTTCCAAAGAGTCGACACAGAAACTCGTAATTCACGACTAGCCTTCCGGACTGATTTCTTTGGACTACGAGTGAGCGACTCTCGCTCAAGTCTCTTCACTCACTCTTGGTCGTCCCGTGCTCTTCCCGGTATCCTCAAACTGATGATACCGTCTACGAATTTTATTATCACTTGGAGGATTACAACTGAACTTAATTCGGAACGCACGTTGCACAGTAACTACAGTTTTGGTCTTTGCAAAACGCAAAACACAAAACGCTTTCTGTTTACTAGTCGCCATCTTTGCTACTACCGCTATCTAGCGGATTCCGGCAGAAACATTGCACGCACATGCGCACTGGAGTCAACAAACAAAACTGAGTTGCTTTTTCACTTGACATATCATTTATAGCTAAGTTTAATGTAATAAATATTTTAAAGAGTTAAATCCCCGATATTCATTGATATACACCCTGTAGTTTTCTTAATTTGAAACGGTTACTTGGAACGGAATATTCGTAATACTGGAACAGTTAGTGAAAAATAACCATTTTCCCAGGTCTAGTCAGCAGCGAATGAACTGATACAGTTGAGACTATTTGACTACTTCGCAGGTGAAGGAGTTGCATATATTCCAGGCGTTTATCACCGTGTCTAGTCGACAAAAATGATTTTTCCAAATCAGTTTGCTTGGATATATTTATTGGGTAATTGCCCCTTGTTTTTCGTTTTCAAACTATTAGCCATTGCTTTTGAATGATACTGCATTCCAAAGTATCACAATGTATACGAGCGAGATCATTTAGCTAAATTATCAAAACAAGAAGTGGAGTTTACTAATAGCTGTCTACAAATAACAGACACAGAATTTATAACACAACATACAGTTAGTGCAAATGTTAAGTTTTTTTTTTTTGGTGTCATTGGTGATTGGCTGAGTTTTGTTGTTCCAAGGCACCAAATAGAGCCCCGAAACATATTAACCATATGTTCAAATATAAAAAAAAACGTAAAAAATGAAGAATTTAGGCGTCACATTTTCTCGTTATCGCTGGAGATAACGTTATACTTTATCCTACCCGGGAAGTCAAGTTCCAAGTATAGTAGAAACAAAAAAGTGTTGAAAAGAGCCGAAAGGAAGCATTTCGGGGGTCAAAGTGCTGACCTTGAGGTCCCCGCTATCTACTGATAATGACGGTGTTTGTTCCCCTAATTCCTATCAAAGGCACCCACTGTAAGCAACATGCACGTTTCAAACTTGGCCTTATCTACACTGTAAACATCAACAAGGGGAAAGGTGCACGTACCTCGTGGAAACGAGAACGCCTTCGTCACCTGGCGCCATTGTTTATATATTTACAAGAAGTCTGGACGACGTATACAGAGGGGTTTTTATGGTGTATTTAAACACCCTCCGAAGTTCTTGTAAGGTTTTAACATTGCTGTATATGCACCTAACTGCTGGATAAATACTACTTTTTCTATCCATTGTTTCACACGTGACAATTATGTATAAGGGTGAAATGTATAGAGTAAAGAAGTATGCAAAAGAAACCCTTTACTCAACCTCATAATTTTGATGGTCCTCAAAATAGTCTCCCCTGAATGCGATTCACTTGTCCCAGCGTTTCTGCCAGTCTTCAAAGACATGCTGGAAACCATTTTTGAAAGATCCTTCAAAATCGCATTCGCAGCCTTCAACACTGCTTCTGATGATGGGTAACTGCCTCCCACGAAGGCGTTTTTTCAAGTTAGGGAATAAAAAAAAGTCACATCGGGCTAAATCCGGACTATAGGGAGGGTGAGGGATGCACTTCACGTTGATTTTTGCAAGATATTCAGCAACAACATTGGCAATATGCGGCCGCGTATTATCCTGGTGCAGCATCCAGTCTGCTTCACGGAAATGTGGTCTTTTGCGCTTGATATGGACTTGCAATGTTTTCAGGACATCCCTGTAGTATTGCTCAGTTACTGATATGTGTGCAGGTACAACATGCTGATAAACCATTCCATGAATATCAAAGAATGAGATGACCATAACTTTCCCAGCAGAAGCAACAACTTTTGCTTTTTTTTTGGGGGGGGGGTTGGTGATGAAGGAGATTTTCACACTGAGCTTTGCTGTTTGCTCTCAGGATCAAAATGATGTAGCCAAGTTTCATCAGCAGTGATTAGGTTTGAAAGAAACTGCAGTGATTAGGTTTGAAAGAAGCTCCGGATCTTCCTCTAACATCAACTTTAACTGCATGTTACCTCCATTGCAGTGGTAGGCGATACTGAACTTGTCTGGCTGTCACAGGCGGGAACCAAGAGTACCAACAATGGAACTACTACGGAGTGTTTGTTTCACATTAAGCTAACAGAATGTAATAAAATTGAATTTTAGTGCGAAAAATTATGACCGTAAAAAAATTATAACCGTAAAAAAATTATGATTATTCTTTATTTATTTTATTTTTAATTTTTTTTTTTAATTTTACGTCCTCCAACGTTAAGTCATATCGGACGGTGAATGAAATGGGTGAAATGATGCTCAAATGTGTCCAGGGTCCATGGAGGTTAGAGCTACCCAACATTCTTTCGTAAGGATAAGGGAAAACCCCGGATGAAACCTTATCCAGGTAACTCACCCTGACCGAGATTTGAACTCTTTCAGAATTTTCAAGGGTTGGTCTTCACTATTTACACATTGTTATAGCCGATATTTTACACTCCAGCACATTTTAATACTGAATTATTTATTTGTAATCAATTTCATGGCATACCTCTCTTCTAATTGAATTGTCATCAAAAATGCATGTTCTTCTTAAGCAAAAATGATTGTGCTAATATATAAAATCTTGGTGACAGTCAGTTGGTTCACTTCGACCTATTCACTCATTTGGAAATTATTCGTCTAAAACGTTTCAGAGAATGTACTTAAGTGAGCAGGAACCCCATCTTGCTGAAAACAGAACTCTTCTATTATGCTGCCCACAATGTAATAGAGGGGGCACACGTATTTACATAAATCCTTTGCGAGTGTCAACTATCTTGAGCAAGGGATGCCAATGTAACTTCTACCAGAGTAATTTATCTAATATACTTACTTCAGTTAACAGAATGCTCTGCCGGAGTTTCTCCCATAGACCGGTTAAGCGCTTTACTGCACACTTCCTCAAAGTTAATATCAAAATGCTAGTTTGCGATTCGATACGCTCAGGTTAAATTCCTTTGCCGATTGATTGCAAGTTCGCCTGAATGCCCTAGGGCGACTGCAAGGCCGTGTTGTGTTGCGCTACACAGGAAGCGAACCTCGACGTTACCCAAGCCACCTGTTGTTACTCTTTTATCAGCAAATGCGAACGGTCTGTCTGTCTCTCTGGCCTTTTAAATGGCGGAACTGCACTAACTTCAGGGACAAACGAGTTTCGATGCATTGTTCTCCACTTATAGAATACTTAAATGTACAATTTTCATAATCCACAATTTCAGTCCTATTTATTTGATATATTTATACAGTAATCCAAGTTTAATGTATTATAATTCTGTAATATTTAAAATAATTATGTAATATAGATTAAAATAATTTAATCTATACTCAAAAATAACTTTGAAGACGAATCTAAGCTGGTTTCTGATTTTAAAGTGGAGTTGGGAGAAGAGAATTTGCTTTAGTTCATGCACATTTTTAAATTAGTACTCGACATATTTTGATAAGATTTTAAACTGTATTAAATTGCTTGGACTCAACCAAAAGGCGCCTTCATCTTTCATCTCCGAATATTGGTTAAAAATATTTTCAATATTTGCATTGTATACTAGCATCACGTGGAAGGAGTGGGCCAGTTCAAGAAACCCCAAGTAAACTACACTACTCACTGAACTGCTAAAATACTTTCAGCAAATTTTATAAGACAGTATCTCCCTTCTTTTCGGAGTTGTCATTCTAAAAGTACTTCTAAGTTGCTCTGGCATCTATTTTAATACTTTTTGACAAAACACATACAGTTTTCCGTAGACATTTCCCCTAAACTGGCCCATTTAAGGCTGTAAATTCTTCCAAAGAGGTCACCAAGTTTCAAAGTATTCAACAGCGAGTCATAATCATGATAAAAACGACAAAACTGATTATCCTTTTCTTCCAAACACTCATTAACCTGTATTGTTTTTCTTGAAAACTTAAGAGGATGAACTGGTGTTAGATTTTTGTTTCAATGGTGAATAATTGGATCAGTTATTTCAGAAAGGCCCTATGTCCAGCTGACATAGTTTTGAGAAAAATATTTTATTGAAAGATAGAGCCAACTATGTTTCCATACTTTAGCCTACACACTGCTAGTATGAAAGAACAATTAATTTCCATTAATTGACCTAATAGTGATTAACTATAAAGCCCGGGCCTTGAAGTACTTATATGTTGTAAGTCGCCATTAAGGTAGTTGTCTCATGTGTTTATGAGAACTCTTCAGTGGTTTACCGGGAAAAATACGAGTCAGTTGGAGATTTTTTAATAATTTTTTATTGATCGATCAGCAGTACAATGCTTTACAGATCAAAGTGAAAAGAAGGTAACAGAACAATACATTAAAGATCAATAACACTCAGGGGTAGGCTAACAGGCCGTCCCCCTAACTACATTAAGTTAGAACTCCAATAATACTCTCTGAGGAATTAAGTCAATACTGAATATGTAAGACAGACATCAAGCACTAGAATCACTCGAATCAGATGTATCACTGAGAAGCAGGTCCTGTGGTAGTCTCCTCTTCAAGCGTGAGGTCTGGTGCGTGCGCACGCCGATGTTATAATGCACAGCTCCTGGAACTTCTTGTAGCGTGGAAAAGAAACGACGGGTAAGGATACGAATGTAGTCGTGAAGAGGTAACAGTCCTAGTTCGTGATGGAGCTGCTGATTACGGATGAACCATGGAGCGTTGGTAGCGATGCGCATGAAGCGATTCTGTATGACCTGAAGACGACGCAGATGACATGTGTGTGTGCCCCCCCCCCCACACACTTGGCAGGCATAAGTAATCAGCGGACGAATGAGTGATTTGTAGAGTAACAATGAAGACTGTAGGCCGAGGCTAGAACGGCGATGCAACTGAGGTGAGAGTCTTGAAAGTCGCCCGGAGGGCAGTGATATAAGACGATCGATATGTGCACACCAGGTCAGTCGAGAGTCCAAAAGCACTCCAAGGTATTTAACGGGAGTTGTAGTGGGGAGCCAAGGGACATTGTTCCTGTAGAGACACAACGGAGTAAGCGGAGTACATCGGCGAAGAGTGAAGATTTTAGTTTCGGTTTTCTGAGGGTTCAAAGAGATGCGCCAAGTGCTGGAGAATTAAATGTCATATCGGCACGTTAGTCATAGTGCTCAATGATTAGAGCGGCTGGACGGCAATCAGAAGATCCGTGGTTCAAATTCCGGCTATGACATTGAATTTTTCAGTTTGACGCTACGTTTCAACAAATTTAAAGGTTTTCAAGATATGCAATAAATCTGTTTAATAAACGTAGAACTTAGGGAAACGACCAAGACACAAATAACTCATGTAAACACAATTTTTTACAAAAAGAATATATAACAAGTACTTTGTAATTTTCTGCATCCTGTGTGCACAAAAGAGTCAGCCACTGAAGAATAGTACTGCAGAACTGTAAAACATCTTGTTGGATTATGTAAGCAGGTTTATGTCTCATCTTATTTGTAGTATTGCATTGTTTAAACTGTCCTGGATATAGGGTTCTTTTGAAATCAACAAGAGTTTGTCAGCTCTACTTTGTTACTTTTGATTGAATATGAAGGCCCTGCTGCTTTGGGTCGACTTCAGAGGAACACAAATGCATCTAACTCAAAAAGCATTAAGAATGGACTTGTGATTCAATTGATTTACAATATTAATAACTTCAATGAATGTCCTCTCCTTTCAACTGCTTCAAACAGACAGTGATTGCCAAAGTTGCATGTTAACTTTCACTCTCAAAAAATTCTTCAGCAAAATTCGGAGTTTTTCCAGATATATAAAGTAAAGCTTCAAAAGTTCAAGCACGAGCAATGGCATAGAAAGTAAGCCACTTTGTTTTTCAATATGATTGCAGCTTACAATATTTTACCTTGAGAAAATCACTTGAGTCGTTCAAAGTAGACACTCTTTACTGTTTAAATACAAAAATAATTCTACAACTTGAAAGAAATGGTAAGTATAAAGGACTGAATCAGCTCCATGTTAAATCATGTTTTTCAGAACATGACCTGGACATCTTATTCTTACCAACCTTAGCACACCTTATTTCCTAGTGCACGTTTGAACATCAAAACTTCGTGTAGAAGTTGTTACTGCAACACGCTATGCATTTGGAAAGTTATGTTTGTTTCCCAAGGAATGATGAGTACATTTGTAATTGTCTCAGAAGTTTCACCATCAGCACTTCGTAGATTATTTTACCTTCAATGTCATAATTCTGAAATCCAAGTACTAAACTACCACTGGAAATAATTTCATAGAAGCGTAGTTAACTTGCAGATGTAGCTCGCAACGTCCAGAGCATACCATTCATAATTTCTCCAGTTTTCATGCGGTCACAAGACATTTTTGCGCTGATTTTTAATCCCGGCACGTCTTTTTGATCAAAGGCAGAGTACAGTCCATAGATTAAGAGTAGTGGTGGCATTTTAACAAATGAAATGTTTATATACTCTCTACACATTATAGTAATTTCGTTGAACAGTCAACTTTTTGGCAGTTCTGACGTGTTTCTTCTGCAGCATCATTTAATGTTCTTACAAATGAACTGTATCTTCATTTGCGATTGAGAGATCAGAATTACAGACAGTGCAAACTAACTTCTCGCCTTTGGGCGCATCAGGAAGCTATATAAAGCTATAGAATATTTTACTGTGAAGTTCATTCGTAAAGATGCATTTCCAGTTCGAAATTTTGAAATGTAACAAGGTGTAGAACCTCCATTTATAGCGTCCAAAACCCAAGCGAGATGTGAGACACTGTGATAAAGAACGCAAGATCGATCATTTCGACTATCGATAGTTTGAGGTTACAAGAAACCAGAGATGATTGAATAAACTATATACTATCACTATATATATTTTTCTGTCGATTATAGTGATCCCTGAAGCAAATTTTAATTGTCCTATTTACAAGTATAATTCGACAATTTGGTAAAACCTTCCAGACGTGCTCGGATGCGTAAAAGCTTGGGACATTTTGTGGAAAACCCGGAGTCTGGTATCTCTACTGTTGGTCCACCGTTGTTTTCCTAATTGAGGCACTTACGCAACAGATCGTAATTCGGTATCGGAAGACGATGTTGCCCTGCCTACTCTCTTTCCCCATATTTGGCCAAGACAATAAAACTCCTTAAATGTCCTCCACTATTCTATCTGTGCTGTTCGGCGGGTAGTATATCAATCGTACCTGGTTATTTCCAGTACGAGCTACGCTGTTTACTAAATAACATTTGTCTTCAGCATTCAATTTTCTAATTCTTAGAGCCTCGTCTGGTACACCTGCAGCTTTTCGGCACTTCCAGAAATAAATGATCAGTGGTGGCATTCCCAGTAACTGAAATGGTTTTGGTCCAAAGCGAGTATTAAGATTTGAACAGTTGATCTTTTGCTTGGCGGAGGAGTACCGATTCAGTGGAGCCTCTGAAAACAGTCCTAGTATCACTATGAACCAAAACACTTTTCTGAAGCTCACATCACCCGAGTTGGCTAAACTGACAAATTTAATAAAAGTCTTAAGAAATGGAGCATCCCCTAAAAGTGCTTAATGTAATCAAATAAGAAAATATATACAAATACCACAATGAATTATCGATATAGGTTACTATGAAACATTTTCTTGTTCAACTTTCCAATAACCTTGAATTAGTTTGTCGGATTTGGAAATTGGAATGTCATGCGCAGTGCCTGCAGCGGTAGCAATAATAACTAAAGATCCTGTTTTCATGGATACAAGTGTCTTTATGTAACACGTTGGTATTTCCGCCGCTCCAGTGGTAAAACCTTTCTTAACGTCACAGATGTCATAAAAAAGCAACACCGTAACTAAATTTTAGTAAAATTAGGAAATCAGCTAAAAGGACTGAGTGAATGAAGATAGAAATCCACTTTTAGGTTTGAACATTTTCACATCGTTTTGATTAAATTGAAATTATAATACATCATATGAGGGGCAGAGTAAACTAAATGGGTCACACTTGAAAGTATAATATTATCTCTGGCAATTTGTGCTTCTCTCTTTCGATTTTATGGCCATGGAAAAATCAGAGTGACCCATTGTGTTTTTTCTTCTTTTTCCCCCCATCTCGAAGTTAAACCAGTCTGATATCAACTTATTCTTGTAGCTCTCATAGAATTTGTTGCCTCAGATAATATATTATTGTATTTCTTCATCTCCTTACAATTTCTGACCTCTCGTGTTTCATTCCATAGTTTCCTGCCTTACTACTAGAGTTCGCAACAAAAAGTTTTGTAATATTAGTTATAGCTCATTTAATTAAGTTCTTTTTTTGTATGTAATCGCTATTTCCTTTTCTACTTAATTGTTTGATATTTTATCTCGTAGGTACATATATTTTAAATTATTATTTATTTTAAGTATGGGCTTAGAAACACGGGATTAAGAGCTGAGGAATAAAGACGCGATTTTCATATTTTTAACATATAATTCATTGTTACATTGATATTTTAATGTTCCAAATATCAACAATTCTGCGATTTTGACATACCTAAATATTATATAACGAGCGGAGGCACTGTTCCTGCATTATCAATCCTATAGCCTTGATACACTGCAAATGCTTATTAAGTCAGGAACAGTAGCCCTAAATTTTAAAATATTCTTGCTTTAGAAGAATCGCTACTAATCTTGCGTTATTATGGCTTCCTTTCTTTGATTTTGCTCTCCCTTTATATTTTCCTTTTGTTGTAACATACGTTTGAAAATAAATGATAGTAACAAGGCATAGGAATTTAAAAACATTAAAACCGTGGAGGAGGTACATTGAAGGAAGATCGCAGATAGTAAATCATCCCAACCCTCAGAAATAATATTGCCTTCTGCATTCTAACTTGTCTATGTTTCTTTGCAGTATGGTTTGTGTGCAGGTAACTTGAAGGAAACTGCTTAAGAATCCCTTAACCTGGTAATAAATCCCCTGGCCCGCCATAATTTAAAATATAAAAATATTTTAAAACACATCTATTATATTAGTTAACTGATGGAAATTAATCATTTCCTTAATATCATGACGGCAAGTTGGCCATGGTAGCTGAATGGGTTAGAGCGATTGGATGGAAACCAGGAGATCCGTGGTTCAAATTCCAGCCATGACATTGAATTTTTCATATTGACTATCTGTGAAGTTTGAAGACGTATTATGACTGAAAAATAATAAATCATGAATATGTAACATGAGATTTTTGGAATGGAAAACCCTCCGAAGCACGTATATACACCATTCGGCCAGGCAATGAAACGAACTCTGGGAAGGTAATAGATTTTCTCTACTGAAAGTAATCTGTATGTTTAATATTCAGTTTTATCCATCAGAGATGTGTGCCGACATATTGTACCCTCTTTCGATCTTCATTTTTTTTGGAACGTTCAGCGCAGTTTAATCAAAATGATCAAATGAGAAAGCCTGAGTATAGAGTTTGAGGATTTCTAATAATCGTTCAAGGTGAGAACAAACATCGAATGAAATATCAGCCATTTAACCGAACCAGGATTCGAATGATTAAGCTGTTGTTTCTTTCTTCTTTTTTTAAAAAAAATTTATTCAACAGCACATTCCATTTCAATGTATTTACTATATGCTTGGATGCACATTGACATTGCAATGTTATGTTGGATACTAAATAAAAGTATAAATCAATGAGATGTACAATTAATTCTTATTTACTTAATTTGCTATCTATTACATATTTAACCTGTAGACGAAACTAATAATTAGTAATTATGTATATAATTTAAATTTGCATTAACACGTGAATTGAGTTATTTGCTACCTAATTCTATTTACAAATTTTTAACAAGTTTTATAATTCACTCAAAAGTATAAACATTCTTATTATTTGTGCAGTGAGGGTTGCAATGCATTTTATTTAAAGAACTGATGCATTCATGTATCTTAATCTGTAATTCGTATTTCATTTTATTTTTGCTTAAGAGTTAAATTCATCAAAAAATTTCTTTTAGTGATTTCGTAATTTCATAAGTACACAACTCAAAAACAAAAGACGCTAACTTCACGCACAGTATTAAGTGCACAATTTTACTGCGGTTCTATACTCGAAAGCTTTTCTCGTCAAAAGATTATTTACAGGAAGTTTCACCGTCTGTGTATGCGCGAACACAGAGGTCTGCTAATGATGGGGGAAAAACACGTGCAACAACACATCTGAGGAAAATGTTGCAAAAGGCAAGTTTTACGCAGCTTTTAAATGCCGAGTGCCCTCCAGATGAGAGGCAGAGTTCCGGCCGTTCCGCCTAATGACGCAACTCTTGAATTGCTTGCTTCAATTGTCAAGAGCGGATGACATTTCCCTAAGGTTACGCGACTAATGCATTAATCTAGCACGGAGAATGGGCACCCAAGGTTAGTTACGTTGGTAACGGTATAATGCCGGCCTGAAGAAAACAAGTGCAGTAACAGTGTATTTAATTAAACGTAAATATTTACCCTCGGGCATATTTCTCTTTCTTCAGTGTATTAAATTAGCAAACACCTTATGTTGTGGAATAAGCTTTACATATAAGTAGACATTAAAACTCCGCAACGAATTGGAATACAATATAACAGTATAAGCAAAACATGAACATAGCCTTAAGGGTTGAAAATGTCATTTTTTCAGTAGCTTTTCCCATAAATATATGGCAGTTTATTTAATATGTTTGGTATGCCAAGTGGATTTAATTTCATATTTTCCAAACAAGATCTAATTAAAATATATAAAAAATAATGAATTAAAACATTACAACTAAGAAAACCGGGTGTTCTGTTAATTGATATTGCACTCCAACGATGATCAATTAAAAAGTGAAGAGAAAACTCTGCTGGAATCAAATATTCTGAGTGAAAAAAGGCAGAGAATATCGCATTCAAAAATCTATTCAATTTTTCGGGTTTGCCCCTTCATCAAAAGGTTATTATGGTTAAAAACAAACATATTTGGCAGTCGGTAACACACACACACACACACACACACACACACACACACACACACACACACACACACACACGCACATGCACACACACAGTTGGGGCGGGAGGGAGGGAGGGAGAGCACCGCCAAAGCGTTGTTCTAGGCCGGAAGGCGGGATAAGACTGTCGGCAGAATTTTAAGGAAGTCAAGACACACCGCCGATGATGTGCATCTGTTTGCGTAAATACCAGGGACGTTTTCATCCCTTATTAGGAACAGCCAGGACTATATGAACTTAAAAGCATAAGGACTGAAACAGAAGATTTGGTATAAAAGTCTATTAGATTATTGTACAATAATTTCATAAATAAAAATAAAGTAATTAACGGCATTCGAGTTTTGAAAGCTATCAATGCAACTTCAGACAGCGTCAAGTTGACCTATAGCCAGGCAGCCGGGCCAGCCCGCATGCATTTTATCTACAGGTGCCCGTAAGGCGTGGCGTTAAATTTTGAGCAATATTGTGCCTTTTCCATTAGTTAATTCTTAGGCTATAATTAAAGAAAACAGTTACACTGACAACATGTATCAAACTTTTATCTCCAATTTTCCATAGAATAGTATACTGAAATGTCAGTACTCGAATTTGTGGATATCTTGTACGTTCACAATGGGATAATGAAGAGAGTAAAATGTTCTGATCGAAATATTAAAGCACACACAAGCACACAATAAATATTGCCGACAAATTTGACCGAATTTTCTTTAATCGTGGGGTAAGAGGAATACAAGCTTTCATTATTTGCCAAAATACACCTTTGCGTCAACAAATGAAAGCGAAATTCGCATAAACAAATCTCCGCCTAAACTGTTAAATAATTACCGATTCTGTAGTGTTTTGTTTCATACTTAAGCATGAACAGTACATATTACAGCCATCGAATGTTAAACAAATCTACAAAATAATTGTCAATATCGTTTATACACTAGGAATAGTGTATGGATGTTACACTTTCTCTTCACTGATTTCTGGGCTTACTGGTTTATTGTCTGTGTATGTAGCTTTCATGTGCTAGTATTGCTTGTCCTTGGATATCACTAATTTTGGCAGGATTTTTGGATAATGAAAACAAAACAGAGGTTACGAGGTTTCGTAAATGGCATGTTGAGTTCTATAGAAATAATGTAGAAAACCTACATTTTTTAGTGGTTTAATTGAGCTCTTCAGCCAGGACGTTTTTGTTATTAGTCTCATGGGTTATGTGCAGGGGCCGGAGAGGGGGAGGGATAGCTAGCGTGGGAAGTGTGTAAGTTATATCAACACAACTTGCAGTTCGGGTTACTCAACACAGCAACCAGTAATGCTCTTTTTGTCACAAGGGTGTCCTTCTTGGAACGCTACTTTATTAACTATCCCTTCTGTCTTTTAGAGTAGGGGAGATTACGAAAATAAACGTCTCGTCTAATGTCATATTCACACGACTTTCTTTACCCATTACTTCACATAATCATATATAGTCCCAATTAACCAAAATGGATTTGGTTGCATGCACTTTGCGGAAACTAAAACACAAGTACCTGCTACCTCTGTGATCTGGAATTTAGCATGTTAATTTCCAACATTCCTGTTCAGTTCCCTGCCGGAAGATGGAAATTCTATAGCACACATTATTCTCCATCTTCCCTGGAGTCTGGAAGTATGAGACACGTGTGTGTGAGAATTTAATGCTTATAAACAAACATAACGCATGCAAGCCCAAAATTGCACTGTAGTAAACAAATGGATAGCAATGATAAGTAATTGTTAATTGTTCCAAAGGTAAAATTGCAAAGGATAATCAGCTGATATGATCCTTAGATGTTAAACGCATGATGCAGATGGATCTGCCTCAGTTTCAAGAGGTCCCAAGTCCTAATATCAGACAGGGTGATTTATGTGGATAAGCTTTCTTCCGGGAATTGGTTCCCCCTTATCTCGAAAGATGAATGCCTGATAACCCTGGTCTGATTTGAGCATCATTTCACCCATTTCATTCATTGTCCGATATGACAACGTTAGATTAAAAAATGTTTCTCCCCATTTCTAATGCATCTATGCAAGAAAAAAAGATAGCTTAAGATGTTTTATAGAGGTACCAAAAGAGTTCAACCTGGAAAGCACTTCACTGTGTAACTGAGAATATTTGCAGAAAGAAATTTATACTAATTTTTTGTGTATTTAACATTTGTATATTTCTTGTGGATTAGTAGTCGTTCAAAATTATAGAAATTGCATTCAGGTGGGTAAAGATACAGCTTATTAACCGATATCAAAATCTTGATCACCAGTTATATACTTAAAATCGCTGAGAAAATAAAAATTAAGAAAATGTTTATGTAGATAGTTACTTGATGTAGAGGAATTTTCCTGAAAATTTTAGCTACGGAATTGTAATTCAAGTGTTGCAATGCAACACTCTTTTGTAGGTTCGAATACATACAAGGTATCTGAAAATGTATATATTAATGGTGAAATGCCACAAAGTTAGCATCTGAGATAGGTATCTTGAGATAGGTATATTGCTCAAGGCTTCATTTGTCTCGTAAAGTGCACATAGTCTCTTCCTTCGTATTAGTAAGTTCCGAGTACTTCTCATTGACTTCTGTCGTGGTGTAGACTGTTGTGCCTAAAAATGAGTTCGTTATTTAACATAATATATCTTAATATGTTCAAAGATAACTGTCAAATTTATATTTTCATAGCCGTATTAATTACATATATTACGCAAGAATTAATTTATCTGGAATGCACGTTAACTCTTAACACAAAATAAAGAGGATCATTTGCTTCAAACCTGCCTCTATCGGGATGACTGACGATAGCATGTGCGTTTATCGGTAGTTGATTATATTACTTTTATCTGACCTTGCTTTGAACTGGATTTGTCATACGTTACTCTTTGACGTGCGAGTTGAGTTTCATTATAAACCTGTATTTTTGCATGCCTTCACAACATTATTTACATGATTTTATCTATCTTCCTCGTAATTATTATGACGTCTACTACAGGTTTCCACGTTACTGGAAGTAACACCTACAGTGCCGAAAGCATTAGCCAATTAGGGGAAAGGGGAAGGCAATTGTACGCGGACAAATACATGTCAGCGGGGCAGGATTATTTAGAACAAAGATTATAAGACTGACAATCCATGGTTTCTACCACAAGATGTGTTCCAGTAAGACTTTCCACGACCCACTGACCTGCACCTATGTTTTGTGTTCTAAAAATGTTACCGAGTGTACATAAAATTAGACAAAAATGCATTGCCGCTTATAGAAAAGACAATTAGGTGACACACTACTCTCTACATTGTATGCGCACATTTCTACTTAATTATTAATCTACTATACAAATGTTATTACAGTAACAATAATAAAAATAAACATGTACATCAAAGATTTCAACTCATGATAATCCACTTACGAGACTCAAGACCGCTCGGCTACTATGCATACGACCAAGCCGCAAGGTAACTCTATCTATCCCATAGCTTTGAAATGATGTCGTAGTGGTATTAAAGCGTATATTGGAAAAAAAATAATTGTTCTTTCATACTAGCAATGTGTAGATCAGAGTATGGAAAGGTAGAGTCAGACGTCAGACTGAAAAGTTTAATGCCATAGCCGGGATTCAAATAATTGAACTTTTCAGTCTGATTCAACCTTTCCAACGCGTATATTGTAAACACAGCGTCACCGAATGCTTCCGATGTTTTCCAAATCGAACTTTGTTTCTGGTAGATGCTCTTTTTCTTTGTCCAAGGCGGTATCTCACTTTCCTATGAATAATTTGTAGTAGTTACATAGAAATAAATTATAGTGGGTAGATATTTCCTGGTTATTTTAGTTTGTTTAGGTCCAATGTAAAACAGTCACAGTCATCAAACTTCAATGCAGAAATAAAGATGGGTTGTATGTGAACGTGGCATGATATCAGACATACACAGCAGTTGAGAATCCCTTTGTGCCATACTGTACCTGCATCATCAGTGTTCCGGAACCTCAGCTGCCCCCACCGCAGCCCCGCGGGGTCCTTGCCCTCCCTTCCTTCCGGCCATAATGCCCTTCTTCGAGGAGGAGGCGACTCTATGCATGCAAAGTGACGACTGTAGTGAAACAGTTGTCAAACTAGACAGCAGACAAACGCCTGTAGCAAATTAAACATTTGCTTTGTTTGCATCTTCCAACCGTTGTATTCTCCGTTCCATCTGATTACACAAGGAGCTCTGCAGAATTTTAAAAGTTTTTATTAAGGTGTTTTGAGAACCTACCACAAGTTTCTGTTTACTGCATCGCGATATAAAAATAAACCCCAAAGACATGTTCCTCGAGGGTTTGTACCTGATTCACTAGAACTGACAGGTGAATTTGCTATTATTTCTATGGGATTTATTTTATTACTAAGAATTACGTTATAAAACGTAACAATGAGCTCATTCTGTCACAGAATTTGTAATTTTTTCCTCCTGGAATACATCCAGAAACTTGTTCGACATTCTCAAATTAGGTTATGTGGATTTTGGTACAGCAAAACCTGCTTAAGGGGACCTCTTATATGCCGGAAACCTGGAAAAACGAAAAATAAATTTCGGAACGAAGCTCTTTCCTATGTAAAATTATACTCTAAGCCTAACGTGGACACGGAAATACTTTTCGGAAACTTTTTGCGTAAATAACCTGATTGAAACGGATTGATTTATGTGAAATGGGTTACAACGTAACTATTTTAAGAACAGCAATAACTTTAAGAGCGACTGCATTAGCACTGAAGTACCAGGAACCACAAAGACAAACTGTAATCCTTCGAGGAAAAGAGAAAACTATTAGCTCTCAACTCTCTTCCAATACACATGGTAAGGGTACAATGTTTGGTAGTGTGTTCATTCTCAGTTTCATTGTTACAAGTGATCAAGTACGAGTGAAAGAAAATTGTAAACTTTAGCGATTTTTAAATAGATAGTTTGTGTGTACATACATTTTGTAAAATGGGTTCTAAACATAAGACATTAGGGTAAGGGCGCCATATTTCGGATACCATTTTTAATTTTGGGTATTCTACATGTTATAGATAATCAATAGACACAAAATTCTGTGACAACGTTCTTTATTCATATTAGCTTACAGTCACTTAGTCAAAAAATGTCTTGTAAAGTAAGTTCACATAAGACATAATGCAAACCGTTAAAGAGCATTTGGATTACGTTATGAAAATGGTGCCTAATTTCGGATACTTTTGTGGAGAGCGATAAGCCAGTTGAGAGTATCTTTTCATAAAATCCCTGAGATATTTTTTCCAGCCATAGCACTACTCGAATCAAATGAATGCTTTACATTGTTGATCAAAGCTGGCTGGAATACCATTCATCTAATGTCTTTCTAACTCCAAAATAGCGATCATCCATACCGTACAATATACAGCCAGTTCGGTTTCCAGCTTCTCACCAAGTGCGCACTCTTTTCCGATGTTTGTAGTCATTAAACTGTCAATATCTTTCTGTTTGTGGTTTACATAATACTCTAGTGTAGAGCGAGGTACGCCATACCATTTGGAAGCTTTTAAAAATCCCATTTTCTTCTCTATGACGGGTTTTACAGCTTCTCTCATTGCTTCTTTTGACCACCTTCTTCTGCGCCCTGGTGCCATCTAATCAACAAAAAGTCTTTTAGATCGGTAAAATATTTTCCATTCCTAATTTCGGATATCCGAAATTACGATGCCCTGTGGTATCCGAAATTAAGAACTCCGCCATATTGGATAAATAACAACTTGGATTAAATAAGATATGAGTAATTTCAAATGTTAATTCATATAAGAAAACTATCAAATACAAACATATTACAGACAGTAATTACGTGATTCAGGACCTAACCTAAAGCTCAAGAATTCGCTCTGAAAAGTGGTCTTCAAACACTCTGATCGTATACAAAACAACTTAGGAATGATACTTCACCGCAACTAACTGCATAATGGCTAGGGGTTCACTGTTTTCACCTGGTAGAGTCTGTCTAGTGAACGCGAGTGCAGTTTGCCCCTCAAAGGAAACTCACCCTCCCGCCCACTAATGGCCGTCATAAATCTATCTCCACACTTCAGAAATGGAACACTGTCGTTGAGGACCAATAGCAACCCTGATTTTCTCGAAATGACAATCGCATGTCTACTCCACGTGGAGTCTTCAGTTGCCAAAGTTCCAACTTCCAGTTGATCTTTTTCATTACGTGCTTTCATAGATAACTTTCAGTCAAGTGAAAATAATCAAAGTAATGACAATAGTCGGAATGAATTGGAAAGTGTTGCTGGGCCGAGTTATATTACTGGAAAAGCCTCAAAAGAACAAAGTTATAACGGGAACTGTTTCTAAGCATCTTCAAGCGCTTGTTTTGAACACATATAAATATTTTATGAAAAATAATCTTGGTAAGGGGTCGTGCAATTAACCTGATGATATATTCTGGGTATTCACAGAAATACAGTAAGAAATATTGTGATGAAAGGAATACCAAAGACGCTGATCAAGTGTGAAAACAGAAGGAAAAGTTTCTCTAAAGTAGATAATTTCACATGCAAATTAATTCGCCGAGAAATTTGTAGATTCTTTGCAAAAGGGAGAACGCCCACCTTAGACGAATTGGTTGCATATTTGCAAGAAAATTGTGATTTTCCTTATGGGCACTGCACTTTGCGCAGCCTCCTAAAGGAGCTGGGTTTCAAATACCGCATTTTGAATAAGATAAGGGTTATTATGGAATATAGTACAATTGTATATAACTATCGATTACATAACAGATTCCTCTAAATAAACTCTAATACCGCCAAATTCTTTATATATATATAACTAAGGAAGTTTTGCAGCAATGGACATAAGATAATTTATTTAGACGAAACCTCGTACGATACCCATGACGTATCGAGAAAGGTCGCAACCTTGCAGAACGGACTGGGAGAAGGAGGACCGGGGTTGTAAAACGATTATAAGGGTTCGTCAAAGGAAGCGGCCGACGTACACATGAGTTAACTAAACAGACTCTACTTCCTCCTACTTGTTCACATGATTTTCGAGGGAGTGTAGTAGCTCACGGAGCAGAAAATCTACCATCCGAAATTAGGCACCTATCCGAAATATGGTGCCCTTACTATACCATTGGAGGAAAAAATTAAGGTCATTGAAAAACACGAGAAGAACAAACGTCCAGCTAAAAAATTAACTGTATCAAGTGGAGAAAACACAAGATTTATGAGATTTTGAAAAAATTATAATTAAAGATGAGGGGTTAAAGGTATCACAGGACATGTGAAACATCACAATATTTACAGAGTATGACGAACTAAATCGTAATGTTTTGTTAGTACGCGCGCTAAAGGAATTACCATTTCTGGACCATTGCTTCAGATTCAAGGTTTAGAGACAGCAAGAAAATTAGGCAAAGACAATTTCAGAGCTTACAAAGGATGGCTGGAGAGTTTCAAATATCGCCATAACATTGCTTTTGAATGGTGTGTGGTGAAGCAAATGATATCGATATGCAGACAGTTGCAGATTGAAAAGGGAAAACTGAAAACAGGCAGAGAAACTAGACCATAAACTACAATTAAATGTACTCAGAAGAAAATCTGTTTCAATCTCATCATTCTGTGTTGTTTTATTCCACTTGACATACAGCAATCAGCTTGAAGTTTGAGATTTGCCCGAAAAACCAGGGTTTAGTAAGGAAAAGAGTACATATAATTCATTTGTAAAGTGGGTGCAGGCGAATAAAATGTAGAAATCTTAAAAAGCGTGGCTAATCTAAACGAAAAACCGAAATTTGACAATGTTTTGAATACTATTTCTGTAACTTTGTTCTCTTTTATTAATAGCGTGCAAAAAGATATATGTTCTTAACTCAGATCCATTAAGAATGAGATATTTTAAGTAGATAGCGGAGAAACAAAAGCTAATCTTCTCTGATTACATGTAAGACGCAGAGGTTAGCTAAAACAGCATCGCATCAGCTATCAGAAAAATCTGTTACTGTCAAGGAAAGAAGCTTAGTAATTGTGTATCATATTTGTAGAACGTTTCATGTTATTTCTTCAATAGAGCCGTTTCTTAGTAACGTGCCTTCTTTCAAGGTATTAGATCTCGTCGTCTTATACAAATTGATTCGTCTGCATTTTGCTTGTTATAAGACTCTTGAGAATGCATAGCATCCTTGCCGACCAACTGCATGCAGCGTGAACACTGCGCCAAATAGAGAACAACAAAAAGGGAAAGGAATGCAAAAAGGAGAAAATGGAGTCCAGAATCGGCAGAGGGAGTTAAAAAAAGGAGCCAAGTGTGAACAAAAACGAACAAAAGCCAAGAGAACATTACAAATGGGCAGGCTGGTGAACACAATGGAATGAAAGGTAAAGCGTACGATAAGAAGGAATGGCGCTTGATGCAAAGAGTGAATAAAACGACGCGTATTCGAAAGGACTTAAGGAATGCGGTTTTATATTTCTCTAGGTGTCTTAAATGTCTTCAAAATGAACATGCAGGAATTTGGAGTGCTAAATAAACGTTGGAATAAAATGATTATACACGTCTATACGTTCCAGGTATTCGTGTGGTGTTATGACCAACTGTAAAAATACAAAATACGTTATATTCAGTCTTGTGTTTGAAAGCAGTATGTCGAAGATAACATGCCTAGTATTATCGTATGTGTTTCTACAGACATTACTTAGTTACCTAAGATAAGGAAATATTAATTGAGGCCCTTAGAACCATAAGGGGGCCTAAAGCACATCGTAGATTTCGAGATTTTAGTATGGATGCATGCTCCTGACCTTTGCCAACCTCGTGGTCAAATAGCTGTAGCTGTGCTTTAAGCCCTCTTTGATTTAATGAAACATTCAATTTTCCTGATATTACGTAAGGGCCCAAAGTATAACGTTTCATTTTGTTGCTCTACGCTCTTCAATTTTTATCTAGTGTTGCCAACATTATTTACTCTGTTTTTGTTCCATTTATACCCCGCCTTTAACTGCAGTGGTCATATCGTCGGCCGTTCTCCTTTGGAACATATCGAAGATGTTAACTCGTATTCGTTGGGTTTTAATCATTAGATCACGCTCACATTCACACTCTCATTCATACTTCCACAGTCTGGGAAAGATGGGTAATCACCTTGGTCGGAGAAAACTCCCCACCCCCAGCTGGGAATCCAACCCGAGACCCTTCGCACGGCAGGCAAGCGCTCTACCGACTGAGCCAAGGGGCCAGCCGATTTACTCTTTACATCGCGTTCGCAAGTACTTACTTCGTAATGGGAATTTCTTGCATAGAAATTTTGATTTTAACAAACATCTATTTTTCTCAAAACTATGTATCTGTGCTTTGGGACCTTATGGTTTCAAATGTATTCAATCTAAAATCCGATATTAAAATTAAATCGAAAATGAACTGAGTTCTGTGATAAAGCACAAGGCTCGCAATCGACAGATCTTGAGTTCGACTCCCAATACCCCGATATATGCTTTACCCTCGTGGTTTCCGCGGTTTTGTAAGCAATTATTGGGATGGTTCTCCCCTTAATACATATACTTATATTGTCAAAGCATATCATGAGTTAGTTTTTAGGTACTAATGCATCAAAGCGGATGGGTAGAGAGGAAAATAACGTTTGATGCATTATAGGATTAATCTGGGAAATAATTGAAATATGCAGCAACGAATGTTTATGAAATGCGTTATGCTACAGTTATTTGACGTCAACTGTTTATCTCAATTAACATTTATGTAGTTAAATTTAGTCCTCTTGGGTAGGTTGACAACAGTGGGGATACGATTCTACGTACATTATAGGGGCAATGCAATGTTTTCAGCAAGAGTGGTCTACTGCTTCCTAAGCTAATTCTGCTATACTTTTTAGCCGAAGAATTTTCAAGTAAGATGACAGGAAGAAGGAATCAACTCAAGGCCAAAAATTTAGATTATATTTCTGTAGATTTCTTTCTCAAGTATCTTCTCAAACAAAACATTTTACAAGAAGATCACGTACTAACAATGACAAATTTATTGGAGAAGCATTTCAAGAAGTTAATGAAAATAAAGAATAGCAAGATGTAAATGCTGAAGACTTCACAGCCTGAATATTCACAAGAGTGTTCTAAAGTAAGGTGTCATCTCATAAATCAGTATCATGTTAGATTAGAATTTTTCCTGCAAACTCGTACTTGAACCGTATATATTTTGATACCAGCTCAGAATGAACAGCATGTCTCTGGCTATTTACATAACATTCAGGATTTATTTTTATGTTACCTTCACGTGAATGTTAATAATAATAATAATAATAATAATAATAATAATAATAATAATAATAATAATAATAATAATAATAATAATAATAATAATAATAATAATAATAATAATAATAATAATAATAATAATAATAATAATAATAATAATAATAATAATAATAATAATAATAATAATAATAATAATAATAATAATAATAATAATAATAATAATAATAATAATAATAATAATAATAATAATAATAATAATAATAATAATAATAATAATAATAATAATAATAATAATAATAATAATAATAATAATAATAATAATAATAATAATAATAATAATAATAATAATAATAATAATAATAATAATAATAATAATAATAATAATAATAATAATAATAATAATAATAATAATAATAATAATAATAATAATAATAATAATAATAATAATAATAATAATTAATCTCTGTATTTTTAGAACATTTTAAAATTTAAATGTAACATTCCATGTACATGAATTCTTTGTTTAGAATATTTAAACAGCGGCCCTTAATATAAAATTGCTGGGCCGTGGCTCAGTGGTTAGACCGCTTGGCTCTCACCAAGGCGACCCGGATTCGATCCCAGGCGACCGCAAAGTGAGATTTGTGGTGGACAACACGGCGCAGGGGCGGGTTTTCTCCGGGATCTACGGTTTCCACCGCCAAATCATTCCACCTGTGCTCCATCTTCATCTCATGTATCATCAGTGTCACCGCCTGCGGTGCCGTATGTAGTAAAAGCGGGCGTTAAACACTACACATTTCATTTAATATGAAATGTGATATTCCATTTTTCGTATTTCAGCTACACAGACACGCTCGCATGAACCTTTTTCTAAATATTTTTGAAGCTTGCAGTGCACGTCTAACTATATTTTCGGTTATATCGCCACATCAGAATTTAAGTGGAATGTAAATAATCACGAATGAAAATTACACATTTTTAGACTTAGAAAAAATATTTTCTGGCACAGGTAAGGGTAAGGGACGTTTTAAACAATTGAGGAACTTTCATTTGAATGGGATCTGCCAACATTAAATCTTTTGTATGGAAAAATTACTTTGGTTATCCCTTATTTCCTTAAAAATTCTCTAAATTTGAATGAAACCATATCATGTCAAACGTATCTTAATGATCCATAATTATAGAAACCAATTTTAGTGGGGAAAATATAAGCGAAAATAAAAAACCTAGTAAAATTAAAAATATATTTTACTGGACTTTCAGTACCTACCTGAAACGAAAGGAGTCAATGGGAATTTATTTTTAGCTTTGAATGCCGTTCATGACAATAATAGCCAAAGCTGAGGTAAATAAAAGCCAAAGGCTATTGATTACTATAATATTCCTTGCCCCACGCAGTTTGTGGTCAGGACTGCAGTTTTTTCTGTACAGGAATGCAAAGAGGTTCGCTTGCGGTTTGTATGAAACTGGATACGGAGTTTCGGTTGCAGAGAGGAATGTTATGGGGCCACCCTCTAGAAGTGAGCTGTATGGGTTTACTTTGTTGTAAAACCAGTATCAGTTAAACAATGTTTCTCTTTTAAGGCTTTACTGCCCGAGATTTTGCAACGGCTAAATATTTGTAAAGTCTCTTTAACGTTATTAATAATTCGTTTTCTTTAGCTTATTAAAAAATCGATATGTGATTGAAACAATCTAGTGTTTTCCTTCATATAATTAACAAGGAGTTACTTACATTTGATGCTGCGACTTTTTATTATGGAAATACATCGACGTTCTCTTCCATATAGCTTCCATTTGTTGGAAAAAATATAAAAGTTTTAAATTGAAGAGAATATCTAGGGGAAGCTATATCAAAATAAATCGTGAATAGAGAAATTCATGTACATGTAACATCAATTTTATATCTCACTGTTTCGAATTTTTAATACCAGATGGCTTGCTAAGGAATCAATGTAAGCATTAAGAATTCAAATTTGGCATAGAACTTGCATTTTAATGCAACACTTAGCTCTTCCCACACAGAGGCTGCTATCATTCATCAGAACATCAAATATGTTAATCTGTAATTACATAAAAAGGGGAATAAACTGATTACCAGAATGCTTCAGGTGGTCAGAAACCCACAGTGACAATAAATAACCAGTTCTGCAACTACAACGCCTACATTCAATCGAGCACGCTTTTGAAGTTGTTCTGGTAACTAACCCAAGAAGAGAGGATAACGCAGTAACAGCTGTATTAATTTTGTGTCTTTAACATGGGTAACAGCTTCTCTAAATGCTAATATGATAAATGAGGCTGCGATAGAATAAGTGATTGATCGAGGGCGGTGTTAGAAAGGAATTAATCATTGGCAGGTTTTCTCATTAACTGCAGCATTACTGCAGATGTTACCTGCCATGTCCAAACTGGCTTCTTTCCAAACTAAAAACGGCGTGGAAATTTCAATTTTACACTTCGATAGAGATGTTACACTTATATGTTTATAAAATGCTATAAGATAAATTTAATATTGGAACATTTCACTTTAATACAACAGTCCTTCACAATACAAAAATACAATTTGAAAAATATTTTTGTTTTGTATTTTGTCGGACGTATCACTGCTGAGATTTTTGTTTATTTGGTATGTTCATTGTTTACATTGTTATAAAGGTGCTGCTTCCATTGTCTAGTAGACAAACGTTTACACAAAGAAAAAGAGTATGAATTTACGTCTGTGTGACGACACATGGAAAGAGGAAGTTTACGGTGACGTCATATCTGCTGGCAAATTCCGCGAGAGCGGCTCTCACCGTTGTAAACGATCTGTGCTCCAACAGTGCTATGAGGTTAGGAAATGGCAAAGCAAAATTCTATTACTTCTTTTGATGCTTTTTTTTCTGCTTAAAGAATAACACGAACGGTAGTAAATATTTGAGTTACATGTTTTAATTTCAGTTTTTAGCTTGTAGTACTTTTGTTTTTCTAGATATCAGACTAAAAGCTTGTATCTATTTTTGTTTACACCATTTCTCATTTTACTTAATAGCTGCTGAGAATTTGAGAGAATAAGTACAGATAGGCAATAAAAATAGCTTCATAACACTAATAGTTTCATAACAAACATATTTTATAAATTAATTATTTCGATTTTTTGGGAGGGGAGGGAAATATAGGTATCAATTTAATCAGTGCATTTTTATTAGCTTTGTTAATATAAAAGTTATGTACGTAAAATTTTAAACTATTTTATACAAACAAAAGTACTATTTAAAACATCCCTTCATGCCAAAATAATGGATTCTATACTGACATGTTCAAAACTATTCCGTCATGGAATATTTTGTTCATAACCCAAGAAAAATAAAGGATATCACACCTGAGTACCAGGAACGCATGTTAAAAAGTGTTTTGTTTCGTACATGATTTAATAATAATAATAATAATAATAATAATAATAATAATAATAATAATAATAATAATAATAATAATAATAATAATAATAATAATAATAATAATAATAATAATAATAATAATAATAATAATAATAATAATAATAATAATAATAATAATAATAATAATAATAATAATAATAATAATAATAATAATAATAATAATAATAATAATAATAATAATAATAATAATAATAATAATAATAATAATAATAATAATAATAATAATAATAATAATAATAATAATAATAATAATAATAATAATAATAATAATAATAATAATAATAATAATAATAATAATAATAATAATAATAATAATAATAATAATAATAATAATAGATAAAGGAATAGACAAAAGTTTTGCTCCATAAAAACATAATCAAACTGAAAAATGCAATGCCTTGGCCGAGATTTGAACCATGATCTTCTTGTTTCCGTCCAGTCGCTCTTATCATTGAACTACCATGGCCAACATGCCATCGTGACATTACATTCTCCAATTGAGTCATATTTTCCAGGTAAACCACTAGGGCCTCTCCTATTCGAGATACACCGTTTGTGACGACTTACTATCGTAAGCACTTGAGTCCCAGGTTTCATCATTTGCCAGGCTTCCATCAATTATCTTAAACCATAAAATTTTTTGGATTATATTAATATTTTGATTGCATAGTGAATTTTGTTCTTTCCTTACAAAATAACTAAAGTTATTCATTCAAGCTTGGAGCGGTTCCTCTCCGTGTGGGTTGGATTTATATCGCACGATGCGGTGACATATCTGAAGTAGGGTTCGCCTCGTCGTGAGGTCTACGGCCCATACGCGCAGAAGTTTCGCGCTCCCTCGGTGTGGCGACGCGTGTAGAAGCCAAACCTTACCTTGACGTAGAAGCGATGAACCTTTCGTCTAAAAGCCTTGAAGATGATGTTCCCGAAGATTTCTATAAATCCTCACTCCGGCAGCTGCGGCGAGCGATGAGACGTGAAACTTCTCAGATGTGCTATCGATACAAAAGGGATTTCACTTTTGGGCAACTATGGGATAAAATAATTAATACCGTTTCACTTTACTTGGAATTATATTTTTCGTCATCAATTTCTTTACATGCGACTTTTTCCACTGATGTTTATAGCCCTTTACTATATTTTAATTTTATCCTTTTATTTATCAATGATGCAACGGTTTTTTCTACTTAAATTATTTATCGTAGCGTCGCGTATTCGATGTATATTTTAAACGTTTACTAAACGTTCATAAATGATGAACCCCAATACCTTCTCGTAGTTACAAGAAGTCTTTTACCGAAAACACGTCTACTCTCTTCGAGAGTTCTTTAAGAATAAAATCATTGATTTTTGTTTTGTTTTGGTCGCTAAGTTACCGTAATACTTAATTCTGATCGGCCCTACATCACAATTCGGGATTTCAATAAACCTAAGCATTTGTTGCATCATCTATATGGGCTGCTTGGTTATTAACTTAAGTTGAATTACAGATGGCCATGTTTACTTAATATGTCCATGTATGCAATATCAGCTTCAAGCTTCTAAGGTGGATTTTTTTTATATCCAGTTTACCATACCTTCCTTTAGGCACTTCGCTCTCTTAAGGATTATGTATGACTGAAATTTCATGAACATTTCCAAAAAAAATCACATTTTCCTATTTCTAGTCCATAAAATAGTGTAAGCCTTCCTGAATCCAAAGAATACTTACATAGCATCCGAAAGCCATTTTTAAATGCTCTAATCTAGTTTGAAAGTTACGTGAATGCTAGTATTAGATGTGAATTCTAATTCTTTATCTTTGTTTTCTCGCTATTAAAAATTTCAGCATTTTTCATCATTTAAGATGCTCCTTACGTCGCAGTTTTAGTATTAGATTAATAAAACTTGCTACACATGTTCATAGACAGACAGTGAATAGAAATTGCCCTGGGTTTTATTATGAGATGCATTTTAAGCACACTTTCTTTATTTCAAAACACAAACATTTCAAATTTTGGGCAAAAAAGCCATATTCATAGCTTTAAAAATTTCTGGAGCCTAAAGTTATTGACACACAGAGAAACCTAAGGCAAATTTTAAAAAAATAGATGTATTGGGAACCTGTTAAAATATTAGACTAAAATTTATTTTGTTACAAGGGACTTTTTAAGTAACGTAACCAAAAATAAATAAATTTGACCATATTTTCCAAACGATCAAAGTGACATTGATAAAATTTGGGCTGTATCATATTTGTACTAAGTTACATCTGTGGTATAAATCTTAAAAAGCTAGCGATACTAGTTCAGGATTTCAAATTTTCAGTCATAGGTATCCTGAAGTGTCTAAAACAGATAAACTTGTGCAACATTTTCTAGACCTGCTGTAATATTTGGTTTCTTTATGTCTTTGTAACTTGTACAGTGTTGTTTGTACTTAACAAGTAGAAATCTAAACATTTAAAACTACTGTGAAATTTGACAGCATTTTTATGTTTCTAAAATATGCGTTTTAAAACTCAAACTCCTGCAGAGTAATGTAAAAGATTTACACTGGTCGCCCAAGGGCTTGAAAACTTAACCTAATTAAAATTTTGCCACAACACCCAGTAATATTTGCAGTAAGTGTTTTACTCTTCTCTGTAAGATATATTGTGTAACAACATTTAAACATGTGTAACACTGTAGGTAATAATAACTGAAAACATTTCAACATACTGTTACTTTATTTGCGTGCGAGATACTATAGCCCGAAGAAAACCTCGAGGTGTTACCAGCACTTAATATGCTTCCTGTCTAGCTTTGCAGATCACCTGGATGATAACTTATAATTATATCAAGAGTATAGGAAGCTTCGGTGGGAAGTGAAAGTAGAATTGTGATTTTATCGCCTGATGACCCACAGGTGGAGTTCATTGTATCGGGTTTTGTTTTTCTGCGTAGATGTTGCGGTTGCGGACTAAAACAAATGCAGATAATTGGCGGCAGCCTTGGACGGCCTTCTGTAGACAGGTGTTTCCCTTTCTCTCTGTCTCACTCTTTCTTCCTGGGGGAAATTCGCTCTTCGAACATCAGCTTGTCTGCTTTCTTTTAATGGGATCCATATGTTGTCTGCATTCACTTGCACTAAACGAGAATATGGACCGTGGAATCTCGGACAGTCATATGCACTAACCTTCAACCATCACGATAATAACATATAATTAAGTACTCAGATATACTGACTTTTCACACACATACAAAAACCCAACAAGTTGCAGTAAGCAGTGCACTAAAAGGAATCCAAACTGAGCATGTTGCGGATAGCATTGTTATGTTTCAAGTTTGTACACCCCTTTTAAAAACCCAGATGCATCAGTTGTAAAATTTGAGAGACAGGATGTCATTCGAACTGGTAGCTACAACCGGAACAATAATTGCATTTATCTCCCGCTTATACAATGCGAGTAACGAAGAGTTCATGCTTTATCCCACCGTTGAAATCTCCAAATTAAGCGTCAGCTGTCTCGTGATTTCACCAACATCCGGTACGCAGTCGAGGTGTTTCATTTGTACATCAGGACTGTAAGCTGACATAATATTTCTCCACTCGCATTTACTGTACGTCATTTTGTAAACTCTCATTGTGTCTGCTTTTTTGCAAGCTTTTAATTCCATAATCTATGCACAGACAACGTAATGAGCTAGGCTGCTATTACGCACAGATTTATTTACCTGTTAGGAGCAATATAACGTGCAACACTACCTACTATCAATTAAGCGTTTATTTTTCTAATAAACCATGCTAATAAGTATGAAACTTGGTATAGAAGCGATTAAGTTCTTTCGACGTATATTTTTAGATTGCCTTTGGTCTTATTTAATGTACCTTTTAGCAATTCAGTTCTGCAGTGAAGACCATAAAATAAGTTTAGATGTGTTAAAAGAAGCTCATTCCAGCTGAGTTACTTGGCATTCGTTTTCTGAGAAAGGAAAACCTCGAAAAACTTTAACCAGCAACTCATGCATACCAATATTGAACTCATAAAGTCTTTCATTTGAAGAATATACCAATTCCAAAGAATTGAGATTATATCGTATATTTAATTTCCATTCATACTTCAAAAAGATAAATATCAATATATGCTTTCTCACCACTGCTCCTTATATGATCGGATATGTGACAACATAAAATAATTACTCATAATGTTAGGGTTACTAGTCTTATATACTTTGCATTCCCAAACATCTGAAGACAAAAAGTGATCAAGATGTTCCTTTGCCCGCGTAGATGGTAGAGTGTCTGCCTCACGTTCAAGATGTCCCGAGTTCGAATCTCGGTCAGGGTGAGTTACCTGGATAGGGTTTTTCCGGGGGTTTCCCTTATCCTGAAAGACGAATGTCAGGTAACTCTAAGCTCCATGTACCCCGGGCTCATTTGAGGATCATTTTACCCATTTCGCCCGCTTCGGTAGCGTGGTGGTAGCGAGTCTGCCTCACGTTCAAGAGGTCCCGAGTTCAAATCTCGGTCAGGGTGCGTCACCTGGATAAGGTTTTTTCCGGGGTTTTCCCTTATCCTGAAAGACGAATGTCAGGTAACTAAGCTCCATGTACCCCGAGCTCATTTAAGGATAATTTTACCCATTTTGCCCGCTTCGATAGCGTGGTGGTAGCGTTCAAGAGGTCCCGAGTTCAAATCTCGGTCAGGGTACGTTACCTGGATACGTTTTTTCCGGGGTTTTCCCTTATCCTTGAAGACGAATGTCGGGTAACTAAGCTCCATGGATCCTGGACTCATTTGAGCATCTTTTCACCCAATTCATTCACCGCCCGATATGACTTAACGTTGGAGGACGTAAATTACAAAAAAAAGAAAGAAAGAAAGAAAGAAAGAAAGAAAGAAAGAAAGAAAGAAAGAAAGAAAGAAAGAAAGAAAGAAAGAAAGAAAGAAAGAAAGAAAGAAAGAAAGAAAGAAAGAAAGAAAGAAAGAAAGAAAGAAAGAAAGAAAGAAAGAAAGAAAGAAAGAAAGAAAGAAAGAAAGAAAGAAAGAAAGAAAGAAAGAAAGAAAGAAAGAAAGAAAGAAAGAAAGAAAGAAAGAAAGAAAGAAAGAAAGAAAGAAAGAAAGAAAGAAAGAAAGAAAGAAAGAAAGAAAGAAAGAAAGAAAGAAAGAAAGAAAGAAAGAAAGAAAGAAAGAAAGAAAGAAAAGAAAGAAAGAAAGAAAGAAAGAAAGAAAAAAGAAAAAGAAAGAAACATCCATTTCATTTATCGTCCGATATGACTTAAGTTAGACGACGTAAATTACAAAAAAATAAAAAAGTTTCTCTCATATACTAAAGTGAATTAATTCGACACAGGTATTCCTCAATCTAAACCACCTTAAATATTAGATTAGATAGAATGAAACTAGAAGTGTCCTAACTTGTGGCAGAAATTATTAACTTTTGTTCCACTATACAGTTACAAATAATTTCTTTGAAGAGCTTCATTCAAATAAATAATAGTTCGTGTATATGATTATTTCCAAAGCAATATTTAAGTTACTAAAATGATAAAAACTGAATAGAGGTAGTATTAAGAAGCGAGAAGAATGAAAATGCTAAGTAGGTCTAAATGCCGAGGGGCATGGCATGCGGCAGGGTGTTAACACAGGAACTCCAAATCCGGTCCAGAAAAGTTAACAACAGAGAGTGGTAAGCCTTCCAGCTACGCATTTGACCTTTGGGCACCTCGTAATTGCACCATAGTTACGCATGCATGGTGCCTGATGTACCTGATCCGTTTATGGTTAACATGAGTTCATTTCCTTACATCATGTTTTGTTGTGATGTGTTTAAATTACGTCTACATAATCCGCGTAGAGAGGACGTTGCGAAATTCCATATTGCATACCTATATGAAGTCAAACAGTACTAATGAAGTTTGAGTTAATGTTGATTCGTCACAATGACGAATGATAATTTTCTTTAGTTATAGGTAAAAGACAAGATACTCACAAATGTATAAAATGACAAGTAATTTGGAGAGGTTTTCTTTATTATAACCTCTACCCGGGTTTCTGTATATACGAAACCATGAATACATAAATCAATTTTGAGCGAGAGAATTACACTTAGTATTTAAGGACTCGTATGGATTTTGTTTAAGAAAGTTTCACATTTGTTTTAAATTAGCAATCTTCTTTGAAACGTACCATTGAAGTGCTTGAGAGCTCATAAGATATTAAGATGAAATTATTCCTTTTTAATAAAAAAAAGCTTTGAATCTGTAATTATAATTCCAGTTGGTTTTAATGCTTTCTTATTGTACTGCATTTTAGATAGTAAACGTAGCAACTTTCCCCATCACCTAACTCGATATCTTGCTAATACTAGTGTCAATTCATTTGATAAAATATATAATACATAATCTTTTTGGTAGAGTATAACATCCTTTAGTCAGGAAGTTCATAGTAAGACTGAGATACCGAGCAGGATGGCTCAGGCGGCATTCGGTAGGTCCGCATTCGTCAGGCCCGGGATCGATTCCCATGACCGACTTACCTGATCCTTGGGCTTTTTCTGGGGGTTTCCCGGTCGCCAGGTAGATTAATACATCCCCCAATTTTTTTGTACCTCAATTTCATTTCCATTATCATTTCACATTATCTCATCTAGTGGTCTCTTTCAGGGTCGAAATGTCGACGGATTTCTCGGCGGAGCAAGGTAGGATGATGAGTGAACCACTTCCTCCTCCGATGGGTCGGTTGCCGGTCTCGTAACCGGCTGCTGGGACCACTTCCGAACCACAGTAGGGGGAAATGTCCGTTGCCCTGGCCTACTTGGGGAGGTGTCCATCTAAGTAAAATGTAGGGACTCTACCCTCTGCACTGTCGTGTGTAACTAAAATGTTTATAGGTGTCACACAATTCCACGTTGTGGACGCCAATTTGAAGCAAAAACTTTAATGGCGAGTGAATAAGCTGGCGAGCAATGAGGTTTCTCTCAGGGTATGCGTGGATGTGTGTGAGAAGGAGATTTTAATAACACTGGAATGCCCGTTTCCAACTTATTTATTTACTGCTTCTTCTTTTAAAACATCGAAATGAGGGTTACCAATCTCTGTTTAGAGTTACTGAATGCAGAATGTTTATTGCTCGATAAACTTTATTCGTTCCTCACGTATATATGAACCGACAATTATCAAACACAGAACAGGTTGACCGCCCTAATAGGCTTCACGCCTCGGACTGCTCTCATCGCCCTGACGCCGAAGACTGCTCTAATGGCTTCCTAGCCACGAACTGGCCACATCGGCTCCACGCCGAAGACTGCTCTAATGGCTTCCTAGCCACGAACTGGCCACATCGGCTCCACGCCGAAGAGTGCTAAATGACCACAGCTGCGCGTGTGTATATGTAACTTTCACTCTCAGGAAACTCCTTCATTCAACCAAAATCCCTTTGTGGCTGTTTTGTCGCTATTGTAAATAATCCAAAGAATTTCCTATTCATATAAGTCAAGTGAGCCCCTTTAGAAATCTTCTAAGGACGCTGTTTCTTACATTGCTTTTGGCATAACACTTTCCCCACAACTGCTGGACTCAACTGGCCTTGCCCTTGTCGTAACAAAGAACCAACATTCCTTTGACATCCATCATGATTCTTTACTTCTGGCAAACCTTAATTTCGGTATCACGTGGCTACACGGGATGGCCGCCCTGTCTCCTTTCACCTCATCCTTCTTTCCAGGGTGCCCCACTTGGGGGCATAGGTACAATAGATGGAGACAGGTCGCAGTGCCGAACTCCCTCCGTAGTAATCCTAAGATAGAGATAGGCCAAGTTGTGCTAAAAGGATTTTAGAATTTGGAGTTAGACATTCGAGTTCTGAGGATGGAGTAAAACCAGAATAAAATGCATTTAGGTAATTCATCGTTAGGAGATTCAAACTCGTGAATGTGAGACATGCTTACTGCTCTGCGCCATTGTACATATATTGGTGTAGCTTTCAACTTCGTTGCTTGCTTTTTAAAACAATGTTCCACTCTTTAAAAGTGGGACTTAGTTGGATTTTTGAGGCGGTGTACTTCTTAGTAACAGTTTTGCCTCAGTACTACTTAAGATGGTTTTCAAGCGTAAATACTCTACCCCGACTGATCTTGCAGTCCGAAAGAAATCCCATTATCCAACGAGTGGATTCAGAATGATATATGAACAATCCAAGTTCTCTTGAGTAATTTACCTTTTTTGTACTACAGTGGCGTGTCATATTTTGAGTAATTTTCTCTAAGTGATTTAACATGTCGTGCCAAATGTAGGAGCAGAAATGCGAATTCACTGTCCTAGAACAATTAGTTACAATGAAACATTTCTATCTCACGCTGGCCCAGAATTCATCAACACTAATATGTAAATACGAAAGCATCACGCCGTTGTCAACTGCAATGGCGTTAATCTATCAAGCACTGGAAGTAATATCCGGAACAGATCAGGGAACAAGTGTTTGTTTAATGAGGGAATACTGGATGTGGACCCAACAGCTGGCGTCCTTCATGGACTGTTGGGTTCTCCAACTGTATCGCGACACTGTGGGAATTATATGTCAGGTGGCCTTGTTTCGTTTCCTGTCAATCTAACGAAACAATGAGGTTCAGCCGACAATTACGTGTTGCAAGCGAGCTTCGAATTGTACTACATGCCTTATCCATCTTGCAACCCCATTTCATCTGCAGGTTCACTTGACCGAAAAAAATGTTTCATTCACATGACTGCATCCTCAGACTTACAAAGTATTCCTATTCAGCTTATTATTCTGTCTACTTTTTATTTATATACATTTTCGTTATACGTGCACACATTTCGTTAAGAGGTATAAGCAGGCAAAAGTGAGTTAGATTTTTTAAAAAGTAGGTCACCCTATGATCTTTAGAAAGGCCATAATGCTTACATAATCTAGAAATACCTAATGGTACACCGCTTAAGAGTTATTAGTTTTTAAATTCTTTTTAAAATTGACAAAGAATATCTTGGAAACAAAAGAGATCGACTATGGTGCAAAAAATAGACAATCATCACGACAAATTTAAAATCAAATAGACATGTTTACATTCAAGAGAAATGATTATTCTGCTAAACTAACCGAAGCAATAATAACAGTAGTACAAACTGTTAGGTATCTGAATTATCTATGGAATATATGCACATGCAATGACCAATTTAGTTCAGAAATTCAGGCATAGTTTTCGTTTCCTAGTAACCTTCATTTCAACAAAATCTCACTTGCTTTACAGTAGAATTTCCCCCCCTTTTTGTAGTAATTTACGTTCTCCAACGTTAAGTCATATCGGACGATGAATGGAATGGGTGAAAGGATGCTCAAATGAGTTCGGTGTCCATGGAGCTTAGAGTTACTCGACATTCGTCTTTCAGGATAAGGGAAATCCCGGAAAAAACCTTATCCAGGTAACTCACCCTGACCGAGCTTCGAACTCGGGACCTCTTGAACGTCAGACACGCTACCAAGGCGGGCGAATTCCCTGTATGTCCTACTCGATTGTATAACTGGGCATCTGGAATTCATTTCAACATCCCAAATCCGAAGAATTCAAGATCTTCGGAACCCACGTGTCCAAAATGTAACTAACACATCTTGACATACATAAATGAAATACTTATTACCCGTTATTATGATCTAGAGATTCAGAAGGTTTCTGCAATCCTCCAGGATAGCTACAGTAGAGTCTACAGCATAAAAATCTTTTATTTCTACCAATAGCAAATTCTACAGCTATTTGTGCTAACGAAAAGGTGAAAAGAAAATACCAGTAGACCTAGTGTGGAAATAGTAAACATTCCTTATGATTGCCAGCGGATAGTAACCCAAACACATGTTTTATGTTAATTTTGTTTTACTTAAAATATGCAGAACTACACTGTTCAAAACATTGTATAGCAAAGTTTCTTTGACAAGAGTAATAGAGATGACCTCATTCTTGTTTTTCACTTGTTGGATTCCAAGTTTATTAGAGTTTCTGTATTATTTTTATAATAAAATACGTTCACTCCCATACAGACATAGGTTATTGAATGATTCCGCTAGAGAATCGAACCTATACCGGACCAGGACCTTTAGTTGAGAGGCTAGAGTAATGACCACTCGACCATAGAGGATGTCTAAAGTAATTGAACTGTCTACACTGAAGGAATATCAATGATTTTTACTTGGAATGAAAGGCTCGTTGTCCATCTTGCTCGTTGTCTACTGATTTAAACTAGTGAAGTGCAATAACTTAAGTATCAATGTCCCTTGAGGTTGTTTATTGCCGGACCCTTCAATTACTGTCCAAATACATCACAGCTATGGATGCCCGTCAGCGATTTTGACACTTGTAATTTGTCTTCAGCTAACTTATAATCTTTGGACCTTCGACCCTTGTTATCGGTAATTAAGGGGCTACAGTAACCCTATTTTGAAAACGACGTGGATTTTGCTCTCATCCTTTGTAATGTATTCCGCCTCTTCTGTGGATATAAGACAACAGCTGCATTGTTTGAACTTTTGTTTTCAGATGTAGAAGCTGCTCGTTCCAAGAAAACTGCATACCTCTGGATCCAGAAGCACGTGGGCGGTCCAACGTTAAGAGTGTTGCTATGATACAAATTGTTGCTGGCAGTGCTCCAGACTGGCGGGAACACACACAAATTATATAAACAAGAGACATCCGTTGGATGCAAATGCAATAGGACTAATTTTGTGTTGTTTGTTTGTAGCATGTACTTCAAAGTGAAGACCGCATGTCATTTGTGTTTATTGCCATGTCCCCCTTTTGTTCTGTGTGTACAAAACGTCAGTTCTTGAGGGGGAACTATTTTATCCAACGGATGGTTGAGATTCCAATTTGAAAACCTTTAGAAGCCTTTTCAAAAACTTTTGAGCAGCATTTGGGACACATCCCTTTTATAAATCCAGAAGTGTATTAGACAGTCGTTATTTTTTCTCTAAAGGATTATTCATAAATGTTGGATACCTATGCAAAATGAACATACATATTGAGTGAAAAGGGAACTGCAATATTTATTCACTTTTAACCCTCCTTTTGATTTCTTTGCTCATATTGAAGATTTGACTTGTATAATAACTGGTGTTATTTCTTGTTGAAGTGTAGGTCCCTTACCATTTTGTCTTATTTTTCTATTAAACATATTCACTCTCTGGAAGTAGTGAATGAAAGTGGCTAAAGACATTTCGCGTCCTACTCAGATATCGAACCCAGGCCAGATCGCAAAGGGAGTCGCAAGATACTCAGGTGTGACTTTTTATGCCGCCATGATCAAGATAAAGCTACTAGTTTAAAGTACCTAGTTTACAAATTGTGTACTGAACACAAAAACTAAACGGGAGAATAATTTCCAAGATAGAACAAGATTATTCCAAGTTTCCCAAGCAAATATCCCGACATTTATTTCATATTTAAATGCAAATGTTTCATATTTTAACATCAATAATATGTAAGGTGAACCTTACAATGCACATTTTGTATTATTTATTAAATCCCTGGTTTTATTTACACGTTTTCACAGTTTGTCAAAATAATATATGCACTTCTCATTGGTCTAGTAAAAGATTCTGCAACAACGTTGTGTTGGAAAGAGTCATGGAAGCTATATGTAGATTTTCAAAAGGACAATTAAAAGCAAATCAAAGAATAATGTACAAAAGAAGCTCTGAAGAAAGAAACAGGAATCGAGTGCTTCGAGAAAATAAAGTACCATTTACTGCTACACCAAAGCGTTAATCATAAAAAGTCTAATAAAAATCAGTTTAGTCAAGATTTTCTAAACATGGTATGAAATTGAAGATGCGCAGGAGAAAAATGAGAGGTAAGAAAGACTCTCTGTAATTAAACGGTAATAACCCTCTATGTAATCTAGAATAAAGCAAAACTCCGACAGGATTTAACTGATTAACTTACGACTATAAGAAAGTATTATAAGAAATAAATAATAAAATCTAATTTTTTAAATTAACTGAACGAACTGCTTTCAAGTCATATCTTGATTCTCTTAAAAGCTAGAAGATGATAAAATACTATGGATTTGCAACTGCGATTGAATAGAAACATTTCTATCGTCCTATTAGCCAAAGTTGACAAAGGACAGTCGCAATTAACTGAACGTTTAGCGAATTTTCTCCTGCTTTATTAAACAGCGCACTCATATCCCAAACGCCCTGTGTATAACAGCTGTTACTGAAAGTGTGAACTTGCTGTTTTTGGGGTAGGCTTTAGGGCCAGTATAGCCTCTGACGTCCTTTGTTTCTGCTGAAATCCCACGGAAACAACGGGGTGTAAGAGGGAATAGGTGCCCATAGTTGCATATTTTCCCAAGTTCCAAATTCCATAGCGGAGTTCACACCAGCTCCAGATTGTAATGAGATATCCTCTGTTGAAATCCGTCATGCACCTTGACTGCCTTACAACTGAATGTGGAAAAACAGGTGTGAAAACACGACCGAATGAGGTTACTGTATCATATCAAACGGTCAAGAGTACCTTGGGTCCTTAACTCAAAAGGTTACAAGTTCCTGAAGACTGGTCAAGGATGACGATGTTGTCATCATACATTTCCGTTAGAAATCCAAGTTTTATTTTCAGTTAAATATAGTAAAATAAGTAACTTTTAAAAGCTTTATGGGTTTAAAATTTTGATAGTTGCATTCTTATTTTTACCTTTTATACTACTTATACAGGAAGATCCTTATAAAACATTTTGGAAGACATTTCTAAAGGCAACGAAAAATTAAAATTTAGTTTCATCACCTTAGTGATATACGGAGCATCGCAGTGGGTTTTTTTTTGGGGGGGGGGGGGAGGGATTACGTTCAAGTCATATTGGACGTGAATAAATAAAATATGTGAAATGAAGCTCAAATGAGCCCTTAGAGCCAATAGAGCCCTAAGTTACCCGACATTCGTTTTCTTAGCATAAGGAAAGGCTCCGGAAAAATCTTATGCGGGTAACTCACCCTAACCAAGACTTGAACTTTGACCTCTTGAATGTGAGGAAAAAACACTATCTCCCAGAAAAAATATTGGTAATGATTTTGGTACCCTACCATCCGCTTTTGACTTATGCCTATTATAGTAATAGATTTTCATACTTAGCTTTGCAGTCATAAACGAACATTACATCTCCATTAGGTAACGTGCTTTCCTTCTTTTAAGAAGACGAATGTCGCGTAACTAAGCTCTATGTATCCTGGGCTCAAATGAATATTATTTCATACATTGTATTCATTCATCTTACGCTAACCAGTTAAAGTGATTCTTCCAGGGCACTAATATTAAAACGGCTTTCTAGTACAATTTTTAAAATATGTTTAGTTTTATATGGATCACCCTGTATAATTAGATGAAGTAATGCATTCCACTCGATTTTGAGATTTTAGTTGAAATATACGTTTTGTGACCAAAATATATTTGGAAAAGTATGTTTATGTAACATTTGTGCGCGTAAACAACATAACTATAAAATTAAAAAAGGAAAAATATGAAAATTTGTACTTAGTTTAAGCGAATTTCAAGATACCACTGAAATTTTCATAAAACTCCACTACCCACCCAAATTATTCTGAACCAAAAAAGATTCGTTATATGATTTTCTCGAAAATGATTCTAAAGTTTTTTTAAAATAACAAATGTTTCTAATACTTGCATGAAATGTAATTCTTGAATATTTTTGTGAATGACCCGTGAAATTTATTTATTCTGAATTCTTTCGGTTTAATAAACAGTAAGAATATTGCAACAACAAAAACAGATTTTGTTAGAACATAAAATTATATCAAGTAACTTTTTTGTTACGTTAAGGATTTCCGAGGAATTCTTTGTCATTGGTTTTATTTAATAACTTATTTTCTTTTGTTTGGCCATGCAAATAGCATAACATTTCAAAACAATCGTATAGTGCTCCTGTTTTTAAACATCTGATTATCACTTTAGCTTTCCTTATCCAGTTTATATGTACTTGTAATGAATTTTATGCAAAACAGAAGAATACTTATGCAAAATATTTGTTAACTGCGTGTGGAGAAGGACCTATGAATTCTATACTTCGATTTTTAATGCGGTGTTCTCTTTATTCAGTGCATTTACCCATTACATTACACCATTATTTATTAATGCTTTCTAAATGACTGTCAATTGTTTTTGAAGACAGTTTTGTCAAATTTCCAAACCACGGTAGGATATGTCCTTTAATAAATTTTAAATTTTAACATATTTTTCTGGAACATAGAAAAATTGAAACAGTAATAATTGCTAAACGTTGCAAATTTGTTCCTTCATTAGCAAGACGAAAAAGCGTGGGAGGTATCTCGTTATCTCGCGTCCGGCCAACTTGACCAAATATTGCAATATCATCCCGCGCATGTCCTCAAGGGTCCTACTTCCTGTCCTGATAGCAGAAGCTTGTTAGCTTAATAATGCAAGCACTGATATTTCACAAAGTCCAGATTTACAGCAAATCATCTTTGTGTTATCATCTGCACGCACAGAGTCCCCATTACTCAATACAACTCTCTTCGTGTTTAGAAATCCAACCAAATTACTGCAATAGCTAAACTTATTACAGGCTAGATCGACCATCGTAATAAACATTTTGTCTTGCATTTCACCTGGTCATTTTATACTCTGCTTGGAATTTAAGCAATATCTGATATGAGGTTGAAGTGGATATGAAGTGTTGGTAGAATTGATGAAAGGGCGTTGATTAGGAGACACTTGGCGGAATGAAAGGCAGAGCAAACAGGAAAAACAGGAGAATAACCACCACTTTGTCAACAAGTCTTATATACGGTCCCTGGGTTCGAACATAGGCCGCATAGTTGACTCATGAGCACTCTAAACACTCAGGCATTGCACTTTGGTGCGTCAAAGTTGACGTTTTCTCTCTCTCTCTCTCTCTCTCTCTCTCTCTCTCTCTCTCTCTCTCTCTCTCTCTCTCTCTCTCTCTCTCTCTCTCTCTGTCTCTCTCTGATTTTATCAATGTTAAAGCCACATTAATTCTATCTTACTTTTGCAAAGCACCACGTTAAGCTTTCAGCTCTGTTTTTGTCACTTCATTTTTTGTTTTGTTGCTATTCAAATTATTCCTTGGTTTACGAGTTATTAGCTTGAAAATTTTCCGGAGAATTTCAGAAATTAGTATTTGAAACGTATTGTGTACTAGTTAAAAGTAGCAAATAGTTAATTTGAAATTAAGTATCTTCTATAACTCACATTGAAAAACTTAAAATTCACTAACCTATAATATAAAAATATTTCCCTTTTAGATACTAGGTAATTGAAGTTAAACATCTGCACAGCAGTTTTAGTTTGTATACCAAGCTCAAAATAAACTTTTGAAATCGATACAATTAACCGAGAGTCGAAGAAATATTTAATATTATATTAAAACGTGGTTTATTATGACATCCTCGAACTACTGGGTGCACTTAAATTGCTTTATGTTGGTCTGAGTGATTCAAAGCAGCTATCCAAAGATCGGGGCTGAAACCCGGTCGAGACTGACGATTTTTAAATGTGCTTAAAAAGTGACAGCCCCATGTCAATAGATTTACTGGCATATAAAAGAGCTCCTGCAGTACGAAATTCCTGCACTCCGGTGGAGCTGATATAATTGTGTCATTTGGCAGTGTTGTTATATTTTAAATATACGTTTTATGAAAGGGTAGAGCCACACTGAAAAATTCAATGCCATAGCCGGTATTTGAACCACGGTTCTTCTGGTCTCCGTCCAGCCGCTCTAAAACCACTGAGCTACTATGGCCAACATGCCGACATGACATTAAATTCTCCAACTAACTCATGCTTTCCCGGTAAACCACTAGGAGTTCTCATAAACACATGAGAACTACCTTAATGGCGACTTACTATGCTGTAAGTACTTTAAGGCCCGGGCTTTATTGTTCGGACCACTTTTGGGTATAATTATGGAAATTAATTCTTCTTTCACACTAGCCATGTGTAGGACGCACTATGAAAGGGTAGAGCCAGACTGAAAAATTCAATGCCATAGCCGGGATTTGAACCACGTATCTTCTGGTTTACGTCCAGCCGCTCTAACCATTTGAGCTTCTATGGCCAACATGCCGACATGACATTAAATTCTCCAACTGACTCGTTTTTTTTCGATACTTTTTATGTTCCTATTATATGACACACAAGTTAAAGTAATCAAAATAAGATTGTTAATTTTGTTTTAAATATAATTATGTAATATTTTAAAATGTTCTTGTAGTTTCCATTTGATGCATCCATATGTGTAGAAGCGACATCCTTAGTTGCGTAGTCGCTTTCCTGTGGCATGTTTTATCCCCGCAGACTATTTTGATCCCGGTATTGCTGCTCTTTGCTTACATATACGTACTCCGTGTGATGTCTCCTAGAAGGCATTAGCTGCTCTGTCCCTTTGCTGAATCATCTATTGCATTTATTTTTAGCATTTAGCTGAAACTTAAGTTTCGTGGTACTGAATATCCTAAGGCCGACAAACCAAAAAATATTCTTAATTTCCGAATCGAATATTATCTGGAGTTCTGTTCAATTTCACATAGCTTGCTAGGGGGTGATTGTGGCCATATTGCTGAGAGAATTTGGATAGTTATGTTCTGGATGCATATTTTGCAGCATCTTTATACGTATGGACATCTGTTCATAATAAGAATTTTTGCGGCTTCCTGTACTGTGGCAGTCTGCCTACTCAGCTTACGAGAAGATCCTCCTTTGTTTAATCAGAAATTCAACGGTTTGAGAAATTGTTGGGTTAATTTATTTACAGTTAGAGCTTATATATTGGGTATAGATCTTTAGTCTGGTTCGTTTTCATTTTTCCATAGAGATATGAAATTATTAAACTCAAAGCAAAGTTTTGGTTCACTACTCTGGGTTTTCTATACAAGATATTGAAGAGACAGTGTGATAAAAGTTTATATATTTCCCACCAATCAGGATTAAATGATCACCTAAATGAAAAATAGAACGAAGTCGCTACTGAACAGGATATTTTTATTTGCTTATTCTAAGAAAAAGGTTTGCAAAAATGGATTTTCGATGATTGTTTTCAGTCATTCTTCACCTCTGTTTTCTGTGGGAATTCAAGGTACATACACGAATTAAAGATTAGATATTTGTTTTATAGCAACAAAGTTTAAATAATGGATTCTAAAGCTTGTCTTTCTGATAGAAAAATTACCACTCAATGTTATTATAATGGAACGTACATTCACAGTGATAAATATCTGATAATTTCAAACAACGTTTTAATTTGCTGTTAAACATGTGTAAATTATTTTCAAACTCAGAACACAATCATTTTACCGTAAAAATGTCCTCCTGTCCAATAATGTTCACGCCTTTGTAATTTATTCTTGTCGCGTTACAAATGGGCGGAAAGAGAGATGTGGGTAATACGTGTTGCATAACAACACGGCGGAATCGCTGGATCTGAAGAGCTGTAGCAATAAAACACCAGACATACCAAATATATACGAATGTAACATAGAAACGAATGGAGCTGTTTAACTGATGCACTATCCCTGGAAATAGTTTGTAACCTACAAACAGGATCGTGAGATGAGTTCGTACATTGCGATAATAATGGAATAGCATTGATAAAATTTATTATCAAGGGCATTTTGGAAAATTATTAAGCGTTCTTTTTATAAACTAAATGTTACATTGCAGCTTTATATATGGAGATTTTCAACTACGTTTTGGAGAATAGATAAATTCTCTTAATTTTATATAGATATGAATAAATTATGAATATTCTAATACAGTTGTCTTCAAATATTAGCTTACAAAATGCAAGCTTAGCACGTACGTAACAATTTTACTAAAACTGACTGTTTAAATGGAAAACACTGATGTGTTACATTCATATATTTTACCAAAGCATAATTTATCATCAACTTTATGAAAACAGAAGCAAAAATTTGCAGAAATTGCTCCATTATACATTTCGTTGTAAAGTCTGTCTACTCAACGCAAGTGCACGGCGGCCGCTTTCTTTGAGGAACCCTCATAATCGTTTTACAACATGGACCCTCCTCCTGACGGTCCTCTCTACAAGGTTGCAACATTTTAACATCACCGTCTTGCACCTAATGAAACAGAACAACTGGAAGTTGGAAATTTGGCAACTGAGACTCCACGCGGAGTAGATATGCAACTGTCATTTTCAGATACCGGGGTTGCTATTGGTCCCCAACGTCAGTGTTCCATTTCTGAAGTGTGGAGATAGATTTATGACGGTCATTAGTGGGCGGAAAGGTCAGGTCCTTAGAGGTCCCTTTGAGTGGGAACTGCACACACGTTAAAAAAACAGACTTTACGTGTAAGGGAGACAGACCAAAAATATCTTTACAAATGACAAATGTAAGTAATGAAAAATTCAAACCAATAAGGCATATCTCGGAAGTGATTAGTACTACAAGAAAAGTTATTGGAAATAAACTTTGTTTTACAGATGAACACTTTTTGCGTAATATGTTTTTCTCTAACTCCTAACGTTTACCAGTGATACAAAACTCTGAATGAAGAGGGTTTCTCAGGCTATTTTTTTAAAAAAACTTCAAGATATACATCTTAAATGTCACGCACTGCCGGAAATAAATTATATTTTAATCAGAATTGTTTGGTCTGTCTCTCTCTCTCTCTCTCTCTCTCTCTCTCTCTCTCTCTCTCTCTCTCTCTCTCTCTCTCTCTCTCTCTCTCTCTCTCTCTCTAAGAAAATGTCAACTTTAGAAAGGTTTTCTTGAAAAAGTCCATATTTCTTCATTTGAATACACTAAACTTTATTATTTATCAAGAGTTTTTATTTTTGAGTTATGCTAATTATACGGATAGGCACACGCTCGAACCACTTTTTCTAATTCAGGGGCCTGAAAATGTGTATTTTTGAAAGGTGGATATCGAATTTTGGTGGAGTGCAATACCGTCACTGCCTACTAGGTATATGATAGCAAAATAATCGTGTATTATTTGGAATCCTAAGACAATACAGCATGTCAGTATAATATAAAAAGTACAGTCAAAGTTTCTAAACACATTCTGTTTAAAAGAACTGGATATTACCATTAACACAAATTATGAAACCTTTTTAAGGATATTTAAATTTAAAACTCTAAATTTCAGAAGAGACATTGCAGAATTAATATTTCTATACAAAGTATTACATTAGATTGATGAGAATATTACAACAGATATATTATTTAATATTCCCAGTAAAATAAGTAAATTCAAGACGCTTTCTTTCACCTCCAGAGAAAATACAGAAATCCATAAAAGTTCACCATTACACGTAATTGTGTATTTATATAAAAACTTTGTTACTTCAATGTAGATATCTTCAGCATGTCTCTAATTAAAAAAATGTCATATTGCTTTATTAGTAGAACAGTATAATTACTAAGTAGTAATTTCGATTCTCGATACCGTCATTTATACTTTCAATACAAAATAGAATTTTTGGAGAACTGTGTAATGCCAAAAAAATAAATAAATAAAATAAACAGGTGCACAAATTTAATGCGACAAAACTTAAAATCATGAATGTTCTTATTTTTAAACGCTGCATTAGCTTCCACTTTTATAAGTAATTTTAAATAATTTGTCGATACCATGATACCTTGTATCGTGAGTATCGAGGTATCGCAAGAATCGAGTACCCATCCCCATAAAAATAAAAAGTAAAAATGCCGTCAATTAGTTATCTGCATCAATGTTGTGAACATATCTGTCGGCATGAGCAATACATCCGATAGCTGGCTATGCCTACGTAATACAAAGTCTAATTGGGATGTAACCCATGGCAGATGACGTTGCTACCGTCATTACCATGCAATCCTTGGCCAAGGCTGCAGATTTAGGTGCTGTTGACACGAGACACCGGATGTGCAAGATGGCGGTGATAACAACAAAAGACTGCTCTGTACTTCGGACAATTGAAGGTGCAACCTGATACAGTACTACGGATCCCCGCATTCTTCCTCATAAACTTCCTGTGCCACACAGGCCGCTCTGCAGATGTCTGCGACCACGTGCCTTCAATCCTGGCGTCCATCTGTCGCCGGTGTTCCAAAATGAGATGCAGAAGCGTTTTCATCATTAGTGTATTTATTATTTTTGTATGCGTATTCATACGAGTACATTTCACTGTTAAGGCAGAATCTGCAGACAAATGCTACAATATTGAAGTGAACTGAAATAAATGACGCTAATATACTTCTTGGGCCTATTAGAGTATATTTAAAAGACACCACCCCTCCCCAAATGCCCCCAAAATAGTTTTGATCTCTTCAGTTAACACTCTTCTAGAGTATTCATTTGGTGCATCCTACTGCACAGGGTTCGCTGTTGAATGCAGGAGCATGTATTGCAGTTAAACGCTTCCAAACAATGTAAGAACAGAGCTTCCGTGATGCGAGAAGTTGAAGGTGTTGAGAAAGAACAGGAATGCTCGCTATCTTCTGTTCCTTTCCTAGTTCCCACCAACACAAAGGCGCAATTACACCTCCGCTACTCGTTTGTTATCCTGGACAAAATACTTTGGGAATCAGCCGGTCCTCATTCCCAAGGTTGTCAGAACTGACCCAGTTTCACGATTTCGTATTGCGTGAAAAGCACCACTGCACAAGAAAAACAGCGCTGTCATCTAATGATCACGCTTAATAGATGTCACCTGTTTTTCTTTGCCCCGTCCCGTTCTTAATCTGCAACCTCATGAATAAAATGTTCGGTATTTGTAACACGAATTTAGGAGAATGTGCTGCTATCTGCATTTTTTACAGCCCGGAATTGGTTTACGTTGCCAAAACATTTCTCTTAAGCCTAAATTACTGCAAAGGTTCATTCCTGTCGAAAATTAAAATCAAACCTAACTGTCAATTATGAGTTAGCTAATTTGCTAATGGTATAACTGATAATATGGAACCGGCCACCTATGATAATAGCTTGCCATTTTATACATTGTAAAGCGTTTTGTCATTCAAATAATAAAACAATAACAATAATACACATGGATAAATCACTTTGAGCTAAATAAATACGGAGTTATATCTTTCTGGCTGGTCATGGGTATTTCTCAGGCATCACAATCTGACTGAGAAAAAAACTCCTTAAAATAACCACTTTTTTTGTAATTTACGTCCAACGATATCGGACAATGAATGGGATGGGTGAAATGATGTTCAAATGAGCCCAGGGTCCATCGAACTTAGAGTTACCCGTCATTCGTCTTTCAGCATAAGGGAAAACCCTGGCCAAACCTTATCCAGGTAACTCACTCGGCACCTCTGAGCGTGAGGTAGACACGCTACCACAACGCTACCGAATTGCTGGGCATTCAAATAAAATGGGAATGACATTCTCAGTAAATCTAGACACTCTGCGACAAGTTTCTTTTAATTCTTTTAATATCCATAATCCAAATTTGAATCATAGTGTCTTTCTTATTGCATCTATACAATCAACCTTCTTTTATCTCTCGTTATAGCAACAAAGAAATTTTCTCTCTAATTATAACATTAAAATTCATGTCCTCAAATATAGTAATTATGAGAATAATTTTGTTTGTTGGTAGGTTGGTTGTTAATGGCTTGAAGTGATAGATATTGAATTTCTGGTTAGCAAATTCAGTCATTTCTATAGCCTTCGTTTTTACATATATGGTTCCATTTTTGAAATCACAAGGTGATACCTCTTTTTTTTTCTTTTTTTCATTTTGCTGTGGTTCACGTTTAAGAAAAAAATAACGTATTTGAGCAGTTCCTTTATTTAATCAAATTGATCAGAAAAATGTATCGTCCATTCAAAAATATGCCCTTTTTCATGTGATTGGAAGTTTAGATAAGGGTTGCCTTCATTCGAGAAACATATTTCAGCTTAGTGGAATAACGAGAATTGACGATGTAGGGCACGTGCTCTAGATCTGAGTTTGACAGTTTAATTAGGTTCTGTACGATTAAGGAGATGGAATAACAGCACATGTAAACGTGAACACGTGCGATAGGTAAAGACGGACACAGCTGTGTGCAGCACACGTGAGGATTGCAACCCCTCAGGAAGTTGGGGGCGTCGAGGCCGCGCACGAGCCCCTTCTGCCTACACAAATCACGTCACTTGCAATCCAAGCTGTTGGAGAAAACGTGGAACAACTGTTCTCGTTGATTAGTCTATCTGTGGTTTTTATACCCTCAGCATCATGTTATAGTCGCACTGCTGTACCATGGATTTATCTTTAACAGAAACCACTCAGTTACGGCACTGATTATTCTTGTAAGAGTGAGAGGGGTACTGACACGCCTCCCATTCGTGTGCTAAGCACCAATGAACACATCACTTCAATCAATGGAATTCGCACAAATCACAAATGACAGATGTTCACTCCACGTGGAGTAATCAGTGCTTTATCTGAGAGTTATCTATTACCAAAGATAAATCCATGGCAACCGTTCGAACAGCGCGACTGTACCTATAGCTGAGGCAGCACCGTTATGTGGCATTTTATATATTAACGTAAGTGCGTTACAGTTTCGCAGTTGTAAAAAATATCAAAAGAAAGAAAACTTGCCAGAAAACGTAAGATATGTAGCGCTGTGAAATTATTAAACTCGTCTTAAACGTGACTATAGGAATTTTTGGCAAAATTCGTGCCTCGCATTCTTACAGAGCGTTCGATTTTAATATCAGATTTAACATTACTGAATAAGTTTACTAATATTAATTAGTAATTAGTAATTAATATTACTAAGCCTAGGAGTTTAATTATACAAAATTTACCATAGTATAAATAGTAAAACATGTTTCTGTGGCCTAAAATAGACAAACATTTGCAGTGTAGCATTCAAAGATATATCTTAGCAGTGAAACTTCAGTCGTTAAGTAAATTAGTAAGGTTGTGTATATGAAAAAGAGTAATAAACTGTGAAATTCATTTGTTTTGCTCTTTATTGTATTAAAATTATCAGTAATAGTTGACTTATAGCTTCTTTTTACTTCAATTTATGAGTTCTGAGTTTATAACGTGCAGATTTTCATATACGTAAAAGTATTTCCTATCGTCACAAATACTTGTACTTTGAAAACTTCCTTTGTAACTCAATTAACCAAGAAAGCATATTTTAAAACGGACAGTATAATTTGAATCTAATCCTGCAGAATTAGATAATAACTTCAATAAAAACACTTTCTCGCCATAAGGTACCAACTGTTGTAATTTTACTACAACACTCTACTTCATTTTATGAAATTATTTCTAGTTATGTAGTTTCAGGTTGCCAACATGGACAAAGTGCACATAAAATTACAATGCTTACAAACAGTATGAAAACAATTTACAGCATGGAAGTATGTGAAAAAACATTACCATAAAATAGGCGTATGATGAAAAGAACAATTACTTTCAAATGGATTTGTTGGGCTGTTTATACCTTTGGAAAAAAAAGCTATAAATGGTGCTTTAAAATATTTAAAGAGCATCTTGTAACAATAATTTAGTCTCAACTCCAACAATATTTACTAAGACAGTCGTCTGCAGTTTTGTATCCAAATAATCAACGAAGATTTATATTACAGCTTCAGTGCAAATAAGTTGTAGATAATCTGTAGAACTTGGGCAAAGTCAACATTGTGAATTTAAAACATTGGGTGAAGGTAAATTTATATTATTTTTCAGGAAACAAAATGCGATTTTTAGTTTTGAAAAGCTTAACAATTGAATACATATAAAAGAAATAAATAACAGTCTGCAAAAGTTCTTGAAGGAGCGAAAATATGATTAATATGACTATTTAGGCCCACCTCGGGTAGCGTGTCTGCCTCACGTTCAATAGGTTCAAAAGGTCCCTAGTTCGAAACTCGGTCAGGATGAGTTATCTGGATACGTTTTTTCCGTGGTTTTCACTTATCCTGAAAGATGAATGTCGGGTAACTGAGCTCTATGGGTCCTGTGCTCATTTGAACATCGTTTTACCCATTTCATTCATCGTCTTCTTTTATTTGTTAGTGTTTAACTCCCACATACGGCACCGCAGGTGGTGGCACTGATGATACACGAGATGAAGATGAAGCATCGGTGGAATGCAATGGCGGGGGAAACCGGAGTTCCTGGAGAAAACCTGCCTCAGCGCCGTGTTGTCCACCAAAAATCTCACTTTGCGGTTGTCTGGGATCGACCCCGGGACGCTTTGGTGAGAGTCGAGTAGTCCAAGCACTCGGCCACGGCGCTATATGACTCGTCTGATATGACCTAACATCGAAGGACGTAAATTTAAAAAAAAAATTATATTATGATCATATATGCATAGCTGGAGTATGGGCCATGACCAGTCAGATAATGTATTTTTGCCTAATACATTATCTGACTGGTCATGGCCCATACTCCAGCTACCTCCACAGATTCCACCTGAAAGATACAGAAAACTGCCGATGTGGAACAACCGAAACTCCGGAACATGCAGTATGGGAATGTCCACTGACAATACGACATAGGACAACAGCGATGTCGTACGTACAGGACAAGTCAATTCATGAAATAAGAAGCAGACGACTCTGGACTTGGTTTGACAAAGCGGCAAACACCTTCTCAATTAAGGCAAGGGAAGAATTCATCAATGGAAGACAACTTTAAAAACACTCTCGACTAAGACAAACTACCGGCGATGACAAATAATTAGGTTAAGTTAAAGTTAGGAATTAGAATAAGCTAATATTAGAAATTAAGTATACTTATATGTAAAGTTAATTGTAAGTACTCCTAGGGTACCTCAAAAATAAAACATTGTAAAACAAATGTATCAAAATGGAATAAAGAGTGGAACACAGTCTGGTTTGTAAAATAGGCACCAGACTCCCAGAATTAAGGAGGCCGAGGTCTTGCTGTAGAGCAAGATCTCGGCCTTTTTTTTTATCCAAACTATTGTACGTAGTTTTCTTAAATATTTAAATACATATTTATAGCGAAGAATGTTTTGAAGACTAAATCAAAGTGTACAATGAGGAACTAAAACTACCACGATAACACAAAACCTGAACTATACGATTTAATTACTCTCTCGACACTGCATATGAGCAAGAAACGAAGCCATTAATCATATCAAGCGATAGCTGGAACCGGAACTGTTTAAGAGATAGATTATTATTACTGGAGAAAGCTGTTAATAGTTATGAAGAGAGATTCGCCATATTAAACACTTAATATCTCTTCCTGATAAACTAATTTTTTCTCCGTTTTTATCTCACGCAACACTGTAATTCTTCAATTTCTAAGACACTGTAAATCACAAAGAAGTATTTGTCTATGTTTATGGGAAAGGAATCAAGATACAAAAGCATGCCATTTTAAACCAAATTAGCATTTGATTACCAAGGCAAACATCTTTTCTACTCTACTACTAATGTTTATTAAATGGGGGAAGTACTGTATTCTACGTAAAATTTCCTTAATACGCAAGGTTTTACTGGAAATATACCTACTGCTTGGGATTCCCAGAAAAAAATCTGGTTTGAAGAGCGGAAGCACAAATAAAATTTAGTTTCAGAACATCTAATGTGCCATTCTCACTAATATATTTCTGGTATTCCTAAGAAATTCCTATTGTACAGTCTGTGCAAAAATAAAATGGCCAATTTCCTTTAGTTTGTTTTTTTGCGGTGCAAACACTTGCAATTTGCAGGCTATTTTTAAGGATGCTTGCCTGGATTAAACGAAATCCGGTTAAAAGTGGTCCGGATTAACGACGTTTTACTGTATTAAAAATAAATATTCACACAAGGCTTTTATATGAATATGTTATAGAAGAGTGAGTAGAGAAAATCATTTAAATGCAAAAGGATTGTTATAGACTGTACACAGAAGGTATGAATTGAATGGCAGATTGGGGGGTGGGAGAAAGAAAATAAGCTATTCTTAGAAAATTTGGGTTAATGTCTTTGTCGCCTTCAATGCCATGCATCCTACAGCAGCCTGGAATCCGTAAACTTACACTGACAGTTCCCAGCAAATACTTTCTCAGCTAATTTGGTGCTGAAAGAAAAAACAAACAGAAGCTTCGTTTTATGTTCACATGGCAGGAGATTTCCACAGAGATACTCGTTCAGAATTAAAGAGATATTTTATAATCGTCAGCCGATTCCTAAAAATTCAAGTGGTTCCCATTAGATCCAGATGCCGAGCATCACGCGTGCCATCTGACGACAAGCAGAGGATAAACAAGAGAGCGGCGTATGGAATTACAGCCTTTCGGCGAGCACAAAGCGACTTCTTCAGTGCTAGTGGTAAATATTATTCCTGCTATTTTTGGCCCCCACCTCTCGGAAAGCTCCAGCATTCATTTGTAAGAGGAGTGTGAACAATAAAGACTGCACCCATAAGCTTCAAAATATACATCCAAATCCCATTTAATGACCAAACATATGGTTCACTTTTCATGGTTATCTTTCCCAAAGAAAAATGACATTTGTACAGAGAATTTCAACACTAATCCGTTATTTAACGCTTGAGCTACGTAAAGAAATAATAAATATGTTGGAAATTAATTGTTCTTCCACACTAGCCGAGTGTAGGACGAACTTTGGGTAGGTAAAACTCAAACGAAAAATCCAATGCCATAGCGTGGATTTGAACCACGGGTCTCTTGGTCTCCATCCGGTTGTTCTTAACCATTGAGCTACCATGGAATATGCCAGCATGACATTCTCCAAGTGACTCGTATTTCTCTCGGTGAACTACTAGAAGCCCAATGCATCAATTGACCTAATAGTGGTCTAATTATGAAACCTGGGACTTTAGTACTTAAAAGCTTAGTAAGTCGTCACAAAAGGTATGTATCAAGTTGTATTCAAGATTTCCTAATGGTTCACCAGGAAGTTGCAGAATTTAATGTAATGCTGACATGTTGCCTTAGTAGATCAATGGTTAAGAACAGCTGGACAAAGACCGGGAGATCCGTGGTCCAAATTCGGATTGAAATGAAATGAAATGTGTAGTGTTTAACGCCCGCGTTTACTACATACGGCATCGCAGGCGATGACATTGATGATATAGGAGATGAAGATGGAGCACCGGTGGAATGAGATGGCGGGGGAAACCGGAGATCCCGGAGAAAACCCGCCCCAGCGCCGTGTTGTCCACCACAAATCTCACTTTGCGGTCGCCTGGGATCGAACCTGGGCCGCCTTGGTGAGAGCCAAGCGGTCTAACCACTGAGCCACGGCGCGGTCCTAAATCCGGATTGAATTTTTCAGTCTGACTCTACCTATCCAGTAAATATATTTTTGTCTAGCATTTTTGTTGTTGTTCCATTTGCACCCCGCCTTTAACTGCAATGGTCATATCGACGGCCGTTCTCCTTTGGAACATATCGAAAGTGTTAACTCGTATTCGTTGGGTTTTAATCATTAGATATCACACACACACATACACACACACACACACACACACACACACACACACACACACACACACATTCGTACTCTCATTCATATTTCCAGACTCTGGGGAAGGTGAGGAATTATCGTGGTCGGAGAAGAACCCCCATTCCAACCGTCAGGAATCGAACCCGGGACCCCCAGAATAGCAGGCAGGTGATCTACCGACTGATTTACGGCGCCAGCCTCTAGCAATTGTGTTTGATAAATAATGGAAACAAAAACATAGTTGCCAACTTCTTGAGGTGGTAAATAAGCTGATCGCGATAAACATTTCAGATGAGCCTAATTCTTCTCTTCAGTTACATAATTGAAATAATCTGCTGTCATTTCTGGTTAATGGGGGGAAGTATTTGCAAATGTCGGTGCGTTTACTGTTGGCTGGTCATGCATAGGAGCAAAAAGTGATGTGGTACCATTTCAGAGTTGAACAGTATCAGCCCAAAATAATGTCATTATAACAAGTGACGAAATACAGAAGTTAGGCGTTGAAACTTAAGTACTGCCTGGCACAGCAAAGAAAGTCTCCGGAGAATGAGACGCACGGGGTTGGAGAAGGATCCCACACCCTCCCTCAATAGGTTTATGACACCCCAGGTCACTTCAGTTACAGACCATTCAAAATTATTTTGACGGCTTCTATTTTGTGAATATACCTTCTCCGTTTTAGAATACTAAATGAATATGGTACATTTTAAATGGTTCTGCTTCTTGTGTAGCATGCGTTCTCTGTCACACATGCGCTGTCCTTGTCCCTCTGTGCAAGGGTGGCATATTCCTCTCAGGGACTTACTTTGCGTTGGTGGACAGTAGGCATACAGATTAACTACATTAGACCACACAATTCATATTGTTTGAAACAGATACAAAATTATAGGAGAATACGCAGTATTCTTGAGTATCCAATGTATACCTTTAATACACCTTCACTTACAACAAACTTTTCGTAGTATTTATGTACTATATTACTCACGTACTTATTTCTTCTATTCACATTGCATTACTTGCAATAAATGTTTTACTATAAATAATCCCAAATAAGCAATGCGCTGATAAGAAAAATTAGTCCCAAATGGAAGTCATGTCTTCGTAAAACATTACTCTGCAAAATTATCAGATGAAACTGTTATGATGTTTCTTTGGCAAAAATTGTGTATTCCAATGATTTACGGAACAGTTATGAATAGAACTTCGCAGGCTATTTATTCTATTGGTCACGCAAATATTTTAAGTATAATTAGAGCCATTTTGAACAAATAAGAAAACTATTTCCATATAAAGGATGGCTTTTATGCGTATGTATTCGATCTCATTTTCAACCCTCCTATATGAATGAGGGATCAATGAGCCCGCTCCTCCCCCTCCCAAATATCTTCTTTCCTGAACATAATTTGATACGAAAAACACTCCCAAACATTTAACTAAAGTCAATCTTAATTTTTATTTTTCAAATAGAAATTTTCTCAACTCGAAACATGGCAAGCTTCAAAGATGTTGGTTATATTCTGCGGATATTAAATCAATTTGCCAGTTTTCACTGTTTCCGCAGAAAGAACAGTTGAAGACGTATTTGAATACCACATCTGAATCACGATTTAATGGACTTACCTAGCTATCAATTCACTGTGTAATCAAATGTCTGTCGAGGTCAAACGATATAGGACATGGATTTTTTTGTGGGGGGAGTAAAAATCCTTAGTATAGCTACTTTCGGAAGGGAAGTAAAGCTGGTGCTCAATGGGACGCTAAGAACCACAAATAAAGAACTCAAAATCACTGAAATGCGTTTGCCAGTATTGCAAGAAGACTTTGATTTTTTATTATGAACATCTTTATTTTCTAACTGTTTTCACAATTTTAAATTAAATGTGTTTATATAATGAAAAATGTAAAATTTACTTTATAGAATAGTATTTGTCTAGCTATGCTACAAAAAAAGTGGAGATTCAAAATAAACTCTAGACAACTGTATGGATTTATGACTATCTCATTTGCCAGTGTTCTATTTTTTTATATAGGTTCGTCTCTCTCTCTCGTACCATCTACACCCCTCACATGAGTTGATTTCATTAATCATCAGTAACTCCCTAAGATGCCGTGAGACGCGCCAGTGGGCTTTCCAAATGACGAAGCATTATTGTTTATTTACGAGACCGAGGTAGAGGATTTAAATTTAGAACGGACAGCTGGGGGTGCAGTCGGATACTTGAGCTGCACCCTCGTTTCTTAAAGTTTATGGTACACCACGTGTAGTATAAAAATAGGAGAGTATATATTATGCCGAGATTTGAAATAGGGAAATGGGAAATATCTTTGTCAACATTAAGCAACATTAAAATAATCTTACGTAAGCATTTTTGGAGAAATCCTATGAAGAATACTGTAAAGACTGTCGTTTGTTTACATAACCAGTGTTGCATTTAATGGAAAAACAGTGTTCTGTGAAATGAATATGGATATTCAGGCAATAGGTATCGAAAGTATTAAGGAGTTTGAAATGACAAGGAAGATTAAACAGCGAAATTTATTTCAGAAAAAAATATTTATTTTTGTACAATATTAAAATTAGAATTTTCTTATCAGTGTAGATCCAATACTTGTTTAACCATTTTTTTTAAATGGCACTACATCTGCCATTATGAATTCTCGATCACCTAGTTTGTATATCCTTTGGGGTAGAGACGTAAATCTTAGCTTATATTTCACGGGAGGTAAAATATAGACTACATGCTCTGCTCTACAAATTGGTATCACTACTAATGTACGTATGTTAGCTTAGTGTGTACGAACCAGTACGAACCATATGGTTGGTTTGTTTCTTTATTTCAATTTGTTCTCTCTGTCTATCTCTCTCTCTCTCTCTCTCTCTCTCTCTCTCTCTCTCTCTCTCTCTCTCTCTCTCTCTCTCTCTCTCTCTCTCTCTCTCTTTTGTGTGATTTATGTCCTCCAACGCTTAGTCATATCGGATGGTGGATGAAATGGGTGAAATCATGCTCAATGCGTCCGGGGTCCATGGAGCATAGAGTTACCCGACATTCGTTTTTAGAATGGAAACCCCCGAAAAAAAACCTTATCCTCGTAACTCACCCTGACCGAGATTAGAACTCGGGACCTCTTGAACGTGAGGCAGACATGCTACCATCTACGCTACCGAGGCGGTTTTTTTTTTTTGTTTTTTTTTTGTTTTGTTTTTGTTTTTTACTTCGAGCACCTTTTCCTGTAAATAACGCTTTCTAATATAATAGATGAATAACACTGTCAACCAGGGTCATCCAGCTCGCCTATGTACCATAGGTGGTAGTGTGTCTGCCTCACGTTCAAGAGATCCCGAGTTCGAATCTTGGTCAGGTTGAGTTATCTGGATGAGGTTTTTCCGGGGTTTTCCCTTATCCTGAAAGATGAATGTCGGGTAGGATTTCATTACGGAAGGGATTCGGTACATATAAGCTCGAGGGTATCTACCAGGGCAATCCACACAGAGTGAAGACTCACCGCCCCTCTGACGACCAGGGAGTTACCGAGCTGTCCCAAAAGGGCGCCCGGCGCCTCCGTGGGGCTTTCCATAGGGCAAGACCTAGAGACTAACAAGCCCCACATCGCCAGTTACGCGCGCCAGCCCCAAAGGGGAAGGCTACCGATTAACCTCGGTAGGGCCGCCTGGTGATCTAGCACACCTTCTACTAGCTATGCTGACTGGTACGCGGGAATGGTACGTAGGCCACTATGCAGGGCCCATTGTTGCTATACCCCCAAGTGGGGGCACCGCCGGGAGGAAGGATGAGGCGAAGGAGACAGAGCGTGGCCGACCTAAGGAGCCACGGCAGTGTAGAGGGCAGGGTCCCTACAGTTTACTTAGAGACTTCCCCCGACAGGCCAGGACAACGGACACGCTCCCCCACAGCGGGACGGCAACGAGCCCAGCAGCCGAGCCCCAAAGGTCCCAGGCAGACAATCCAAGCCCCAAAGGTCCCTGGCTGGCGGTCCCGAAATGGTCCCAGCAAAGGAGCGGAGACCGGCAACTGACCTACCGGAGGAGGAAGTAGTTTACCACAGAGCATATCATCCTGCCATGCACCGCCAAGACACCCGCCGACACTTCTATCCTGAAAGAGACCACCAGATGAGAGATGATGTGAAATGATTAATGGAGATGAAATGGAGGGACAGGAAATTCGGGGGATGTAATTAACCTACCCAGCATTCGCCTAGCGATCCGGGAAACCCCCGAAAAAACCATGAGTCAGGTAGGTCGGCCACGGGAATCAAACCCGGGCTTCCCGAATGCGGGCCACAGACCGCTCGGTATAATATCGGGTAACTAAGCTCTATTGAACCTTGGACTCATGAGCATCATGTCATCCATTTAATTTATCCCCCGATATGACTTAACGTTGGGGAACAATTAAAAAAAAATAGGATTCATATCAGTGTGCTGGAATTTTGCCCCGCACGACTTCCTTTACATGCAAATAAAACTGACAGAGCTGTCAATTTTAAGCAGATTTAAAACCATCAGGGCCGGGTTTGAACCTGCGACCTTGGGATCAGTAGGCCAACACTAACCGAGTCGCTCAGAGCGACTTGATTACGGCGAGATACATATATAATTACACAAAAAAACCCTAGCTGTTTATATAACTCTAAGATTCATTACAACAGTGTAGGATTTCACATATGCAACAGATAGCATAGGAAATGCATGTTTTCGTTTGTCAATTATTTACGAACGTGGCTCAACTAATTTTAAGATTGTTATAGCAGTATATTTTTTGAAATACTACATCAGGGAGAGTACAGTAATTTATATAGGAAATACAGTAAAATTTCAACTAGTTTTACACAGTTACAGTAATGCAAAAGTGTTACACCGTTTGTGATCTAATTAAAGAAAGATTTTACAGATCTGGAACAAAACTGTATTGTCTCTGAATCTTGTATATAGTTATAGGCTCTGTTGCAGAATATTCTATGAGAGTAGACTTAATACTAATTTTAAAACGTAATCATAATTTTAATGTATTTGGGATTAAACAGTGATAGCGAACACCTCTTAACAAATCAGGTTAACATTGGGCATGTAAAGAAATGTAACATTAAAACTATGTAAAATTGGATTAAGAACGTCCTGAAGTCAAAAGAGAATTCACTGCAGTACACCTTTTGTCATTTAGGTTAATTGGGGAATCAAAATCAACTTCCACGTTGAGGATACATCCGAGGATACATGTAGAAACTGACAATTTATGAAAATACGCAATAGTGGCTTGTAGGTTACATTAAATGGTTATGGGTTACTTTTCCTTACGATGAAGGTGTGCCTAATAGGGAATACCATTAAATAACATTTTATAGACTATTATAATTACAAATGTAATTTTTGACAAACGTGTTGAATTGCTCAAGTGTTTTATTTCACATTAATGTTGCCTCTATGTGTTACGATTTAGCAGTAAAACCAATTTTCAATTTCTTAATTCATTTACTTTCAAAAGTTGTTGTTCCTTTGTTTTTTCAGATATTGTTTTATCATTGCCCTAATGAATGTTTTTGTTCAGCATGTAAAAATGTAATTTTGAATAAACTTCATGCACTTTCCTCCTACGGCATACACATTTTTTACTTAAGTGTCTTACTTTTCAATGACAAATAAGGGATTGAAAAGCATAAAAAAGACATATTACTGGGTATCTTAATATATATTGAAGCTGAAACCTTTTTATGGTGCAACATATAATAAAGAATATCGGAGAGAATTGCTCTTGTACTGCGACTCATGTGACAATTGACTGTCTTCTTCCTTTTTGTGTAGTTTATTTACCCAATTGCGATTACAAGCAAAACACTAAACACTTACCGATATTTACACTGTTCTAAATTATTTGCATTAAAAAGGACTTCATCGCAGATGAAAGTAGATTTATTATAACACATTCTGGGAAGCAAAACAACAAAGCCAGTGAATTCAATTGTGCTTCTAACGTTTCAAGTGCTATGTTCTGTGACTGGCGCTAGTTGAGATTGCTTACTTCCCTGTTGTAGGATGCCATCTGTGAACAATTAACTCACACTAAAAATGCGGCAACTTGAACCTTATTCTTGCATAAGGAGGCTAAAAAGAAAATACCATCCCATGTCAGGGTTTAAATTGTGGACAGGTTTTACAAAATTACAACTTTATCGCGATAGAAGAACAGAACGGCTGCAATTACTTGCTAATCTTTTCTAATAGTGGAAAATGAATAAAATAAAGTTTCGCTGTATGACCTCCAAGAAATTGATATAGAGATTTCATTTGAGGACCTCAAAATAAAAAGAAGTTATTTACCTAAGTTCAGTAGCTTACAAAGACGCGACCTTAGGGTTTAACATAAAAATCCCCCATCCTAAACTACCCTACACATGGACACCGCTTCGTATTTTCTCAAAAATGGCTCTTATTATTCTGATTAAAACTCGTATGCAAAAATATAACTTCGTGTTAATAAAATGGTTATTTTTAATTTTCTGGAAATAGTCTATGAAGTTTTCTTTTTCCGGAACTAGTTTCATATCATTTGTACCATAAAAGAAAGAAACTTGCTGTACAGAAAATGCAGGTCTATTTAAAATTCACGATTTACTTCAAATAAATATATTGTAACAACTGCCATTTCCTTCGTATGGTTTGAAGTTACAATACTTTTGTCATTTTTTAAAGTGTTCGTTGTTTCTCGTGTTATCGTGGAAAGAGTAGACAATTTCATTCAATATAGAACCCACTTTTAAACATTTTGCTATAATCTCAGTTCCTTCTGTACAGTAAATGTGAAACAATTACTGCACACATTTTATCGTGGTTACTAAAGCGGACAGAAAGCTATGCAAGTATTGTATAAATGTTCCATGAGAGAAGTAGCGTATCGCTCGCTGCTAATAAAATATCCGATGTGATTAATGATTATTTATCAGCTTCCGTTGACTCATTCAAAACATCTGTTGTCATCGTGATGGGATATTACTCGACGGCACACCTGGTCGCAGCTTTCGATAGGAAGTGCTGATAGGTACCACAGTAATTATTCTCAGCTTTCATTTTCGTGTGTAATATCGTAAATGACGCGGTGTTTAGTATTTACAATAAAACTCATAATACTTACCTTTCATATAACTTTCATTTGCTTAGAAGTTATCTACAATGCTACAAGAAATCTTTTATACTTCATTTTTTTTAGTAATTTTATTATTATACACAAAAGCTGTGCTTTATTAACCTTCTCATATATTACAGAAAGACTGAAAACGTCCTTTAACATGAATAATGTTACAACCCTATTGTTCTCTTATAAAATTTAGTTCAAGGATATTATAAATCGATTAAATAGGTCTGAGAATTGTTTAAAGTATTTACTTTACTGTTCATTTCACTAGAAATCTTTGTTTTTTGACCTATTTCACATAGGGCATTTATACCGTCCCTAGTTAAAGAGAATAGAACACATTCTAAAGATGTCATCAATAGGTTATATACTATCTACAGAAATCTACGTTGACTCCCTCTCCCTCTTTAATTGGAGATAATACGCGCGAAGACAAAAAGTCTACTTTGCGCCATTTATCCTACGCCCGCCTCGGTGGCGTAGATGGTAGCGTGTCTGCCTCATGTACAAGAGGTCCCGAATTCTAATCTCCGTCTGGGGAGTTATCTGGATAAGGTTTTTCCGAGGGTTTCCCTTATCCTCAAAGACCAATGTCGGGTAACTCTAAGCTCCATGATCTCATTCGAGCATCATTTCACCCATTCCATTCATCGTCTAATATAACAATGTTGGAGGACGTAGCTCTCGAAAATTGCTTATATACCGAAATAAACAAACACCAAATGTAATAAATAATAATAATAATAATAATAATAATAATAATAATAATAATAATAATAATAATAATAATAATAATAATAATAATAATAATAATAATAATAATAATAATAATAATAATATAATATATATTATAAATAATATATAAATAATAGATAATAAATATATTATTATTATTATTATTATTATTATTATTATTATTATTATTATTATTATTATTATTATTATTATTATTATTATTATTATTATTATTATTATTATTATTATTATTATTATTATTATTATTATTATTATTATTATTATTATTATTATTATTATTATTATTATTATTATTATTATTATTATTATTATTATTATTATTATTATTATTATTATTATTATTATTATTATTATTATTATTATTATTATTATTATTATTATTATTATTATTATTTTATTACTGCCAGCAGATATGTTTATATGAATTGCTCATTTTATTAATATTACAAAATATGTTTTGTATGTTATGCAATTAAATATTGAAAACAAAAATTTAAACACCTAATAATTTGTATAAATATTTACTTGGACATAAAGGTATAAAAAGCATTGCTATTTATCTGTCAGAATTTATGGTTTCAAGTCAACAGTACAGGCTCGTCAGTCAAATATGTTGATAAAATTTGTAGATTTTCATAATTGGTGTTAATGTAATGAATCAATTTCCTGAGCGCGTAGGTCTTGGTCCACTTAGGCTCCTTCTTTCCAGATATTTTGTCCAGTGGCAATGGCATGTCAAAGTGTTCTCACAGAAGTCCTAATGGTGGCTGTGAAGAATTGGCCATGGCAACAAGCCCAGGACTTTTTTAAATCACACATAAATGTTCTTAAATTTGTATGAATGTGTTTCAATTTGTTAAATTTAAGTATTTTGGATATTAAAGAACTCATTACTATATAGAAATCCTCATAAAAAGGAGGTGACTAAAAGAAAAAGTATGCAACAAAAGTAGTTTCATTAAGAAAGATTTGGTGTAAGTGTATTAAAACATTGGCCTAAGCAGAATATTTTATTTTTGTTTCAGACGACAATCAAGGTGTATGCTCGATGTTTAAGACCTGACATTGAATACAAAACACTGAGCATCACTTTCCAAACGACTTGTCGAGAAGTGGTTACATCCCTGCTTAACAAGTACAGGATGCGCCATCGTGACCCAAACCTCTTCTACCTGACCATGGAGGTCACCGTCAGGAAGGCAGGTCAGTGTTTTCAAATCTGCAGAATTTTGTAGTAAATGTGGAGAATATCAGTGAGTTAATATAATTTTGAGTCGAACTAACAGCTGATGATGTTAGGAAGATCCTCACGAAACGTCTTCTAGGTAAATACTAGCAATAAGTGGAGCATTGAGTATTAGTTTGACTCAAAATTATATAAATTTTGTGCTTCATTGTATCATATTCCTTACACAATGGAATCAGTGAGTTAACTAGATTTTGTTGGTGCAGGAGTAAGGACGGTGCTTGTTCTGGATGAAGAAGCAAGACCAGCAGCTCTACAATCATGCCACCCACGTGGTGACTCTCGTTTCTCCTTGCAGACAAGGCGAGGTGGACTGGTTAAGATATACGACAGTGTCCTGATGCCTGGGGTTAGTACCTTATAAGTAAAACTCATATAGCTTGGAAAATGTAAATTGCAACAACATGAACAAATTGATATTTATGTCAATAAATGTCTCTACTTCCATATAGCAAACACTATAATTAGTTCCACAGTAAAGAGGAATTAAACAGTAATGTAGCATTTATGTAGATCTCTCTGATCATGTAAGAAGTTCAATGGCTTTAAATAATATTTTGTAATTGAAAGAAATTTATATTACAAATTTAAAATCTTGCTAACATTTTGAGTGTATGTAAAAAGGTGCTCAATTTATTTTGCAGTTTTAACATTATGATTTTCTCATTCGCAGTGTTGAAAATTACTTGTTTTTCATATAAGTGGTTGTCACAAGAAATACCTAAATAATTGTTAAATGCTGTATTTACTAAAATACGTTTTTATCAAAGTGATTAGGATTACATTACAAATATTTTGGAGCCAAATTTGAATATTTAGAAATATGAAAACCATTTAAAACACTTATTGGTTGTGAATAAACCTTGACAGCAATACCTATGTAGTAAGTAATGTCACTGAAAATATGGCATTTGTTTCATTTAGTAGATCATAATATAGTTAAAAGTATTAACTCTTCATAGAGAACTAGCTTTTTGAACATAGAGATTCACACAGAAGTAATTTTTGATTTGTAAATGAACTGCACATCCAAACCTCATATGTTTCCTTTACATTTCCTGACCCAAAGACTTAAACACTTTATTAAGTAATTTATAATTTTTACTTTCGGTAATTCACTTATACTAATCTTGATGTTTATTGCTTTATCTTAGCTTTAATTTCTGTGTTATTTATCCAATGAGGTTTGCTGTCTCTTCTTTGTACACCACACTACTTCTGCTGATCTAAAGTAATTTAAAAACCAAATTTTATTTTTCGTCAGTGAAATTTCTGCACCTAATATACTGTTAGTAGATCACTGCAGTTTATGATTCTATTTTGCCATTACCACATTATCAGTGCTGCACTTACGATAGTCAATACACTTTTAAACATGTAATAATTGAAAGGTTTCATTGATTGATGATACTTAATAAGTTTTTACCACATGTCAAAGAATTTAATCTCATTTGTCAATTGTACGTCCACTTAAAGCATTATGAACATCCGTTTATTTAAATTAGAAGTGAAAACTGAATCGATTAATGACGAAAACAACCATAATATTTTAAATTTTTTGGAAGATGTTTCAAAGGCTAGATTCCTCCATTGACAAGCAGACCTCAGATGATCTTGGGTAGTGAAGCTGATCCATCCATAGAGTCCTGCCTCGGTAGCGTAGATGGTAGCATGTCTGCCTCATGTTCAAGAAGTCCCGAGTTTGAATCTTGGTCAGGGTGAGTTACCTGGATAAGGCTTTTTCCGAGGTTTTCCCTTATCCTGAAAGACGAATGTCAGGTAACTCCATGGACCCCAGGCTCATTTGAGCATCATTTCATCCATTCCATTCATCGTCCAATATGACTTAATGTTGGAGGGCGTAAATTACAAAATTAAAAAAATAAATAAATAAAAGAAAATCCATAGAGTGCTCTGGTGGTGGTTCTAGAAACTTGACCAATGAATGAATGAACCTTGGGGAATATCAAAATTGGAGCCCATGTTGTTGCTCTACTAGATGATTTCTGTTCCTGTGTTGTCAATTCTTTCTTTCCTGTTAGCATTTTAATATCTGGGGCATGATATATTTTGTGATTCTTTGACCAAAACTTGGTGGCAGTTACTTATTTTTTAGATGTTTGTATTTTATGTATCTAAAACGTTTCTTGGTCATTGTCCCAAATTTCTCATATAAATGAGGTTGCAGTTATTGTATTCTGCTTGATAAGTTCCACAATTTTTATTCAAGGGATGCTGTTTTAGTGATAGACTAGTGAATAGCTAAAGACAGTATTCCTTCAAACAATTTATGAAACAGTATGCAATAACTCAAATCCGTCCAGGAAATGCAAAGAGAAACTTGGTAAGGTACAAGGAGCATATGCTAAAACACGTATATGCAGAAAAATCAGCAATTATCATCAATTTTTGGACACAAAATCACCACATTAATTACACTATTAAATCTCAGAGTACTGTCAACATGGGAAGAAGCTTTTCACAAGAACAGTCTTCAATTTGGGTATTCCCCAGTGAAAGATTGTACAAGTTCATAGAACTATCACCGAAAAGTGTACAAGTGGATAAACTATATCCAACGTTCCTTAAATAATGAAGGAAACAACTGCAAAACATGTTCTGAGAAACTGAAAAAGTGAATTTATTTTGTCATTAATGAACTCATATTTTACTCTAAATCAATTTCAACATCACTGTGTTTGAATTTGAGGAACCTTCCCTAACACTTAAAGCAGTAGTAGTTCACAATTTTTTATCAACAGAACAAACACTAATTGAAAAATAAAGGTTTTCAAAACTCCAGAGAACTCTCAGAAGGAGAAAAAATAAATTTCATCAAAACTTCACATATTGCAATGAATTTTGAAATTCTCTCTGTGGATGACGTAGTAAAAATAACTAAATTGCAGCACGACTGACAAGAAAATAAAGGAACAGTTTCCAGCCACAAGTGGACATACAGTTGGCATTGAAGACGAATGCCTTTGAAAGATGTTTCAAATGAAAAATGGTGTCACCAGTCCATTCGCAATTTCATTATGTTACAAAGTTCCTCTGTTTATAAACACTTCTAATAACTTAACATGCAATATTCATTAAAATTTATACATTATAGTTGGTCTAATGGCACTCTGTTGTTTTATTATTACAGTCACAATACAAAAGTCTACTGATCTCAGACAGGACAACAGTGGACGAATTGATCCAAATCTTGCTCAGTTGCTACAACAGCAAGGAGCGTGTGGAACAGTTCTCTCTCTACGAGGTATGCCGCAGTCAGGAGTACCAGCGAAAGCTGCATCCTGATGACTGCCCTCTCCAAGTTCAAAGCTGCTGGTCAAATCCAAATGAATTCCATTTTCTCATCCGTCGAAATCTTGATTTTAGACCTCGTAGAAAGGTGAGCCATTTTATTAATTCCTACTACTGGGTAGCCCCAAGAGTTGTATTAAGTCAAAAATCTTTTTGTTTATGTGAGAGTGGTCAATAATATGTCAGAAGTGTTGTTAAACATTATCATTGCAAATGTAATTAGAAGTTATACAGATACATGGATGATTAATATGACTGCTTACATAAACTCAAGAGAAAATATGCATCAGAACAAGATTGTGTTTTAAGCAAAAAATAAAAATGTATCGATGTAGAGTAGATTTTTAAGTTAAGAGCCTCTTGTATAACTGTGTAAGTGTAGTTTATTTGACACATATATATTTTGACATTCCAGAATCCTTGGACACCAGAATTACCATCAATCCCATGTTCTTCAAGACAGAGTCAACAGTCAGCTGAAAATCAGCAGGGTGAGACACCAACAAAGAGCCTCACCAGCACATCATATTCTGATTATGAGAACTATTTCTACATTTGAACTAAAGAGGAATGAATCTCAGAACAGTAAGTTTAATCTGAATAATAACAAACTATAAATTATAAAGGCAGGTCTTCACTGGCTCAACATAGTGGTTAATGTGTGTCACTACTGACCAAATGTTACATATCTTGGTTAAACCAGCAATAGGAGACATGTTGAGTGCAGTTTGTATTTAGCTGGTGTCACACCTAACTTCACCCAGACGTGATAGTGTAGAAAACAATTCATTGCTTTATAAACGAATGAAGGAAAAGACAGTACAACTTATTAATGCATACCGAGTAGGACGGCTTGGGCAGGTTTGTCGGTGGCCTGCACTTGGAAGATCCTGGTTAAGGTTTGCTTTCCATGGTCAGTCTACCTGACCCATGGTTTCTTTGGGGGGGGGGGGGGCGGGGGTTTCCTAGGTCATCAGGCAAATGCTCGGTAGGTTAATTACATCCTTCGAATTTCCTGTCCCTCCATTTCATCTCCATTAACATATCACATCATCTCTCATCTGGTGGCCTCTTTCAGAGCAGACATGTTGGCGGGAGTCTTGGCGATGCATGGCAGGATGATGTGCTTCTTGTATAATCCAATTATCTTGAGGTGACAGATGTATAAATATGAATATTGAATTAAATAGTATATTATCAATTCCGAAAGGAGAGTTTGAGCATGATTTATACATGTGGAGCCATTGATGGTACATGCGTCAGCTACTCCACAGGTACATATATCCTTCATCTGTTTTCAGGATTGGTAACAGACTAATTCATTTAGCGTGCCTCTTAACTCGGCTGCCACCTCAAGAAAATTGGACTGTAAACATATCCTCCTCCAGTAGTGGTCTGTGGTCTCTGAGCCGGCCTAGTGGGCCGTTACTGGTCCACGGTGGTGGGATATCAGTTGTACTGGCCTACCAGGAAGTTTCCAACTGACCAATATAGGCATCATGTGCTCTGCATTATCCTGACTCCTTGGGTTGACATCCCTCTGTCTCCTCTCGCCTCATCCTGCCTCCCAGGGATGCCCCACTTGGGGCATAGTCACAATAGATGAAATGTGGTCAACATACATAATTCCTTCCGTAGGATTCTATTCTATCTATCCTATTAATTAATGCATGCATATGATGTATCCCAGAACAGTAACTTCACTAAAAATTTTTTACATTTGTTGTTTTGAAACTTTCATCCAGTACATTAGGCTTGTGTAAAAGTTTGCAGTGACAAGAAAACGTAAAATTAAGCGTAACTCTTACCTCAGCTGACATGGCTGACCTGAAAATTTGTCTCCTGTTTTGCAGTTGATAGTGAAATTACAGTCAGGAAGAAATTTATATTCTTCTGACATTCTTAGAAAATTCTTGAAACCAAATCTATCCTCAACTTCCAATTTAGAACAAGGTATTATTTACATTCTTTTTATTAAATTTAAAGGGAGTCGATTAATGACACTAAACAACACTTACTTTTAAATTTTTCCGGAACATGTTTCAGAGGCTTTGCCTCTATCCTCAGCCGGCCATCGACTGGTTCTCATTGGTGTAGTTGACGATATTTTGTCACAGGTCTCCTCTGGTGGCGGTTCAAGGAACTTGTTGAACAAATCTTTCTGGGGAATGTCGAAATTGAATACTTTGTTCCTATTTTTTGAAATGAAGATTTGTTCCCATGTGGATAGTTCTTGTTTTCCTAATGTATGTTTTAGTAGTTTTGGTTCTGGATTTATGCTGTGGTTTTTTTTCCCAAAAATGTGTGGCAACTGCTGATTTTTCTAATTGTTTATATTTTATGTTTCTAAAGTGTTCCTTTGCTCTTGTTTCTAAATTTATTTTGGTTTTTTCAATATAAATTTGACTACAATCATTGCATTCAATTTGATATATACCAGATTTTTTGTTAGATGGAATGGCATCTTTGATGTTTGAGCAAATTAGGTTTTTTAAGGAGAAATGGTTGACTGGTGCTAACTTTATTCAGTTTTAATGAAAGCACTGGGAAACGCGATGTGGGAAAACTTTGAACATAATTATTTGGCAGTACTAAGCAAAAAAAGGGAAATTCACAACAAAGGCTGCTGAGAGAAAAGTTTTAAAATTCAAAATTAATAAGCAATACAAAATTTTGGATGATATAGGATTAAAACTTTACCAACTTTATTCAGTTTTAACGAAAGCGCTGGGAAACGCTATGTGGGAAAACTTTGAACATAATTATTTGGCAGTACTAAGCAAAAAATTTAACCATTTCTCCTTAAAAAAACCTAATTTGCTCAAACATCAAAGATGTCATTCCATCTAACAAAAAATCTGGTACATACCAAATTGAATGCAATGATTGTAGTCAAATTTATATTGGAAAAACCAAAAGAAATTTAGAAACAAGAGCAAAGGAACACTTTAGAAACATAAAATATAAACAATTAGAAAAATCAGCAGTTGCCACACATTTTTGGGAAAAAAACCACAACATAAATCCAGAATCAAAACTACTAAAACATACATCAGGAAAACAAGAACTATCCACATGGTAACAAACCTTCATTTCAAAAAAATAGGAACAAAGTATTCAATTTCGACATCCCCCAGAAAGGTTTGTTCAGCAAGTTCCTTGAACCGCCACCAGAGGAGACCTGTGACAAAATATCGTCAACTACACCAATGAGAACCAGTCGATGGCCGGCTGATGATAAAGGCAAAGCCTCTGAAACATGTTCCGGAAAAATTGAAAAGTAAGTGTTGTTTAGTGTCATTAATCAACTCCCTTTAAATTTAATTTATCATAACAACACTGTTTTCAACACTTCCAAGAAAGGTATTCTTTTTATTGCTTAAAAAAGGGCATACCCACAAATTTTATTTTTGCTTCTTGCACATCTTCCTTTAAGCACACAGAAGTTAAATTTTCATAATCAGAATCCATGAGATTATTGATATTACAAACTCAATGCGTTTACTCTTTGCTTCACTTATTAATTTAGTAGAGATGGAATGTTAGTGCAAGTTTGAACTACACATCAACAAGTTTCTAATGAGATAAAGTTGTTTACATTTAGTGCTGAGTACTGTATATTGATTATACAGGTACTGGAGAAGGCCAATTATAGCTTGGTTCCAGTTCAGAGTGTGTACTTATACTGCTAATTTATTTCAGGTGTGAAATCTAGTTGTGTTGGCTGTGAGCTATCAAGGAAAGAAGAGAGACATTTGAAGAACCAGCAATTTGGAAAGAAAAATGCCAGAAGAAGAATGTGGGAGTGCTGGAACTGTTTATACCAAAGGACATATCAAGCATTTAATGAAAAGTCATCGTCGTGTATCATCGGTTATGTAATTTATGTTAATAGAAGCATTATTTCACGTTGTAATATCATCCATAACTCCGAGCCAAAGTCCACATTAGTGTTCATTGTCTGACATATAGATGTATTACAACCCTTCTTTTATATGTTGTTGAAATGACAAATGGAGCCTGTTGTCACATATCAGTAAACTTAAGAGTGAGGAGAACTCTACAGTTGCAAATTTTTATCAGCAAAACTGTTTTTCATGCTTTCTTGCATTAATAAAACTTTCTCATTTCAACACTTTTTTAAAACCTGAATATTCATAAAACAAAAGGTTTCATTGTTAGTTCCTCACATCATATGTATATATTTTGGTTTAAGTAAGCACAAATGAAGTAAATGTAAATTACATAAATGGCTTTGTTTGAAATTGACTATTACAAATATATATATCATACTATCGTGACAGTAACTTACAAAGTTTGCTGTAAAATCTGCAATATGTCTTATGTATATTTACTTTGTTGCATGTGCTTAGTGTAGATTTGAATGTGCATATATGTTGTATGTCATCAGTGCATAGTGTTAAAGTTGCAAACATCTTTTGTCACTTAATTGACCCATAATCGCAATATTGTCCAGCAAGTATAAGCTGCACAACTTCGCAAAAGATTCTAGGATATAGAAAAAAAGTAAAATAAATGCAAAATGTCTAATGTAATAATATATTTTAAAATGCAACAAGTCAGAATTTATTTAAAACTTAAATATGCAAATGTAAATTCATTGTAATAAAAGCAAAAATGCAAAAGAAGTTAGGTAGCAAATGTTTTGTTATAAACATCAAAAGTCTCCACAAGTTATGTAATAAAAGAAATGTTATTAATTGCAAACATGTGTTGGAGGTTTACTTATACCTGAAGCAGTGCTGCCAACCTGTAAGAAACAAATTTTGATACAGAAGGAACAAAATTATTAGTAGAAGGAAGAAAAATCAAAACTCTGATTTGAATATTAATTTAAGAAAAGTTACAAATTTAACTCCTTATTATTGAAACAAACACCAGTAAATGGTAAATAAAATATCATAGATATTCTTTATAGCACCAATTGTGACATTGAATTACAAAATTTTTTGTTCAGGATACCAACCTAAAAGAAAATATTAAAGAATAACAGACTGTTATAAATGTATCACTATTTCTGAACGACCAACTAGAACATGAAACCGAGCATTGCACTAATCAAACTGACCAGTCATGTGGCTGAATTGGACAGATGGAAGAAGGTCTTTATTTTGAAATACAATGAATTTTGATTTTCTGCCACCACGTACCCCATGGAAGTACATTTCACCACCACATGATGCTGCCATGATAGGTGACTACCTCAACAGAAACACCAACAGAGGTCAGTTGGACATGTTCTGAAAAAGGGAACATAACACATGTTCCCGAAACATGTTAACAGAGAATAAAAAAAGTGATATTAATGTTACATCTTAAGTATATAATATCATTTTGTTTTAAATTATTTAACATTAACTGCTCACTTCATCACTTTCCTCTTTCCTTGAACCATACTATTTGCTTTTGGAGATTTTATGAATGCTTTGCTGACTTGCAAATTGAAAGAATTGCTTTAGCTTGTGTACCTCTTAGTATGGAAGTGTTCAGTTGTGTTAACATTTTCCTGTTTAATTTCAATCATTTGACTGCTGCAAATACAATAACTTATTTTCATTTTAGTAGTCCAAAGTGTTGGTAGTCAAAGAAAACAATAAAAATATGAATGTAGAATCATTCTGTTATTTTGAAAACAATTTACCTTCTTTTACATTTATTTATGTTCTAGCAGTCCATGTCCGGGAACGTTGTCAAGCTACTAACCTCTTTAATCCCTGATGAGTTTTTCATGCAGTTTTTTTTTTTTTTATAAAGACTTCCTTAAACTTCTTGATCACAAGATGTGCTTTTAGCTTGGTTTCAAACATCCCTTAAAATTAAAATTGGTTACTCACTCTTGCTTTGCTTACTTGATGCTGATGCTTGGGAAAAATCACCATCAATTATTTTTGATTTGTATTCTCCTCCAGAAGAACTGAATACTACTATTAATATGAATAAATGAAAATGACTGCATGCAACCGATGGTATGCAGCATAACTGCTATAGAAGGTTGGTGATGTTTAAAAATACATATCTGTGTATGCATTATTGATAAGAAAATAAAATAATGAAGACTCTAATATTGCCATGTAAACATGTTGGAAGTGACCTAGCAAATTAAAGAAACTTGGGTTAATTCCCATTTTATTTATTTATTGCAACAGTATATAATATAAAAAATACAAGCAACTCTGATAACAAAACAATTAAACCTACAAATATTTCAGTAGATCGCCAACACAAAGGTATGGTTGGCAGCACTGACCTAGGTAACATCTCCCAGATTGAGGTATTATGCTAACAATCTGAAATTTCCTGTAATATCTTTTCAACACTGTTATAAAAATAAGTGATGGTTAATTTTCAATGGATTTTGATGTAGTAGTGCTCTCAAAATCAAATTAAAATTTCAATCTTTTTCTAGTGGAGCAAAAGAAGATCTAAATAAAATACTGTCCCATATTTTCTAATATTATCTAGATACCTTTTAGTACATATAAAGGTAACTAATTTATTTATTTAGAACATGAGTTTTTGAAGATGTTTTGGGTAATCTCTGCCACTTTCAAACTTTTCCATTTAGTTACCTTACACTTAATGTTACACCATAATCTGAACCAATCAGTGTGAGGCAGTACTATAAACAAAATCAAAACTACCAAAACAGAATCGTTCCCATTATGCTAATTGTATATTTAATTAAGTTGCACTTCTTAATTCATGTTATGTCCTGTTACATTTAATCTCGGCATACATAATAATCTTGGCTTTAGCCTTACAGGTTAGCAAGAACAAAAAATGATTTCTAAAAGTTTACTATATAGCTGATATAATTTATCAGTGAAAATTAATGCCATGGGATTTTGAATGCCCGTCACAGCGCTGCATTTGGTCATTGTGAAATGTACAAAATGTTAAGTGTCAAATAACTTTATGTGTCAGAATTACTTTTTCCAGATGTGTTACACTATACACTATTTTAAACAGGTCTAAGCATGCTTTTTCACAGCTTTTAGTACTGTGTTGTCTGCGTGAAGCAGTGTAAATGTGATGTACAAGTGTATGCAAATATAGAAATGTCATAGTAGATGTAAACTTGTGATGTACAGTGTTGTTCAGAGTAGCTTTAGCTGTGTAATGAAATAATTAAGAGAAAAGAAAAAAATATAAGGAAACAAATTATTTGAATATTTAATGGATTTTTGCATGAGCTAGAATTGCTTAGATGAATCTCTTTTTGATATGTGGCCGTTAAATAATTTCATTTGTGCAGATAAAAGTAAAGCTACTCCACCTGAATTCAAAAGAATTTTGTTAACATATTGAGTTAATCCATACTGTCTAAAAATGCACTTAAAGCTTTGTGCCAGGTGTGTTTATACTGGTGCTATATATACATTTATTACCTAAAATATTTTGGAACTGCTGTAGTAAGAATGGCATTTTAGTATGTGTGTGAAGCAGAATATTAAAATTTTTACCAGACATAATTGTTATTAAAAGCAGCATTTTAACAGTTTTCTAACATATATGTTAAATTTAATATTCAGTTTCTGCAGAAACCTGCAAGAAAAATAATTATTTCAGAGAGAAACATTTTTTTATTTAAAATTATCTATCCCCAAATAACATGAACATATTATGTTAAAAAATATATTTTTGTAATTTACTAGTTGATACCAAAGATTTTTTTGTCCTTATCTCAAATATTCTAATGACGACAAATATAAACAGTAATTTGGAAGACTTTTATGAAGGGGAAAAAATGGGATGCAAAAATTTGTAAACATTGAAAGTAGTTGTCCAAACTGTTGATTAGAATGCTTTGGATAGGGACATCTTCAGTTAGTTCAAACTGTAAACCATTATTATGGCCTTATTTCTCATATTTTGGTGTAAATAATGAAAATAATATATATATGTTTGTGTGCAAATATTGTAGGATATTTCTAAGAGGTAATTAATAAAGTGTTTATAGAAAAAATCTTTAAGTAGTTTACCTATTTATTTGTTGCCCAAACCCTGGTTCCTTACATTTGTGCGAGTGTTGAAAGATTATCCACATTAACCCAAACATATCTTTGTGTAAACCAGCTCTGCTGCTTACATATATTTCTTATCCAAGAAAAAGATAACTAAAAGACAATGGGGGCACAAAAAATCCTGAAAATATATTAAACCTAGGTTAGGTGTATGAATGACAGGTGGCATCCAGGGCTTTTCTCACAGACATTTTACGAAATCTATTAGCACTATGCATGTGTTTCTCTTTATACCTCCAAGATGAATGTTTATCTACAATTCAGTCTAGCTAGAGCATTGCGTTTGTGGTGAACTAATTTTGTAGTGTGGATAACCATGTTATAATAATAAATGTTATTATAATAAATGTTATAATAAAGGGAAATGAAAATGCAAAACACATAACCAGTAAAATTGAAACTTGGTTTGCTGAAAACAAATTGATTTTTAATACAAACAAATCTTCAGCAATATCATTTCGTCACAAACAAAATAAAAATGTTGACAAACCTGACATCAAGTTGTATGGTGCATGTGTTTCTTATAAGACAGAAGCAAATTTTCTGGGAGTATGGATAGATCAGCATTTAGACTGGGAAGCACACATAAAATATCTAGTAATAAAGTTAAATAAATTCTACTTCTCATTAAGAGTAATAAAAAATGAGTTGTATGCAAGTGACATGAGAACCTTATATTTTGCATATGCAGAAAGTCTAATGAGGTATGGCATTATGTTTTGGGGGGATAGTAAAGACAGTCACTTGGTTTTTAAAGTACAAAAAAGGATTGTTAGATGCCTAATGTCAGGAAAAAAATATGACTCCTGCAGGAACTTCTTTAAGGAGTTGAAAATCTTGACTCTGCCCAGTCTGTATATATACTGTTTGCTATGTTATACAAAACAAAACCTTGAAAATTTCACCACAAATAATCAAATACATCATCATAACACCAGAGGTAAAACAGACTTAAGAACAATAACACATAGAACTACACTTTATTCCAAAGGAGTTAGATATTCAGCAGTCACTCTGTATAATAAACTACCGGCCAATCTGAAAAACATAAAATCCATGAGGTATTTCAAACTATCGTTGAAAGAAATTTTATTAAGTGATTCATATTATGATATAGGTGAATTTCTAGATACACTGTAGCTGGCCATATAATTGTATATATTTGTGATGCATTTTAAATGCTGTGTAGTTGTAGAGCCATGCAACTATATATATTTATGAGTTCATGCTTAGATCTTATTAATTACACTTGATGCAACTTATTTTTTTTTATTTTAATACTTATATTATTTGTATTGTTCTAAATATTTGTATTGACGTATCCAATGTCATTGTATTGACTTAACGGATGAATAAAACTACTACTACTACTACTACTACTACATTATCATCCACATGCCCAATTGTGTTCTACTGTATCAATTATAACGCTTCTGTTTCGAAGTAATGTTAACATTTTATTTGGCAACTGAAACAATATTTCCTTTATAAGTGATTGTTGCTGAGCTAGTGTTGCCTGGAAGATTAGATTAGATTACATTGATTTGCATTCAGTAGGTTCACTTGTTGCCAGAAAAGGCTGTGAACATTGAACATGTCCAGAGGTACAAAGTTTAATAGCATATAATGCTACATGCTATGCATGTAATTAATGACAATCAAAATGGTTTTCGAAAAAATAAATCAACAAGTTCTGCACTGATGAATTTCATTGAACAAGTGTATGAAACACTAGATAGTAAACAACTAGGGATAGGCATTTTTTTAGATCTTACAAAGGCGTTTGACCTGGTTGATCACAAACTTTTATTAGAAAAATTATCCTCATATGGCATAAGGGGGTTAGCTTTAGATTGGTTCAGATCTTATCTGGAGAATAGAGAGCAATCGGAGTATTTTGATAGCGAAACGAGTGAAGTTAAAACTCAGATTTCAAGTAGCGCTATAATGAAATATGGGGTCCCTCAAGGTTCGGTGCTTGGACCTCTTTTATTTATAGTGTACATTAATGATTTGGCAGATAATGTAGAAAACAGAACCAATATAAATGTTACACTTTTTGCAGATGATACAAATATTTTTATCAAAGGGGTGAATAAGGAAGGGGCAGATGTACATATTGAAAATAATCTAAAATATATTCAAAAATGGTTTAGTGCCAATATGTTAATATTGAGTAAGGAGAAAACAGCAGCCCTAAGCTTCTATAATAAAATGAGTGGAAGTCAATTGTATCCAAAATTAATGCTGGGACAAGACCAAATACATTACGTACAAACTATCAAATTTCTGGGACTAATACTAGATGAAAATTTAAATTGCGAAACTCACATAGAGGCATTGACGAAAAAGCTTAGTAAAATGTGTTTCTTAATGAGGGCGATTACACGCATGTCAAGCTTGAAAGTTCGGAGAATAGTGTACTTTTCATATATACACAGTTTGTTGGCATATGGTATAATTTTTTGGGGAAATTCTAAAGACAGTATAAAAGTATTCAGATACCAAAAGAAAATAATTAGAATCATAGCAGATGTCTCAAGCACAACTAGTTGTAAGCCATACTTCAGTAAATTAGGTATCTTACCACTGCCAAGTATATACATATATGAAACTCTTGTACATATGAAAGCAAGCCTAAGTTTATTCAAAACAAGTTCTGAAATTCATATACACAACACTAGAACAAAGAATAATTTATTTGTGAAGTCACACAAAACAAAGATGTATGAAAATAGTTTCACATATGCTGGCTTACATCTTTACAATAAGCTACCTGAATCTATAAAAAAGATTGAATCACAACATCAATTTAAGAAATTGTTATTAAACTTCCTTAGAGCCAATAGCTTCTACAGCGTGGATGAATTTTTAAATTTGTAAATATTTAGTTAGCTACCTTAATTATAAATATTGTACTTAGTTTTTAGTTTTTAGTTCTTAGTTTTTAATTTGAAGTGTCCTATAACATGTACATGTTTTAATGGATGAATCAATAAATCAAATCAAATCAAATATATGTACAAAAGTTAACATAAGACAGGTGAAATGGTGTTGAATCTTGTTATTTGACCAAGAGAGAGAAAATATTTTGGTTTCTATTGAGATGCATTTGATTTGTCAATATAACAGATAAAACTATGAGCAGAGACATAGACAAGCTAGCTCCAGAAAGAGAATTATTTGAACTTATGGTAAACAGCTTTCAGAAATACTCCTTTCTTATGGAATACATTACCATTGATGAGAGTTACTGGCATTTAGATGAAACTGTTCCTTTCAACAGTATATTCCAAATAAGCCAGCAAAGTATGTTGGCCCTTGTGGATGCAAAAACAGCATGTACATAAAAATCTTGAACCATGTAGGTATACAACCTGAAGATTCGCATTGACAAAAAATTTGTTTTGTGATTATAAAAACCTATCAGTGGGACTAATGTAAACATCCCTGGTGATAATTGGTTTTCAATTATACCTCTTGCCAAAAATTTGCTCAATAGAAACTCCCCTACCTTGGAACCATAAGAAAAAACAAGAGAAAAATCCCAACAAACATCGTAAAATCTCCATTCCATTTTGTAAGGACTATGATAAAATGAAGCACAAAATTAATATAATTTTGAGTCGAACTAATACTCAATGCTCCACTTTTAGCTGGTATTTACCTAGAATGCGTTTTGTTAGGATCATCCTAACATCATCAGCTGTTGTCGACTAAATTAGCTTTTCTAATTTCCTTAAATACCAGAAAAGCTAAAGTAAACTAAACTTAAGAAAATCATTAAGGAAGCAACCACATTTACAAAAGAAAAAGAAGGCAACAGCATATTCAGTTCATTCATATATCACCCAAAAAATTTAATAAATTTAAAAAGATCTTTAAGGAACAAAATATAATCTTGGCACCTACTAAGGGACATTCAATTTTAAAATTGCTAAATTAAAAAACAAAAGAAGAAATCCCATCAGTTAACAGATCCGGAATATACAAAATAAGTTGTAACAAATTTAAAAATGCTACATAGGTCAAACTAAAAGAAATCTAAAAACCAGAGCCTAGAGCACTTTATAAACATCAGATTGAAACAAGAAAAGTCAGCAGTAGCATTTCATTTTTGGAATGCAAATCATGACATTGATCCAAATCCAAAATTATTAAAAGGAGTGATAAACCAAAATAAACTAACAACATGGGAGAACATATTCATATGGAAAAAATAACGACAGTGTAATGAGTTTTGAAATCCCATCGGTAGATAATTTGACAAAGAAGTTCATAGTTCCACCACCAGAGGGAGGAGAGCAGACAACAACAGATGCTAGTTGGAGAGAGGTTGAAAATGGAGAAACGGCCTTTGAAACTAGTCCCTCAATAATATAAGAAAAGTAAGTGACGAGTGTCAATAAACCGACTACAAGCAGCTTTTACGGTTAATTTTGATGTCACTGTTACTAAATTCCTCCAAACACACATACCCAACAAACATCTTGTCAAATAAACAAAGAGATTAAATTAAATTAATCGGGAGTCGATTAATGACACAAAACAACACTTACTTTTAAATTTTCCCGGAACCAGTTTCTGACGCCTTCCCTCTATCTTCAGCCGGACATCGACTTGTTCTCATTGGTGTAGCTGGCAATATTTTGTCATCGGTCTCCTCTGGTGGCGGTTCGAGGAACTTGCTGAACAAATCTTTCTGGGGGATGTCGAAATTGAATACTTTGTTCCCTTTTTTTGAAATAAAGATTTGTTCCCATGTGGATAGTTCTTCTTTTCCTGTTGTATGTTTTAGTAATTTTGGTTCTGGATTTATGTTGTGGTTTTTTTCCCAAAAATGCGTGGCAACTGCTGATTTTTCTAATTGTTTGTATTTTATGTTCCTAAAGTGTTCCTTTGCTCTTGTTTCTAAATTTCTTTTGGTTTTTCCAATATAAATTTGACTACAGTCACAGCATTCAATTTGATATATACCAGATTTTTTGTTAGATGGAATGGCATCTTTGATGTTTGAGCAAATTAGGTTTTTTAAGGAGTAATGGTTCACTGGAGCTATTGAATGTTTTGTTTTTTGAAGACTTTTTTGAATTTATCAAAGGCCCATGGATGGTAAGTGAATTTTTTGAAGATCATTTTAGTTTCTGTAGCTGAGAGGGTTGTGGTTTCCTTTAGTAGTTTCTTCTTATTTGCTAAGTTCACTTTTTTGTCTACTAGTGATTTGGGAAAGTCATTTTTCTGTGCTATTGCAATAATTTTGTTGTATTCTATTTTGTATTCTTCTGCTGTGAGAGGGATGTTGACCAGTCTGTGTGCTAAACTATTAAAGATTGCCTGTTTGTGGGCTCTTGGATTGTAGCCATTAGCTTTTATGTAGTTGTCTGTCTGTGTTGGTTTTCTGTAAATGCCAAAGTTTATTCTATTTTTATTTCTGATTATTTTTAGATCTAAAAATGGTAAATACTCGTCTTTTTCAACTTCTACAGTGAACTTGATGCTTTTTTCTTGAATATTTAAAAGTTTTAGTGCATCACTGATGTGTTTTTTTGGCACTATGGCAAATATGTCATCTACATATCTTTGCCAGAGTTTGAACATCCATGGGAAACCTTTAGTGATCCTTATTTCTAGTGCACTCATGTACAGATCGGCCAGGAAGGGTGATAAGGGGTTGCCCATTGCTAAACCAGAAGTTTGATGGAAATATTTTGTTTGAAACTGGAAGAAATTCTGTTCTATGCATAATTTGGTAAGTTTGATGTAATCTGAAATTTCAAGTGATGACATTCCAATTGATTTGAGCCATTTTTCTATCAATGTTGGGAGTTGTCTCATTTGACGTTAAATTACTGTTTCCCAGCATACCAGTTAAACAACTCCCAACATTGATAGAAAAATGGCTCAAATCACTTGGAATGTCATCACTTGAAATTTCGGATTACATCAAACTTACCAAATTATGCATAGAACAGAATTTCTTCCAGTTTCAAACAAAATATTTCCATCAAACTTCTGGTTTAGCAATGGGCAACCCCTTATCACCCTTCCTGGCCGATCTGTACATGAGTGCACTAGAAATAAGGATCACTAAAGGTTTCCCATGGATGTTCAAACTCTGGCAAGGATATGTAGATGACATATTTGCCATAGTGCCAAAAAAACACATCAGTGATGCACTAAAACTTTTAAATATTCAAGAAAAAAGCATCAAGTTCACTGTAGAATTTGAAAAAGACGAGTATTTACCATTTTTAGATCTAAAAATAATCAGAAATAAAAATAGAATAAACTTTGGCATTTACAGAAAACCAACACAGACAGACAACTGCATAAAAGCTAATGGCTACAATCCAAGATCCCACAAACAGGCAATCTTTAATAGTTTAGCACACAGACTGGTCAACATCCCTCTCACAGCAGAAGAATACAAAATAGAATACAACAAAATTATTGAAATAGCACAGAAAAATGACTTTCCCAAATCACTAGTAGACATAAAAGTGAACTTAGCAAATAAGAAGAAACTACTAAAGGAAACCACAACCCTCTCAGCTACAGAAACTAAAATGATCTTCAAAAAATTCACTTACCATCCATGGGCCTTTGATAAATTCAAAAAAGTCTTCAAAAAACAAAACATTCAACTAGCGCCAGTGAACCATTACTCCTTAAAAAACCTAATTTGCTCAAACATCAAAGATGCCATTCCATCTAACAAAAAATCTGGTATATATCAAATTGAATGCTGTGACTGTAGTCAAATTTATATTGGAAAAACCAAAAGAAATTTAGAAACAAGAGCAAAGGAACACTTTAGGAACATAAAATACAAACAATTAGAAAAATCAGCAGTTGCCACGCATTTTTGGGAAAAAAACCACAACATAAATCCAGAACCAAAATTACAAAACATACAACAGGAAAAGAAGAACTGTCCACATGGGAACAAATCTTTATTTCAAAAAATAGGAACAAAGTATTCAATTTCGACATCCCCCAGAAAGATTTGTTCAGCAAGTTCCTCGAACCGCCACCAGAGGAGACCGATGACAAAATATTGCCAGCTACACCAATGAGAAGAAGTCGATGTCTGGCTGAAGATAGAGGGAAGGCGTCAGAAACTGGTTCCGGGAAAATTTAAAAGTAAGTGTTGTTTTGTGTCATTAATCGACTCCCAATTAATTTAATTTATACAACAACACTGTTTTCAAACTTCCATGTAAGGAAAGAGATTAAAACTTATCTCTATTTGGGTTTCTAAAAGACATCTCTGGTTTCATATTACCCAAAAAAAGAACAGAAATGTAATTTTATCAACTCTGCACCATGAAAGAGCAGTAGATAAACATATGTGCAACAAAAGGAAACTGGAATTGGGGGATTAATATTTAATTAAAATTCTACAATGTAAGGTGAAAAACTACTGTCAAAAGTTCATTCTAGATGTAAAAAAGATTTTTACAAATAACATTTATTAGTTATATTACAAAAACCTTTCAAAATGAATTGCAATGCCTGGATGACATATGTCCTCCACGCACCTAAACATGTAAGTGAAAAGAGGGCGCCTACTTCAGAGCTAAAGAATATGAAATTAAATGATGGTGCAGGTATAACAATCCTATTAGATTTGCACCAAGTAGTTTTGAAGTATTAATTAAATTCTTAATTCTGCAATATAAAATAGTTGTATGCATAATACACCCATTAGCAGTAACATTCAGATTCTTGGCAGATGGTTATTCTTATACTAACCTTATGTATCAATCTTTATTTTGAAAATAGTCTATATCAGTGATTGTGGCAATAGTTTATAAAGCTCTCATAGAAGTATAGAATAAAAAGAAGTATTTGAGAAAGTGGAGTGCCACTGGAGAAAAGTATATACAAGGTTGACTCACTTGCCTAATTTTAGTAACTCTCATAGAAGTTTTAAAATGTTCTGTGAAGGTGTTTTTGAGCATATTTTATGAAATGAACTGCAGTATCACTAGTACTGAACATAAGTGCCACACATGCAGACACATACAGACCTGTGTTCCTGTTGTTTTCCATTTGGAAGAAATACATAAAAGAAACATTTGTTTGCAAACATCAAATTATTATTCACATTATTTATTTACCTATTTATAGACAATTGTATATAAAAATATGTAGTAATAGCTCCTGAAGAAGTATGGATTATAAATATTCCTTTAATATTCTAAAGCTTTATAAAAATTAACATTAACATTCTCTTTGTATTTATTTATTATTTTATTTTTGTTAAATTTTCAATTGCCAGGATCCTATCAGCATGCTGACATGCTGGAATTCCGTCCTGCAAGAGTTCTTTTATATGCTGGTAAATCTACTGACATGTGGTTGACACTTTTAAATACACATAAAAACCATCGGTCTGAGGCAGGTTTGAACCTACAACCTTGGGTTAAGCAAACCAGGACCTAACCAACTGAGCCACCCGGATAGACATAAGCAATCTGGTATAATGACTTAGTGAGAAACCTATCGAGTTTAGCACTGAGTATGCATTCTCAAAAATCAGTATCAATCAGTGGCGGCTTATGCCGAAAAATAACAGTGTGCTGTGGGAAAAAGTTTTGAAAAATAAAGTCTATGTACCGCTGTTTGCTCAATTTTTTTATCGGGTATTGCTCGCCCTAACATTTTTATACTAACCCTTCCTTCTAATATTTGCCTTGAAGACAGTTTTCAGAAGTTCATTAACCATGTTCATTATTTATTGGTTAAAGTTTTTGCAATATTATATTACTCATACACTGAATAAAGTGAATTTATAATATTTTTCACTCTCACACACAAAATAAAGAAACTGATATCAGCCACTAAATAACGTTACACAAAGAAATACTTGGATACAATGCGAGCATGCGAACCACAGGCATTGGTTATGGGGGATTTTCGTTATGGTTGCGGGAATAGAGTATCGTGCCACCATGATAGGTGCATCACAAACAATCTGCCCTGCAATTTAATAACCATTAGGTATTGGATCTGTTTACATATGAAGGATGAAATTAGTTTCTAGAACTAAAATGTAAAGCAATGATAGATTGTTAAATGATTTTCAATGCATATTCAAGTTCTACAGCTACAACTATGAGTGTTGGTGGCCCTGCTTCACCGTGCAGTGAATGATCACTGCGCAAAACCCAGCTGCAGCACGCATTTGTGTGAAAATCTAGGATACTTAGGACATCGGCGAGGTAAGAGGGGAAGGTTGTATGCATACACAGTAACTGATTACCGAGTTTGCTGGCTCTCAACACATTGATGTCACAGATGCATTCCATTAGTTATGCAGGTGTTTTCCATGAATCAAGAGTTCATTATTGGTCGTACTCAATTTCTTATACTTACAATAATGCATTGTTATTTAGATGGTCTTTTAAAATTTCTACAATGTGATTTATAAAACAGAAAAGAGCGTGCTGCAGCACTGCAGCACCTAAGGACGAGCCGCCCCTAGTATCAATCCAGATTTTATGGATGGCAGTATTTTTTCTGAACTATGTAATCTGAGAAATGTCTACGAGCCTTTTAACCCTATAGTTATGAATGAGATTTGTTTACCTTCTGCTACAACTGTAATTTTTATTAAAATCATCTGGATAATTAAACAAGAATGTTTTCTTCTTACTGGATACTTTAATCTTATTTACCTTTCACTTAAAATCTTAAATATCTGGAAACAGAAGCTGTATCTTATATAAGCCAGTTAACCAAAATTACTATGAATAACAATTAAATTCATTTGTAACTTCAATACATTGTAATAGTACTACTATTCATCTACTTTGATCCTGTAAAGTGGAAAACTACAAAACAAAAAAAGTATCGTAATGGCTTAATGTACATTTATATATTCCCCTAGTTACTGCAGTTACCTACACTAATGACCTGGTTTCGTACACAGCTCTCTAAGTCCAACTATCAACTAGAAAATCAATGTATATAGCCATTGTACAAATTTTAAGTATAAAAATATTTTTCATTATAGTAGATAACGTGTTATATCATATATAACAACATATATATAAACATAAAATTACAATACTCGACTGGTTATCAGTCTTGACCTAGTCTCATCTGAAAATATTAATTATGTAAACATACAGTCAGACTGAAAAATTCAATGCCATAGCCGGGATTTGAATCACGGATCTTCTGGTCTCCATCCAGCTGCTCTAACCATTGAGCTACTATGGCCAACGTGCCGATATGACATATGATGATATGACATATCGGCACATTGGCCATAGTAGCTCAATGGTTAGAGCGGCTGGACGGAGACCAGAAGATCTGTGGTTCAAATCCCAGCTATGGCATTGAATTTTTCAGTCTGACTCTACTTTTTCACAATTTAGCCTACAGACGGCTGTGTGAAAGATCAATTAATTTCCAATATTAATTATGTTGTAATTACAATCTTGTGTTGTAATTTGGTATGTTATGATGCTGATATCATAAATAACTATTATGCAGATTCTGCCCTTTTAAATAATCATTTTTGAACAAGTTATCTCTTGACAAAAAATGATTAAATGTTATTCTTTCTTATCATATACTTGAAACACATCAATATGCTTGCATGCTTTTAAATGTTGAATTTAAATTAGTATCTGAACATATGTCCAAACATGAGTATTATAAGCATGAATTGAAAATGAATTATCTCACCAAGAATTTAAAATTTTTAGCAAAACTACATTTTCAGATATTTAAAGTGAAATCTAAGTCATCTTTTGTATTTGTTGATATTAACCTTTTTTTACAAAAAATATCTTTTTATAAGCAAGAATAAATTTTATTTATATTTTATGAAATACTTAAACTTACTTTGGTCAACCAAAACAATCCAAACAAATGAAAGCACGGTTTTGAAATTTCAGTGGTTCTGTATAAAGTATAATGCTGAAGAAGCAGTCATACATACTACTATAATGGAGAACTTTATAAACTAACATAAAATTATGCTGGACAGGATTAGAGGAGAATATAAAAGTTAGTTTTGCTGACTGATAAAAAGTATTCTCTTTATTTACAAATGGTTGCAACAATTCTGGAGAAATGGTGACAAAGACATCATTTTATTATTAACATTCTTGTGCTCCCTTTATCCTTCAAAAGGCCTGAGTTCAACACAGACCTCCAATAATATTAAACATTCAAGCATTTTCAACGTCTCAAAATCTCTTTCCAACACTGCAGTAGCAGGAGATCTATGCAAAACATTAATATATAGTATGAGAAACAAAATATTTGTCATAAGCTTTACAAAGCGTAGTTTTCTTTAGGAAAAACAGTTCTATCTTGTTTTTACGCAAGTTATAGTTACATTTCTGATCATCTTCAAGCTCATCTTTTAAGCCATAACTTCACTCAACAACAGAACAAACTTTGTAACATTCAACAATAGCAACAACATTCTTCATACACATTCAATACATAAATCAAGGAATCCAAAATATTCTTGCACATATAGCATAAACTCTTGGTTTTAACGTTTTGTATAATACATTTTCAAATATAAAATTTTCAGTGATCAGGTAACAAACATTTTTAATTTTAGGACATTTTCTAGAGTACCATTCATTTCTTAAGATATAAATTAAATACTGCGAACAAGATTTTTTGGTAGTCACCCTGTATAGTTCTATTATTTCATCTGCTTTTAACAATAATAAGATTTTATATTTGCAATTAGAGTGCAGTTTAGAATGTTAATAAATTTGCACTAAACAGGGATATGTATAAAAATGTCATTAAAGTCCTTTTATATTTAAAAGTAACTGTCTTTTTTGTAAAGTCTTTTAATGGGGTGTAAGTTATTTCAGCCATACAGATAAAGCTAATACTGTTTCTTTCGAAACAATAAAACATACCTAACACTTCAATGACTTGATTTTGTTTCTGAATAATAAATTGAACTATCAATCTAAAAAACATACTTTACACAGACAGCGGTGAGGAAGATCATAACTTAGGTAGTTACCAAGTTGTTTTGTCTAGGACTGTTATTTTTTGCAATTTTGCTCTTATTGATTAAAAGCCACAGTAAAAAGAGCAATAATGCAACAACTAAACAGATGATTTTCTATTTTACAAAGACAATGTATAACAAATAAGGTACATATCTTGGCTTTTTGTAAAAATGGGAAGTGTCTAAAAGAAATGAGATTTCTTGTGAGATAAGGCATAGGCACATTTATAGCAAGTCATCATTTTAACCTTTTGCAATATACAGCTGTTAACTATTGATTCTTGTTTTGTGATGGAGAAATTCAGGGCTGGCTCAAGGGGGTCCATTGCTCAGGTGTGCCACTGTCTAGGGGAGCATATTTTAGGGGTAATAAAGTCCTGCAATGAAATGAAATGTGTAGTGTTTAACGCCCGCTTTTACTACATACGGCACCGCAGGCGGTGACACTGATGATACATGAGAGAAGATGGAGCACCGGTGGAATGAGATGGCGGGGGAAACCGGAGGTCCCGGAGAAAACCCACCCCAACGCCGTGTTGTCCACCATAAACCTCACTTTGCGGTCGCCTGGGATCGAACCCGGGCCGCCTTGGTGAGAGCCAAGCGGTCTAACCACTGAGCCACGGCGTGGCCAAAGTCCTGCAACCTGAGCAATATTTGAAATCAGAATGGAATAACAAAATTCTGTTTAAATTCTAGTGACTTTCTGGGAATTTTTGTGTTATAGAAGCTCATGACAAATGAAGTGGCCAGAGTGGTCATTGATAATTATTGTCAAAACATTCTCAGCATGGCAAACAGTATGTGGTGTCATCCACTGTTTTATAACCTATATCTTGTAGTAGAGATAAATATTATCCAGTGTAGGCAACTTTTTGTATGTTTTTCATTTTTTAATCTCCTGAGGAAGGGATAAACTCAAAATATTGAACATTTTTGTGTGACTTTACTTATTTTTATCTTTTGCTCAGAAAATCTTTCTTCACCATTCTTTCTTGCTTCTTTTTTTCTTGAGTTTTATTTATTGATATCGTGGAGAAGGTCTTAAAGAAATTAAAGGCTATAAATGAAAGCGATGCAAAGCTCTATAGTACTTCATATTTAGGATGCAGTTGCTTTCTTCATATATGGAACTGCCTGGCTGCATCTCTAGTAAATGGATTGGTTCAATAAATTCTGCAGATTGATAATCTGCAGTGCATTTTAAGGATAATCTAAAATGAGGTAGGCATATTTGTTCAGCTGATTAGACTATGAAGTGCTTTTCTATTGGGATAAAAGCACACCAGTTACCAACAGAAAAAAATCACTGTTTTAAATTCCTACTTTATGTCTTATATTTTCAAGAACATTTTATAGTGATTGTTCAAATATGAAAGAATCTTCCTTTAAATTATATTTGTTCAGGAAACAACATAATGTGAACCATATGAATGCGACTTTTGCCAACACCTCTTACTTTGGATATCATTACAGACATCATTTGACATAAGCATTTGTGTTTCAAAAACATTTATGGGTATCAATTGCCTACGTTATTTTACATAAAATCTGCATTATAATAGTTTTATTTGATGAAAACATTAAAAAAAGCTGTGGAAAATAGTGTGAGTGAAGCAATGTGTCAATATTTCCTTGATTCACTTTTACTTTAAAAATGTTTAATTTTAATTATACTTATATGTTGACTTAAACAGTACATAATTACAGTAAATTGCCACAGATAAGTGTTTAGTTTACACATAAGTAATTATATTAAAAACAAATGATGAAATTTGAACCCGGCATTAATAGCAAAGATAATTCTAGGATTTCTTTAGGAAGGGGCTACACATTTTGAAACACGGATTAATGATAAGTGAAATGTAGTCAATAATATTTTACTTTTCTAGATTTCCTCATAATTGAACTTCATATTATCCTTTGGATACAAACCATTTAACTTACAAGAAATACATTAAATAAACACATCTTATATCAAAATATTTTAGCTTGATTACTCAATTTTATTGTAAGTTTTTGCTCCAGTTGTTTCAGAGCTTAATTCTTATTCAGAAGTTATTTACTAGTAAGCGTAAAGCATGTAAGTATAAAGCACTTCTTTTTTCTTCCTGAGTTAGTGGAACATCTGTTGAGATAAATTCACTGACTAACTCTGAATGAGTTATTCTTAATGAGCTCCTCTGTTTTAAGTAAATAGGATAAATATAAGTTTGTTTGGATTTTGCCTAGCAAAGCAACATAACCTTAAGTAAAACAAATACATTATTTGTTTCTATAATTATAACTTCTCTCAACCAATCCCTGAATCTGCCTCTGATCTTTAGAACACAAAGTTTTCACCCTAAGCTTGGGCAACCATCTCTAAGGGAACAATTTATTAAATTGCTTAAATGACATTACATGATAATGGTTGCAACATTGCTCATTAAACACTAATATTCTAATTCCTTTCTTGGAAGTGTTGAAAACAGTGTTGTTATAATAAATTAAATTTAAAGGGAGTCCATTAATGACCCTAAACAACACTTTTAAATTTTTCCGGAACATGTTTCAGAGATTTTGCCTCCATCCACAACCGGCCATCGACTGGTTCTCATTGGTGTAGTTGATGATATTTTGTCATAGGTCTCCTCTGGTGGCAGTTTAAGGAACTTGCTGACAAATCTTTCTGGGGGATGTCGAAATTGAATACTTTGTTCCTTCATCTCAAAAAATAGAAACAAGGTATTCAATTTCGACATCCCCCAGAAAGATTTCTTCAGCAAGTTCCTTGAACCGCCACCAGAGGAGACCTATGACAAAATATCGTCAACTACACCAATAAGAACCAGTTAATGGCTGGTTGAGGATGGAGGCAAAGTCTCTGAAACATGTTCCAGAAAAATTTAAAAGTGTTGTTTAGTATCATTAATCGACTCCTTTTAAATTTAAATTTAACTAATATTCTAATTATTAAAATTATCTAATAATTCAACTTGGGGTGAACTATCCTAGTAACAGGACAGAGAATTTTTCATGTTGTGAAAAGTTACAATTTAACCTCTACAAGGTGCATGAATTACATACATAATCATTTTAAGTACTCAGTATTTTCTATTTTCCATCACTGTTTTACACATGTAAGATTTTCAGCAGCTGCTCATGATAGCACTTTCTTGGTGTTGTCAGCAGTTTTCAGACTGTTTCATATAATATTGCTATTATAAGAAGTAAATTGCATTACAATTGTATGCAATGACTCATATCCACCATGGCAGCGCCGTGGCTCAGTGGTTAGACTGCTTGGCTCTCACCAAGGTGGCCCAGGTTCGATCCCAGGCGACCGCAAAGTGAGATTTTTGGTGGACAACATGGCACTGGAGCGGGTTTTCTCCGGGATCTCCGGTTTCCGCCGCCATCTCATTCCACCGGTGCTCCATCTTCATCTCATTTTTCATCAGTGTCATCGCCTGAGATGCCGTATGTAGTAAAGGCAGGCGTTAAACACTACACATTTCAGTTTTTTTCATATCCACCACTTTCTATTATGAGTGATTCATTTGCTCTTAACCTTGTTTACATAAGGTGTTCATAAATTTTGCCTGCCTCGGTAGCGTAGATGGTAGAGTGTCTGCTCACGTTCAAGAGGTTCCGAGTTTGAATCTCGGTCAGGGTGAGTTACCTGGATAAGGTTTTTTCCGGGGGTTTCCCTTATCCTTAAAGACGAATGTCAGGTAGCTCTAAGCTCCAAGAACCCCAGACTCATTTGAGCCTCATTTCACCAATTTCATTCATGGTCCAATATGACTTAACGTTGGAGGACGTAAATTACAAAAACAAATTTGACAGAACCCATACTGCAGCAGCCTTTAAAATTCTTACAGACCAACAACAAAGAAAATGAAGCAAAAATTAATTTTATATACTACAATAAACAATAAATAAAATAATCAGTAAGGAAAACAACTTTTGGATTTTTTATTAGGTCAAATTATTCCTCTAAAACCCCTTTTATTATCAATTTTTCAAATATTCTTGTCAGGTAAATTAAATACTTTTTTACAAGGAAAGTAAATAAGGATTTTTTTCTGTGACATACTGGATATTTGTTGTGTATTCAGAAATATTTTGTATCAATATGCTATTACATAACTCTCCTTGCAATATCAATTTCTAAATTTCTAAAAGTAATTCAAGAGCAAGACAGAAAACTAAATTAAAAATTTAGGACACTGCTCATAAAATTTTAGAGCTGTAAGAATATTACAATATATTTCAAATAATGCTGAATTATATTTTAATGTACGTAAATAATTGTATATATAAGTCTCGTTCAGCAACAGGATTACTATAAAAAGTGACACCTAAAATTTGATTATTATTGTAATCCATGCAACTCTGTGTTTAACCAATAGAAGTTTCTCTAGCCAAGGATTAATGATTTTACCACAAGTGTATCTTGCAAACCAAAGACTTCTAGTAATTACTAAATGACTTGCTAGCATATTACAGCTGAATTAAACTTACTCTCTCTTATTTTATTACATTTACCAACAACAAAAGCCAAAGCTAATCAGTATCTCATTTCTTTCAGTCCACTTTTAGAGTATTTGGGTAACTATGTTCAGAGGTTATAAACATTTTGCTTAGAATGGAACACAAAGTACAGTTTTAAAACCATATCTTTCTGGTTAAAAGCTTAAGTGGGAATCTTTCCTCATAAGCTATGCAGCTGACACTGATACCATTGGATTCAGGATAAAACTTTACAGCATTCACACAGTCTGAATGTGAACTAAAGATAAAATAAAATACCTTACATTCTGACATCACTTCACTTCTGCACACATTACCAGCAATTACCATAAATCTATAATCGTAAAAGTAATACAATATTAGGGAAAACTGGACATTTGGTGTAGTGAGAAAGAACTAGCACATTTGGACAAAGGAATAAAATGGGGCACTGCATGCATTTTGCAACAATGTGTGAAAAAGTTTTGGACACTGAAAAGCAGGCAGACTTATTAGAGTTAATATGTACAGTTCAATGATTTGTGTGAATGAAGTATCAAAGAAATACTGTCCTGATATCTCGTATAAGTATATTTTTTATATTTATATGTGTTTATATACAATTACCATATATTTTTTCTGTAAATATCAACAGCAGCCTTTTTTTATAACTTCCTCAAAATAAGGCAAACAATCTTGATGTCAGTATCTTCATAATTCTGGCACAAAAAGCCATGAAAATCTGCCACCTTAGCAGTCTTTTGTTAGTGGTTCATTTACCAAAAGAATCAGTGATTATTTTTCCAATTCCTGGCATTATGTAAAAAACAATGCATTAGGTTTAAACAAAAATTCATTTACCATATATGTAATATTTTACAATTATTATAGCACTTAGTAAATTAGCAGAATATCTTCAACTGCAAAATAGTGATTCAAAAAATTTAACTGGCATTACTTTTGCAGCATTACTATCACCATAGAATAACTTGTGTGTTATCATCAAGGAAAGCATTACCTACTGCTTTATGCAGGCTTTTGAACAAGGTATTTCTCTAATAATTCAATGTACTAGATAATACTGCTCATATGTTGAAAGTTTAGGGTTAAATTAGGGATTTAAAATTCTACTGGAGCAGAAAACACTAAATCTGAAAAGAAAAAATACTAAAATCAGTCTTTGGGAAGAAGACAAACATACTATTTTTATTTATTTTTCCATTTTTATGGGAAGGCTGTTGGTATGAATCAGATAAATTGAATCACAAATAGAAAGAAGAAGGGGAAAAAATGCATCAGCAAGAAAACAGCAGATTCATAAGGACGGTGGCCAGCCATATTTTTATGTGCTATGGCCAAAATAGCCAAGAGACAAGCAATTAATACTTCTAACAGTGGTACGTAATATGAAAATGTTTTTATATTTTATATATATGCATATCTTTTGTCTTATTATATGTAGTCCCTTTTTTTTTTTTATTGAGAATGCGGTAAAGATGCACAGATGTCATTGTGGAAATCCGGTGAATGGATCTAACTTGTGAGAATTATCAATAAGGTGAAAAATTTTCCTATGAAGTCTTTATCTTCACAGCTACAAGAAATTCAAAATTTAAACTCGGCGATTCATAGCTCCCAGTTTTGCAAACTCGCCAAGCAATTTGAGCGATAACTTTAGTTAATAACATTGAATGCAGCATCACCCATATGAGTTTCTCTTCATCTAAACGTTCATGTTATGGGAGCGTATCCCTGGAAATCTATGTGCTGCACAGACACCATTGCTATTTTAATTGGTCGGGGAATGCAACAATGTCTCACTCAGGAATTCGGTACTAGATGGCGTTGAGGGCACGACGTGAGGAGGCTCTGTGTGGGGAGTGATAGTCGTCTGGTTCTCGCATGGCGCTGCGGTGCTGTGGATGAGGGAGATATCGCTCTTCTCCCCCACGATGGTGCTGTGGCCCAGGGCCATAGTGCGGACTGTGGTAGGCAGGTTGGTGCTGATGGTGATGAGGGTGATGATACATGTCACCACGTGGAGGAGGTGCCATGCTGGCATTATAATCATCGTATTCTACTCGTTCACGCTCCAGACGTGATCGACCTCGGGGATGCTGATGGTACACTGGACCTGCTGCTAAAACCAATCCAAATAATACATGTAACAACAATGCATTCTACTTATGTCTGAATCTATTGTCAACAATGGGTCTTTTATCTCAATTTAAATTCCTAAGTGACTGATCAAAAATGGAGAACTAGAGTTTCTTTGCTTAAAATTTATGGTTAACCTCGATGATGTACATTAAGCTAACAACTAGATATTCGTTAAAAGAAAACCCGTGGTCGACCTACTTTAATACTTCTACAAAAAAAAAAATTATAATAGCAGAGAAACTAGTCAGATACACTGGACACACAAACTAAATTCTACAAAAAATAGGACACCAAGAAAATAGAACCATACAAAATACATAGAGAATAATGTAAAAGCAACATGTAACACGCTGAAAGTTTTAAAAATAATGTGTACTGTTGGTATGGTGAAGGTTCTGTATTTCACAAGAGGTTTACGCTTCAAATGAAAAACTAAAAACAATACTTATACTGTTCTGAAGCACTAACAAAACTAAATCAAACATAACACAGAAAAAAAGAAAAGGGAAAAGAGGTAAGTTGACTTACATCGAAGGGCAGTGAGTATATTTGTTTCAGGACATGCGAACATCTGAGAATAAAATTTGTGACAACCAACCGCACACAGAAGCCGTTGGAAAAATAGGCGGCAATTTTGTGTATTGTGTGTGAATGTCATGAAGAAGATAAAAGAAAGAGTAAAATAAAGCAGAAAAACTGTGAAATGCGAGTTAATAATAATAATGATAATAATAATAAATATAAAGATAAATATAATTTTGCGACAAAAGCCGTATGCTCTGTTTACAGTATGTTTTGCTTTAATACAGCAACGTTCGAGCTTAAGGTTACCTTCCCTCGCGCCACTATTTGCGAACACAATATGTGAGCGACGTCCAAGAGATGTCACTCCCCTCATCAGTCACACACTGCTTCTGCCATCTGTGGAAGTAATTTTTTAAACTATACATGCGCGAAAAACCTTTGGAATAAAAAAAGTTCCTGATTCACTAAACATCAAGAAACACATAAGTAATCACGCCAATTCCTCTAGTGTGTCACACAAAACCGGTTATAGCAAAAGGAGCTTAATTAGGCATATAATTAAGAGTAAGGGAGAGGGGTAGGAGAAATTTACTTCACTTGCTATTATATTTTGCTATAATAATAGTATTATTAGGTCTAGTGGATGACAGCAAGCTTAATGCAAGTAAGGTGGGTAATGTTTGTCCATTTTGCTACCACTGTCTTGTAGAAGATAACAAAATTACAAACAAACATGACATCACATTTGGTCACACAGGTGTTTTCTTTTTGCTTTTTAACGGTGGGAAAAAGTATACTTAAAAATCTTCAGTTAAAAGCATAGGGATCACATGAAAACTCTTTAAATCACAACACTTTTCACAGGAGGGAAGCTTTGAGTAAGGTAAAAACTTTCAAGATTTTTGTCATTATTATTCTGTGGGTGATAAATTCTTTTAAAAATTAAGCGGATGTCACAAAATTCATCACCAAAATCATCACTCAGTTTAGCATTCCCTGTTTTCAAACTAATACTTACAGCCAAAAATACATGTTCACTTTAATTCTTCTGGTTTCAAACAAAGTGCATTTTAAAAGGCCATCTGGTAGAGAAGGGTGTTTAAGGTATTTCTACCGATGCTGTCTGTCTCACTACGCCAGTAGATGGCACAATGGACTCTTATTTTCAGAATGAACACCACAAGGAAGAGAAGAGCATAACATTGCAACAAAAGAGAAGAAAAAATAAAAGAAAATATAATTTAAAGACAAGAGAGAAAATCCAGGTACTGAAACAAAAAAGTTATGAAGCATCACATATTTATAATTAACATGCTGCAATTCATAGGAAATTTTACTAAAGTACTCTAGTTTAAATAAACTCTGTTTACAAATTCAAGAAGAAATAAATAAAAACAACTGCCATCAGAAACTACTAATATTGCAGTGAAAGGTCAACTAATCTGCTGGAGAAAGAAAACAACTTAAATAAATTAAAGACAGATTGTTCCAAAATAAACATTTTTGTAATATTTACTGCAGTGTAACCAGGGCTGTATGGTTATTTCTGAGGAAATCATTTGTATCATGCTGTATATTAGTCAAAATGTATATATTTTATAGAATTATATTCAGGTTTTAGAGAAAATTTTAAATATTTTGGCAACATTATCTCTTGAGCTACTTAAACATTATCTTAGGCAACAATCCAAAATACTCTGATATTACATCTAACATAAAATCTTAAATATTTATGCAAGTTGTTTGACCCCTATTTAATATGTATTTTCAGCAGTCTATCAAGAGTAAAACGATCACAAAGGTTTTGTATTAACAAACCAGGAGAATATAAACAAACAAGTACATGAACCAACAAACAAATAAATAAATCTACTAAATCCAAGATAAATTTAAATAATTTTCAGAAGCAGTAAAACAACAGACGCATACTGATAAAATAATATTTAAAATGATGCAGTTGTAAGCAGGTTTATTTCTCAATGTTATGGTATAATTTTTCCTAGGAAAGTTGATTGCAATTTACTGCAAATTTAATTAGTTTTAATATAATTTTGAGTTGAACTAATACTCAATGTTCCACTTATTGCTAGTGTTTACCTAGAACACGTTTTGTTAGGATCTTCCTAACATCATCAGCTATTGTTGGCTAATGGACGTTGGTTTGGTGAACTCATTGGAGGCGATAGGTGCATCTCTGTCTGTTTCTGATGAACTTGAAGTTTGGGTTTTCTTCTTTGAAATTAAAAAATTTTCTTTCATATTTCTTTATGGAGATTTTTTCCCACGTGGTTAATGCAGCTGGACCTTGGATACTTTTTAATAAGTGGATTTCTCATTCTATATCATGATTCTCCTTCCAAAAATGGTACGCTACTGCCAATGTATCTATTTCTTTGTTCCTGATGTTCCTAAAATGCTTTTTAAGCCTAATGTTCAAGTTCCTTTAGTTTTTCCAATGTAGTTTTCTTCAAATTTTGTAAATCAACTGTTATGTTCTGAATATAGCCTAGTATAAAATTAATTAAAATAAAATGGTTAATATACAGATTTTGATATACAGATTTTGAGACAGTTTTTAGTTGTTTTGTGTTTATATGTCAGAAATATTGTTTGGTTGATTACATTACAACAGTATCAATGGAAAGACATATTTAATTTTAATGTTGAATGAGCTGGTAAAAATAATCTGAGATTGTGAACATATGTAGGTTACCTGCATAACTGGAAGCTTCAGATAGAATTAGACACAAAATATTGTGTCATGCAATATGCTATTGTGAAAACAAATTCCAAATGTTATGATGTGTTGTCTTCCAACTGCTTTTGAAAGTGAAAGAGATACCTTTCTATTACGGATAAGTTAAGTCTATAATGTTGCCAGAATGTCTGTTTTTGAAAACTACAGCTATATCTCTCGATGAAAAAGTTACGTATTCCAAATAATGGGTCTGTAATATCACTTTAAATTAATGTAATAACATTCCTTTTTTTTTTTTTAATAGTTTTAAAGATTAATTAACAGCATGCCCCTTTACGCGTAATATTACATGCTTTGTGTTCTTTGGTATTCAATTTGTTTCTTGATTTGGTCTTTTTTATGTCCTTATAGTTCCTATTATTGTTGTTCTTGTAATCAATGTTGATATCACTCTCACTGTCACGACTTAAACTCATTGCTTTTACACTGTACTTCACTTCACTTCACAGTCCTATTTAGTTGCAGAATTGTTGGAAGTTTCTCAGATATTTGGATGCAAGCTGTTGTGCAGTCGCTGTCCAGCTTCCTCCTTTTTTCCTAATGTCTTCTCTTAATTTGTTTCTTTGTTGTAGTACTTCTGATGTACTGTTCAGTGTCCTGTGTTGCATGAACATGTGGGGTTATCTGCGGTGTGGAATATGTGTTTGTATGCATTGGTTTTTCCATGTCCTGTAGTTAACGCTGTAAAATATGGCATGAGTGACAGCTTCACCTTGAGTCTCTCTCTAATGGAGGGGAAGAAACTCCTTGTTATTGCTCCTTTAGTTGAGTTGTTCCATCTATTCTGCCAATCCTATATTCCCTTTTCTCTAATTTCTGCTTCGACTGTAGATTTTGGTATCCTGTTGTAAACTGTTTCTTCTCCTGCTTGCTTTGCTAACTTGTCTGCTAGTTCATTTCCAGAAATGCCGATGTATGCTTTTACCCACTTGAAGTATATTTTCAAGTTTTGTTGACTAAGTGCTGTTATAATTCTGTGTATATCTGTTGTTATGGAATTATGTTTCTTGTTGTTCTTGAGAAGTGACAGGGTTACTTGACTGTCAGTATGGACGGTAATTGTCTTCTTTAGTTCTGCTACATTAAGTTTATAATTTCTGTCATAGCTTTCAGAATGGTTATCTGATCGGCTTGATTAATAGAGCAATTTTGGTTCAATTAACTTTAAAGAGAGTCGATTAAAGACACTAAACAACACTTACTTTTAAATTTTTCCGGAACATGTTTCTGAGGCTTTGCCTCTATCATCGGCCGGCTTTCGACTGGTTCTCGTTGGTGTAGCTGACGATATTTTGTCACAGGTCTCCTCTGGTGGCGGTTCAAGGAACTTGCTGAACAAATCTTTCTGGGGGATGCCGAAATTGAATACTTTGTTCCTATTTTTTGAAATGAAGATTTGTTCCCATGTGGATAGTTCTTGTTTTCCTGATGTATGTTTTAGTAGTTTTGGTTCTGCATTTATGTTGTGGTTTTTTTCCAGAAAAATTTAAAAGTAAGTGTTGACTTGTATATTTCCCCGGTAGACCACTAGGGGCTCTCGCATCCGAGATACACCATTTTGTGGCGACTTACTATTGTAGGTACTTAAGTCCCAGGCTTCATCATTTAACTCTTATTATTTTAGCTAATTGATGGAAATTAATCATTTCTCCACACTAGCCGTATATAGGCTAAGATATTTGATGGATAGAGTCAACATGAAAAATTCAATGCCATGGCCGGGATTTGAACCACGGATCTCCTGGTCAACTGGAGAATTTAATGTCAGGAAGGCACGTTGGCCATGGTAGCTCAAAGGTTAAGAGCGACTGGACGGAAACCAGGAGATCCGTGGTTCAAATCCCGGCCATGGCATTGAATTTTTCATGTTGACTCTATCCATCGACTCTCTTTAAAGTTAATTTATCATAACAACACTGTTTTCAACACTTCCAAGAAAGGAATTGCAATTTTGGTTCAACTTGAATTTTAGTGATTTGATTAGGTTTACTCCTTTGAAAACTGCCACTCCTGCTCCAACTTTGTTTGCTATCTTGCTACCATCCGTGTAGACATTGAAGTAGGTAGTGGTGTCTGCATCTTCTGTTATTTTGATTTTAACTGTTTGAACTGGATGGTTCCATTTATTAAGTTCCAGTGGCAAGTCATAGTCTTCTTTAGTTTTCAGTGTATTGTATAGGTCTGCTTTCCCTTTTATGGTTATTGTTGTAGGCTGTACTCCTGCTAAAACACAGGAAGCATCATATGAGATTGTGCGGTAGGCTTTTGCTATCTTGATATTGATTAATCTTTGGACTATTTGCTGTTTTAAAGAGTTCTTGACTCTCTGTGCAGCTTCTACCCATAGTGGTGCTCCGTATGTGAGAATAGATGTGATTGCCCCTTTACTTTTGACGCTTAATGCCTTTGGTCTTTGACCGTCAAAGGCATTAAGCATGTGCTGCATATAGTATATTATAAATAATTTATGTATGTGTATAATTAATTTTAAAGCATATTCAAAGTAACCAAATGAATTTTGCTTCAACCTTTTACTAAACTGAAATACAGAGCTAGATAAGCTACCAGTTGTAATACTGCTCTGATATTGCTTCTCAACTCAGATAACTGTTTACTACAGAACTAAATAAGAGGAATTGCAAAAATGAATCAAAATGATATACAATTCTCATGGCATGTTTTCATACATCATACTACTAAATAATATTTTGTAATTTTTTTAAATAGGAGTCAAATGCATGAAATTTCTTATTTGTCACTATATTACAAATCTGATTTTTTCTAATCAGTTGCAAAAGTATTTATTTATGATATGGTTATTGATGTGGGTCAGTTTTAATAATTAATCAATACAAATCTTATTCTCTACTCTAAATATACCTTATTATTAAAAATTACTCATTGTTTTCACACAGTAGAGCTATGCAGAAATTCAGCTCAAAAATACTGTAGCAAAAACATTAAATAAAAACAATTTGTATCATATTCAGTAGATCAAAAGCACATCAGCAATTTTCTGCATAAGAATACAAACACAGGAAAAGCACTGTTTGTTCAAAGAAAGTCTAAAACAAAACTATCAGCCAAGTTAGGCCATGCACTGCTGAAAATTGAAATGAACAGGAATTGTCTTTAAATGCACAAATGTCCCTGCAAATAATTTTATGGATACCATTTTACATTGTAATTAAATTAATATAAAAGAAACAAGCTAGAACACAAAATACCACAATCTCTACTACTCCAGAAGACTAAAAACCTCATCTGATCACAAATGTGCACTCTTAAAAACAAATTAAATATTCACAATGCAAGCTAATATTTTATTCTGTGCTACTCTGGCAAGAACATTTTCAGCTGATAATGATCATAATAATAATTCATTTATTATCTTCTTCTTGAAAATATTGTAATGTCCAACTGTTTAGAAACTGCCAAGAAATAAGGGTAATTTGCTTGTGTAATTATTTCATCCTATTAATTTCAGAGATAAGAAAGAGATGATTTTTTATATTAAGACCACCAATAACTACAATAAATGAGAAGGGAAGATACAATTAAGATTGGAGTTGTGAAGGTTATTAAATTTTGAGTTATAAATTAAACTGTAACTTATTATAAAAATATAACAATTTGTCACAAAAGCTTCACTTAACTTAAGAAAATGGTGTTAATTCTTCTTTCTAACTGATATTCTTCTTCCTAATTGATATCGATTTCACGAACTCTTGTCTACATCTTCAGTCATAGAAAACCAATTTTCTTAAGTTAAGTGAAACTTTTGTGACATATTGTTATATTTGTATAATATTCATTGCTTCACTGTAGCTAGCTTAATTTTCTACATAAACTTTAACTTATTTGCTGTGCTAACTTGAAGTTCTAAAACAAAGCACTCTGCGTCATAAAATGCCTAGGTACTGTCTGCTACCACAAGAAGGCAAGCGGTGCATGAACCTCGAAGATGGGGATGTGTGGAAGGTTGCTAAAACACTTCAGAACTGCAGTGATCTCTCCCCTCCATGGCACCCAAGGTCTTGCTTACAAACCCAAGGCCAAAGCAAGTGTGTTCACCGACTACCTGGAAAGGACCATGAGGCCATGAGATGACCCTCAGGACCTGGACTTCTCTGACTGCATAAGGAGGGTTTTGAACTGTTTATCTGCTCTGGTTAGTGGATCTGTTTACTACAAAATGAGTGTATGATAGTGCATATGAGTCACCCATGCTGCCAGATCTAATGCTTGTTTCAGTAACTGCAGTGATAAATACTGTTCGCTAACACAAAGAAAGTCCCTGAGAGGAATGTGCGACCCTTACATAGTGCGACAAGTACAGGGAATGTGTGTGACAGAGAATGTATGCTACACAAGGAGTATAACCATTAAATAAACTTGTGCCCTATTCATTCAGTACACTAAATCTGGGAAGATTTATTCACAAAAGCAGAAGATGTCAGAATGGTTTAGAATAGTCTGTAACTGAACTGACCTTAGTATCATAAACATGTTGAGGCAGGGTGTTGGAATCTTCTCCAACCCCTCTGTATCTCATTCTCCAATGACTTTCTTTGCTGTGGCAAACAGTATTACTCATGGGTGAGTTATGTGACAACACTGTGTATTTTACATGGTATTTGGGTTTCTTTGACCAGAGTTAAAGAGTCTTTAGAAACATTAGAATAAAACATGAAGATAAGTCAGCAGTAGTATTTCATTTTTGGAACGAAAATCATGACATTGATCCAAATCCAAAATTACTAAAAGGAGTGATTAACCAAAATAAACTAACAACATGGGAAAACATAATCATATGGTAAAATAAGGACTGAGTAATGAACTTTGAAATCCCACAAGTAGATAATTTGACAAAGAAGTTTATAGTTCTACCTCCAGAAAGAAGAGAGCAGACAACACAGACGTTAGTTGGAAAGAGGTTGAAGATGGAAACGATGGTTTCCCAAACTGTCTCTCAATAATATAAAAATGTAAGTAACGAAGCATAAAAAAAGCCGACTACGAATAGTTTTTTCAGTTAATTTTGACGTCACTGTTACTAAATTCCTCCAATATCACATAATAGTGAAAATTGCTTATCTTAACAACTCTTATTTAATATTTCTAGGCCTTAAGAGTGACACTGGTGGCCTGGATTCAATCCCAGGGGACCAAAAAATGAGATTTGTGGTGGACAACAAGGCACTGGGTTGGGTTGGCTTTTCGCCATCAGCATTCCATCAATTGCTCCATCATCATCTATCCTATCATTTCATCTCGCTCTCATTCTGTCATCAACTTCCCTCACACTCATACCAGGCATCAGGCTGATCACCCATCATGGATATTCTCTCTCACTGATCGAGAGATTCCGTTCCTCAACCCGCATAAGGGTTAAGAGGAACGAGAATACCCTAACACACATGGTATAAGAGGGCAGTTAAAGAAGAAAGAAGAGTGCAACCAATAGAGGCATTTAAATCCCATTTCCAAAGAAAACACATCAGCATTACCTGCCTGACATTGCAATAAAGACTATGTCATCAAAGTTTGGTAGTGAATGATCTTTACTCTTTTCTAATGCTAGGCAAACCTTTGCCTGAAGGAAGAGGTGCAAGAGAATGAACAGTTTGCTCAAGTGCCAGTTTCAGCTCAATTGAGCTCCATACCCTTAATATTGTTTTCTGTGGTGGTTTTCTATGATTAGAAATGTAACAATAAGGGAAGAGTTGGGTACACACTCCGTTAAAGAAATATTGGTAAAAAGACAACTTAAATGGTATGGACATGTACTCCGCATGTCAGAAGAAAGAAAACCCAAACAATATTTAGAAGCAAGACCAGAAGGTAAAAGAATTAGGGGAAGGCCACGCATGTTGTATCAGGAATAGATTGAGAAGTTGGGGAAGGATAGAGGGAAAACCATGACAGAAATGAAGAGAATGATGATGGACCGAGAAAAGTGGAGGAAATGGGTAGAAGAGGCTTGTACTCCATGCTTAACAGCACAAAGGAGTTAGAGAAAGAAGAAGAAGAAGTGGTGGTTTTCTCCTATCACAATGGCTGAAAGGTGTTCAAACAAAACCTCAAGTTATTAAAAAGTTTGACTTCCACTACCAGAGTTCTGAACCTCAGAAATATTGACAGTAATTGTAATGTTACTATATTTTTTGAATTACTGTTGAAATGGAGCAGAAGGCTTTCCAAGTTTGACAACATATACATAAGTAGTTTTATATATATATAAACAAGCAGTAAAGGTTTTAAAAACAGTAATAAATCAATGTTTAATACTAAACTTCATTTTTATTGCACATAATAAACAAAACCTTGCACTGAACCACTTGTTATTTACTACTGAAATGTTACATTGTTAAACTGTGGTTTATTTTATAAAAATAATCATATGGATGGTCAGTACATTTATTATTCCTTATTTTGAAAAGGAGGTGATCGTTCATTCACTTCTGCAATAAAATTGAAATAGAGTTTATATTTATGGATACACTCTGCATGGTTCTCAGTGTCTCACGCTATACCAGATGTGAAAGATTGCTTAAATTTGCTTAGAGGCCTCCTTATCAGGTTTTAAGTTTTTCTACATGCTGTAAACCTATGATATAGGATCACTGGCTTTACTTCCCTTCCAAAAGAAGCCATGCTAAGGATTTTTATAACCGCCCCCCCCCCCCCCAATTGAATTTGAACCTGGAACTTAATTATTTGGAAGCTAGCATGTTATCTCTAGACCACAGAAGATGACTGACATCTGCAGAAACAAACTGCAGATTGCATATTACATTTAGTTTATGGAATTCAAAACAAATTTTAAAAATTGTTTCTATGTATTTAAGTTTATTTTGTGTGTTTAGCACTCTATTTTCTTATACTTCAGTTATACTTTCAATAATCTGCTTTCTATTTTTAGCTACAGCAGTTCTTGTTATGTTCTTGTAAAATTTTGCACTGATTAGTTTTGAAAGTAGGATATGCTTCTATAAAGTTAGTTACTAATAACTTTTTCTTTTTTTGAGTTTGATTTATGAGTCACTATGTTTACACTCAAACTTCACTTACTTGTTGTTGTATAAATTGAAACGTTTTCAAGATCATTTGATCTCATCCTCAGCTGTTTGGTAGAGATGGCAGATGGATCGGAGCTCCGTAGTAGTGGAAGAAGGGGAATATTCATTTAGTCACCAAACAGCTGAGGATGAGATCGAATGATGTTGAAAACGTTTCAATTTATACAACAACAAGTAATTGAAGTTTGAGTGTAAACATAGTGACTCATAAATCAAACTCAAAAATGAAGAATACTTCACTGTTAATAATGCTTCTGCTTTTAAAATTTACTAATAACTTATTTAGAAAAATATCTTAGAACAACCTATTAGACATTTAATTTCATTATCAACTGACAAAGCTCTTCCAAAAATATATATTGGCAAAATACTTAAAATGTATAAGCCAGAATACATAAGAAATGAACTACAAGATTAAAGATATCCTGTCATTACCTCGCGAATCATGTGGATACCCATATGCATCATGGTGGACTCCTGTAGAAAAATTGTATTAGTGATAGCTGGTTAGTTTACAGATACTAGTTATATAATACTGTCTACAGTTTGCATTACATTCTGATAGCCACTGAAAGCAAGTGTTCACAAAGTGTAAATTACAAAATCAGCAAACAAAAGAATCAAATTAGAATTATATACATCTTGTAATTTTTAAAAGATATATTGCGATTACATTTCATTTTATGAAGCAAATTGTTAACTTTGCATCGTTGTGTTAAAATACAGCTAAAATTTTGTTATAGGTATAGCTGAAAATATCAATGCATAGAGCAATTCATCTTCCAGCAAATAATCTGGTAATTTATTACCTTGCTGCCTGATCCGAGGAACCGGGTCAGCTGCAACGTAATGTGTAATGTCAGAGGCCAGTTTCACAAGATTAACCTAACGGGAAAACTCAAATCCTTCATTCCAAAGTGTAACTCAAAATTTCTGTGACAGAAGCAATGTGAAGACCATATCCAAAATACTAACTGCTGGTTTTAATCACAAGATCTTAGAACTGAAGTCAAAATGCTATGGTATAACATCCCTGTTTGAACTGCAGTGGTACTGCTTCGTTGTTGAATATGTTCTTTTCCTTCACTCACTACACAAACTTCAAGCAGTCAGGGCCTTCTGGTTAGTACTTATACTGCTTTCTTATAGTTTAGTTAGGTTACTTGACGCCAATATAACCAGCAGCTAATCTTTTGCATATGATATCTTTGTGACAGATCATTTTTGCAACCAAAGTTTTAAGCTAGATTTTAGCTTGAAGGATTTGATGCTTCCCTTATAAAGACCTGATAGTTTGCAAAAAATATCACTTTCATAAATTGTTTAACTTACTCAGCTCTGATAAACAATGAAACAGACAGATCATGTTTTACATAATTTGAAAGAACGTAGTACTCAGCAGTACCATGGTCTATGGTGATTTCACGGTAACTTCTTTTGGCCATCCTCTCCCATACATTTAAAACAAACAAACCTCCTTATTCTCAAAGATGTTTTCTAGTAACTGACTTTTTAGGAAAAATTTAAGTCTCAGTGAAAAATCCTAAGATTAATAAATTATGATAACTGATGACTAAACTTCACTTGTCTTTCATAATAATATTTATCAAAACAGGATTAGTTTCACAAAACAATCCCTTGCATCATTGGCTAATCAACTAATATTTCTCAGCTAATGTAGTGATGATGCAAATCATTGCTTTATGAAACTAATCCTGTATTGTTAAATATTATCAAGTTTAAATTAAGTTTAGTACTTAATTATTATAGTTTATTGAACTATATTTGCTTCACTCCTAGTACCTAAAGGTTTCTTACTTTCATTCACTATTCATCTTAGAAGCACTGCTTTTCAGTTACCTACGTCACATTTTAGGTTATAATGGATAATTTAGAATGTAATATTTTTAAAATTTTTTAATGGTTCAAAAATTGAATTGTATTTAAAATTTCAAGAGAAAAAAAGGAATATTTCTGCAGGTATTTATTTTTAAAATCTTTGTTTAAAATATAATGTAACTCCTATTTTTGTTTGGAAAACTGTTAAGTTGGAAACTAATGGTGCTTGTTAAAAAAACTGAGAATGCAAAAAGATCGCTTTGCAAAACTATTCCTATTTCAATATGTATTATCATCAAAGATAAACGAACTTTAGTCACTAATTATTATAATTTATTGAATCATGTTTGCTTACTGTTAATGGCTGCAACTTTTTTCATAGGTGTATCATTTATGTGTATGAGCATTAGTTTTAATACATAGTAAATACACTTTAAGTGTCAAACAAATATTGTGCTTGACAAAAGCAGCACTAAACAAACATACATATGTAATAGTTTGATGGTAGTGTGGAGGTCACAAAGTTGCTGTCATGGAGTGTTTAAAGAAACAATGTTTGTACATCACCATATCTTTTCCACATACTTTGTTAGTTAAATTTAAGGTTCTTATATGCTGTATATCTCTGCATGGTCTCCATGACAGTACTAAAACTAAGTAGATGTTTGCAAGGTAATAACTATATTCATTACCTATTAAATGTTTTTGAATTTAAAAATTTTATGAATTCAAAAACAAAAGATGAAATTCCACCACTCAATAGATCCAGATTATACCAAATAAACAGTAAGGAATGTGAAAAATTCTCATAGGATAAACCAAAAGAAACGCAAATCAAAGAAGTTTTAGAAATGACAAATTGAAATAGGAAGTCAAGTCAGCAGTAGCATGTCACTTTTGGAATGTAAACTATAATCCTGACACAAATCTGAAATTACTAAAACGTATGATAAGCCATAATAAACTCATAACATGGAGGACATATATGGAAATACAAAGACTGATTAATAAATTTCAAAATCCCACCACTCAATCATTTAATAAAACAGTTCATTGCCCCCACCACCAGAGAGAAGGCTGCAGGGAGCTGCAACCAACAACATTTGAACCTTCAAGGTTGAAAATGGAAGCAGTGACTCCCGAAACTAGTTCTTAAAAAATTAAAAAGTAACAGTGTGAAAAAACTAATTACAAAATGTTTATTAATTGAGAAAGATGTTTTAAGTAACATTTGTATAAATTTCAACTGTAATAACAAAATAATGTTTTGATAGATAGAGTCAAACTAAAAATTTTAATACCATGGCCAGGATTTGAACCACAGATCTCCCGGTCTCCGTCCAGTTGCTCTTAACCATTGAGCTACCATGGCCAACATCATGACATTAAATTTTCCAATTGACTCCTATGATTTCCTGGTAAACCACTAGGGGTAGTCATATTCCAGATACACATCATTTGTGGTGACTTACTATTGTAAGTACTTGAGTCCAGGCTTCATCATTAAACCCTTATTGTTAAGTTAGTTTCCATAATGTTTTCATCTTCTTTAGTTACTTATATTTTATGTAAATTTAGTAAAATGATTATCTTTATTTAAGCAACTTAGTGCATTTGCTAACATTACTTCAACATAGGGATGTCATCCATTGTAAAAGGGAAAGGTGAAGCAATTGTTTTTGTTTGACCCCAAAAAATAAATATTGTTATTGAAAATGTAAAAAGGAAAAAGGAGTGTTTAAAATCTTTATAATGTTTGTATTAAGTATGCAGAAGTAAAATTGTGAATAAGAGAAACAAGATATGCATATAGGGGGCTATGAGTGATGAGTGTATCATAAAATGAACGGTTGCTAGGGGGACAGAAATCAACTTCCGAGAATGATGCTTATCTAAAGAAGATTAGCAGTTGCAGAAATGAACATGTTAAAAGAGTTATTATATGAATAGTTCAGAAGGTTCAGAATCATTATTTTAGTAAATTGAGACTAAATTATTGCATTAATTCGAGACCGTAACCCAAGGACGAGTTTTCTCAACCACCGACTGGAAGAAAGCTGGAAGCTGGGAGAATAAAATTTAATTCTTTATAAATTCATTATATCTTCAACATTTTCAAATCAATAACAAAAGTACAAAATTAAATAAAAAAGGCAGAATTATTTATCAGAAACTGATGATGAGAACTTCATGAACATGCAGCAGACTTTAACAACTCAAGCAATAAGAGAAATGAATGAAACAATGAGAAAAAGATACATTTTCATTGCATCACAACAATGTAATGCAGGAAGCATTAAAATCAACCTTGCCAAGAGCAATAAAAGTGTGATAGCAAACAGAAGGAGAAGTGCAGAAGCAAATGGTGTGTTATTGACAAATGTCAGGTATGTAGTACAAAAGTGAATCGAGAAGATATTGACACATTGCTTCACTCACACTGGAGTCGAGTATCAGCTGACGATAGGAGCAAGAGCTCTTGAAACATGTCCTGTGAATAAACAGTGTGAGTGAAGCAATGTGTCAATATCTTCTCGATTCACTTTTGTACTAATTTGTGCTTCACTGTCCCTACGCTTCTTCCAAGTTTATACTTTGTGTCAGGTATGTACTTGGTTTAATGGAAGTCTCTTGTCAGTTAAATCTGTCACAGAAATAGATGGCTTTTCTCTTACATAAAGTTTGGATACTAAAAGATGGATCCATTATTCAGTGTTCTTAAGGCATACAAGGAGCATTGTGGATTGTATGATGTTGACTTGAAAAACAAATTGTAAATTTACAATTTTATTGACAATCCTAAATGAAGACGTATATATCAAATTGTAGTTTTAGAATCAAGAATAATAAATTGTCTATGTTTGGGGTTTTTATTTCACCACAACATGTAATAATCACTGGATGGAAATTTGAAATTAATAATTCCCACTCAAAATCCATAATATAATATATTGGGCAAAGAATTTCATAATAACCATTATTTGTAATGTAGCTAGTGCAAAGCAACATTCTATGCCAAAATAGAAGAATTACACGCAAAAATGCAAGATGACCATTTTGGAGCATTGACCGATGTTAATAAGTTTATTTGCATCATCATCACCTAACAGTACATGTTGTACATTCAAACATGAGAAAGCAGGAGTTACAAACACTTTAAACCACAGTATTTTGCATCATCTTTTAAAATAATGCAATATAGGATTGATTAGGTATTATGTCTGTATTGTTTTATTTTGATAGCTGTTCTGTGTGAACTGCATAAAATACTTGAATGACTTGAATAAAATATTTGCACACATTATACCAACTTAAGCTGCAGTTAAATATTACCTACATAAGACTGAAAGACAAATTTCAATAGGCAATAAATCTGTTGTTTTGCTTAACATTTCCATTTAAGCTAATGAACTCTTGGAAATTGCAAACATTGCTTACTTGCATTATTTACATTCTGCTATAATGAAGTGAAAAGTATACATCTTCTACCCATCTTGTTTACTTTATGAGGTAGTAATCAAGCTTATTTGAGAACCATCATTTACTTAATTTAATTTCCAAATCAATTGTTTCTAAATAGATGAGAATAATAATCTATTAAAACAACACACTACTTCTTTATAAAGAAGTGTCAGGGTTCTAACAGTTGAGAATACAATATATAGTTATTTTTCTGTGAAAATTTTGCGTAGTTACCTTTGAATTTAAATTATTTTCGGTAACTGTTTTTTATAGAAGGAAAATATCAGTATAAATTTCAAAAATTATTGTATCAACAAAGCTACAAAATTCAGGTAGTATTATTTAGTTTACTGATTGCACAGTAAACTGTTAAAATATTATATTCTGTTCCCTTAAGGCAGTAGAATACTGATAAAGAAACTCACCTGGTGGGGTAGAGTTTGTGGTCCTAACAATATTTCCAGAGTGATCCGCAGTAGGAGATCCCTGAGGTGAGGGTGGTATAGGACGTGGCACCACCTGAGGTGGAGCGTTTCCACCAGGTGGTTCAGCAGGTGGGTGAGTAGCCCTCCAATAAGCCTCCAGGTACTCGGCAATGTGCTCACATGCATCCTCCAGCTGATTTTCATCTAGGATTACATCAAACATCTCTGGCGGACATTGAGCTAACTTTTCTGCTGCTACCATTTGCACATTAAGATGTCGTGCTTGTGACTTGCCTCTTGACTTTATCAGTCTCTGCAATACCTTAAAACAGAACAAAGGGTATGCAATTAAAACTGGTAAGCCATATAATAAACTTGGAGAACTATTGGGGTAAATTGCTCACAACAAAAACAGAAAAATTACCATCTAAATAAATGACACATGATGTCTGAAATTTTCAGCATAGAGAATGTGTTCTGATATCCGTGGCAAAGCTAGGTGTAATGTTTAGGGAAGTGGCTCCTGTGTATTTGCAACTCTGGACTTGGGTTTGAAACTTGTTGCTTGTATACAGTTGGCGCTTCTATACACACCATACCATGCTTCGCCCCTGCTAATATCCTCATCTCATAGGAATCAATGAAATGTTGTTCCTTTTGTTTCTACACACACGTGAACTTGTTGGATCATTTTCTATCACCACAGGTACAGATGGTGCTTTCTGCCCCCATAACTTACAAACCCAGAACTATCATCACAATCATTTTATTCCAGGATCCTGCCCCCTCCCGCATATTTTAAGACAAATCTCATAAAAAGTTTCTAAGTATGTAATTTTGAGCATCAAAGGATTACCTTTATTTCAAATGCAGAGCTCAAACGGCAAAATAAAAGAAATGATAATGTACATAGGTTTCAGTTAACATCAGAACAAAAGCTGAGCAATAAATACAATTTGAAAAGGCAGATCAGACTGAAAAGTTCAATGTCATAGCCGAGATTTGAATCATGTATTTTCCACTCTACACATGGCTACTCTACCACTGAGGTAGCATGGTGATATGTCGGTATGACATTAAATTCTCCAATTGAATCATATTTCCCAGTGGACCATAAGGAAATATTAAATTTGAGATCACAAACCCTGATGGCAACTTACAGTGCATAAGTACTTAATTCTATGTGATGTGTGTTTGGAGGAATTTAGTAACAGTGACGTCAAAATTAATATAAAAATTATTTGTGGTTGGTTTATTGACACTCGTCACTTACTTGACGAGTGTCAATAAACCAACCACAAATAATTTTTATATTACTTAATTCTAATTTTTTAAATACATTTTTATAAATGGAAACTATAATAAAATCTTAAAAATAAGATACTAAAAAAAAGATGTCCTAAAATAAACATGTCATAAAAGCATAGTAAAAAAGCATTTCATGAGATTCATGATAAAGATTTGTGAGTACTTTAACAATGCCTGAATGCAACAATATAAAGAAGAGAAGACATGTCTTCTGAATCTGGGCCATGTTATTATGAAAACATACAGTGTATATTCAGTGCTATTTTCATGGCATTAACAATAATTATTTGTAATAATTGTTGTATGTTTTGTGTAGAATATCTTCTTAATATGTCTGGAAAGTATTTAATAAGATGTAGCTTTGATTTTGGAGAATAATCAGAAGTTTGCTGTAAGATATACTTCAGGGTTTTTAAACTTTTCTAACTGGCACAACACTTTGTAATTTGTGTGGTTATTATAGCTCCTTTATTGCATATAACACCATTCTTCTTTTATTATGATGGGTTTTCAAAATTCACAATATTACAGGATCTACTTCTGTTATGTAGGCATAGCATGCCTCACACTCAAGAGCTCCGAGTTTCAATCTCAGTTAGATGAGTAACTGCATAAGCTTTTCCTCTGTAAATCCTTTCATGGAAGTGTTGAAAACAGTGTTGTTGTATAAATTAAATTAATTGGGAGTCGATTAATAACACAAAAGTGAGTGTTGTTTTGTGTTATTAATCGACTCCCAATTAATTTAATTTTCCTCTGTAGTTAACTCTCAGAGATGACATATATGCATGTACATGTACATGTGCACAAGAAAGAAAGGAACAGTACAATAGCTAATTTTAACAAAAACTGTTTGATATAAGCTGAAGCAAGAATGTGAAATACATGTATAAAACAATACGTCAACATATCATCAGTATAAAGCTACTAATAGTCATCAATGTTGTGTGTGCTGAAAGTCTATTTTGTAAGCACTACATCTTTTGGAGTCAGGTTGGGGGCTAAGGCTTGGCGCTCTAAAACAGACTTGCCATTCCCATTAGAAATATTTCCACTGTTTTCAGGCTGAATCACAGCCTACATTACCCATACTTTAAATTTACCAGGCACAAAGGTAGAGATGAGTATATGCTCAGATAGCTTAACAGTTTTAGAAGCCCTTATAGCAGTCAAAACTAAATCCATAATATTGTGGCAATGCCAAAGGGTATTGGACAGAGTTTTTGGCAGCCACCTGTTACTCTTATATGGATAAATGGGCAGGCTGGCATTAGAGGTAATGAAATGTTGGATATGCTTGCTGAAGGGTCATGAACATTAATTTTATAGAACCCAAACCCTTCAGTGGCACATCTTCCAGAACTGTCAAACATGAGATAAACCAGCTAACAGTAAGGATACATCTTGAGATGTATCTGACTACTGCCAGAAAAGTAATAATTATAATAAATGATTATATAAAATATAGAAGGATATTTTGAGGTTCTTTATTTTGTAACTGGTATGTTGTATTCCTACCAGGTTGCACAATCTTTGTAGAGGATATATAAAGATGCATTATGTTGCAGTTGAACATGTCACATTTGTATCTGGTGACATTACTTTTGGGAGAATATCTTGTGGTTTATTATGTTGAGTTACATACAAGATAATCTTACCTTCGGAGAGGAAATCTTGAGGTACACTATGGTAGGGGCAAGAGACGTTTTGGCAAGTTGGGAAGGGTGGTTGATGGTGTCACAGTCCAGCACGACAAGCTGCAGCGTTCGAGCCAGCTCGAATATGCGCTCTATCTCTGCTGTGACCTCAGCCAGGCAAGTTGACCTGGAGTTGGAGCGCTCCATGATCGCTCGCTTGGACGGATTGTTGAGTAAAGAGCGCTTTGCCAGTGATATGTCAGCCATAACCCTTGTAATGATGATCCTGCAAACACATGGTTTCATCAGTTTTGTTTAATATGGTGAGTCAAACATGTGATCTTTCAGTCTCTCTAAAGTATGGCAGGCCAACAACTTAAGACTACATCCCCAAAATGACTGGTAGCAATCTAATGCTTAGTGTCTGTAACAAACATGGTGGTTGCATTTGTGCCCAAAGCACCAATCCTATTGTAATAAGGATTGTCAATGACAGTGTTCAAGTATCTTTTAATTTAAGTGCAAACGTTTTTGATTGAACTACATGCATTATTAACACAGAATAATTTTAAAGAAAGTAGTACATGTACAGAAGAAATTAAAACAAAAATTGATATAACAAATTCCAAATTATTATTTCAGGATACCTTTTACAGTTCAATAAATACATTTCTGAGATTAATTTTGTTCATGACACTACAAAAGTGAATAACCTGATCATTTCCTTGAGAGTGCTGCAAAGTAAACAGTTGAAAAAATAAATTAAATGGAATTATCAATAATAAATTATATACCTTCAGTGACAAAAGGAAGTTTTATAATTATACTTAAAATAAATACTTGAATCTGTGCCTTCAATAGAATGGGCCGCCTACTCTACATCTTCTGCAGATGAGTAAATTAATTATAATTTTATTTATTTGTTTTCTCTTTCTTGTGCTTCTCCAAATTTATTCCTAACAGTTAATTACTGGAGCATCACAAACATAATGAGTTAGTATAATTTTGAGTCGAACTAGTACTCAATGCTCCACTTATTGCTAGTATTTACGTACAACGCATTTTGTTAGGATCTTCCTAACATCATCAGCTGTTGTCGACTAATAGATTTTGGTTTGGTGAACTCCTAGGAGATGATAGGAGTTCACCAAACCAACGTCCATTAGTCGACAAAAGCTGATGATGTTGGGAATATTCTAAAGAAACGTGTTCTAGGTAATCACTAGCAATAAGTGGAGCATTGAGTACTAGTTCGACTCAAAATTATATTAATTTTGTGCTTCATTGTATCATAGTCCTTACACATTGGAATAATGAGTTAGGCTTATTCCAACATTGCAGAGATTTATGGTTATACGAAGAGGAACTTAAATGGAACCAATGCAGTTATTAAACCCTACAGGAGGAAGATATGAAGTGAAGGAAGCAACAGAGAAACGGGAATCCAGCCATGGAATCCTCAACAATATCCGGCTTGAAGACCTGTCCTACTACTGCCTAGAGAGGATGATGAATGACCCATCGAGTTAGCAGCTCTCTAGTATGAATGCAAGAATAGCAGGTAACTATGGCACTCTCATTCAGCATTGAAGGAAAACTCTCAGCCAGCAGACATTAAATTACAGAGAAATTCCAGTCAGCAAAATTTGATTCATATATGTAAGCCATTCTAACAGGAAGTTAATACGAGACTGGATCATTAAACAAACCATGAGGTGTGGATTTGTCCGAGGTACAGAACCGGTGCCACTCAGCATCGTGAGGAAGCTGGGCAGCTTGATAGGCAGTGATCTCATTCATAAAAGCCAGTGTTGCAGCTGGGGGGAGTTGTTCTGGCCCATTACCTCCCATATCTGTGTCGGCTGGATGATTGCCCACCTTTACCATGCAGTGCAGCTAAGGTCCATAGTTGGCTTTCTGGATGGGAAGCTCCCTTTTTTTCAGTTATTTATTGCTCCATATTTCATTACATTATTATGTAATACTACATTCAATGGTGTTCACTTATTTTACATTTTAGATTCCAAATAATATAGTGTTAATACATAATTTCACAATGTTCTCTGGTGTACATTCAATCCTATGTTTGGTTGTAAAATATCAAAGTTTACACTATTAATGAATTTAAGGAGTTCTTTTTTAAAAGTTCCTATCAGTTTACAGTTCTCTATTGCCCATCACCCGCTAACTCTCAATACACTTTTCTGAAGGGCTTCTCTCTCACTTTTCAGTCTTACACACTCCCACAAAATATGTTGAACTATTGGTGCACTTTTTCTGCAGACACATGTGAGTCTTCCACAATCTTGAATCGTTGCAAGTAGTCCCCAAATTTTCCATGCTATATGCATTGCTGTTAAATTATGGTTTAATTGGAGCTTGGTCTTCAATCTTTCCCATATTGTTTTGAAGAATGCTTTTGTGTTGCCTCCATTTTTAGTTGTTTGCCATTCTACTTCCCAAAGTTACATACTATTTTCCTTTAATATTTTACTTATTGTGCTTGTTGGTATGGTTGCTGGTTGCTGCTTGTTTGGCTAGTCTATCTGCTGTTTCATTTCCTTAGCGTGAACCTTGACCCACGAGAGATGTATTGTCCATTCTTGATTTTGGAATTCAGTTATACGTTCTCTTATTTGTTCTATAAGAATGTTGTGCTTCTTATGATTTCTGATTAAATCCAATATCAGTTGGCTATCTGTGCGAATTGAAGCTAATTTTTCATGAGGGCCCATTCCTTGAATTCTTTTCGTATGTAATGGAAAGCCCCTGTGCATAACCGTGAACTCTATCTTGTGAACTTCAATTGTTTTTTAAAATTTATGTTGATTTTGTATGGCGAAGAGGGTTTAGATCGTGCATTTCCAGATGCTACATATTCTCACCAACTTCCAGACGACCAGCAACAGCTACAACACAACGGAATGTCATAGAATACAATTCTGTGCAACCTGTGGATTGACCTGCGAACTTCGTCAGAGTGGTCCAACATTTCTTACGCTACAATCTAGGATATCGCCCTTGATGTACTGCATTTTCGTAAAATTAATGTCCTCTAGGAGCCGAAAAAGCAGATAGATGGCCAGAAAGTCGAGCGAATAATGACTGGTTTGGGCCGGTAACTGCATTAGATTGTAGAAGGTAGACCTATCTGGAAGAAATCGTGAATGATAATAAGTGCTGGCCGTATCATAACCATGGAAAGGAAAGAAGGAAAGTGAAAAAAAAAGGCCCAATTACTGTTTCAGTTTCTATGAAGAAATGCAATTGATTGTACGTCGATGATTGTACTCTCTAATTGTAGAATTCTGTGAATAGGGAGAATGTGCTCACTGACTGAGTAGAAGGCACAGATTAATGAATGGGATACCCATGGATCATATATCTTCAACGTCCACTGCCTATGGTACCTTAAGCTTTAAAATGGGATTAAACGTAACAAAAACCCGAAGTGGACTTAGTTCTTATGTTAAAATAAAATTAATTGTATGTAAATTATTCTGTCTTATCTAGTAAATATGTATTTTAAAGTGTTGTACACTACTCGAATTAAATTAACAGTGATATACATTAATTACTAAATAATTAATATATTCTAATATGGCAGAATAGTGCAGTGGATTTAAGCTCCACAAATAAAGTTTATACTTTTTTCTAGACATAGCGACAATAGACGTGATCGAGGTAATAGCGACAGAGGGAGTGAAAACATATCTCTACGCAGACGACATGGTTATGACTTCGAGATCAATAGACAGAGTCCAGACAAGTTAGCAGAATAGGCAGAAATCAACGAACTGATTCTCAACCGAGAAAAGACAGTAATGATGACATTCAAGAGAGGAGGAAGACACGCGGCAGTAAACATCGTAAAGATAAAGGACGAACCACTGACAGTTGTAAACAAATTCAAATACCTGGAGATAAAACTACAGGCGCAAGGAACTACATTTACAGAGCACATAAAGGACAAAGCAGCATCAGCAGTGAAAGCCATTTATGATATTAAACACCTGAACAAAATATCTAAAAAGACGGCAATGAAATTGTTCAAAGCGAAAATAGCACCGACAGTAAAGTCTAGTCAACGCAAGTGCAGTTGCGTCTTAAAGGAAACTGACCTTCCTGTCCACTAATGACCGTCATAAATCTATCTCCACACTTCAGAAATAGAACACTGTCGTTGAGGACCAATAGCAACCCTGATTTTCTCGAAGTGGCAGTTGCATATTTACTCCACGTGGAGTCTCAGTTGCCAAAGTTCCAACTTCCAGTTGATCTGTTTCATTACGTGCAGAAACTCGTTGTGTGTCACGATGTGGAGACCGTAGGAGGGAAATGCAGTGGTGAATACAAATGAAGTAGTAGATAACTTTCAGTCAAGTCAAAATAATCAAAGTGATGACAATAGTGTGAATAACTGGGCCGAGTTATGTTACTGGAGAAGCCTCAAAAAAACAAAGTTATAACGGGAACTGTTTCTAAGCAAATCCAAGGGCTTGTTTTGAACACATAAATACGTGCTGAAAAATAATCTTGGTAAGGGGTCGTGCAATGAACCTGATAATAAATTCTGGATATTCACAGAAATACAGTAAGAAAAATTGTGTCGAAAGGAATACCAAAGACGCCGATCGAGTGTGAAAACAAAAGGAAACGTTTCTCTGATGTTTCGATAATTTCACATGCGATTTAATTCGTCGAGAAATTTATAGATTCTATGCAAATAGAGTGCCCACTTTAGATGAATTGGTTGCACATTTGCAAGAAATTTGTGATTTTCCTTATGGGCACTACACTTTGCGCGGCCTCTTAAAGGAGCTGGGTTTCAAATACCGCACTTTGAATAAGTTAAGGGTTATTATGGAATCCAGTAGAATTGTAGCCTGGCAAAATATATGTCAAAACTAAGGAAGCTTCGTATTAATGGACATAACATAATTTATTTAGACGAAACCTCGTACGATACCCATGACGTATCGAGAAAGGTGTCAACCTTGCAGAAAGGACTGGGAGAAGGAGGGTCTGTGATGTAAAACGATTATAAGGGTTTGGAGACTATAGAAAAAGTGAAGACAACATATATGAAGAAAATTATGTGTATATCCAAGTACACAGCTTCAAGACTGACATACGAAATGTGCAGAGAGACAATGTGGATAGAGGATCTCAGACTACAAATGATACTACCGTCAACAGAGGCGTGCAATGAAATTGTAAAGGGACATCGAATGAAGAAAAGAGAAATCTGGAAAGATTTCTACCGCACAGACGCTATGACCAACGAAGACTGGAAGGCCCCAAACTACGAACTAAGACATTTTGTAACAAGATACGCAGCACATGGTTTCCACTATTTGATTTGTAAGGAGAAAAGACACCATGATCCGGGCGAGGAGTGCGTGTGCGCGTTGTGTGGGAAGCGGTACAACAGATATCATGTGGAAGCGTGCGAGAGAACAGAAATAGAGAGTAATAGTGAACTGAAACATCAAAAATCGAACATTGAACTAAAGAAGATCAAAACGACAAGGTTATATGTATAATTATTGATGTAAACATGTATTAATGCACATTGTGTGAATTTTAAATATTATTATATTGTTCTCCTAGATTCAGCATTAGCAAACAACACTTACCGCCCTTCGAACCGGTGCTTGAGGAAGTCGAAGAGGGCTTTCTGCATCATGTCCGTGACTTCGTAGCCCTTAAGGGAAGGTCCCACCAAGACAACAGGTCGCATAGAGGGTACCACGTCATACGGTGCGGTTGCCTCCTGCTTCTTGAAGAAAGGTTTCCGTTTCTCCTTGGCTGGGGGTGTGGTCAGCGTTGGCTTTCCGAGCCGAGGATTGCCCACAGAATCCGAGTCTTCACCTGTTCAAGTGATAAAAAGGCACACATCCGCCATCGGTCGGACAGTTAATGAAACTTCTATGTAAAACTGTTTCAGAAGTTACAGGTTATGTTGCTAAAGAAAATACAACAGATAACAGAAGAAAGGAAGGAAATAATGCTTATTCAAAAAGAAGGGATTATGAGAGAAAGAACAAGGGTACAGTATTGAAAAAATAATCTGAAAAAAGCTTTTATTTGAATGCATTGTTGACAAAACAAAAAGTAGAGAAGGAAACTGGTATTGTTTCTATTTGAAAACGGTAGTATTCAGCTGTTAGTGTTTGGATTAGGGTCAGCAAACGGTGGGTGGCAGGAGCTCGTACATCGATCTACATCGGCTACAAGCCTCAGAAGAGAGGAAAAGTATGAAGGATTCAAGGAGTGACTGTGACCTTTTCGGGTATCAGTGATTAGTATTTATACATTAGAGCCATACTTGAAATTATCATAAATGTATGAGACTGAAGGCCAAGAGCTGCATTTGCCAGCAGTACATTCAAATACATAAGGTAAGGCGCACAGAATAATAGTTTCTATAAGAAATTTACTCAAATCGGAAAAAAGCGAAGCAAGAAGAAATAGTTGATAGAGAAAGGAAGAAATGAAACTTGATGACATTTAACAATGGATTAATGTACATAAATAAAACAACTGACATTTGAATATGAGTAAACAAAGGAAAGGCAATGAAGGGTAAAAGTTTTAAAGAAAAATAATATAAAACATAATTAAAAGCTAGATAAGTAAGGAAGACATGTAAATAGCATGAGATAACATATATAAAGGAGTAATAAGTAATAACATTTCACAACGTAATAAAGCAATTTTGACAAACCTGAAATAAGTAAATACATATCTACAGCTTTAATGATCTGAGTAATACAACTCTTCATTCTTGGTATATTGCTACAAGTTTACTTATAAACAATGTATTTGATGCTTCTCAGGGTTTCCTTCTGAAGTTAAATCTAAATGTTAATGTAATATTACAATGAGTTGTAAGACTTTATTGATTCGTCATTCTAAAAATACGTAGATAGTGTCTACTAGCATTGAAAGTACAGTTGCCATTTTCATTTGATGTGGTAAGGGAAGATTTGATTAATGTTTAATTACATGACTAATGTTGCTTTCCATGTTCCAAATCCTGGGCGGATTATCATTAAGGGCCAGTGGAGCCGGGCCCCACCGATAATATCACGCAACTTATAGGCGCTTTTTTAATTTGAAGAAAACATTTATTATATGTTTTATTCAATTGTAATAATCATTACAAATAATAATTTATTATTCCATGATTGTTAATGATTACCGAAACTTGCAACCCGTAGTGTGGTACACGACAACCAACCAACCTTGTGACGAAGTAGAGCGTTGGGACAGATTACATGGACCCGCGGTCACTCCTCTCCCCACTACACACTTTGCCAGTCAAGTGTTTACACCTCTCTTGCTCCTCTACTTTACTCTTCGTAGATCGCACACAGCAACGCTTGGGGCCGGCTAGTTGCGGCCCGTTATATGAAGTTTTAGCAACAGTGTGGTTGTTTTTGGAATCTTAATTGTTTGATGGACAAGTTGTATAGTGTCAAAATGAATAGAGTGGATTATTTACAGAAAAGTCTTTCATTCATTAAAGGTAGAAGAATTAAACGATTAGGTGCACAATAGTCGAATAATTTTACATTTACGCCAAAAAAAGAAGGAAAAAAAGAGTTTAGTAAGAAATGGTGTTTTACACTGTTCCGAATCAGCTGTGTCTAAAATTCGTGAGGACAACAGAAAATACCAGATTGGTGACAACTTTGCTCCTCTTTGAAGCGACAAAATTACTATCCTGAAGCGAACCTAAATTCAGATGCCAAAGTGTGTGACACAGTGGTCAACCAAATGAAAGGACGACTGTAACAGTCTCATATATTCAATACTCTTGGAATTATTGAGCCAAAGAAATTTACTTCATTCAGAGAAAATTTCCCTGCTGACTTTGGCCTATTATCGCCTACAAAAGTTAAAAAATGAACTGTCAATGATTTATAATAATGATACATTTAAAGACATTTCTTCAGTCTGAGAACTCTTCATTTTTTCATACAACACTATTTTGTGGAAGCGCTTTTTCAAGCACACAAAACGTTGCAAATTGACTAACCACTCCAATTTCCACAGGCGATACAGAGAGGAGTTTCAGTGAAAACAATTAAGTCTTTCCTTAGGAGCATGGTGGGCCAAGATAGATTTAATTCCCTGACTGTTTCATTCACAAAGAGGAAACTGGTGAAATCCTTAAGTTCAAAAACACAGTAATTTAAATGTTTGTCGCCCAAGAGATAGATGTGTTCAGTTCTTGTACAAATAGAGGAACATGGGGCAGGACAGGGTACTTAATATTTGTGCATCCATATTTCACATTTGAACATTTATAAATTGTGTTTTGGTAATGTAAATGTGTTTATTATTGCATAATTACCTAAAAAACATAAATTAAATAGACACTCTCAACAAATGGGAGTAGCTATCACGTCAAATACAAAATTAGTACATTTGCCCCGTTTTGCCCCATAGGTGGGGCAGTAAGGGGTATTATTTCTTTGACCAATTTTTGATCAGGTGTTTTTTTATACATTTAGTTCACTTGTTACAATATGCACAAATATGTACATCTTCATCATCACTTTCGACACCTGCACAAGAATTAAGAGCCCGCTCCACCCTCCTTCTGAATAATCGTGGCAGTAAATTTGTTCCATTTATACCCCGCCTTTAACTGCTATGGTCATTTCGGCGACGTGGCAGTAAAGACAGTCATCTTCGTTGTCTTTTGACACTTCTTTCATGTTACCAGCAGACAGATGCCTTCTGGAATATTTGGATACAGGAGGATTAGGACATTTAGGCCTACTTTCGATGGTTCCTGTTTTTTCTCGCTTTCTGGTACAGCAAGACGCCTTTTTACAGTTTTTTTATTCATTTTTTCTTGTTCCGCATTCAGTAGCGCTTCTTTATAAGGGGATGTTGTCAGTATTGTGCTTTTCCCCCTGTTTTTACAAATTCTCTTGTTTTTCTGATCTACCTTTGGAATAGGTGTTATATTTTCTGGGCTGGAACTCTGGAAACTACTGCCGCTTGGCATCTCAATGTTTTCTCTGCCCATAGGTGAACCAGAGACAACGGGCATCTCAGAAGTTGAAGGGTTAACATCATCAGGAACTCCAGAAGAAAGCTCAATATCTGTCGTTTTGGAGGGTATGAAATCTGCATCATCAAACACATTGATGTTCACAGACCATATTCCTGTTTTTTTTTTTTTCGAACCCAATGACTACCGTGCTCATTGTTGAGGTTCGCATATAACTGGCACCAAACAATGATGCAACCTGAAACAGTGTCAAGACTTTTCCAGCATTAGATCTAACACAGGAGCGAATTTCATCCTCATAATATTTGCTGAGTGGTTTCATGAAAGAAACATCTAGCGGCTGCAGTCTGTGAGAACATTTTTAACAACATAATCAGGATTATCTCGTTTCTTCTTAACGTAGCGTTCAAGAGTTGTTTGGGGCACTTGAAATTGACTAGCTGCCCTTTAGTACCCCATTGAACCATCATTCACAGCCCCCTCCATTGAGACTAAAGACCACCCCTCCCTCTGTGACTTCTTTACGTAATTACGCACTATTCCGAAATCGCAAGAAACACGAGTAGTCAATCATATGAAAAACACAGAAAGAGTTTTGCACCAGGGGCATAATGGGGTAGCAACCTGTTATGCCCCACCCATATTGCCTCGTAAACACAAGCTTAGGTTAATGCTTGTCGATGGTTCGATTTTCAAAGATAACTTAGAGAAAAAAAATGGATTTAGAAGTAAATTAAGTGTTATATTCCATAGTAATTATTGTTTTTTTATTTAAATGTAGATATTATGTACTCAAATGCCTTGAAAGAGATCACGAATCTTGTAAAAACTGCTTCAAACTGTGTCCAACGCACAACTCGCACACAACAGATTCTGTTATGGCAGCCAACTGACGTGTACTAGTAGCTGTGATTGAGATAACGCAGTTATAACAGGTTCCGGTAGATTGTGCCACCTACTAGAGAGAAAACACGTATACCCCGTTCTGCCTCACTACCCCGATATGCCCCATGTTCCCCTAATACTGTTACTTGGCGGGTATATTTCATCTTGTATTATTAGTTACTGACGTTTAAAAATGTATACTGTTTTGACACATTTCTGCTTTTGCAGTGTTTTAGGGAGTGCAATTAAAGGCGACCTGTTTTGAAAGGTATAATCCCACTTTACTTTCATTGCAAGTATACTCATATCTGACTCCACCAAGCAAAATGCTCACGAGCATCCACTGCTCCGAACGTTACATTAAATTTATGTAATATAACATTAATTATCATAAAAACTTAACATTGCACCTGGGGCAACGCATATGGGAAATGTGTACTCACGATTTTAAGGGGTGTTTAGACTTTGGATTTACAACCTTCAAGAGTTCAGCCCTCTGACTTGATTATAGTGCGAATTCTTGGCACTGCACACTTTTTTTGCCTAAAACCTGTGTTTATTAACACTTGAGTTCTGGGATTATACAAGGTGCGTTCAAGATACAACACCTCCATTTTTTTTCAGGACTGGGGCAGATTGGAATTTTTGTTTTTCTAAATACACGTGGACTCTTTGTGAATGCGTGACACAGATGGCAGCACTGTACCGTGCATAGAACCCTAGTGGCAGCGACGAGAGTTAGGACTGTTTTTGATACTTAAAATTGCGACGTTTTTATTACAAGAATAGCGTGTAATCATTCGTTTTCTCCATTTTCGTGGTGTGACACCTATTGAAATTCATCGCCAGTTGAGTGAGGCATGTGGTGATTGTACCATGGATGTGTCTAATGTGTGTTTCTGGGTGAGACAGTTCAATGAAGGCAGAACATCGTGTGACAACAAACCAAGACAGTTGCAGACTTCGCCTCCAAAATTGGCATTTCCGTGGGATCTGTGTACACAATCCTGCATGAAGATCTGAAAATGCTCAATCGGCGATCGTCTCAAACAACGTTCTCCACTCGCTGGATCATGTCGTCAGACCGGTTGGTGCGAGGCCGTGACTACTCTTGGTTTGTTGTCATTCGATGTTCTGCCTTCATTGAACTGTCGCACCCAGGAACGCACATTAGACACATCCATGGTACCATCACCACATGCCTCACTCAACTGGCGATGAATTTCAATAAGTGTCACACCACGAAAGTGCAGAAAACGAATGATTACCGCTGTTCCTGCAATGAAAACGTCACCATTTTAAGTATCAAAAACAGTCCTAGCTCCCCTCGCTGTCATTAGAGTTCTATGAACGGCACAATGCTGTCATTTCTGTCACGCATTCAAAAGGAGTCCATGTATATTAAGAAAAAACCACAGAAGTTCCTATCTGATCCGAGTCCTGAATAAAAGCAGTTGAACTAATGAAGAGGTCTTCTCAGGCCAAGCAAGGGACACAATCAACCTGATTGTACACACTGTAAACAGTAAAAGGGAACATTGGCCTGTTTCCTATTTTGAAACATGAATTCATGATACTGTAATGATGTCTGCTCCCCCCTCCCAACACGCAAACTAGCACCTCTCCATCCACAAACAGCCCTATTCTGACTAATCATTAAATAGGAATGTGAAGTTTTTACCCAAGAATACGAGTAGACGGTATAAAAACTTACCGCATTGGCCTGAAAATAAGCGGTGTTGCATTTAATATATCGGGCTCTGAGCCAATGAACCAATGGACGAATCGTTGTTGACAAATTGCCTATGTAATACCAGTATTTCTTTCCTAAGCTCAGCAGATGCATTGCTTCATTTAATAACAACAGTGGCAACTAAGTAGTACGGTAAATGGTCAAAAAAGCTTTTGAATTACGAACTGGAAAATCGATCACCTTAGTATTAAATATTAATTCATCGCTTTGTTCATTAGAACAACGTTTTAAAACACGCAATGCTAAACACGCAACAACCGCGTGTTTAACATTAGTGCATGATATTTTGAGTAAAACGTATTCGAGAGAGAAATTACTAAAAAAAATGATAATATAATTTGCCATAAAAATAAATAACTGATACTGATAGTGCAAATATGCGTCTACACTTCATTAAGAAAATAATGGAGTTTATTAAATATCGATACTGAATTTCAAGTATGAATACTCGATAGTCCCTTATAAACAACTAAGCGATAGCTTATAACTTAATTGGTTCTTACGAGGGCTGTTCAAAAAAAGAATTAACATAATTTTTTTACGGTCATAATTTTCTCACTAAAATTCAATCTTATTATATTCTGTTAGCTTAATATGAAGCAAACACGCCGTAGTAGTTTCATTGTTGGTACCTCTGGTTCCCGGCTGTGAGAAACAGTATCGCCTACCGTTTCAATGGAGGTAACACGCGAGGAACAATATGCGGCTTTAAAATTCTGCTTTCGTCTCAAAAAATCTTCAGTTGATGCCTATGCAATGCTACAGGAGGCCTATGGAGAGTCTGCTCTTCCCTACAGCACAGCTCGAATGTGGTTTAAAATGTTTAAAGAGGGAGACAATCAACTTCAAAGGAAGGTAGACCCGGTGCTCCAGTTACTGCTCTTACGGAAGAAAACATCAACAATGCCGCTGCCATTGTGAGAGAGGATCGACGAATTACCTTAAGATCACTTTCTGAAATACTGAACATTTCATTGGGTGCCACCCACAGGTTGGTGATAGAAACATTACACCTGAGACGTGTTTGTGCGCGATGGGTTCCAAGACTGTTAATTCCCGAGCAAAAGGACATTCACATGCACGTCTGCATGCAGTTAAAGTTGAAGTTAGAGGAAGATCCGGAGTCTCATTTAAACGTAATCACTGCTGATGAAACTTGGCTACATAATTTTGATTCCGAGAGCAGTGTGGAAAGCTCAGTGTGAAAATCTCCTTCATCACCAAGCCCCCAAAGCAAAAGTGGTTGCTTCTACTGGGAAAGATATGGTCATCTCATTCTTTGATACTCATGAAATGGTTTATCAGCATGTTGTACCTACACACATATCAGTAATGGACAGTGCTATAGGGATGTGCTGAAAATATTGCAAGACCATATCAGGTGCAAAAGACCACATTTCCGTGCAGCAGCGGCCGCATATTGCCAATGTTGATGGTGAATACCTTGCAAAAATCAACGTGAAGTGCTTCCCTCACCCTCCCTATAATCCGGATTTAGCCAATATACTTTTTTCTATTCCCTAATTTGAAGAAACGCCTTCGTGGGAGGCATTATCCATCATCAGAAGCAGTAGTGAAAGCTGCGGAGGCGATTTTGAAGGATTTCTCAAAAATGGTTTCCAGCATGTCTTTGAAGACTGGCAGAAACGCTGGGACAAGTGCATCGCATTCAGGGAAGACTATTTTGAGAAGGACCATCAAAATTATGAGGATGAGTAAAGGTACGTTGTGAAAAAAAATTGTGATCATTGTTTATTGAACAGCCCTCGCATTAGCAGTTTTCTATGTATAAACGCCTACATCCAATGTCATTTTTGTTGATTGCTTTCAGATGTGGTGGCATCATGTTTGGAGAGCCACAGGAAACTCGTACATTGCTCTTTTAAGAAAGGTTCGGTAAGCTTAACTCGGTGTAGGAATGTACCATGGTTCTTTACATTTGTTGTATTGTATGACTTACTATAGCATTAAAAACTGTATATTTTACATACTGTTCTGTTATTATTAGTATACGAGCTACACCAAAATAATTCCCCACTTTACTCATGCTTTATTCAATATTGCTGTTGTATATCAGTAAAACAATTTATGAAATATGGTTTATATCGTGACCAAGTTTGATTTCATAAGCACAAACAGACGGAATCAATTGAGGCGCTTGAACCATAAGGGCCTAAAGCACAATATCGTCGATTTAGAGATTTTAGCATGCATGTATGCATTACTCCTGACATTTGCCAACCTTGTGGTCAACCAGCTGTAGCTGTGCTTTAGGCCCTCTCTTATTTAATGAAATATTCATAAGAAGCTGTCTCGCCAGTTTTTCCTGATGCCCAGTTACTTAAGGGCTCAAAGCATAAAGTATCATTTTGTTTGCTCTGCGCTGTTCAATTTTTATCTAATGTTGCCAAGATAAGTTCCTCTTTACGTTCGCAAGTGGTACTGCTTAGTGGAAATTTGTATTTTAACAAACATCTATTTTTCTCAAAACTATTGTGGCTTTGTAGAATTAAAGGTCCAGCTCACAGAGATTCAAATCGTTCTTTCCTTCCGTAGAAACACGCTTCGTACACCTCTGATAGCACGTACGCAATCTTCCAGTCCGTTTTCTAGCTCTGCGCTCTTTACGGCTGCCCGCCAAGTACTAACTGATTCCTTTTCAGTTTCAGTTTATTTTATTGATAGATATGTGGCCTGATGCCGGTACAGAGGGGCTCGGCTTACAGGCTAAATATTTACATCAAATTTACAATTTTATGGGTTTTGATTTTGATCGTCTCTCCGGTTTGTGCGAAACCCATTCGATTCCTCTAGCCCAATGCATCACTTATATAGACACCAATTGCAGATCTAGACGTTTCCCGGCTCAACGAAACATCATGGTCTTTCCAGACGCAGGAGTAGGGGAAAGAGACGGTCCAGTGACTTGTGGTTACATCTCTCCCCACCCCTTCAGCGAGTGCCAACCAGCCACATGAGTAGACGTGGTCTAAACACTGTCCATCTTCCCCACTTACTGCATCTCTCTCCCTCTCTCGTCAAGGTACCACGCGACACTATGTTTCTTTACTTTGGGCCCTTATGGTTCTCGACGTCTCAATTAATTAGTTATCCATGTTCTAATTTGGTTGCTGGAGTAGGTAAATGTAATGGTCAAGAGGGAGTTACCAATTGGCTAATGGAGAAACGTTATTTAGGGAGTCAGCTAAATCAGCTTCATTCAAAGCTCAGTTAACGCTGCATATTACCTCTTCTCATTGTGTTGCATGTTTTCATTTATACACAAGAATCTATGCAATGTTGCATTCATTCTCTAGGAGGAAACATGCCAAGGTGCATCAAGAAAAATGGACCAGCAACTTTTAGGGACGAGTGCGAGGTAATGACATGAAGTCTCAACTCCTTTCATTTCTATCTACCACAAAGAAATGTAACAACTTTCAATATCACAAAACTTAAAAGTGTAAAAATATTGAAGGTTTGTCTGAAAGTATTAGACATGCTTCCAATACCAAAGAGTGTCGATTGTATCTGTATATGTCACTCCTACACATAGCTATTTGATGTTTCACATTTCTGCACTGTGCTGTCATATATGTGTTCATAAAGTGGCACAAAATGGTTGCTTATCATTGTTGGTAGTTCCTAGTGCCTATTTGCCTATTTTAAGTTTTCTAGCGCCTGTTGAACCGAGGTTACTATATCCACTGCTCACTTCATCGCTCTCTCCGTTACTGTTTTTTTTTTCACCCTGTTCCCATAGTATTCTCGTTGTTACCTGCTATCCAGTAGAATCAATAGAAGCCAGCAAAACATACAATGACAACGCACTACGAAGGTAAAATTTTGCATTGCAAAAAATGCTGCCACTGTATTCTTCCAAGCGAGCACAAACTTTAACAGCAAAGGTACATAAAAAACCAAAGTAAGGAATATAAACTGAAACCCGACTTTTATCACTGTCAGATCAGAATTGTGACTTATTTTCGGTTCAATGCGATACTTTTTTCTTTTCAGAAGTATAATAACATTTATGGTGTTTGAAAAATATTTTTACGTAAAATGTCAATAATGTATTGACTTAGCTCAGTCAGTAGAGCACCTGCCTGCCATACTAGGATAGTCGGGTTCTATTTCCGGCGGTGGGGATGGATTTTTCTCCGACCAAGATGGTTTCCTATATTCCCCAGAGTCTGGAAATATACATGAGAGTACAAATGTGTGCGTGATGTAGTGATTAAAACCCAACGAATACGAGTTAACACCTTCGATATGTTTCAAAGGAGAACGGCCGCCAATATGACCATTGTAGTTAAAGGCTCGGTATAAATAGGACTTCATCCAGTTTTTCCAAACTGCCACTTCACTCAGTTTTACTGTCACTTAATTATCCCGTTGCTTAGGGCACTCATTTCAATAATGTGAGTTAGTTGCACTGTTCACTATCACTTCACTTTGTTTCGCAAAGTTCGCTTCATTTTTCTCGTGTTTACGTAGCGGAGTAACGAAACACGTCCGACGTAGCCTCCTCTTCATACAACTCACTTGCTGGATAGTCAAACACAAGAAGAGAAATCGAAAGAAGACCTCTAAAAATAGAACATGGCAATGTAGCCATGTTCTATTGCAACATGAATGGCCACATGTGCTTCCATTTCATCTCTCTCTGCGGCCAGGAATTCACAGGAAGGCATAGCACATGAGAAAGATGCTTTTACTGCTGAAGTTTGGATTAAGTTGTCATATTGTTCCAGTAATGGATGACATACTACTGTATGTTTCTTCAGACTTAGACGTGTATCGGCCACTAGCTCACATTCTCCATATTCATAGCCTGATTTCTGTTCAGAGCTCAGCACTTCTGAAGACCTATTAAGGGAGGACAAATGGTTGCCAATCTGATCTTCTCTATCACCGTTATTGCAACCTTTTTCTTCCTCTTCTTCATTCTCTTCTTCAGACTCATCTGAAACTTCTTCAAAATGCTTCATTGTCTGATGTCTCAACATTATGCTATATAAAGGGCTGCAGTGTCTGCTTAGAAGATTTAAGGTATTTGCAGTCTTGATATATTCACTTTCATCATTTCCACTCCACAAGCACTTCTTGAAATAATTCTTTCTTTTCTCTGAGGTTAAATGATTTTGATTTTCTTTGATTACGATGGTAAAAAAGACATGATAAATATGTTATTTTCACTGTGTGGGACCAGGATATGGATTTGAGTATAGATCAGCACTGCATATGATGCAACAATTAAAAGATAATGTGTCCTTAGAAGAGCTCAGGCCCGTCTCTGTAGCTTTCTCCCTCACATGCAACAGATCGCAGGCTCGAATTTTGATCAGGGTGAGTTATCTGGATAAGGTTTTTCCCGAGGTGTTCCCTCCTGAAAGATTAATGTTAGATAACTCTAATGTTTATGGACCCTGGGCTCTTTTGAGCAACATTTCATTCATATATGAATGACCTAAGTTCCGATATGATTTATATTAAAAGAAAAAAAAATAGAGTTCGGAGTTTTAGACTCTCAAAAATCTGTTTTTAGACACCTAAATAGGCTTTAAAATTATCAAAATAGGCTCTAACTATATTTACGTTTAAAATACCTAAGACGCAGTTATCATAAGCTAAATATTGGACTTTAAATATCTAAAAAGTATTTTCATTTTCTAAATCCACCATAAGTTTGAAGGTTCAATAAACTGGTGAGCTTTAAAAAACACAGAGTTTCAAAAACAGACATTTTATTGAACTATTACCAGAAACATTTTGTCTTAAACTATGAATTTATAATTCCTAACGCATAATATTACCATAGAAGATTGAAATATGATATTCTTCAAACCAAGGATGCTTTTATTTTATTTTTATCTTTTCACTTTTGTTTTTAAGAAATGTCCTGCTGACTTGGTAAATGTTCAGACGTCCAGTTATCCCGTATTTAGTTAAAACGAATAAAACACTGCAGTACAATATATCGATGGCTGGCGCAAGCCAGTCAATTGTCGAAAAACAATCGACTCGCGACTAGAAGACAGCTGTGGTTCTTCTGTAGCTATCACTTGTTTTTCTTGGTCAACGGAATGAACATCTAATAGGTAATATTCGGAGCTTAAGTTTCCGAAAACAAACTCTTGCAGTGAAGTGATTATTCTAAATAATGGTATGTTATTTTAAGAACTTATACCAATTAAGAAATCCACGTTAAGTGTGTTGATATATTCAGCATCAGCATCATTCGCAGGAGAAAGCGTATCCACTATATGAAGCCCAGAAACACCATCTTCATGTTCCGTCTGTTTACTTTTTTATTTTAAAAATATGGCAACTCTAACCTAAATTTTCAATAGATCACTGTAGAAATGCAGCATACACTGAACATGTTACTGTAACCTTAACGCTCTAGTGCTGATAGGTATGCAAAACGCACTATTTTATTAAAAACAATGTAAACGAACTATTTAAAATACATTTTAAAACACAGGGATAACATGGGAAACTGTTTAGAACGTACACATAGCAACGAGTATCAGAGTCACGAAAGATTGGAAATATGCCACTCATTCATGGTGCTGTTCGGAACGGATTTCTGCCGTACTGCAGAAACCGAACTATACCAAAGGTTGACAAAGGTACCAAGAGTAAGACAGGTTTTCTATTTCTAAAACACCTGCTTTTTCTTCTTCATCATCTTCTTCTTTAATGCTTACCCTCCTCATATGGAGGACTTACACCTCCAGGATTCAGAAGTGAGCGCTTGGAGAGATGCTGAGTAGCAGAAATTCTGAATCAGATAGAGTATCCAGGATGGGTGATCAGCTCGATGCCTAGTATGAGAATTTTGGGGAAGTAGATGACAGAATGAGGGCAAAACGAATGAAAGGAAAGGTCATAATGTAGCAATTGATGGAATGATGGGGAGGAAATCGGAAATCTCGGAGAAAACCCTTCACTGGGCCGTGTTGTCCATGTGGTCACCTGGGATCGAACCAAAGTCAAGCGGTCTAACAGCTCTCCCAAGGCGCTGCCTGCTTAAGTAATAAAATGAAGCAGTTTTCTCCGGGGAATAGCTAATTCCTACGACCAAACTATTACTAGTTTTCGAATCAAAACAATCCATAATAGGTATTTATATGTTACATTAAAACATTTAATTAAACAATACAAACATTTTAAAATAGGCACTTTGAGGTTATAAAACCTTGAAATAGATTTCAGTTGTCAAAAGAGGCATTCAAGCACGACAAATCTCCCTCCATACATTTATATCTCACATAAAACACAAGGATATTTAATAGCTTTGTTTGTTTCTACATTTCTACAAGGTGTAGTCATTAAAACCTCGCCCTGTGTGTCAGATAGGATAACAAAGTATTAATAAGAAATAAATAAAGTGAGGTTATATTAGACAGCTATTTTTGTTGGTATTTACATTTGGAGGAGCTGTGACGGGATCACGGCCAGTCGAACAAATACGTTGAGTGAGGCGCCGACAATACAAAAGTAAGCACACCGCTATAAATACCTGGCCAGCTCAGTGGACATTGTCCAACAAGGCCGATTCCAGGAAATGAAACGACATGCGACAAATTTAAACCACGGACGGAACACAAGCCTGCCGGGGAGATGTGACAGCTATGTCTCCGTTTGTGCCTGTGACGGCTTACATTTGTAACAGGATAATTGTTAAGGCATCTCTTTTTACTCTTACATAAACGCACATCAAATATAACTAGGGCTGCTTTATTATAAATCTGAACCTCGTGTATATGTAATTCATTAAGGACCGGTATTTTAAAGGTTAAAAGTTGTGGTTAGCTTTAAACTATAATTTTAAGTTTTACTTTGTTGCTGTTTTTTTAATTACGTCTTCCAACGTTGTCATATCGGGAGATGAATGAAATGATGATCAAATGAGTCCATAGGCTATAGAGCTTAAGAGTTACCAACCATCTTTCAGAATAAGGATAACAAATCTTATCAAGACTCACCCTAACCGAGATTCGAACTCGAGACCTCTTGACTGTGAGGCAGACACGCTACAACCATGCTAAAGAGGCGGGCAATTTTTCTTTGTATTTCTAGTATAAACGTCAAGCGCAGTTGAAATACCATTGTACACTATGTTGGAAGACGGCGTTTCTACCATTTATATATTTATTCAATCTCCAATTTTGCTAGAAGGACGTATTAGGATTATAGGTAACTTACTAAATAATGTGCACAGTAAACTTACATAGTTAAGGTATAACATATAATTATTTGTTTGTTTTTGTAATTTATGTACCCCTCCAATGTTAAGTCGTATCGGACGATGAATGAAATGATACTCAATTGTGCCAAGGATCCATAGAGCTTAGAGTTAGCCGACTTTCATATTTTTAGGAGAAAGGAAAGCTCCGAAAAAGAACCTTATTCAGATAACTCGCCCTGACAGGAATTTGAACTTCGGACCTCTTGAACGTGAGGTAGACGGTACCACCTACCTACATAATTATTAATGTGTTTGAAATTGCACAGAGTGTTTGTAATAACATTGGTTCTTGAATACTGTGTTATATATGTCTTATATGTCGTAATATTGTCGTAATATATGTCGTTGAATATTGTTCAAATATAATCTTCGGTGATCTTTTTTCATTTCTGTGTTATCGGACAATGAAATACAATGAAATATGTTTTAAAGCTTGAATAAGCCCTTTATATTTACAGTAATAGCCACTGCCTGAACTAATATTAAATCTCATGGAATAACTCCAATTTTTTATGGCCTGTGACAAATTGAATTAAAATAAAATTTACAGTGAAATATCTTCCATTAAACCTGTAAAGTACTTAAGGGAAGAATAAGTGCCAAAGTACCGTTGGCACTTCTTGTCCAAAGGTCTTTGCAACAACTACAAGTGTGATTCAAAATCTGTTCTTAACCTAATACGTGCAAATTTCGTATATCAATAATGCATTCTGGGAGGTATCCGAGGAATTTCGGAGTGAGGAAGTTATTCAGATAATAGAAGACCTAGGGGATCCAGAACTTTGACCATGAATATTTATACAAACTCAGACTTACAAAACAAAGTCCATACTATATTACATCAAAACCGGATACAGAATCCAACCAAAAGGTTCAGTTGTAAAACCATATACCGTTTTATTATTCGATTTCTATTACAATAAAAATATGTGCTTAAAAATAAAGTGTAAAGATAAAAGGCTAAGGGCCACGTATGGCGAGTAATGCATACGTTATCTCTAAGCTTCTATATACATTAATTGCATGTTGCACACAAAAACAATCTAGATCAGTTTTGACAGAAAATAAAGTAGATGAAATCAGTGCCAGTTAACAGTGATTACCTCGGAAATCGTAAATAAACTAGCTTAACAGTTAATATGGGCACAGATATTGGCCTTCAGAAAAACACATACCATTACATAGAGCCCTCACTATGACCTGAAAATTATTTAAGTGTGATGTGCGATAAGTGCTAGAGAAAAATAATGGTAAGCTTAAAAAATAAGAGAAACACTTCCTGTGTGTGAGGTAAAGATTTTAGTGCACATCTGCCGGCTCTCTGTTCTCTCGTACAGCGGAGAGAGTCAATGAATGAGTTACTCTATGTCTTAATGACTATACAGAGTGATTAAAAAGGTGGACAGACTTAAAAATTGCTATATTTCCTGCACTATATGTTATACTTGAATTCCGGCAGGTATATTTGAAAGAGGATGCTGTAAAGTTTTGACTACTACCGCTAGAGTGCTCAAACAATGGATAGGTCGCATGATGAATGACAACTTGGCACTTCAGTACTGGCCACGAGGTCACCTGATCTCACACCCTGCGATTTTTTCTTGTGGGGGTTCGTGAAAGAGGCTGCTTACATACCCATTTCCCCATAGATTTGAATGACGTACGAAACAACCGTATCTCAGCGACGGTGAACTCAGTGACACAATACATTCTTATCGAGTGTGGGAAGAATTGGGTTTCCGTCTAGTTGTTATCCGTGCAGCTGGAGGAGGGTATATTGAAACATTTGTAAACTTCAATGTATGTATAACCACATGTAATTTACAGGAGTCAAGTACAATGTATAGTACAGTAAATATAACAATTTGAAAGTGTGTCCATCTTGTATTTGACTTGACTCCAAATCAGTTTCTGAAATGGCATATTTAGACTAATTCTTTACCCTAAGGCATTATTAAAAATATTAAATATCTGGAATCGCTTGTTAATGAATCAGGGAGCTGTAAATCTGAAGTAACACGATAAGAAGAGCTGTAAGTGTAGGATAGAGTTCTGCAGAGTACAACCATGTTGAATTAAGCAAAGAAAAGTGGTGGAAGGATAATGATCTATGGAGCCGAGGTGTGATCTTTGGTATAGGGACAAAGATCTAATATTTTGGCACTAGAAATGGAGGTAGCACTAAAAATTGAAAAGAAAGAGAAATGAAGAGGTTAGCCAGATGATGGATGTGGAGGAAACATGGTTGAGAGAACTGAAAGATGATGTGTTCTATGATATAGCCATGTTATAAGAATGGAGAAGGGTAGGAGACCCAAGACTTTTACGTGGTCACCTCGTGGAAGAAGTAAACGGGACTGGCCAAGAGCAACTGGAGATGACAGATTCTAGAACGATGAACGATCGGTGATGCTTGGAGGAGGACTGGTTGAATTGAGATGAATGATAAAAGAGAATATAGAGTAACTGCTAAATAGTGGTAAAGTCCTTCAAACTGAGCACAAAGCAAAGTAAGTATACATTTGGTGAAAAATTAGGAACAATTTAAAGCACTTCTACACATATTTTGTGAAATGAGTAAGTCTCCAAGATCTGTAGTTAAACATAATACCTTGAAGATGTGTTAATTACTAAATGCTGTAAAGAGGTTCTTAAAAATTTCTATCTTTTGGTAAAATTGAGAAAATCGGTTAAGGTATCCAATTTCTCAGTTGTCCTTACTTAAGAAATAATAACTTCACTTATATATAAGAATCCTCATAATGCCATTCAGTTGGCAAAATACCAATATGATTAAATTAGGGATATACGTGCAAACAAGACCCTGAGTAGCACAAAAGACATCGCATTTTGTATTAAAATATTTAAAAGTAGATTTGAATTTTGCAGAACTAACCTCTGGAAAAAGAGTTTGTATTATATATATTTTCTGCGCATTGCTTGTGATCCATTGCACGAAAGAGGACAAAAATGACAATGGGCACTTAGTAAGCCCATTTAAAATGTAGCACATAAGTTTGAAACCTTTCATTTTTGTTCTAGCATTTTGATATTACATAAGTTTTCTGAAAAATATAGTCCTTTAAATAACATTTTAAGCATTTCAACATGGAGGACATTTAAATAGTTGGCTTAAAATAGAAAACTAAACTTCAAACCTTCATATTTAAAAATTAAATACTACGTTGCGTTAGAGTGTTTTAGTACTTTACGAATTTAAAGTAGAAATTTTAATAGTCATGTCCGCCCGAATAAATGTCACCTTTCAGAGATGATCATAATCGGTTGACTAATTTTCCAGATGATAATATATCCATCCATAGATAATATATATAATTTAGTCCCATTTCGAGCAATTTATCATGTATAATCAAGTAATAAGTGACAGCGTTCTTCAAAGTCCAGTTCTTAAATATGATTTTTGTTTTGTAATTATATTTGAATCACAAATCGTTATATTAAAAGCTGTGAAACTGTTATAAAATATCCAATAATACAGATATGCGCATTAATACCACAAAATCCGATCACCCTGGAGCCAATGTTCTAGTATTTGCTACCAGGGCAGTGAAGATTCAGCAAGCTCGTTGAAGATTGACTTGACTTGCTCTAATTAAGAAAATATATAGAACAACTTTTCACCGTATTGTAGATCCTTAAAAGCAGCATTTCTGTTTATTTATGTTCTGTTAAGTTCAGGCGGCGAAATAAAAACAGCTCGCAGTTAGATTCGTCCTTAGGCGTAGTTAGGCAAAGTTTGGCTAACGGACATATTTAATCATCATTTGAATATTCTAACACTAGTGTTTATGTTTTATATTAAACATGTTTATAAAAATGCCTTTGAAAAACGCTGACATCAACCTATACACAAAGGAACCTTTACAGGAATCTCCTTCCAGCAAGAGAAAAACGTTTAAGGTCCGTCAACCTTTTACTGGTATTAAGGAGAGAGATGGTACTTTTTGTAAGTTGTATGTTTGATGAACAATTCTGATTTTCTGTATAAGAATTCAAGGCTATAACAAAGTAAGAAAAAGAACAAATCATTAGGCAGACAACATACGCTTTAGCGTTTCGTTTAAATTGATAAATATTTGTAACTTTAAAGAAGAATTCAAAATCTTTAGTTGTACTTCACTTGTAAAGCATTTCCACGAACTCTTTGAGGATCACATTTCTATATATTCCCTAAAATTGTAAAGTAATCAATAACTTGTTTTTGAACTTTATTTAGCTATTTATTGTAAATAAAAATATCATTTCTAATGGAAAGAAAATTAAGTATACAGCTAAAATGAAAGCTTACTAACTCCTTAAGTTCAAGATTCATTCTGCATATTAGAATAAAATACATACGTTGAGATTATTGTATGCTGAAGTTTCCCTTGATTTACTAGCTTATCCTTTTGTTCTGCAAAACTTTACTCATTGAGAAGCGTAACGTATACTTAGGGAGTAGCTCAGTCGTCAATGTGCTAGTTAGAGACTGTTGATTAGGATAATTGTAAGACTAAGCCAGGGAACCCCTCCCCTCGTTTGTGGAGATGGAATCAATTTTTCTCCAAAGGGGAAGATTACCGAACAACGTTAACAGCAATACCATCTCCCAGATCTTAGAATGCTACCGCCTGGACATCACCATCCATACAACTCACCGAGTCTAACCCAATCCAAACGACTTCCGAAGGGAGCTGCTCAGATGTTTGTTCTGACATATCTCTAGTAACCTCAGAAGCACTATGCAGCACCTGCACATTGGCAATTTGAGGGCCCTTCTCCTAAATAATAAGAGGTAATTCTACAAATTACAATGGGAACTTTGGCATAGGTTTCTGAAAATATACTTAAAAATACAGATATTTTTTTCAGAAAGTAGTCTTACTCATGCGAAAGGAAAAATATTTGGCGGTAGTAAGATTTCTGTACTTATTTTTAAAATTCTATTCCATTAATTTTTCTCGGCATCGTAAATACTTTCCGTTGCATGTTTATTCACCTAATTTGTAAATTATTTTCGATGAAAATTTTGAAATTAATGGCCTTTTTGTTTATGACGATATTTAGATTTGACTAAAATCGCTAGTTTGCCAGTTAATTTACATTGCTTAGCAACCACATGAATTACAGGCAACAGAAGAGTTAAATCTGATTAATAACAATTTAATAAATGAATGTCTCAGAATAACTGGAGAATTTCTCTTGGTCAATGCTTGAAACTCAACTTAATGTTGGTATTTGAACTAGTTATACAGTGCGTTACAAAATCAGGCAAATTTTCTGCTACCGTTAAATGGAAAGCTTTTTCAGTAACACTAGGGCACTTCAAACAGTATGCTTTAAGATGCCTTTTTCGCAGAAACAAACCATTTAAATATTGTTGTGCATTTTAGAACGTCATTGGAAACTATTACTGACTCAATTTCTTTGTAGAAATTAACCCAAAATAACAATGTTTTAAGTTTAAGAGAAAGACCTGAGAATTGATTATGTACTCCTAATTATTTATATGCTTACTACAGAATATTTTTGTATGAAACAGTTGATAGATCGTACAGCCATATTTGACAATAAAAGTTTTGAGAAAGAGCACAAAAATATAGTGTGTCATTAAAAAATATTTCTGATGACGCGTTAAGTTGCACAAGAATGAGAAAGGTAAGAAACGTATGTTTCTGCGGAAAAAGGTGCATTTTAAAATTTACTGTTTGATATCCCTGAGCTTACTTTGGACAAAATTCCGTTTAGTTGTAGCAGAAAATATGCGGGACCTTTGAAACACACTGTATAATAACGCGTGTAAGTCTTTTGAAACAATTTCCACCGTTCTTAAAATAACCTGCCGTCTGAAATAGTCAAAAACATGCACAAAAAACTATGTAACACGTTCAGTATCCAACATAAGACCGTGAGAAAGTATTCTGTAAAGTTCAAACTCATCTTTATCAAAAAGTACCATCCTCTAGTCTTAGAATAAAAAAGGAGGTAAAAAGTTTTCAAGGTACCTTTGTGTTCAGGCATACAAAACTACACAAAGGAATTGTGTGCAAATATATTAAGGTTAAGGAAGAAGAGGAATGAAAGAAGGAATTCCAAAGAGGTTAGTATGTGAAGATAGCGGCGGAAGAAGGGACGGCACGGTAATAAAAATACCAATATAAGCCTGCATCATCTAACAAAGCAAATAATGTGTAGGGTAATGCAAAAACAAACAACGGCCAATGAACAAACACATAGTTTATACTAGCAAACACGAAACAAAGCAACAACATAAACACTGCAAATTAACAGCAAAACATAAATATCAAACTAACTGAAACATAAAAAGCAGTTATCACTCTTGATTAATGGTAAACCCTCTCTTTTGAACAAAAACAAATTAAAATAATATAATATATATTCAAAATATATTACCTGAGCATTTGTGTTGTTAATGAATGTTAATCATTAAAGAACAAATTCATTTGAAAAGAGTATTCTGTCAGGTTCATATATTTTGAACTTCAACAAAAGAATGTGTCATTGCCCAACTGCAGCCTAAACCACACCCTCTCTGCGACCTTGGACTATGATGCTGGGTTATTTTTAAAGACATTCTGTCAGGTTCATATATTTTGAACTTCAACAAAAGAATGTGTCATTGCCCAACTGCAGCCTAAACCACACCCTCTCTGCGACCTTGGACTATGATGCTGGGTTATTTTTAAAGACGTTCTATGAGTTCAAAACATACAGTTGGTACTCAATTAGAATTATTTATAATCATATTATTATTATTATTATTATTATTATTATTATTATTATTATTATTATTATTATTATTATTATTATTATTATTATTATTATTATTATTATTATTATTATTATTATTATTATTATTATTATTATTATTATTATTATTATTATTATTATTATTATTATTATTATTATTATTATTATTATTATTATTATTATTATTATTATTATTATTATTATTATTATTATTATTATTATTATTATTATTATTATTATTATTATTATTATTATTATTATTATTATTATTATTATTATTATTATTATTATTATTATTATTATTACATTTTATTTACAAATACCCTGTGGTTAATGGAAGAAATATTAAATTTCGCAGTTTCAACATAGAGAATTTACCTAAAATACACGTTTTGAGGTACCTTGAACCTTAATTATTTTAGAAAAAAAGAAGTGTGCCTATGAAAAACGTACCACAAAATAAAAGACCTAGCATATTCTAAGGATATAACACGGATATTTTCAAGAAAAATCCCCACCCCAAATTACCCCGTAGAAGTAAGTTTTTCAGAAGTTACATTTTCTTAAAAATGGCTCTAAGGATTTTGTTTAAAATACCACACTATGTTTTAAATATTTTTCTGGATAAATGAAATGAATATTTTGGATTTACTGGGACGGCTTCAGAAAGCTCTTCTTTCTGATGTTTACTTAAATAACACTACGTAACAAAAAATTGTTTATATTCGTTTCTTAGTGTTTTTTTGGGGGTGGAGAGGGGAGTAAAACCAATATGCTGAACATGAGTATACCATTAGTTTTCCGCAAATGTCGATAATTCTCGAAAATTATTTATTTATGTTTAATTAATGTCAGCAATAATTTTGAAGTTACTGCTTTTTCTGACAATCGCAGTAATTCAAGGCAATTACCGGTAGGTGGCATTGACGTTTTACATTAGTATATATAGTATTATATATATATATCAATGCATTTTGCAAATTGAAGTCTTCCTGTGGTTATATTTGAGTGACTGCTCTCTTCTTTAAATGAAATATGTCAGTATCCCAGCGTTGAAAGTGTCCTGCAGTTACTTTTGTTATGTTTGTGGACATTATATCGGAACGTAACAGGCAAAACAAAATTGTGTTGGAGACAAAGTTCTGTAATGTCTATGAAGCTTATTTCGCTGTACCAGTTGGAGACCAAGATGTTGCATGGGCACCTCATATATCCAGCGGAAGCTGTAGGTCTACCTTAGAGTGTTGACTACGTGAAACAAGAAAATTTATGCCATTTGCAGCTCCTCGAATATGGAAGGAGCTAACGAATCATCACGATAACTGTTAGTTTTCTATGAGTGACATTACATATTAGAGAAGTACCAGGAACAGAAAACAGTTTAATATCCTAGCATACCAGGATATTGAGGTCATGAAAGGTATTAGGGACGTCGGGACTTTGCAATGATGGGAGACTATGTATGGGGCATAGTGCGTGCAGGAGAATCAAAACATAAACGGAAAGGACGTTCTCGTGCCTGTTTTTGAGACATTGTATTGTTGTATTGATTTAATGGGTAGTTCAGTATTGTGTGCATTTATGTATACCTATAGAACCATTATAGAATGTACTGTATGTTAGTTTTCCCGTTATCTCTCTAAATACGAGGGTCGGCTGATAAGTCCTGGGCCTATATTTCTTCATTACTCAACATAATCTCTAGAAAGGCTAAACATTTTTGTCATATCGGTGTTCTAAGCTAATTAAACTGTCCCTGTAGGGCGATTTATCATGGTCCTCAAAATAGTTGTTAACTGCATCAATGACCTCTCCTCCTCCTCCTCCTCCTCCTCCTCCTCCTCCTCCTCCTCCTCCTCCTCCTCCTCCTCCTCCTCCTGCTCCTTCGCTCCATGGTTTGGGCATATCACCCGTTCCGGCTTCATAGATCTCTCCAACGTTTCCTGGGTCGTCCTCTGTCTCTTCTTCCTTTTGGATTATAGTTTAATACTGCATTTGGATATCTTCCATCCTCCATTCTCAATATATGTTCATGCCATTGTTGCCTTCGTTCTGATATTTTGTCATGGATTGGTTCGATTTCTAATTCCTTTCTAATATCCTCATTTCTTATTTTGTCCAATATTGTACAACATTTAACACTTCTTAAAAGTTTCATTTCTGCAGTCTGTATTTTATTTAAATCCTTTTGTGTTGGCACCCAGGTTTCGCTTCCATATAGTACAGTTGGAATAGCCATTACCTTATACATTTTCATTTTTGTATCCTTTGTCACTCAGTTTTTTGAAAAGTTCTTTGGACTGTCCCATATATTGCTCGGAATTTGTTTACTTTTTCTTCTATATCAACATTGTTTCTAAATCAATGACCTCGTTGCTGTGAAATCTTCGCCCTCCAAGAAAAGTTTGGAAGTCCTGGAACAGGTGGTAGTCACTGAGTGCTAGATCTGGCGAATAGGGTGGATGTTCAAGCAATTCGAACTTTAATTCGCAAATTTTTCCAATCGCAATGACTGAACGATGGTCCGTAGCATTGTCGTGAAGAAACAAGATTTTTTTCTTTGCCAAATAAGGTATTTTTCGTCATCAATTCATTACTCAGACGTTGCAGTAAGCTTGCGTAGTAGTCACCAGTGACACGCTTATCCAAGTAATCAATAAAAATAATTCCCTCTGCATCCCAGAAAACACTCGCCATAACCTTGTTAACTGACAAAACTGACTTTGCCCTCTTTGGAGTTGGTTCACCTGGCGCAATCGACTGTTTTGATTGATATACTTTCTGGAGTGTAGTGATACATGCAAATTTCGTCCATTTTAAAAACTTCACTGGGATTTTTACGGTAGAGCTCCAAATTCTTAACAGAAACAGTTTTTCTTTGCAACTTTTGTTGAGGTGTCAACAAACGTGGCACCCATCTTGCACACACCATGTGAAACCCAAAAACATTACTTGAAATATTACCTGCATTTTATTTTGATCTGTTTACAGCTTCTACTATGTCAAACAACTTTAATCTGCGGTTTTCCAGGACTAAACGTTGATTTTTTTTCCAATTATCTCTGGAGTTGTGACTTCCACAAGTCGTCCAGAGTGCTCGTACGTCCTATTTTAAACTCTGCAACCCACCTTTTAACCATCGTATATAAGGGGCAGAGTCTTGCGTTGTACTGTCCATTTTATTCTTAAATTCTTTAGCCGTTAAGCCTTTTCAAATGGAAGTATTTAATCACTGCTCGTTTTTACAAACCCTCCATTTTCGTGAAACCTCTACACTTGTCTTGTTTAAAATACTGTCATTCAAAAACTCAACAAGCTCTTGCCTGTAACTATGGATACAAGCTAGTCTAGAGTTAAACTGTATGATGCTATCCGTCAAACTGGCCCATAGGCGTCATCCCTCTGTAAGGCCCGGGACTTGTCACCGTCCGTCGTGCACATGTAGCTTTGGTTGTTTTTAAGAATTTTGAAGAAATGGATTATTGTATCCAAAATACAATTAGAAACAAACGACGATATATTCATAATCAATATCGCCAATTAAGCAGTAAACATTAAGAAATATAGGATAAACAAAAACGTTTGTCAAATTTTGTTTCTTTGTTTAATAAACTGTAAGAAACAGGCGAAATCGCACCACATGTAGCTCTCGTAAAAGCATACAATTTACATCAATGAGTGAGGTAATCGAACCTGGAACCTCCTGTATGCGACTCTCATTCATTAACGCGGAACTAACACGTTCGTTTTGCTTTTACTAAGTTAGAGAATATTATATTGTGCTTAGCGCGTTCTGCTTCCTAAATCTTGGTATACATATTTCATTTCAGAGGATTGACGTTGCTACCCCGTGGCACTGACGTCATAGTAGGCAGTACGGTACATGCATTGTAGGAGGGTTGAATGACGTTAATGAGCTTAGGTCCTCGGCGCAGGTGGGCGTCAGGAAGTAGAGGTTAACAATGCATCAGCGTACGGACCCAACAGTTTATTTTGTATATTATTGACTTTGTGCTCCGTTCCAAATACTCAGAATGACGACTGATATAGAACGCCAGATTAAAATACACCAGAGAGAAAGTACATGACTTTCTCTACTCACTATCGTTTATTTTTATGTAGCTTATATAGTAAAACCTTTCTAAAACGGAAAGCGATCGTTTCGGCATTTATTTTCCGTTTCCGCAGGTTTACGTTTTATAGAGAGTTGTGTTTGAATACAAAGAAATTACAGAAGCTATCGATAGTCGCAACCGTTTACAGTGAAGGAATAATATAAAATGAAATGTAAATAATAATAGGCTAACACGAATTATTTACTATATTTTCGACTTAAGTTTAATAATAGTAGTTTCCTCTGTCTGCAAATGCCTGCATATCAACATCATTTGCTTCACACACACATTCAAAACAATGTTGTAGCGATGTTTGAAAGTGTCGAGGCATCCATTGGAATCTCTGAAGCGGTCTTTGCCTAATTATCTTGTCTCTAAAGCTTAAGTCTGAAGCAATGGTCCAGAGATGGGAATACCTTTGGCACGCGCACTAACAAACCATTCAAACACAGCACGATTTAGCTCGTCATACTCTGTAGATTTTACGAGGTCTGTTCAATATCGAATGATCACTTTTTTTTGACAACGTACCTTTACTCATCCTCATAATTTTGATGGTCCTTCTCAAAATAGTCTCCCCTGAATGCGATGCGCTTGTCCCAGCGTTTCTGCCAGTCTTCAAAGACATGCTGGAAACCATTTTTGAGAGATCCTTCAAAATCGCCTCCGCAGCCTTCACCACTGCTTCTGATGATGGATAATGCCTCCCACGAAGGCATTTCTTCAAGTTAGGGAATAGAAAAAAGTCACATGGAGCTAACTCCGGACTATAGGGAGGGTGAGGAATGCATCTCACGTTACTTTTTACAAGATATTCAGCCGCTCATTATCGTGGTGCAGCATCCAGCCTGCTTCATGGAAATGTGTTCTTTTGCGCCTGATATGGACTTGCGATGCTTTCAGGACATTCCTGTAGTATTGTCCAGTTATTGATGTATGTGCAGGTACAACATGCTGATAAACCATTCCATGAATATCAAAGAATGAGATGACCATAACTTTCCCAACAGAAGCAACCACTTTTGCTGTTTGGGGGGTTGGTGATGAAGGAGATTTCCACACTGAGCTTTGCTGTTTGCTCTCAGGATCAAAATGATGTAGGCAAGTTTCAACAGCAGTGATTACGTTTGAAAGAAACTCCAGATCTTCCTCTAACATTAACTTTAACTGCATGTTACCTCCATTGCAGCGGTAGGCGATACTGAACATGTCTGAACTTGCCTGGTTCTTACAGGCGGGAACCAGGAGTACCAACAATGAAACTGCTACGGCGTGTTTGTTTCACATTAAGCTAACAGAACATAATAAGATTGAAGTTTAGTGCGAAAAATTATGGTCATTCTTTATTGAACAACCCTCGTATGATGCGTTTCATATGCCCTTCTCTTCCCTTTAACCACTCGTCTTTAATTTTTATTTTTTCTAAATCTCATAATCTCCGTTTTTCCACTTTAAAGAACAGAATTAATTCTTTAGCTGGATGTTTGATCTTTTCATGCTCTTCAGTAACCTTAATTTTTCCCTCAATGATAATGCCTTACGTTTACAATTCATTTTAAAGAATTTGTGTACATACAAACTATGTTTTAACAGTCGCTATAGTTCACAGTTTTCTTCCACTCGTACTTGTTTATTTGTAAAACGAAACTGAGATTGAACACACTGAAAAACAGTTGTTGCCTTACCAGGTGTGCTGAAAGAGAGTTGAGAGAGAGCTAATGGTTTACTTTCCCTTTTCCTTGAAGAAATTATAGTTTACGACCTTATAGTTCATGGAGCTTCGGGGCAAATACTGCACTTTTTAGGTACGTTATAACCTATTACACATACAGTAATACGCTTTAATCAGATTATTTATGCAAACGGTTCCTGAAAAATATTTCAGTTTCCGCGTTAGGCGGATTTCCGGCTTAAGAGTATAATTTTACATGGTAAGTAGCTTCGTTCCAAAATGTATTTTCCGTTTTTCCAGGTTTCCGGCATATAAGGGTTTCGTTTTAGGCAGATTTTACTGTAAAAGCTATTTTTACAACTATTCTTTTTCTGTAATCTCCTGTTAATCTAGACCAACCTTTACAGAAATAGTTCAATTATACATTTATCTATGATAGGTTAAATAATAAGTGCGCGGTTAAATAAAATAACAAATAGAAGAACAAACAGGTTTTAGAAGAGGAAGAGGTATTATTGACAATGTTTTTAATCTGAAACAAATTATAGAAAAAAGAAGACAATAAAATTTAGAGATGCACTTGCTATTTATTGACCATTTTAAAGCTTTTGACAAAGTATCAACAACGATACTGTGGAAGATTGTAAAAAGTAGAGGCATACCACTACAGCTAATTGAAGTTATAAAGAAGTATGTATAGTGATACAAAAATAAAAACAAATGAAAGAGAACCAGTGATACTTAATGGTGGTGTTAGATAAGATTGTACTTTATCAACCGCACACTTTAATTTGTATATTGACGAAATAGAATTTGATCAAATAAAGCTAATGTGGGATTAATGTTTCAGGAGTCAAACTGAAATCTGTGTTATACGCAGGTTATAATGGCCACAAATGAAGATGACGTGCAGAAAATGCTACACTGTTTAAATAAATTTGTTATTAAATATGGAATGAAAATACCAACAAATAAGTCTAAAACTATGGCGTTTAGAGGAATTAACGCATTTAGATTAAAAAACAATTAGGATGTAATGTCTGTACCAGGGAAACCTGATGTGATAGAGAAAATAATGTGACTTTGTGGGTTCGTAAAATTAAAATTCTTGTTGGCAGAAATTTAAAATGCTCTTTATTTCAGTAGAAAGACGATTTTTACACCCCTTACAGCAGCGAAATGACGTAACAAAGTTCTCAAGGCCGTCTGCCACACGTAAACAAACGAAAGAAATTACTGCGGTACACTCACAAATGTCCACACAGCTGCGCACTCAATCAACTGCAACTCGCAACTGCCTGCCCTCTGACAGCCGCGGTGCTTTTATACCTCCACTCATTGTTCTGGAATTCAGTGAATTGTTCGACAACAATCACGATGGCAGCGGGAAATGCCAGACTAATCTGTCTCTCTCTCTCTGTCTCCCCTTCTCTCTCTCGGCAAGCCTCCAGCGCGCCGGTCGCGTCCCGCCGCATAACAGTGCCTCGGCGACAATAAATACGTTTGACTATATAACAGGCATATTTACAAGAGTATTAAAAATAAGGCTCGTAGAGACTCCGTAGTAAAATTATACAAATCATTGGTAGTACCAACTCTGATATACGGATCAGAAACATGGACATTAACAAAAAGAAATAGTACTAGAATACAGAATCTGAGATGAAATTACTAAGAGCAATAGCTGGGTACTCTATAAAGACAAAGGAAACGGATTCAAGGAATAGGAAAGAATTAGAAGTATAAGAAATAATTCATATTAATGCTAACAATAGAAATCAATGGGAAAAGCAAGTTCAAAGAATGAATAACAAAACACTTAAAATAGCCTCAAACTATAAACCCAAAGGTAAAAGAAACCAGAGAGGACAGAAGAAAAGATGGGCAGACTAAATTGAAAAGTCCAAAATGGTGACGTAGAAGAAGATAAGGAACAAGAAGAAGAAGAAGAAGAAGAAGAAGAAGAAGAAGAAGAAGAAGAAGAAGAAGAAGAAGAAGAAGAAGAAGAAGAAGAAGTTATGGGCACAAGGAGATAGAAGAATCGACAGTCAGATTTTTAAAATCCTAGCTTTTTGTTTCTGTGAAACAACTGAATAGTAAAAGCATTTGAAAAGGGCAAATATGAAAAGTTAAAACCAATAAATAGTTGGTGTTAAAAAGGTTATATATCACAAATTTTGAGCTTAAAACTTCTAGATTCTTTGTGTATTTATGTTTGACTTAACTGTTATCCAAAAGAATAAAAATACTTTCCGAAAGAGGACCAAGAACGCTATTCTCGGAAAAATCAGGATGTGTATCTTATTTATCATTAAAGATTTTAAAGTAAGACAATTTATTTAAAATCGTTAGTCAATTTTTAAAAAATCAAAATGTGAAAATTTTTCACGCTGAGTGTAGTTTTGGGTGGGGAATTTTTTTTGTTTGTTTGTCTGTTTTTTAATCTTCGTTTCACTTTCTTGGAAAATATGTAACTTAAGTGCCAAGTTTGCTTTTTAGCCCATTTTCATTAGTCCATTTTTTTACAAAAATGTTTTATTCAGGGACCTTAAAACATGTATTTATGGTGAAATCCTTATATTGACTGTCTTCTCTACCGACTAGACGTGATAAAAAAAGTAATAAATACAGATCGAATTCTAGTATATACTAAACTGTGCAAGAAGAACATGTAGTGGAGAGGACACGATGTAAAACAGAACTATGTGTGATCTGTTGCATGCCAAAAGTTACAAAGAATATCTTGGCGACCTAAGTTGTTTAGCCTCTAAACCTAAATTTCATTATTTCTTGTATTGAAACTGCAATGTTAGTATAAACAAATTTAGTGCACAGTTAATAGCAATATTCGTGCTTAAATATTAATTCATATACTATGAATGTTTTTAAAATGGAGATAGTAATTAACTTTCAATCTCAAAGACGTTCCATACTTTTAAAGACTTTTCTTGCATTGTAGGTGTAACTAACTTCTGAACTTTCTTTTGGTAACTGAGCCTATGACATTTGTTGTTTTATTTCAACTAACGGGTAATCGAGAAGTCACTCCGCAGCTTTCGTATAACCAAGATTCCCTTAGAGACGGGAATTCCGATGTCACAAGTTGAAAAATCCGTTTGGTTCGCGTATGTAATTCATAAAAAATAATGCAAATAAATAATACGAAAATCACATATTTTTAGAGGAAGTATTTACCATTTTCCTGAAGATATACATTCACTCACTTTAATGTACTTAGAAACAGTGTAATAAAGTATCATTTGTGTACAATAAACGGGAAAATAATATGTGAACAGTAAAAGATCGGAATTGATTGAGGCGTAGAAAATAAACTGGTCCAATAAGTTGCGAGTGAAAAATCGCACGCAGTACTCTACTTTTCCCGAATATTAAGGGGTTTGCATGATGGCCTTAGGATTTTCAGTACACCATATGTATGCATTTTGTAAGTGAAACTTCTTTAAAAGATGTGCTTTTAACATGTCAATTCCATGACACAATAAATCCTTGAAACCATTCACAATACTGCACTTCCCCCCCCCCCCCCGCAGTAAGTGGGTTTTAATTCTTGGAAGACTGACACTTTATATACGAAGGTAGTCTGAAAAATTTGCGACCTCAACATGAAGATGACAGAACCCGTAAATAAGAGCTAGTGAATTTCGTTGTTCATCTGTTGACAGCTACTCACCAAAGTTTCAGACAATTAGGATGATCATTTGTTATGTAACAGTCGTTTAAGTGAGTTGATGTGAGTGTTTTTATGAAAATTGACAAAATCGAGTATCGAGCTGTCATTAAATATCTGTTTTTGAAAGGCAATACGCCTACGCAAATCAAAGATGACTTTGATTCTGTGTATGGGGACTCTGCACCATCATTTACCACAGTGAAATTTTGGGCAACTGAATTTAAACGTACCCGCAAGAGCTTGGTAGACGATGAACGTTCGAGACGTCCAAAAACTGCAACTACCGACGAAAACATGGCCAAAGTTCACCAAATCGTGCTAGACGACCGCTGAATTAAAGTGAGAGAGATAGCAGAGGATATGAACATGTCAAAAGAACGTGTTTGTCACATATTAAATCAACATTTAGACATGAGAAAGCTGTGCGCACGTTGGGTGCCACATTTGCTCAGGTTAGATCAAATGTGTTCGAATGAACGTTTCCAACGCTCTGTTGGCGCCGACTAATTACTGTAGATGAAACTTGGATACACGATTATATGCTGAAACAAAAATGCAGTTCAAAGAATGGACTGCAAAGGTGGAACCGGCTCCAAAAAAGCAAACACTGTTTTTTTCTGCTGGGAAAGTGATTGTGACTGTTCTGTTTTTGTGGGGGGGGGAGATAGTCATGGAATTATTTTAATCCATTATATTCAAAAAGGAAAACACATTACAGGAGCATACTACGCATCATTACTTGACAAGCTTAAGGCAGAACTTTCGGAAAATCGGCCACATTTGCAGAGAAAGAAAATGCTGTTTCACCAAGACAACGTACCGTCTCACACCTCAGCGGTTGCAATGGCGAAAATCCACGAATTACGGTACGAACTGCTTGACCATCCGGCTTCTTACCAGATCTAGCCCCAAGCAACTTCATTTTGTTCCCTCATCTGAAAATTGCGCTCGGAGGGCAGAGATTTTCGTTAAATGAAGAGGCAATCACTTTCGTGAACAATTATTTTGCAGAGAAAAACGCTGAGTACTATTTGGGCGAGTTACAGAGATGGGAGCATCGCTGGGAGAAGTGTATAAAGTTACTATGTTGAAAAATAAAAATAAAAATTCTGAAAAAAATGTCTTGTATCTTTATTAGGTCGGAAACTTTTCAGACCACCCTCGTACACACCCAGAGTTCTTTATGTACGCAGAACGGTAAGAAATGTCACTTTGTAGGCTCAGTTTTTATGGATTCTTGTGGATTTTAAAGCATTCTATCCGATATATCTGCAAGTGTTTCTTCTGCTTAGACACTCGTTCTGTTACTCTTCACAGTATCGTGCACGGAACCTGTCACACGAAATTTGTTAATTAAATCACCCAGAGTATCTGGGTGTGGTGGTTTTGAGTTAGGAAACCTAGCAACGAAATTTTGTTTCATTTTTCTGTGTGTAATTTCCACAAACACATTAAAAATGTTTCCCAGTAGAAACATATTCCTCAGTAGAATACATTTTCACATTGTAGACACGATAATACCGTAAATAGTCACATGAAAATAACAACTGGTTTAGCTAACTAGCGATTATAAGCGATAACGTGCTGGAAACCAGAACAATAAAACAAACCGTTAACTTTCTGGAAAAGTGTGCACAGATATCCGATTAAGTTTTTGTCATGACTTAAGTGCCGATTTACAATTTATGGTCCTATATGTCATAGCAAGCTCGCGTATATTTTGGAAAAGTGCTAATAAGTATGCAGAGCCATAGATGGGCATAATTTTTGCAGTTTCAACTTGTAATTTGTTTTGATAATTATTGTTAAGAATTTGAAGTTTTTAACTCCAGAGTTTAACTGAAGTGTTATATTCTTGTAGTTTTATGAGATTTTTTTAAATGTGTAATTTTGTCCTGTTTAAAATTTCAGCTCAGAAGTATGCTGAAACATACGGGCTTGGAATAAATTATCACGAACATCTTTGCCATTATTACGTTGTATGTCCTGTATTTCCCTCCCTACTGCAGAAACTAATGTAAAATAATAGATTTATTTAGTATCACATAACCCTAAATACTTAAATATTGTACATCTTGGATTTACTTTTGTGTTTTGGTTACATTTTTGGCTCAGTCTGGTACAATGTATTCACTTGCTATTAAAGGAAAGTCTTTACGAGGATTTTATTTCTAGTTTATATCTTTTGGGGGTTGGACGCAACTCCTATCTTGTAGTGAGTTCACCTTAACCCCTTTTTATGGTACATAAGCTTCTCGTTGGGCACCTCTATCAGTAGTTTTAACGAAATTACGAAAGAACAAGTAGGAAAATAATTTTTAACCTGCATGTCACTGCTAAATTTCAGTAGGGGTTACATTTCATATCCTTTCGTCCTGTTTTAATGCTTAGAAATTCCTATGCTTGCTAATGAGATTAACAAACACTAAGCTCACATTTAAAGGCAAAAAGAAACTTGAAGTAATGTCATTTAAAGTAACTGCTAGCGTTACGGTGATCTCTGACTGCAAATGGAGCAATGACACAGATAGGAAGCTGCTGCAACACAAAACAATAACACCAACTTAACAGAACGAACGTACCAGGGGTGGGAGGGGTGGACCCGCGCGAGTTGGCACCCTTGGTGAGCACATCGTTGACTACCCCACCTAGGTTACTGGAGGACGACGTCTTCGAGGAGTATAGCTTGGAATTGCGGGCCTGGGTCTGCTGCAGACGGAGATTCTCCAACTTCACCGGGGAAGGTATGAACCCTACGTCGCTACCTTCCTTCACTAGCCGCCCTATCCACCAGTTGTTGTCGTACTTCTCCTGCAACATAGGTTCACTTGCGTCACCAAATTTCATATAATGATCCAGAATTTCCCTAAAATATAAAGAGATATTGATCAAGCAGATTCTAAAGACAGATTCAAAAATAAATCAACAGATAAAATTAAGAAAGAAAATTACAAAATCTGAATTTAGGATAACGTAGAAGAACTTTTAAATATTGTATATAAAACTTTCAGTAGAAGAAGAAAAAGTGAAATACATCCTATAAGATTGTACAATTAAATAAATATCATCGAATGAATCATGTATATAAGAAATTGTTTTTATTTGGACCATTTATACTCCGCCTTTAACTACAATGGTCATATCGGCGGCCGTTCTCCTTTAGAATATATCGAAGGTGTTAACACGTATTTGTTGGCTTTTAATCATTAGATCACGCACACATTCGCACTCTCATTCATACTTCCAGAATCTGGGGAAGTTGGGTAATTATTTTGTTCGGAGAAAAATCCCCACCCTGCGGCAAACCCGCATACCAGTGTTAAATTGATTGGGTTCTAATTGGAGCGTTCTCTTATCCTCAGGTGAATGGTTATAGTAAATGGATTTTGGTGGTTGTTGGCTACTCAGTCGTATTAATAAAACTTTTTTTTTTTTTTTTTTTTTTTTTTTTTTTTTTTTTTTTTTTTTGCAGAATTATTTGGTTTAATTCCTACTAAGTTTGCTTATTGACTTGGATCGGTGACCACCTGTTAGTAAAATTCCTAACATAAATTCAATTTTACTTGAAACCCTGGATTACTTGTTTAAAGTTACTTCAGCGCGGTTTGTATTTCTTCTTTATACGGCGACTACTTTACTCTAATAAACTTCTAATGCTGCTTCCACTTACGCTGGTTGCGCTATTCTTAACTTCCCTACATTTCAGGCTTCTACATCTTTGCTTCTCTTCTTAATGGGCATGAACACGTCCTTCCTGTCGTAGTATCACCTTTTAAGTAAGTTTTTCTTACTTCACGATTCAGTTCGAACCTTATTCTGACCCCCTCTCTAACTTTATCACATGACCAAACTAACTCACCCTTCTCAAATGTTACATTATTATTGGTTTCTCATTTATTTTGAATTTTCGCATTGGTTTGAAAAACTCATCTAACTCACTGACGTTCAGCCCACCCTGAGTTGGGGAACGCCTACCCTGAGTTGTTTGTAACGGTATACATCGTTATCAAACCAGCGAAGTAAATCTCTTTAGCGTTCATGCTTAACTGCATTTTAAAAGCCCTTTGTCCTGACGCATTCCTCGCTGGAAATGTTCTATAGTTCTCAGACATTGAACTTTTCCTAGCACAAAGATGGTAACGGTCCTTCCTTCCTGTCTCTCCGACGTGTACAGACTTTTACAAGAATATTTATCTTTCTTGCCTGGATGCTAGTATATATGTTATATTAAATTATATTCTTCCCTTCTTATTCTTTAAGTCAACTACTATTTTAATCATTATTCTATCCATTCTAATTTCATATTATTATAACAAGATTTTTATATTAGTTTAGCAAAGCATTTTTATTAATCTTCTTTTTTAATTATCTTATTTCGATTAATTCGCCGCCTCCTAATCGCTGCCTGATACTGCGGTTACAACCCCCACCGCCGGGAATCAAACCCGGGATCCCTAGCACGGCAGGCCAGCCTAAGAAATATTGTATGTACAGGATATGCCAAAAGCCGCGATCGGGTTATGTTTATACCGAAAATTGAAATAACTCACTTTACGAAACAAAAAACAAATTAAAAATCATTCATAGGTTAAGTGGGATATTTGTCCCCTCATATGCTTTTAGTTGCATAGGTTTTCAATTTTCCGATAGAGTGAGGGCACTGTTATGTTATAGCGGCAAGCCAGATTTGTCGATAGTTATTAGTTAATGCTGCCATATGAAACTCCGTTTGTGTTGTAAGCAATGGTTGATAGAAGCAAATATAGTACGATTGAGGAATGTGTGTGAATTCATGAAAAAGAACGAGCTGGTGAAACGTATGAAGAGATCAGAGAAAACTTCTTTCTTCATTTCAATAAAGCAGCTCCCTGTGAAGCCAATCTCAGAAAGCTAGAAAATAACAGGGCAGGCCATTCCCGCCTTCCCGCGCAAAACACTGTCACTGCTGACTGAGGGGCGTGACGTCACTGAGAATACAACGCAAGAGCGCTTACACATGAATGTGCGTAATGCAATATTGTGATTGCACATTATAAGATAAGATAAGGCGCTTATTAATGCAAATTCCACAATCCTTCTGATGAAATAAACGAGATGCAGTTGCTTATGAGCTATTGTAGTTATTGGCTGTGTTTTTTGTCGTAACATTATGAAAACCATTGCGCTGTTGCTGAAAGAAAACATGCTTCGTATAAAACTACGAATGTGATTTTCCATTGTTTGCCTAAAGATCGAGAACTACAGCGCAAGTGGGTTTTACGCTGTTAAAGGGCTGATCCGGTTAATGTGAATAATGCAAGGATTTGTTCCGATCACTTCCTGCCCGAAAACTATGAACGGGATTTTAAAAACGAGCTGTTAGGTTTGCCGCTGAAAAGAAAATTAAAGGGTGACGCTGTACCGTCATAGAAAATTCCTAATTGGCATGGGGATGTATTTGAGGCGGTAGTAGCAAGTACCAGCAAAACAAATTTGCAGGTAATTATCAGATACACATTCCATTTATGTATTTGTTTCTATGTGTACACTGAGTTTATTCGCTCCTTTTTTATAAGAAAAGTTTGATGCGTGGAATAATAATAATAATAATAATAATAATAATAATAATAATAATAATAATAATAATAATAATAATAATAATAATAATAATAATAATAATAATAATAATAATAATAATAATAATAATAATAATAATAATAATAATAATAATAATAATAATAATAATAATAATAATAATAATAATAATAATAATAATAATAATAATAATAATAATAATAATAATAATAATAATAATAATAATAATAATAATAATAATAATAATAATAATAATAATAATAATAATAATAATAATAATAATAATAATAATAATAATAATAATAATAATAATAATAATAATAATAATAATAATAATAATAATAATAATAATAATAATAATAATAATAATAATAATAATAATAATAATAATAATAATAATAATAATAATAATAATAATAATAATAATAATAATAATAATAATAATAATAATAATAATAATAATAATAATAATAATAATAATAATAATAATAATAATAATAATAATAATAATAATAATAATAATAATAATAATAATAATAATAATAATAATAATAATAATAATAATAATAATAATAATAATAATAATAATAATAATAATAATAATAATAATAATAATAATAATAATAATAATAATGATAATAATAATAAAACTGTTTTTATTAATAGGCAATATCAGCAAGAGATCGCCGGTGCGAAGTTAGGACAGTGCGAAAGAGGGCGCTGTCTACTATAGTATCTTTATCTCCCAAAAGAACAAAATTTGACCCGTCGACCAGCACGGAGGTAGCTCCTGACCACTCTGTTGTTGCTGAAGAGGAAATAATTAGACTAAACTCAGATGCAAGCCCTGAAGAAAGAAAACAGTGTTTTGAAACGGCAGAACAAGGTACAGAAGTAATATTTTGTAGCTTCCATGGACAAAGTACTGCGAAGTGTAATGGAGTGATGCAAAACTTAATTTCTATAATAAGTTCCAAGTTTCCCGAAATTCATCACAAAGTGATCTCTCTTAATGTGAGGACAGGAACCTTCATTAGAATTAGGCACTTAAACAAAAGAGCGAAGGCAGAAATGATCAGGAAACTTGCAGCAAAGAAAAATCTTCAATGGGTTGCTTCGTCATTTTCTTGAGCTACACTGATTAAGTACATATGAATAGTAACATGTTTTAAACTCTTAATACTAACTGCTAGAAAGAACCTTCATTATAATACACAAGTGGATGTTTATTCCTCCCGATTTTACACGTAGCAGAGCTTAAATAACACATACTGAGGGGCTAGTGTTTAACTCTCGCGGTTGAACTGTATTCTCAGTGACGTCATGCGCCTTAGCCAATGGCAGCGCGACTCTCCGGAATGGCCTACCTGAGTATTCTAGTTGCCTTGAGAAAAGAATGCTTTCTCAACAGGTTCTTTATTGGATGCAAAACGCGCGGAAGATTTAAAATTATTGCGGTGATGTTAGTATTCTTCTGTCTGAATTATTGGAGCGTGCGCCGAAGAAATCAACAAGAAAACGATCGGCGGAAATTCTAGTATGCAACAACATTAAGTCCTCACTTTGAAAGCAAAATCCCATAATCTAAGAGAGAGAGAGAGAGAGAGAGAGAGAGAGAGAGAGAGAGAGAGAGAGAGAGAGAGAGAGAGAGAGAGAGAGAGAGAGAGAGAGAGAGAGAGAGAGAGATCATCCGCATCTTCAGAACGACTACACCCGAAATGCTCAGGCGGGCAAGCAGACGAACATGATATTCAACACAGCATTCAACTGTGCGCTGAAAATTAGTGAACACACTGAAATATTAGATTAATAATGACGCTGACTGGTCCAGGTATGTTTATTTTTTTATATTTCCATCCCTTATTGCTATGTGTTTCAAATGGGAAGGTGTTTGTCCTTAAGCGCTACTAGGTGAGCAACCAATCGAGTCCTGCGGTGTTGTCGTATTGCATTCCCGCTAAGTGGTGTGTGAGTAGCGCCAACTTAATCAATCTCTAATAAATACTGTCACCCGAACGTTGGAACACCCTATAGAACCAGCTGATGGCAGCAGCAAGACGGAGGCGCTCGGACCCGCCCCCTCGTTTTTCTTATAGCGGTAACGTGGGATGGCAGGAGAAAAAAACATTACCGTGCCGTCTCTTTCCGCTGCCCTTGATTTCTCGAACTTACGGGATATTTCATCTAATCCAGAACATTCTCGATCGGACAGCTGACCCTATATAAGCAACGCGCCGGGCTGGCAGTGAGTCAGTCAGTTCTTGACGTAAGAATGCAGTGCTAGTGTACGACGAGAAGACTGTGTGAGTGCATCGGAGGATTGTACGTAATTACGAGTGCAAGTGAAATTGTAACGGACGAACTGGTGAATCGTAATTGTGTGCATTACGTAATTCTGTGTAATTGGCAAGAGTGTAACTGTAAGTCGGTGGAAATAAAGAACATTTTTGAGTGGTGCAATTGGACTTTTCATTTCACGAACCCACAAAGTCACAATACTATTCGCGCTAAGACAAAAATTCATATTTTGCCAAAACTGATCCATGTGGAAGGTAGGGAGTAATGTATCTAACATAACCATGAAAACCCCATATTTTTAGCTCAAGTAGTTTTCCTAATACAAATAAATAAAGTGGATACCATTATATTATAACAATGCATTTCGACGTAAGCACTGTAATGAATATCATTATGGTTGGCATGTATGCGTGAACGAATATTTGAAATTACTCAGAACTGAAACGTAAACATTTGACATGACGTGATAAAAGAAATATGTACTTTGAATAAGTCAAGGTGTTTGTTAAATTTGATGAGAGGAAACGATACACTTCTTGCTGGTATGGCAGAACGTGTTTGGTCACACTATATCTTTGTTTATGAATCTTTCGTAATCTCTAAAGAATTCAAAGCAGCATTATTTAGTTACTGTTCCATGAAGAAGTGTATCAACTGGATCAATGAGACACGATCGACCTTCCCCCTTACTACTGCTAGAACAATCCAATTGAGTTAATGTTGGCTCAAATTATGTTGCAAACAGAAATAATATTTTTAAACTGACTCACATTGAACGACTTAATCACAAAGAAATTGACAAGGAACACAACAAGACTGGGAAAACTACGTGAGACGTCAGATAAACTACAAGAAGACGACTTTTGGAAAGAAATAGCACGTAACGAGATTTTGAAACCTATCATCATAAATTTGCAGTACTCAGACGTTGAATACAATGACGAATTATCTCTTAACGTAAGTACCATTCACAGCTATACGCATGCACCGCTGGTATTTACGTTGGATTAGAAAAATAAGTAATTTATAAACTATAGTTAATTTTAAATTAAATATTTAAAACATTTGCGTAATATACGAATATCTACGTTGCAATTGTAGTTTCAACAACTTCATTATTATAAAACTTAGGAAAATTCAGTTTGCGTCCCCTTACGTCTAGCGCCAAGAACACTCGCAAGTGAGCGAGAGAGAGAGAGCGAGAGAGAGAGCGAGAGAGAGAGAGAGAGAGAGAGAGAGAGAGAGAGAGAGAGAGAGAGAGAGAGAGAGAGAGAGAGAGAGAGAGAGAGAGAGAGAGAGAGAGAGAGAGAGAGAGAGAGGGAAATATAAAAAGAGTGGGGATAACGAGGTGGCAACGCTGAAGGCTCTATCGCATCTGATTCGCTACAGGCGAGAACTCTTCCCATTTGAAACACATACTGGTGCAACAATCAATAAATAAAGTTTTTACGTCACTTGTGAAATTTTATTATTGCTACACAAACTTAGTAAATATCCGATGGCGAATTTTGGCCCATTCTGTACATAACTGAACTTCAAGAACATAGCACAATAGTAACAATATGAATATATTTAATATCAGTAAACATAATGTTAAATAAAGTCTTGTTTCTGTAACGCAGTGAACTGTACACGTAACATATACTCTGAATAATTCCCAAAGTATCATGATTATTAAAATCGCATCACATCATTCAATGCTCTTTAAACCTATTCATATTTAGAGCACACGTCCATTATTATTATAATTATCAAGAGATAATTGTCTTTTCCAGTACGTTTCTGGACAGTACAGTGCAAAACGGCCACTACGCAAATCATATCGACGACTGAAAATGATGGAAAACAATATTTTTAGCTACTCAAAATTCCAAAAGTTCACATTCAGTGCCAAACTTCTCTTTTGTTTCAGCAACTTATGAATATATGAGGGCCACTTCATAAGAAATATGCTTATGTTGCATGCAATGACATGAATGTAAACGGAATTTCTGAAAAGATAGGTTTCTATTTATAAAAACAAGTTTGTAAGATCTTTAATAAAAGATGTTGCAGTAAAACTGAAATTATGTTGACATAAGCCCGTAATACTGCACGATTCTTTTTAGCTTTACAATGTGACATGATTTTCTAATGGTATGGGCGTTTTTTTATGAATGCCCTGTAGTTACAGCAAACAAAAAGTATTAATGCATCTGTAGAAATATTTTCAGAAGTTATTGCTATCAACGTTTTGGATGAATAGACGAGTGACGATATAATTTGTGAATGTTGATCTTTGGAAAACCAAGTTATTGGAACAGTGTATTTTATTGCACATTTACGATGTATATAGATGGCATGTCTTCATCAATTAATGCTGGGAAACACTCCCTCATTTAGCCCATCGTCCGGACAGAGTACACGCGATAGTGACGTTTTTCTCAAATACGAAGCCTGTTCAATAAACAATGATCACAATTTTTTTTTTTTTTTTTTTTTTTTTTTTTTTTTTGGGCAACGTACCTTTACTCATCCTCATAATTTTAATGGTCCTTCTCCAAATAGACTCCCCTGAATGTGATGCACTTGTCTCAGCGTTTCTGCCAGCCTTTAAAGACATGATAGAGACCATTTTTGAGAGATGCTTCAAAATTGCCTTCGCAGCCTTCACCACTGCTTCTGATGATGGATAATGCCTCCCACGAAGGCGCTTCTTCAAGTTACGGCATAGAAAAAGGTCACTTTGGGCTAAATCCGGACTATAGGAAGGATGAGGGATGCACTTCACGTTGATTTTTGCAAGATATTCAGCAACAACATTGGCAATATGCGGCCGCGCATTATCGTGGTGCAGCATCCAGCCTGCTTCAAGGAAATGTGGTCTTTAGACTTGCAATGTTTTCGCAACACCCCTGTAGTATTGCCCAGTTACTGATGTGTGTGCAGGTACTACATACTGATAAACCATTCCATGAATATCAAAGAATGAGATGACCATAACTTTCCCAGCAGAAGCAACCACTTTTACTTTTTTAGGGGTTGGTGATGAATGAGGTTTCCGCACTGGGCTTTGCGGTTTGCTCTCAGGATCAAAATGATGTAGCCAAGTTTCATCAGCAGTGATTACGTATGAAAGTAACTCCGGATCTTCCTCTAACATCAACTTTAACTGCATGTTACCTCCATTGCAGCGGTAGGCGATACTGAACATGTCTGAACTTGCCTGGTTCTTACAGGCGGGAACCACGAGTACCAACAATGAAACTACTACGGCGTGTTTGCTTCACGTTAAGCTAATAGAATATAAGAAGACTGAATTTTAGTGCGAAAAATTATGATCTTTCTTTACTAAGCAGCCCTCGAAGAAAAATCTACTTCGGGTAAGATTTACTGTATAATGTCGTGAATCAAAATCGGTCCAGTATGGAATGCAGCTGAGTGTGGTTATGATAAAGATAGCCTCATTCTCTTGCCAGCGTTAAGCTGTTCAGTTGTTCAAGTGGAAATAATTCTAACCGCTAGATTGGGAGATACTTTCACTCTCCCAGAGCATGGTCGAACTTCTGAAGGATAACCTTACACGCTACATGCTCTTTCTATTAGAGTACGTAAGGAAATACTTATTTTAATTTAGCCGCAAAAACAAACAAACCGATAAAACGTATAAATAAACACGAACAACTTTGTCTTCTTCACCATGTCGCTGATGAAAACTCTCATCTGTGGCAGCTGTGGTGAAATTTAACCACACACTCAAATAAATCTTTACCCCCTCTTCCAGAAGGAAGAATTATGTCATATTGACATTGGTCTAGCGTTTCCTTTTGCATCAGTTATAGCAAAGCTCTTTCCTAAAAGTGGTATCAAATTATTCTTTCATTTCAAATCGACTTTAACATTATTCTTCTGTTTGGTTTTATATCTCGCGGTTGTTTTCCAGGCCAGTCACATGGATAATTATACCAACTGGGTGGAGTCAAAGGTTAGTTACCTGAAGATGCAAATCGTATCGTGGAAAAAAACAGGATTTCAATCTAGGAGAATGGGCTACACTTTTATGCACGCTAGTTTATCTATTCACTCGTGGAAATGAACTGTATTGTCATAATCACTTTCTATTAATCATACAAAATTGAAGAAACATCATCTTTCAGTGTTGCATTTCTTCGAGTTTTTAAACGATTGACTCATATATTTCCCTATTTGACGCCCCGTTTTCTCCTAATTCCCTAATTGTTTTATATACACCCAAATTAAGAACACCTGATTGGAAAAGGTCTAATGTCACAAATAAAGGACCGCGAATGTGCCCAAGAAAGGCATTCTTGAAAATAACTCAAATACTGATATATTTATTGAAAAAGGAAGAAACTGTTGATAATACGAGTGTTGTTCAATAAAGAATGATGATAATTTTTTTACGGTCATAATTTTTCGCACTAAAATTCAATCTTATTATATTCTGTTAGCTTAAGATGAAACAAACACGCCGTACTAATTTCATTGTTAGTACTCATGGTTCCCGCCTGTGAGAACCAGGCAAGTTCAGACATGTTCAGTATCGCCTACCGCTGCAATGGAGGTAACATGCAGTTAAAGTTGATGTTAGAGGAAGATCCGGAGTTTCTTTTAAACGTAATCACTGCTGATGAAACTTGGCTACATCATTTTGATCCTGAGAGCAAACAGCAAAGCTCAGTGTGGAAATCTCCTTCATCACCAACCCCCCTAAAAGCTAAAGTGGTTGCTTCTGCTGCGAAAGTTATGGTCATCTCATTCTTTGATATTCATGGAATGGTTTATCAGCATGTTGTACCTGCACACACATCAGTAACTGGACAATACTACAGGGATGACCTGAAAACATGGCAAGTCCAAATCAGACGCAAAAGACCACATTTGCGCAGTTGCATATTGCCAATGTTACTGCTGAATATCTTGCAAAAATCAACGTGAGGTGCATTCCTCACACTCCCTATAGTCCAGATTTAGCCCCATGTGACTTTTTTCTATTCCCTAACTTAAAGAAACGTCTTTGTGGAAGACATTATCCATCAGTGGTGAAGGGTGCGGAGGTGATTTTGAATGATCTCTCAAAAAATGGTTTCCAGCATGTCTTGGGAGATTGGCAGAAACGCTGGGACAAGTGCATCGCATTCAGGGGAGACTATTTTGAGAAGGGCATTAAAATTATGAGGATGAGTAAAGGTACGTTGTCAAAAAAAAATTGTGAACATACTTTATTGAACAGCCCTCGTAAATTAATCAAATAAGATTATCCTTCGTTCCCTAAGGTTTCTTTTTTTTTAATTTACGTCCTCGGACGATGAATGCAATGGGTGAAATGATGTTCAAATGAGCCCAGGGTCCATGGAGCTTAGAATTACCCGAATTCGTCTTTCAGGATAAGGAAAAACCCTGAATAAACAGTATCCAGGTAACTAATCCTAACCAAGATTCGAACTCGGGTCCTCTTGAACGTGAGACAGACACGTTACCGAGGCGGGCCCTAAGCTTTTTAGTATGTATATTGACCATATTATAAATGATTCAAAAGAAAATTTTGAATATATTTTAAAACTTAAGGCTACAGTCTGAATTTAAAAACTCTATTGGTGCTTGTAAACGTATTACATTAAATTACAAGTACTGTATCACTTATGGAAACTGTATTTGAAGGGAAAAAATCACGTTCAATTGTAAACCAATTAATAATTTATTTAACTAATTTTATGTAACCTGGTGTTGAATTAATATGTAAATCTAAAGTGTGATACACTTTATAACATGTATGGAGAGCAATAGAAATGATATCTCTTTAATAATGGTAGTGCCAATTTAACCTAGTAAATTGAAATCGCTCCAACAAAGAGGTTCCATTTTGGACCAAAACAACTGCTATATGTTATATGTTTACTTTAATAGAAGAAATGAATTAAAAGACATTGTAACTGATATGAATATATTATATCGCATTTCATAACAAACCACATGGAAGAATATGTGTAGGACCATCTGTAACAAGATGGCAAGCTTCAGGTGGAAGCAATCAAGCTGAAGAAGTAAAGGACAGATATAATAGCAAAATACTGTTTTAGAAGATTGCATCGTACTTAAACGATGATCGCTGGACAGGTGCTAACCTCACCTTGATGTGTAGGAAATCCCGAACATCGAACGAAATGGCGCTGCCGTGCACGGGGGAGTCGTCGTCCACCGATCCGTCGTAACTCACATTGGTCCTCACTGCGAACGCCACCGGTTTCGTCTGGAAAACAAAACAAACGCACATTTTATCATATACATCCAAAATATTAAGCATGAAAATGTCTGAAATAATAATATATGCCACTTGAAGCTATTATTTGGTGGTCTCAAAAGTAAAGCCGATTTTTTTTTTTATTTTAGTGTTTTGGAAAATGTATTGAGTTTCTTTGATTTGGCAATGTTATTTACAGAATGCCGTGGCTAGAGTTGCGTGCATTGGGAGCATGTATATCAGTCTTCAGCTGTTAATAAACAATCACAAAATGGAGATGACAAAATTTGAACTTGAGTCATTCTAAAGCACCTCTGGAAACAAGAGTCAAATGGAAACCTTAAATACTTTTTAAATATTATTTATTGTGTAGAATTGGTACAAATCTGTATCACTTTTCAATATAATCTCCCCCACGCTCAATGCAAGTCCTCCAGCACTTAAAAAGTGCATAAATGCCTTTAGAAAAAAAAAACTTTTGGAAGTCCACGCAACCAGTCATGCATCGCGTAGCGTACCTCTACATCGGAACGGAACTTCTTTCCTCCTATTGCGTCTTTGAGTGGTCCAAACTTATGGAAATCACTTGGGGCAAGGTCTAGTGAGTATGGTGCATGAAGAACACACTCAAAATGCAGGTATGTGATTGTTGCAACTGCTGTACGGGCAGTGTGGGGCCTTGCATTGTCATGTTGCAAAAGGACACCTGCTGACAGCATTCCACGTCGCTTTGATTTGATTGCAGGCCGCAGATGGTTTTTTTAGGAGATCAGTGATTGATGCACTGGTGGCAGTGGTCCCTCTAGGCATGAAATGCCTTTATCGTCCCAAAAAAGAGTCAGTGTAACCTTCTCTGCTGATGGTTCTGTTCGAAACTTCTTTGGTTTTGGTGATGAGTGATAGCGCCATTCCTTGCTCGCTCTCTTCGTTTCCGGTTGGTGGAACTGAACCCATGTTTCGTCCCCAGTAACGATTCTTGCAAGGAAGCCATTACCTTTCCATTCAAAGCGCTGAAGAAGTTCTTCACAAGCATCAACACGTCGTTCTCTCATTTCAGGAGTCAGCTGCCGTGGCACCCATCTTGTAGACACTTTGTGAAACTGGACCACATCATGCACAACATGGTGCGCTGACATGACTAATCTGTAAACATGCTGCAATGTCATTCACTGTCTTTCGGCGGTTTTCCTTCACTATGGCTTCAACTGCTGCAATGTTCTGTGGAGTCACAACTCCTTGTGCCTGACCTGGACGTGGAGCGTCTTCCACTGAAGTCACACCATTTGCGAACTTCCTACACCATTCGTAGACTTACTGCTGTGACAAACATGCATCACCGTACTGAACCTTCATTTGTCGATGAATTTCAATAGGTTTCACACCTTCAATACATAAAAACCGAATAACGGACGCTGTTATTCCCTGGTGCAAGTCGCAAGTGGGGTGGCCATCTTTATACTGATACTACGACTATATGTGTGCATCTGTACTATGCTGCCACCTACAGGCCATTCCGCACGCTGTTTGTAGCATGCTTACCAACTTATAGGATAACGGCGCGAAATTTCGATTTATTACAAATTTAAGATTTTCATTTGACTCACCCTCGTATAAAGCCGCCGCTGCAGCTCTAAGAATATTGTAACGTTCACGGTTGCGCCAACTGGCAGGTAAATTACACTTTCCCATTTAACGTTACTAAAGGGGGGTACCTCAGGAGGGAGATGTTCCTACCAAGGTCTGGGTTACCAGGCAGGGTTGGCTTAAGTTAAAATTCGACATGTAGTCCTGGCTAAATAGCGTTTATTCTACAATCTACCCAAAAACAAAAGAAATTACCTATACGATGACAACTGCGGCTTTTACCTAGCCTAAGGTTCCTGCTCCTTACTTTTTTATGTTCATTCCGGAAGATTATAAACGTGGCCGTCAGAGAATCGGGCGACGCAAATTCCGGTAGCACGTGCGAGACTTCTCCCGCCTGGGCTAAAACCCTGGGGTTTAAATGCCGAAACTCTGCCGAAGCAGCGACTGACTCACTGCTTCGTCAGCTATGTCAGCAAGGCTTTCGACCTCCGCCTAACAGCCCAGCATGACTTGCAAACCTATGTGACCGGATGTCGCGTGTACCAATATTATTCCATATTCCAAGTATACAATTTTTACCAATTTTGTCTTTTTCAAAAATGTATCAAAATATTAACGTCACAATATGTGAAACGGAAGGAGCATGTGTCGTTAGTGGACGTGTGTCACACCTATGGTTCCAACATTTCAAAATGGAGACGAAAACACTGAAGGATTACCATGTTCTGGAAGACCTAAAGTATGGAATATCGAGAATACACGCCAAGTTTTGTGAGCAAATTTGTAAAAATATACCCGCGGACTTCCCGAAGAATTTGGTGCATTAAAAGATCCATACATCACCACATTAACGGTAGCGTAGATGGTAGCTTGTCTACCTCACGTTCAAGAGGTCCCGAGTTCGAATCTCGGTCAGGGTGAGTTACCTGGATAAGGTTTTTCCGGGGTTTTCCCTTATCCTTAAAGACGAATGGGTAACTCTAAGCTCCATGGACCCCGTCTCATTTGAGCATCATTTCACCCAATTCATTCACCGTCCGATATGACTTAACGTTGGAGGACGTAAATTACAACAACAACAAAAAAAATCACCACATTAAGACACTTGTAAAATCATACAGAAGCTCTGTACCTCATGAAATGACACCTCAACAGGCTGAACGTATAGTAGATGTCTGTAATCAGCTTGTTCGTAATCGTGCGTAATCCCATGGATGACAGATTTATCAGGAGAATTGTCACTTTTGATGAAAAATTAGTATATTACCGAAAACCTGAAGCCTCGAAACAGTGGCTGTCAGTCATCATTTAAAAAAAAAAAAAAAAAAAAAAAAAAAAAAAAAAAACAAGTTCCATCTCAAAGTAATGTTGTGTGTCTGGTGAAATTTGAAGGTGTGGTTATGGGAGTTTGTTCCAAATGGACGGGCGATTGTGGCGGATCTTCATTCTCAACAATTGGAACAAGGTCATGAAATTTTGAGATGGAGGTACCCAGCAGCAGTTAACCGAAATAGAGTTCTATTGCAACAGGACAGCGCAACACCCCAAACTGCACGAACAACCATGAAAAATATTCAGGAATTGGGAAGAATCTAACTGCTACCACGCCCATCATACAGCCCTGATCTTGCACCATCAGATTATCATCTTTTTCGAACCATGCTCCATTTTCTGCGTGGAAGAAATTTTGAAAACATTGAAGCATTGCAAATGCGTGTCACCAAATTCTTCTCATCAAAAACCAGAGACGGACACCATTGTGGGATAATAAACCTCGCTCAACGATGGCTCAAGACCATGGAATCTAACGGTCTATACTTTGAAAATTAGTTAGTTGCTTGCCAGAACATGCAACAAAACTTAAAAACCTAATTGCTTACATAGCAGCTGAAGGGGACGTAGTTTCCGAAAGATTTCTTTTTACCACTTTCATATGAAATAACATGGGAAATTACACCACATCCTGTAAAATTAAAATGTAAACTTCTGGATTACATAACCCAGATTACATTAAACCCTTCAGGAGCCAGAAACGGATACCCAATAAACAGAGCAAGACATTTAAATTGTTAAATGCTGTGAAAATGCATCATAAATACAATTCCGTGTCCTCCGTTGGCAAACAAAGTGAACAGAACCGCAATATAAGCCTTTGATATATAATGCCAGGGTATCTACCAGGGCTGCCTTCACAAAGTGAGACCGACCCCCCCCCCCCTCCCTCTAACGACCAGGGAGTTACCGAGCTGTCCCCAAAGGGCACCTGGCGCCTCCGTGGGGCTTTCCACAGGGCAAGACCTAGAGACTAACAAGCCCCATCTGGTCCAAAAACACAAAAATCAAGACGGGATGGAAGTAGGTACGCCAGTTACGCGCGCCAACCCCAAAAGGGGAACGCTACCGATTAAACTCAGTAGGGACGCCTGGTGATCTAGCACACCTTCTACTAGCTATGCTGGCTAGTACACGGAAATATATGGCTTCCCTCAACCCCGTCCGGAGACGTACCCGATCTCCCACGGATATCGGGAACCAGTGCCCCGTTGCCCCGTCCGGAGACGTACTCGATCTCCCACGGGTATCGGGAACCAGTGCCCAGTTGCCCCGTCCGGAGACGTACCCGATCTCCCACGGGTATCGGGAACCAGTGCCCACTTGCCCCGTCCGGAGACGTACCCGATCTCCCACGGGTATCAGGAACCAGTGCCCCGTTGCCCCGTCCGGAGACGTACCCGATCTCCCACGGGTATCGGGAACCAGTGCCCCGTTGCCCCGTCCGGAGACGTACTCGATCTCCCACGGGTATCGGGAACCAGTGCCCCGTTGCCCCGTCCGGAGACGTACTCGATCTCCCACGGGTATCAGGAACCAGTGCCCCGTTGCCCCGTCCGGAGACGTACTCGATCTCCCACGGGTATCGGGAACCAGTGACCCGTTGCCCCGTCCGGAGACGCACTCGATCTCCCACGGGTATCGGGAACCAGTGACCCGTTGCCCCGTCCGGAGACGTACTCGATCTCCCACGGGTATCGGGAACCAGTGACCCGTTGCCCCGTCCGGAGACGCACTCGATCTCCCACGGGTATCGGGAACCAGTGATCCGTCGCCCCGTCCGGAGACGTACTCGATCTCCCACGGGTATCGGGAACCAGTGACCCGTTGCCCCGTCCTGAGACGTACTCGATCTCCCACGGGTATCGGGAACCAGTGACCCGTTGCCCCGTCCGGAGACGTACTCGATCTCCCACGGGTATCGGGAACCAGTGACCCGTTGCCCCGTCCGGAGACGTACTCGATCTCCCACGGGTATCGGGAACCAGTGACCCGTTGCCCCGTCCGGAGACGTACTCGATCTCCCACGGGTATCGGGAACCAGTGACCCGTTGCCCCATCCGGAGACGTACCCGATCTCCCACGGGTATCGGGAACCAGTGACCCGTTGCCCCGTCCGGAGACGTACTCGATCTCCCACGGGTATCGGGAACCAGTGACCCGTTGCCCCATCCGGAGACGTACCCGATCTCCCACGGGTATCAGGAACCACTGCCCCATTGAATCCAACCCAATCCGAACAACTCCCGTACGGGAAGGGCTCGGCACTTCGGCTCGAGGTTCCCCTAGTAACGTCAGAGGTACGAGTGTCAGGGGTCCGCAGCGCTCGCACCACAGCAGGTGAAGGGGACGGGTCCCTTCCCCTACGGGGATTACTTATGAGACAGTATGTGAGTGAGTGAGTGTGTGGTGTTTTAGGGCCCGTCGACAACAAGGTCATTTGGGCCCGAAGTCAACATTAAAACCTAAAAGCTACACTAATCAAGCTAAAAAGGTAAAATAAAATAAAAACATTCAACTATTAAAAGTACATAAAAACTCATCTCAGTCAAAATAATTTAAAAGCTCTAAAATTAATAAATATAAAATACAAGTCAGATTTGTTTATTAAAACCGATTTTAAAAACAAACCGCAGTGCCTTGTCCACGGCCACTGGGTCGTCACCTAAAACACCGTGCAAGTTAGTCCCCAAGCCCAAAGACTGGCGAACGCGGATCAGCTATTTTCTCTATCTACGGTTTTTAAGAACAGCTTTTTTCGTTACCGGACACATTTAGAACAGTAACAGTTTTAGCGTTTGAATGTTAACGACAGCAACTGGATTTTAAATTTCGCTTTCAGTCTTTGCGCGTGGCTGCCTATTGGTATTCTGTAACAAATTGCACAGCATTGTGGAGGAAAACAATGTAGAAGCAAACGTTTTTGACAGCTTCTGCAATGTGTACCTGACTGATAAGATTTAAATTCCCTTTTTCACGAAGCAAAACCATGCTTTATCACTTGTGAAACATACAAGAATTAACATTTGCTTTGTTATGGTAGTGGGAGGCACATTTTAGAGGCATTGAAGTATGCTGGGATTATGTAAATTAACTTTTTTTTTCCTTCGGTTGTTGACAGGTCTGTGATTGACAATCAAATGCAGAAAATTAAAAGAGGCCACGGAAAGCAGCTCTGTCTGTTTATTTCAGTTAATTTCACAGCTTGGATGTGAGTATGATTATAATGACATCTACGAGGGCTGTTTAATAAAGAATCATCATAACTTTTTACGTCCATAATTTTTCGCAATAAAATTCAATCTTATTATATTCTGTTAGCTTAATGTGAAACAAACATTGTTGGTACTCCTGGCTCCCGCCTGTGAGAACCAGGCAAGTTCAGACATGTTCAGTATCGCCTACCGCTGCAATGGAGGTAACATACAGTTAAAGTTAATGTTAGAGGAAGATCAGGAGTTTCTTTCAAACGTAATCACTGCTGACGTAACTTGGCTACATCATTTTGATCCTGAGAGCAAACAGCAAAACTCAGTGTGGAAATCTCCTTCATCACCAACCCCCCAAAAAGCAAAAGTGGTTGCTTCTGCTGGGAAAGTTATGGTCATCTCATTCTTTGATATTCATGGAATGGTTTATCAGCATGTTGTACCTGGACACACATCAGTAACTGGAGAATGCTACAGGGATGTCCTGCAAACATTTAAAGTCCATATCAGGCGCAAAAGACCACATTTCCGTGAAGCAGGCTGGATGCTGCACCACGATAATGCGCGGTAGCATATTGCCAATGTTGTTGCTGAATATCTTGCAAAAATCAACGTGAAGTGCACCCCTCACCCTCCCTATAGTCCGAATTTAGCACCATATCACTTTTTCTATTCCCTAACTTGAAGAAACGCCTTCGTGGTAGGCATTATCCATCACCAGAAGCATTGGTGAAGGCTGCGGAGGCGATTTTGAAGGATATCTCAAAAATGGTTTCCAGCATGTCTTTGAAGACTGGATGAAACGCTGAGACAAGTGCATCGCATTCAGGGAAGACTTTTGAGAAGAACCATCAAAATTATGAGGACGAGTGCAGATACGTTGTCAAAAAAAAATTGTGACCATTCTTTATTGAACAGCCCAAGTAGAAATGGCTATACAGCATTTATTCAGATATGAGTCCAGAGACAATCCTGATCCAGCCTAAGTGGTTGGGGCTTGGAACTTGATGAAATATCATCCTTTCTCTGCGTCATCACAGACAGTGCAGAATGCAATGTAAATTCATTTCTCTTAAAAATGCAGCAATAACGACTACTTTTATTTTGAATCTTTTTGTAATTTTGGGGTTTTTAATGTCTATTGGTATTTTTTTAGGAGATATTGTACTCTTTGTTGCTTTTTCGTCATATTTTTGCTTTTAAACGTACTTTTTGTTACGTCATTCATATGTAGTGCACATTGAAAGTTGATACCCCCCCCCCCCCCGGAAAACTTTTCTTCTTACGACGGATGTGATTGAGAAGATTAACCATCAAGCAAGCTATTGATCAAGGCATATTTCTTGTGTGGCCACAGGGAATAAAACATGAAAAAATTAACTTTTTTTAACGTGGAAGGAAAAAATAGAATTTATCCACACCAGTCCATGGGGCTGGTGACATAGGAGTTCCCGCATCTGTGCACTCCACCGTTGCGGAACATCTACTAAAAACTCTCCACTACCTAGAGCAGCAGTCCTGGCGATGTTTTGCTGGTCCCGCATAAAGCACCAAGATTGACGTGTTCGGTTATTTCTATTCGGCGAACCGCTATGGTGTATTGGGGAGGGAGGCGTCATAATCACAGGACCCTGATGCCCACCTTTCCATAGTTGGTAGTCTTAGGCGAAGTGCCGCGCGTTCAGGATGTAATCAGTTCTGGGTCAAGTTGTATCTATGCTAGTGTACATAACATGCAGGTGACATAAAAATCAGCCTGGGGCCGTCATCACTATCTGTATAGCATATAGAGGTAACGTCAATCTTAACTGATGTACATAGTGTATAATAAGTATTGCTTTATGGAATTAATATATGCTTCTTAGCCTTACGGCTGCGTCTGTCACACGTGTTTATTGGTGTGCAAGTTGTCGTCATCAGGGCGCACATGGCGGGCGGCCTGCCTACTTTTCGTAACAGATGCAACCAAATATATGGTGAAATCAGGAATCCCAATTAATTCATTTTACACCAAAGTGGCTCACGTAACACGCATAGCGCATGAACTTTATAAAGTTTGAAAACGCTGCTTCTATGGCTGTTGCTCAAGACTTGCTGCCTCAAATTAAGAGAAGTTTGGCATTTATCAGTGCCAACTTTTCAGTTTTGGCAGAAACAATAACACGGCTAGAAAAAGAGATGAGAGCATACATGGGGTTATCAAAAAGATTAAAGGTGTAGAGGAACATTTGCAAAAATGTGTGGGAAAAATTGATCAAGATGTTTGTGAGGAAATGAATTAGTCGTTGTGTAAAACTGGGAAATGAATTATTTTGAAAACTTTTTTTTTGGTTTAATTTACGTCCTCCAACGTTAAGTCATATCGGACGGTGAATGAAATGGGTGAAATGATGCTCACATGAGTCCATGGTCCATGGAGCGTAGAGCTACCCGACATTCGTCTTGAAGGATAAGGGAAAACCCCGGAAAAACCTTATCCAGGTAACTCACCCTGACCGAAATTCGAACTCGGGACCTCTTGAACGTGAGCTAGGCACGCTACCATCTACGCTACCAAGGCGGGCTATTTTGAAAAAGGTTTTTCACCAGGAGTAATGGTCGCTTCAAGTATGCGTCCATGACGTCATTTAGAGAGGAGTTTTTCAAAGTATAGGAGTGTTTTTGAAGACAACCCGTGATCCTTCAAACCGGAGAACCTTGAATGACAGTAGTTCTTTATTACAATGCTGAATAAGTGAATGCCTAAATATATAAATTTTCCTAGCATATAAATATGTAGGTATGAGGTACATAACATGAAATTTTTAATTATAATAATCAATAAACATGATATACATTTTTTATATTTTGAACGTTAAAATATAAAAAACCGTATGGTCTTTTTTTTTTAATTTTTATGTCATTTTCCCCAAAATTTAAGGGCATTTTAACGATCACTTTTCTCTGATATATGGGTCATCAAATTCCAAGCATTATAAATAACCGAAACTGATACGAAAACACATCTACTTGCCACGTACACAGGACTTTGTCTAATGAAGAAAATTTCAAGGAGCCCATTTGACAATTGAGCCCGGGACCTTAGGGATTGATGCAGGTGTTATAACAACTAAACTATAAAAAAATCTTAAACATTTATGTTTGTGCTACAAATTAATGTCACCCAATTATCGGAAGGCACGGCCAACTGACAGCTGAGTGAGGGACAGAAGGCATTCAGACCACGCCTACCCATTTATCTCGTGTCACTAACTGAGGGGATAGTTAGGAATGGTCACTGGTCGCTGGCCGCCTCTTTCCGCTCCCCCTGACGTCTGGAACAGTCGGGATATTTTCATCTAACCCGGAACCTTCTAGGTAGGTCAGTTGGTCTTATATAAGCGACGCGCCGGGCTGGAAGAGAGTTCAGTTCTTGCGAGCAGCCGTGAGGAGCGCCGTGCTAGCGAACGGACTGGAAGACTGTGTACGTGTGTCAGAGGAGTTGTACGTAATTGTGAGTGGGTAGTGGACCTTTGACAGATGAACTGGTGAATTGTAATTGTGTGCGCTACGTAATTCTATGTAATCGGCAAGTGTTCCAACTGTAATTCGGTGGAAATAAAGACCATTTTGAGTTTGTGCAATTGGAATTTTAATTTCACGAACCCAAAAGGTCACAATACAGTGCCTTATTTTTCACTGGTGTCCGGCGAGAGGTAGCCCCATACTCACAGTGCTTCTCAGCTGTCCTGGCACCGGCTTTTCTCGGTGTCAGCGCATGTTCGGAAGTTGCTAGTGCGGTTTCTTGTTGTGTTCTTTGTGGTTAAATTGTGAATAGTTCTGTTATAATGCCAAGAAGTGTGTATATTTTAGCACACCACATATTCATGTATAATTCCTATGTGCGAACAAACTCTTGTAGAGAAGTGACACGGCTATTTGTTGACCAAATTCCTGGTATTTCTGTGCCTCACAGAGGAATCTCCTTCGCAAACTTGTAAAGAGAGTCAGATAAGAATCTGTTTTTTATAAGAAACCCAAAAGAACTCGCAATGTGCTCACAGAGGAAAAACTCGATGAGATAAGACAGAAGTTAGAACGTAGCCCAAGAAAATCTCTGAGTAAGTTATCACAGGAAACAGGTGTTTCACAATTTCTTGGCTTGGAAAGCCACTAAACTTTTGAACTTAAAACCATATAGGATAACCGTAGTTCATGTACTACAACCACGGGTAAGTACAGTAAATTTATGCTTTTGGTTGGCGGTTAAATTTAATGATGGTTCTATGGACCCAAAGTTATTTTTTTTTCGCAGACGAAGCGTGGTTTTCTTTACATGGTCATGGATCGTCACAAGCAACAGATTTTGGAGTGCAGAAAATCCCGATATTGTACACGAAATGCCAATGCATGACCAGAAAATCGATGTTTGTTGTGCTGTGAATGCATACTTAATTATAGAGGCTGTATTCTTAGAGGAAACAATTAACGGACAGAGGTACAGGGATCCAAATGAAATGATATGTGTAGTGTTTATCGCCCGCTTTTACTACATACGGCACTGCAGGCGTTGACACTGATGATACATGAAATGAAGATGGAGCACCGGTGGAATGATATGGCGGGGGAAACAGGAGATCCCGGAGAAAACCCACCCCAGCGCCACAGGGATCCAAGACTGCTACAGCACATACAGCTGATCTGTTTATATCTGATTTTTATTTATGTGGGAACTTAAAAATAAAGTGTATCGGAACAATCGCACACTTGGAAGAACTGAAAGACAATATCAGAATGAAATTACTGCAATTTCAGAAGATGACTTAATGAATGTCAACAGAATTTTTTTTCGAAGGTGCGAGACATGCATGACAGCACAAGGACATCATTTCCAATACCTTCTGTGACAAAGTTATGTGATTAATGCAATTATAATTTGTATGACAAACCTAAGTGCTAGAATTTAAATATTCAACGCGGCAGCAGCGTGCCTTCTGCTCCAGCACTAACCGCTGGCCGGCCACCAGTGAAAAATAAGACATTGTATTGGCATACTTTAAATTCTTTAAAGCAGCGATGAAGCAAGAGGGGAGAGATTTAAGTCTCCCCTTCCATCACTGTGACAGAATGAATCATTTACTGTGGTTTCTGAGTCCCAGTAAAGGCACTGAGGTGTCATTTTTAGTTAAAGGAAATCAAAGGAGTACGTATTCATCCCTACTGGGCTTCTCTCTCGTTGTTGGGAGGAAACTAACATGCTGTATAGGAGAAGCGAGCATATGCTGCACTGTTCAGCACCCCTGCTTTAAAATGTACATATTCAAGAAAACTTCGTTTATTAAGCCCTGATTAATCCAAAATTTCCTATGAGAGAGATGAAAAGGAAGACTGGAAATAATGGAATTATTTGAGCTGGCTTGTCTGGATTGATATTTTGTTTTTCTTCTCAAACTCAGCATAAATTGAAAATTAAGAAACTTACAAGTTACTTCAAAAAATAAAAGTAGAATACATTATTGAAATTAAGCGCTAAAAATGTCTTTTTTTCATTTTAAATCACCTTTATCTAACTTCTGAGATCATATCGGAGCCTTTGCCTTGAGAAAGAGCTTATGGTGTGCAGGCTTGTCAAGGCTTGGTTTTATTACTTTGTAGTATTAAACACAAACACACTCCCACATTCATACTCCCAGACTCTGTGAGTAATAGTGAATAGGTTAAGAAAAATTCGCCGCCTCAGCCGGGAATCAAACCTGGGATCTCTGGGTTGAGAGGTCAGAGCGCTGACCAGTGTACAACAGAGTGTCTTATGTAGACTTGTAGTTTATGTCCATTTATTTTTTGTTTCGGAATTATTCTAGTCTGGGAAAACGAGGTTCTTGTGTAATGGCAGAAAATGTAAACCAGTGATGTCCAATCTTATGCGAAAGAGGGGGAGGATTTGTCTAACTATAGATCACTTATAGGGCTCTCTAATCTCTCTAACGTTTGGTTACTTACGTGAATGAAGAGAAAATTATACATGCACAAAACAGAGAGTACAGCGACAAGGTGGCGTCATTAAAATATAAGTGAAGACTTGGCTATCACAGTCTAAACTGTGATTTCTTTTCGTGTATCCTTGCTAATTAAAGATGTTATCCTCGTAGGCGTCATACATAGCAACAGTGCTCCTGCAATTAAAACGGCACCTAATTTAACCTAATTTACATTTCTGAAAACCACTTTTGCACGTTTAAAGTTCCATGTTTTACCCATGAAACATATTATGCAACTTACTGCTTTTAGAAATTCAGAAGATTATGCACGTTTACAAAATTGTCTCAGATAATATCTGCCAAGGCGTTAGAGGAATATATGACCCATGATAAAAGAGTTCAAGAAATAAATATTGCAATAATGCAACCTATGAGATACGAATATTATTTAAGAGATCGTTGGAGAGAAATACTGAGACCAGGAGAAATTGAAGAGACAGATTACCAGACTTGAGAAGACCTAATTTAAGACGCACGACAGATGAATAGAAGATGCCAGTTATGCATCTCGGAAGGAAGAGAAGAAGACACCGAAAGAAGGAGATCAAGACCAGAGATCCCCAGGAGAACCAAAGACGCTATATGGCGAGAATCAGAGAGGACAGATGTAGAAGAGGAAAGATGATAACCCAGATATCCATAACTACCATCTTCTGATGCCAGTCCCTTTAGGAGATGAATACCAGTAGGAGGAAGCTTTGGATAGCAGTTAAAGTAGAGGAAATTTAAAATTGCAGAAAACAGTCTTTCATAGTTTGTAGTAATCAAAGCTGTAGTGGGATTATATTGTTGGAGTAGAAGAAATGTGAAATGTGTAGTGTTTAACGCCCGCTTTTACTACATACGGCACCGCAGGCGGTGACACTAATGATACATGAGATGAAGATGGAGCACCGGTGGAATTATATGGCGGGGGAAACCGGAGATCCCGGAGAAAACCTGCTCCAGCGCCGTGTTGTCCACCAACAATCTCACTTTGCGGTCGCCTGGGATCGAACCCGGGTGGCCTTGGAGTAGAAGACTGTTTTAGATGGATTAGATCAGTAGATTTGTAAGGTTATTGGACTTCAGTAACCTGTAGGCTTAGTTAATTAGTTGGTTAAGGTAACAGGTAGATCTATGAGCAATATTTGGAAATGATTTTACGTAATTTGATTTTAAAATTGAATAAAGGTAAAAGTAAAGTTTGCGTAAAAGGCCTGTTATAGATTCCAAAAGCCGGGCTATTATATATGCATATATTTTTAACTTACTGTTTTTATATAAAATTACTAATGCAGTTTCTTCTTTTCCTCTTGATATAGAGACACAGTCCTGTTTATTTTAGTCATCTACCCCTTATACTAGAGGGAGAAATCCAGGGATAGGTAATCAGCTTGGTCTCTGGAAAGAGTGAGGGAAGTAGATGAACGGAATAAGGGTGAAAGGAAAGATGATAATGTAGCTATTAGAATGGTGGCGAGAAAGCCCGTCCCAGCGCCGTGTTGTCAACAAATCTCAAAAGGAATGTGGTCGCCTGGGATCGAACCCGAGCCACCTTGATGAGAGTCGAGCAGTCTAACAGCTCGGCCACGGCGCGGCCATAATGAAGTTTGTTTTTCAGAAAGCACTGATTAGTCTAGTGAATACTTACCCGCGCCTTCTCCAGCTGACTCAGAGCTTGGCGCTCCTTCTCGCGCCTCAGCGTTTCCTTTTCCTCGTCCAGTGACAGGTCGGATGAAGGTTGTGAGTAATTCGAGTCCGCTGAGCCCTGTACAACAATCACTATTTAGTATTTGCTACTTTTTCATAATGTCACTAAAACACAGAGTTAGAGTTCTTAGGTTGGAATTTAAGACTACGCGGTGTGTTTATACACAATTCTCAGTAAATGGCTTTCATTTGCTCACTTTGAGTTGCAACAATAAAAAGACTAGCTCAAATTATACTAAAATACGGAGCATCGAATTTACATCCATCTGGAATTTACTTACTCAAATAAAAGTATTCTTACCTTGGACTTCGCTAATGGCAAGAGCCATTAACTCTTCCTGCCTATCAAAATATTAATCATTCCCTCTTTACTATTCTGATTTTTCAAAAATATTACGTGAGATATACTAAGCCACATGTTTTTACCCATAAGTATCTTAGCACAGGCCTGCGATGTAAAACAAATGAAACTTGAACTTATATTTTATGTACTTTTGTACACTTATGCCAGAAATAAACTAAAACGGCACATGATATACAGTTTTTATACATTATAATTTTAGTTTAATAGAAAAAAGGGTAATTTTGCAGCATTCATAACTCTGTACTCTGATATCTCGACATCAAGCTCATGCTTTCTTGAAATCACTGGTAGCGTTGGCATTTCCAGGGTGTTTGTAACTTTGGTCTTAATTCCTTTGTTTGTCTCCGGAAGTCTTTATGAACGCTTCCAATGATCATTAAGAACAGGAAAAGATTCAGAACTGTTGGAATATTACGAGGGCTATCCAGAAAGTAGATTACGTTTTCGTCTGTTTCCGCTAGGGGCGGGGCTAGCGCGGCCATCTTGGGGTCAGAGCGTTGCGCAGCTCAGTCGGCATCTAGCCGTGCTAGTGAGAGGTTCGTGCTGTGCTCCGTTCAGATACTGTGACGGTTTGAAATGTCTGCGTTAATTGAAAATCCCGCGAGCTGCGAGGTGCGTGCAGTAATAAGGTTTCTGACTGCAAAAAACTGTAAACCGATAGAAATCTATCGGCAGCTTTGTGAAGTGTATGGGGACAACATTATCACTGAAGGTGGAGTGCGTCAGTGGGTCATCAGATTTAAAAATGGCCGAACCAATGTTCACGACGAAGATCGAAGTGGGAGACCCAGCATAGTGACTGCCGAACTTGTCGAAAAAGTCGATGCTAAAGTCCGTGAAAATCGAAGGTTCACAATAACGGAACTTTCTTTGAGTTTTCCACAAATTTCGCGAAGTTTGTTGCACGAAATCATCAGCGAAAAGCTTGGTTACCACAAGTTTTGTGCAAGATGGATTCCAAAAATCTTGACAGAGGACCACAAAAATCAGCGAATGGCTGCAGCGTTGAACTTTTTGGACGTTTACCATAAGGATGGTGACTCTTTACTCGATCGCATCGTTACTGGTGACGAAACATGGGTGAAACACGTGAACTGTGAAACGAAATTGCAATCAATGCAGTGGGGGCACACAAGTTCTCCCCAAAAACCCAAGAAATGCATGCAAACAATGTCGGCAAGGAAGATGATGGCGACTGTTTTTTTGGGACAGAAAAGGTGTGATTTTGGTGGACTTCCTGGAAAGAGGCACTACAATAAACTCTCAAAGGTATTGCCAAACTCTCCGAAAACTCAGAAGAGCCATTCAAAACAAGCGCAGAGGAATGTTGAGCTCTAAGATCTTGTTGATTCACGACAACGCCCGGCCCCACACGGCAAATGTCACTCGTGAAGTTCTTGAATCTTTTAAGTGGGAGTTGTTTCCTCATCCGCCGTACAGTCCCGACCTGGCACCGAGCGACTTCCACCTATTCCCAGCAATGAAGAAGTGGCTGGCTATGCAGCGTTTTGATGACGACGCACAGCTGCAAGAAGAGGTAACGAAGTGGTTGAAGGCGCAGGCGGCCGAATTTTTCGACGAAGGAATTTCCAAGCTCGTACATCGCTACGATAAATGCCTTAATTTGAATGGTGACTATGTCGAAAAGTAGTATTTGAGTGTGGCTTTCATCTGTATATAATAAAATTTGTTTCCTATACTTTGTTTACCTTTTATTCCAAAACGTAATCTACTTTCTGGATAGCCCTCGTAAAATAAAACTGCTTCTAGATTCCTGCACTAGAAAGAAGTGGAAATTCTGTAAAGATCATTTGAATACATGTCAGTTAGGTGTTGCAAGATCATAACTTAGTGTGGACAAGACCTACCGCAAGGCCAGTGCATCCTTTGCCTTAGAGAAGGGTACGTTCCGCTTAGTTTTCGTTTTAAGGTCGATTAGCTGCATATCTTGAAGAGTTTAGGCTTTCTGCCATAATGAAAGGTCTTTTTTGAAGGTAAGGATTATCTATGAGTAAAATCACCTCGTATGTTGTAAACCTCATACGTTGTGATTGTTTCGAGATGTCAAACCTTAACAACTTTCTTTAAATACATCTTTTATGTTTTAATAGGTCAAAACAAAAGTAAAGGTTCAATAAAGTTACATTCACTGTCTCTAAAATTCTAAATAATGTTACAGAAATAGGGTAAGTAGAAAGTTCAATTTTTATTTCAGCATCGAGGTAGAGAAATATAGGTTTATTACCCTTAGTTATAGCAGGCCTGTGTAATTCTGATAGATCCTATTAATTTTTGCGGTTGATCTCCTCCCCCCTCCAAACACACTAACTCATAAAACCCACTTAAATCCAAGAGCTGATTCTTGGTTAGGTACTTTATTTACACAGAAATTATGCAGAGATTAACACAAAATCTGACTCAAAACCTACAAATTGCACTTGTAGTAAATTAATTTTTGATTAAGGTTATATTTCATTCATACAGTCCTGTAAAATTTCAAAGCTTTGTGTTTCTAATTTGAAGAACAACCTCATACCAAAGTACTATTGAAACTGTTACATTAATGAAGAAATTACTTTCAAGTAGCCCAAATAACACATTCATATGTTTCTTTAAGTGCACTCGTTAGCAAATATTTGAATAAAATGTTTTTTAAAAGTTTGAATGAAAGTTTATTGTTCTGTGAATTTAAACCGATTAATCAATTAAATTGAAAAGAAATTGAAATTATACTTACATTAAGTAATACCTAGGGAATCTCCCACATTACATTTCTTATTTCTTTAACCCTCAAACATTTGTACTATAATATCTGAAGTTACTCTACAATACAAACATACATTACTCTGCCTACTTAAAACATTACCCACTAATAGACAGACATGTACACAGGGGCAAACGTGGTTTTATCTCTTGCAAAATTGAATTTTACATTTGAAAAACACGTTTAAAAGCAATTATATTATCACTATGACTTGTACATATCACTACCACTACACTTACATATATGTAATAGTAATATAACTGCCACCAACAAATATATTTGCTATATACCTACACATAAACCAATATACGTATATTGAAAAGCAATCTTTAATATACACAGCAACGTATACAACATCTTACAGCTTCACAATATCTATAATATATAAAATGTGCACTATACGTTAAACAATGTAACAATTTAGATAAATGTGCTTTATCACAAGAGAACTGCAGTAATAAAGATGAAGAAAATAACTATAGTTTATGTTTTCATTGTGAATACTGGTCACTTGTAAATCACCAATAGATTTTTTATTAATATTCCATGACTCGATATTACAAATACGGTTTTATTAAACACTCTGAAACCTTCAGTTATGAAAATAAACAGGTATCTACTCTGTTAATCATGAATTAGTATTTTTCCTCAGAGTATAATTCTTATATGAACTTAGGTACAGCACTGCACATTTATGATTCACACAATTTTTATTGCAACGAATTCTAAAGTAAAGTTACATATATGTTTTTTTACCTCATTTTTATGCATAAATCTTACACAGAAGACGTACAAATGTCAAAAGTTTAAGGAATGATTCCACTTTGCTTCCTAAATTAAATGCATGTACTGTATTATTTTCATTTCAACGCTAGATTAGGTGTAAAAATGAAGTGTGTTGAAATCCATTGCCTTTTAACATTGTAATACTTTGAATATAGAAATATGATTAAGGCCATGAACAGTTTAAAATAAACGAAATGGATGTTCACCTCTGCAAATTTGTATAAAAGAAAATAATTTCTACAATTCACGAGGAAATCTGCGTACAATCGTAATTTTCATGTTGTAAAACACTTTGGCTCTCCCATTCCACTTCTTGTTATACACTCCTGACCTTCTTCAAGGAGAGCGACTGTAGCTAAGCCAGATCCATAAAAGTAAGTTGAATTGAAATGAAGGTAATATCAAAGAGCGGAACAAAGAAGTCCAGTATTGAGGTATTTGTAAATTGCTACCAGTTTAAAGCGATTTTAATATACTGGCAATTAGATTGCAGCACTAGAAATGCATGTTAAATTTTAATATGTTCTACTTCTAATTAAATATTTTCATCATCAGGTTGTTAATACAACGCCCTCTACAAGAGAGAGGGGGGAGATGAGAAAATGCACTCAAAATCCTCTAAATAGGACTCCAAAGACAACTTAAAATATCTGGAAGCGAATAACAAAATTGTGAGTGTTATGACTGAAGTTTATTACTGATTTGATTTCTCGTTTGAACTTAAATATATTTAGTTTTTATCATGGTGCAGATCATACTATTACTGCCTTCATAGAGAAACCGTGAATGCTACATTAAGACTTGAGCCAGATACTAGTTTTCAGAACAAATGAATGAGCGCAGGGTGAATATGAAAAAACAAAAGCATGTGCATTTTAATTATGTTTCAAATGTATGTATTATTTTTCTTTCTTTCTTTCCTGCCTTCTTTCTTTGTTTCTTCCACAATACTAACGTTAGTTTTTAATTACTGCACCAGATCTGCGTAGCATTTCTCATTACATTATTCAACAATGTGGGATTAGAATTACTACAGAGGGGTTTTGGCACCGATGGGGCATACTCGGGAGGAAAGATGAGGCGAAAGGAGGCGGCCGACCCAAGGAATCACGACAGCGCCTTGACACCCGCCAACAATTCTACCCTGAAAGAGACCACCATAGGAGAGATGATGTCAAATGATAATGGAAATGAAATGGAGGAACAGGAAATTCGGGGGATGTAAAATACTCATGGGTCAGTATGTCAGTCACGGGAATCGAACCCGGCCTCCCGAATGCGGACCACAGACGAAACCGTCTGAGCCATCCCGTTCTGTTTCAACAATGTAAGTAAACAATGCAAATACTCCCTTAGGAGTGAGAAATAATCAGTTGGAGTGACTCCAGTAACTGGAGCACAGTTTCGCAAGTAGGTCACAGTGGACCCTTTGTACTTCCAATGTGACCCTTGGGACTAGGGGATGAAGGGAAAATGCGAAGGGCAACCAAATGGGGACGTGCACTAGCAAGGACGACCTCTTTAAGAATTCCAATATACTTAAAACCAATACTGCCTCAGACACGCGTAATCTGAAAAATACGAGACACTCCCAGAACAAGGGATAAGCAGCACTCTAGCGAAGCTTCAGGAAGAAATCTTTCCAGAACGCAAATTCCACCGTCCTGGAGCAATGGTCGCCTGGTCCTTCTATTCTTCTGATATAACAGGTAATTCGTGATCGCATTCATCCCGACACTTCAGATGTGAATAGCCCGACAGGAATCGAATTCCAGCCTCAAATTTTGCCCAAATACTTCCACAGTTTCCTTCTATGGTGAGAGAAATCAGACCAAACGAACAAGCGGTGAAAAACTGTACGCAACAATAGCAATGTTTACTATTCTTGTTCTTCAATAGAACATGTTGCCTTTGTTAAACACGCTTTTACGATACCTGTTTGATTTGTGCATAAAGACAATGGGACAATGGTCATTAGGCAGCTCGGTTTGTCGAATAAAGGACCACTGATGGCCTTCCCCAAAGTGCCAATTTTTTGCATGAAGTCAGTCCATTGCATCGTTGACTAATACTGCACTGCAGATCACTTATTGATAGAGCAAAAGGTTGATGCAGATTTATTGTTACTTTCATCTTGCCCTTTCCATTCCTGCATACAGCTTGTGTAAACCGCCGTGGCACTCCCCTATTCCTACAACGATACTAACCGGTCCAGTTGGTTAACAGCACAAATGGGCGTGGGAGATAAGCACAATGCTTTGTATATGTGACATAGTAGAAGACGGTCGAAGGAAACCTAAAAGGAAAATGCTTATGGAACATCTTAAGGGAAGCAGAAGATTATGTACATTTAGAAAACATGTCTCAGATAATATCCACTAAGGCATTAGAGGAATATATGACCCGAGACAAAAGAGTTCAGGATAGAAATATAGCAACATTTCAACCTACGAGAAAAGAATACTATTTAAGAGATCGTTGGAGGGAAATAAGCCAAGAGAAACTGAAGATACAGATAACCAAACTTGAGAAGATCTAATATGACCGATGAGCAGAAGACACCAGTTATGGGTATCGGAAAGAGCAGAAACCACCGAAAGAAGGAGGATCCCAGGAGAGCCAGAGGAGATGTATAGAGAGAATCAGAGTGGACGGACACAACTGATTATGTAGAAGAGGAAAGATGATATCTAGAACTGGCGAATCATCTCCATCTACTCATGCCAGTCTCTTTAGGAGATGGATACCAGTAGGATGAAGCTTTGGATACCAGTTGCAGAAGATGAAATTTTAAAATTGTAGGAAACAGTCTTTCGTAGTTTGTCATATCAATTAAAGCTGTAATAGAAATGTATATTTGAACTATATTGTTGGAGTTGAAGTAAAGTAGAAGAAAGACTGTCTTTCGTTAGATTGAATGAGTAGATTTGTAAGATTACTGGAATTCAGTGACCTTAAGTTTAGTTAATTGGTTAAGGTAGCTAGTGGGTTATATATCTGCAAAATTTGTGAATTATTTTGTCTAATTTGATTTAAAAACGAATAAAGTTAAAAATGAACTTTGCCTAATAAGGCCTGGTGTAGATTCCAGAACGCGGGCTATAGGATATGCGACTACTCCGAGGTCCTTTAACACTTCTAGTACTGTACTCCCCTACCATTCTCATTTTTTCTCCTTTGCACAAATGGAGTTTCTGATGTTATACACAAATTCTACTTTTAACGCGTGTACATATGAATATGTACTTATTTTAAACACAATTGAATGCCCACCTCTATAGCGTACTGTCCTCCACAGGAGAGATAGTCTCCAAGGCCTGAGACGCAGGGGGATTGGCGAAGGTTAGAGACCATTCAAAAACATTCTGATGGCTTCTACTTTTGTGAATGGATCTTCTCGGTTTTAGTGTGCAGAATGAATAGGGCGCATGTTTTTTAACGGTTCTGCTTCTTGTGTAGCAGGCATTCTCTGTCACACACATTTGCTGTCCTTGTCACGCTGTGTAAGGGAGCACATTCTTTTCAGGAACTTTCTTTGCGTGTCTACCTGACGTTCAAGAGGTCACGAGTTCGAGTCTGGGTCAGGTTACCTGGATAAAGGGTCTTCCCTTATCCTGAAAGATTAATGTCGCGTAATTCTATGCTCTATGAATCCTGGGCTCATTTGAGCATTATTTAATTCATCGTCCGATATGACTTAACGTTGGAGGACGTAAATTAAAAAAAAAACGCAATTGAAAGCGTTTGTTTATTTTTATTTTTCCATTAAATGGAATACGTGAATTAATTAATTTTACAACAGTGAATGTGCACTGCTAACTAGATGGCACTTAGTTTAATCGTTGGCAATGCTATTCAACAAAGTAGGAGTCTTATAGACCATATTTTGTAATTAAACCTTCTGCTTAACCAATTTGTTGGTGCTTTCTGTACAAAGATTAGTGATACTTAACGATTTTCCATTGATATGATCTAGTATAGTAAAATATTTGGAAGCAGGTACATATGTGATAAGCATTAACCATTGCGTTTACTATAGCACTGAATATCAGGCCGTATCTATCTACACTGAGTTAAATGGAAGTATGTATTTCAACGATGGAACATGATATTGAGCAATATTCTGTGCCGTGCAGTCTCAAAAACACGTCGCACGGAAGCATGACATGCGACAGCCGCAAGGTGTCGCTATACATGTGTGTACTATCGTGCTGCTCAAAAGCTTACCCCGGCTTTTATCTTATGGCCGTGCCGTGGTTGAGTGGTTAGATCGCTTGCCTCTCACCAAGGCGGCTCGGGTTTGATCCCAGGCGACACCAAAGTGAGGTTTGTGGTGGACAACACGGCGCTGGTGTGGGCTTTCTCCGGGATATTCGTTTTCCCCTGCCATCTCATTCTACCGGTGCTACATCTCCATCTCATGTATTATCAGTGTCACCACCTGCGTTGCCATATGTAGTAAAAGCGAGCGTTAAATACTACACGTTTCCCTGGCTTTAACTCTGTTAATACAAAATCTCAGATAACCACTGATTACTCTCGTAAGTGTGAGAGGGTTACTGGCGCGCTTCTCGGATGTGCGCTAAGCACCAATGAAATTATCACTTCAGCCAATGAAATGCGCAGGAATCACAAATGAAGATAGATGTTTTGTCCAAGTGGAGCAATCAGTGTGTTATTTGAGAGGTCGTGCTGTACTGTGAATGAGTTACTTTACTCAGTGCTGCCAATTGGGAAGTCCAGAACTGTAGTCACGTTCTTCAGAATGGATTGTGTTTTGTGTGTGTGTGTGTGTGTGTGTGTGTGTGTGTGTGTGTGTGTGTGTGTGTGTGTGTGTGTATGTGTGTTGCGAGAGGATCTGCTTTTCGTTGTTCATGTTTTATAGGAATGCGGAATATTTTACATATAAAATTCATATTATGAGTTTCAATTTGGGATGCTGCGTCAGAAAATTACAAGAATCTTGATAAGAAGAAGCAATTTCTCAACGAGGTTCCTGAACTGCTACCCATGATCCTTGTACTGTTATCGTTTGTGTATTCCAACGCTATTTTCTCCTTTTTAGTTAATATTTGTAGTAATAATACAAATATGAGATCCATATTAACTGTTGATGTGGATACTGGTTGGTAGAACTGATGCACAGTGTAACATGACGCATGCGTAGATCACCTACCATTCGTTGCTGTACCATATAAAATTGCATGCATAAATTATATTCGGGACTTAATGTCTTTTCAAATGTTTAAAATTTTTCATTCAATTTTCTTCATCTGAGCTTTGAGTGCACATTCTGAAATAATTTTTTTTAAATTTTATTGTTACATTGTTCAACATGAAGTGCTACATCCTTCGAATAACACATATTAGACAATTACTCAAAATATTCGCCGTATAACATAGGTCGGCGATACACATTTACAAAGAAAGCATATACATTTATAAAAGAAAGTAAAGAAGTGATCATAAACTAGCAGTATATACAGAAATATATGCAAGCAAGTTCAATACAATCTAAGGCCATTAATATTCAAAAAGCTTTTAACATGTAAAGTCCTAGAAGAGAAATTAAATCAGTGATGCAAACTTAATGGCTTACCAGAGGAGTGTATTTGGACATAAGTTACAGGTCACACCACTAGAGTGCAGCAGCATGCAAACACAGTCAGAAAATAAAAAAGGACCAGTTGTTAAATTGATAATAAACCTGTTTGTTGTTATTTTACAGCTTTCTGCATCCGCATCTGAACATAAACATAAAAAGGAAGACACAAACATACACTTAATCAACATATAAATATAGGGAAAAAAGAAATACATTACAAAATGTGAATATATGTGTGTGGTAAGTGAGAAATTTTTAAAAAAGCTTCTAAGAAGTGCAGTACTATTAATGAAAAAACACACAAACACATTGCGTGTTGAAGTGGACATCTCATTCAAATTGGTGAGAATATTATGTACAAAATTCTATACAAGTAAACATAATACTACCGCTAAAAGTTAACGGTAATATTTGCAAGAGTTAAATTCAACTATTTACAGCCAGTATTATGTAAAGTAAAATATATATGTAAGTAACAGAGCAAGCGTAAAGACACGTGCTATCCAAAGGGATGCTGCAATCATTTGTTTTTCTTAGATACATTTTTTGTGCAAATTATTAAAATTAAATTAATTAAACAATAAATCACCAGAACACTAAGGCACATTATCACAGCAAATAGCTTGTTTATTTATTTTTAAGAGAGAAAAACTGCCTCCAGAATTTATACATTGTGATCATGATAAATGTAAACAAACAATTGAAATACAAGTAGTAGTAAAAATTATAACACGCTAACACAAAATATGTTATGAAAGAACTGCTATTTTTAAATGGATTTGTTGAGTTTATTATAATGTTTATAACCATATGCATTATATTTTTAAATATTTGGTGTCTCTTATGACAATTATAATTAACGAAAAGCTACTGAGGGGGCGTTGGAAACGGTCTCAGGTATTTTCAAAACAGTATGGTGTTGTGCAAATAATTGACCTTCATTGTTTCTTGCACTAGACGTATGTAGGATGAGGGTAAAAAGGTAGAATCAGAATTAAAAGCTAGTATCATAACTAGGATTTGAATGGTCTTCTAGTTTCCATGTGATTGCTCTTATCAACTGAGCTACCATGACAATCCGGACGACTTCAAAATTGTGTCCAACTGATCAGCATTTCTCCCCGTAGATCACAAGGAGATCTTTAATTAAATTTAATTTTAACATTCAGTTCGGAGATTTAAGCTACCTTTTACCTCCACTTTAAACTAAATTTGACAGCTTTAAGTGAATTTGCTACTGTGGAGCGCTTTTTAGGTGTCTGTCCCTTTGTCTGTATATACAGAGGAAATCATTTAGGAACATTTGTAGGTATAGATATTGTATATAGAAGAGTGTGAAGTAAATTGTTAATATAATTACAAATCTGGTTATAATCAGGAGATAATTAAGCAGATTAGTATAACAAACAGAAGTAGCAAAATAAAATGTTCATATCCAGTGACTCAAAAGTAACAGTAACAATAATAATAATAATAATAATAATAATAATAATAATAATAATAATAATAATAATAATAATAATAATAATAATAATAATAATAATAATAATAATAATAATAATAATAATAATAATAATAATAATAATAATAATAATAATAATAATAATAATAATAATAATAATAATAATAATAATAATAATAATAATAATAATAATAATAATAATAATAATAATAATAATAATAATAATAATAATAATAATAATAATAATAATAATAATAATAATAATAATAATAATAATAATAATAATAATAATAATAATAATAATAACAATAATAATAATAATAATAATAATAATAATAATAATAATAATAATAATAATAATAATAATAATAATAATAATAATAATAATAATAATAATAATAATAATAATAATAATAATAATAATAATAATAATAATAATAATAATAATAATAATAATAGTTAATGTTTTAATCTGATAAAACTATTATTTCAAACTGAATTTTGTAGTATTTGCTCTTTTCCTTACTTAGTTGATTATAAAAATTATTATATAAGGGGCGTCCAGAAAGTAAGTTCTGTTTCAATTTATCTCCGCTGCAGCGCTGCGATCGATGTTGTGCACATGCGCGGTAGACGATCTGTATCAAGGAGAAGAAATGTGCGCCAGTGTGAGATCGCTGTCAGCCACGTACGCTTTGTTGTACTTGTTTACAATGTCGGTATTGATTGAAAATCCCGCCGTTTGTGAAATCAGATCTGTGATTCGTTTTCTGAATGCTAGGAAAGTGAAACCAATTGAAATTTATCGGCTGTCAGAATGTTTTGTGTTTCTTCACGACAATGCACGACCACACACTGTAAATGCGATGAAAAGCATCCTACAGGGATTTGGCTTGGACGTGTTTTACCACCCCCCGTACAGCGCTGACCTCGCTCCTAGAGACTTTCATCTGTTTTTGCATCTCAAATCTTTCCTTGGCGGTCAACACTTCAACAATGACGAAGAACTGAAAGAAAATGTTTCCAACTGGTAGAAGACACAGGCGGCAAACTTCTATGAAGAAGGTATACAAAAACTTGTGCCTGCTATGACAAATGCCTACAAAATTTCGGCAGTTATGTGGAAAAGTAGTTTAAGAGTTGTCGAATTTTGTACAATAAATAATTTTTCTGTATCTGTGCACAATTTAATTTAATTACCAAAAGGAACTTACTTTCTGGACGTATATCGTACTTGTGCTCTTATGGCCATTTATTATTGAACATAACAAATATTTTCCACAGAAAATATGCATTAAAATTTGGCAAAAGTTCAATAATGAGGAACGTTTTATCATGAAAAGAAAATATAATGGCACTATTATAGTAGTCTTCTTTAAAGACTACCGAGTTCATAACTAATAGGAAAAAATTAAAATCCATAAAGGTGCTTAGCTTGAGTTGTGTGAACAAAACCCAAAATGGCCGAAATTAATATTATAAATTTCAATCAGTCATTACTAGTGATTACTTACAATATTCTTATAAGAGTAATTATGAGTAAATAGCATTCACTTTGGGCACACTTTTTCATTATCATTAATATAAATATCATTTTATCGTCAACATTTCTACACCAACAAATTATGAATAAATTGATTTTTTACATTTTCATTGATTATTTCTTTTAAATTCAAGAATATATATCAAATCATGTGTTTCCGACGTAATGTGGATATCGAATTTTTGTATGAAACATGATAGGTACTTGCTATACTTACTATAAGCAAGAATTAGAGAAAGTAGTACAACTTTTCAAAAATCGCCTATGAAGGTAATCACGTGTGCGGCTGCTACTTCTTCAGCTCACAAACGCTGCAGACGTCAAGAAGCGTGATTCACTACAAAACTGGTCAAACGGGCTGTAAAAATCCACATTCCTTCTTCTTACTTTACCGGAAGCAATTTGCATGTAATTAAATCACCAAGTTCAGATTAAATGTGCCGCGTTAAACGGTTCGATGGTGCTGGATCAAAATAACCTGCACATAACCCAGTCTTTTGACAATAAACCTGCAAGCATCCAATTCTCCTTATAAAGCCATTTATGGGCAAATTCGGATACAAGAATCCGCTAAAGGAATAGAACTGTTAAACCAAACGCTTTTGTTTTATTAAATACGCTATCATTATATACAGAACAATCTAGTAATTATTTCAATTTTATACTAAAAGTCTATCATAATCTGTCCGAAATTAGAACTATCATGATGTAAATATATAATAGAGGCAGATGTAAGAGGCTAACCAACACTATAAACTTCCTTGAATTTCCTTCCACCACTCGGTTAAAGTACCTATTTCTGCCTATTTTCCTCCCATTCTATATGAAATAAACTAAAATGTTATCAACCAATAAACACAATTACTGTAACACCGTTGAAATAACGAGAAAAAGGATTAAAAAGATGACCTCACGTTACTGGATTGTGTGGATAAAAAGTAACGACTGACCTTTTACTTTTTCTGCCTCATACCTATGGTAAATAAAGTATTTTATTTCACTAAAAATGCCATATAGAGACTGCAGTGGAAGTACATGTTTTGAGGTCAAATGAATACGAAACAATTACTAGAATGGTCCGTTTGTATGTGTGGTGTAGGTGTGTGTGTGTGTGTGTGTGTGTGTGTGTGTGTGTGTGTGTGTGTGTGTGTGTGTGTGTGTGTGTGTGTGTGTCTGTCTGTCTGTCTGTCTGTCTGTCTGCCTGTCTGTGTGTGTGTGTGTTTGAGCAGTAAAATAGAAACAAAAAAAACCGAATGTTAAACACAAACATTATTAAGTTTAGCATCTTGTAAAGATAAAACACTATCGTTTTCAAGAAAATTGTTACCCTTAAGCACACTTTGCTTGAAATATTTTTAGTAATTGGTAATTTTTAGAAACGAATTTTTATTAAAATACCTTATATTTAAATTAGGATCAGGATTACTGCAGGAAGAGGTCCTGAGTTCGAATCTCGGTCAGGGTGAGTTACCTGGATAAGGTTTTTCCGGGTTTTTTCCTTATTCTGCAAGACGAATGTCGGGTAACTCTAAGCTCCATGGACCCCGGACTCATTTGAGCATCATTTCACCAATTTCATTCACGGTCCGATATCAACGTTGGAGGAAGTAAATTGCATAAAAAATAAAAAAGATTACTGCAGAGAGGTTTCGGCACTGCGACCAGTCTTGATCTATTGTACCTATGCTCCAAGTGATGCATCCCCGGAAGGACGGATGAGGTGAGGGGGGACAGGGAGAGGCTGTCCAAAGGAGTCACACAGTGCAGAGGGCAGGGTCCCTCATTTTTTTTTACTTAGATGGACCTCCTCCGGAAGACCAGCAGAACGGACATTTCCTCTATTGTGGTTCGGAAGTTGTCCTAGCAGTACGTCCGGAGACCGGCAATTAACCTACCGGAGGAGGAAGAGGTTCGCTCAGAGCATATCATCCCGCCATGCACCGCCGAGACACCCACCGACATTTCTACCTTGAAAGAGACCACCAGATGAGAGATGATGTGAAATAATAATGGACATGAAATGGAGGGACAAGAAATTCGGAAAATGTAATTAAACTACCCACCATTCGCCTGACGACCCGAAAAATACCCTGAAAAATCAATGGGTCAGGTAGATCGACTAAGGGAATAGAACCCGTGCCTCCCGAATTCGAACCACAGACAAAACTGCCTGAGCCATTCCTACTTGGTTTAAGTTAATTAAATGTTAATGAAATGTGTATCCTGAATTGTCTGCAAATAGACTAAGTATAAAATTGCTTGCATTCTGACTGGTGTATCATAGAGAAGAGGCAAACAACTTACATTACAAAAATCACACCTTGTAGAAACGCACAAGTTACCTATCAATTTTGTGGCATTGACAATTCGTCATTTCACGTATTGACACAAGGAGTTCAATATCTAATCTAGTTGGTAGAAGATCTGCCTTTTAAAGACTATTGCCATTCCAGCTTCGTGTATCCCCCATTTATCTACAACCAAATATGTAATTAATATTTCTGAAAATGATTATATGAATTAGCATGAAAATAAAATAAAAGTTTGCCAAAATTTTATAAGTATGGGTAGAGAAAATCATGTGAACATAATACATAATATATACAAATTAGTTTTTTGTAAATAAGTATGCAATAAATGTAAAATTTGCATTACACATCACAGTGTATGTCTAACTTCTATAAACTTTCGTATGTAATTTTGAAACCTTTGACCCTAACTAAAAGTACTTTATAAATATCTCTATATCATATAAATGATATAATTTGGTTCCTCAACATAGCTGATTGTCGGAGCTGGGGAGAACGTTGGATAGAATAAGGACGGGGGAAGGGAGAGAGAAATGTAAAGGGTTTTGGACAGTAATTAAAACAGGGTAGAGGACACTGACAGACAAGACGTGACATAGGGAAACTTGATAAGTAGAAAATAACTAAATGTGTATCTGAAACTGAAGAGAGAATTGGGAAGGGAAACATGCATAGATTTATGTGATAGATATGAGAGCGAGGGTTTACCTTGGTTAAGGACAGGAGCTACATTGACAGGGGGTTCAGCAAAGGAGTACACTTTATATGGAAAGAAAATAAGCAACATTATGTACTGGAATATAATTAGAAAACTGGAGGAAATTAATATGGGATAAGAACTGCAATAATAAAGGGGCTTGCGTAATAACTACAACAATTTTTACGATGGAAGGAGAAAAAAGAATAAGGAAAATGAGGAAGTATACAGACAAAATCAAAGAGAAGGGCAAGGAAGTTAAGATATAGAGAATTGGAGAACACAACGGAATGTTAGGCCAATGTTGCACAAGGGCTAGAATAGAGGAAAACGACCAGGGGGTCAATAACACTTTTAGCCCGTAAAATAAGAGGCTGCAAATTTGTAGTTAGAATAGAACTGGAAAATTGCATTGGAATTATAAGAAGGCAGCTTTGTTCGTTAACATTCTACTAGAATTAAATTAACTATTGTATTCAAGCGCCACGTATTTGATATTGACCAATTAAATTTAACATTGCCTCGTATACCGACCGATTTGTGTCCTTTGCTTACAATATGCTTGTAAGCATGCCATTTTATGCGATAAAATCTTCAAATGTCTACTGAACCGTAATATACGTATTTAAATTAACGCCAATTCCCAATCCAGTTTTCCGCATGTGCCTGCTGTATCATGGCAACAGGGTTGAGCCCGGCTCGGTGGCGTAGATGGTAGCGTGTCTGCCTCACGTTCAAGAGGTCCCGAATTCGAATCTCGATTAGGGTGAGTTACCTGGATAAGGTTTTCCCGGGGTTTTCCCTTATCTTGAAAGACGAATGTCGGGTAACTCTAAGCTCCATGGGCCCCGGATTCATTTGAGCATCATTTCACTCATTTCATTCATCGTCCGATATGACTTGACGTTGGAGGACGTAAAATAAAAAATAAAAAATGAGGGTTGACCATGAAGTAACCAATAGCCGTTTAAACCCAATCGAGGTTTAACCGCATTTAAACCTATAGAACTATTCGCTAGTTTCTTTCGTACCCCTTTTTACATTTGTCTAACCACTTACTCGCATACGAGACTGTGGAAATGATACCAGGGAAATTCTGCACATGTTCAATCTGACAGTCCACTCGAAAACTTCACATTTATTCCCGATATACAACGTGCCTGAACTGCAAATGCCGTAGGCACCTGAGATGACCTATCACAGAGTGAGTTCATTCAGTACTATACCTACTGTCCGGCCGTTCTATCTCCGGCTCTGACAGTTCTCGAGAGGGGGAAGCGCGTTGTTGCCAGTTCTTTAGCGGGAATTTCAAGCAGAGGAACATGTGTAAATATTTCACGCATTTGCAGATCGTAACTTCGTAAATGTACGTGGACAACGTGTATATACATGATCCCAGAATAGTTGCATATGGGGACAATATACCATTTACTGGAAAAGAAATAACAAAAGGCTACTTCGCACGAGTGGGAAATTCCTTTCTCATATAATATTGATATACATGTCGCCTTATAGCATCCTTTTGAAAAGCATCAAGTGAAGCTTTAAGGCTGCCTCGTTGCCTTTGCTCTCCCGGTGTACGCAGAACTGCAGACGGCGAACTTAAATTAGCTGGCACTTTTCCTTGGTCACATTCTTCCCACCTTCAAGGCGTCACAAACTCTGTCCAGCACCTTGGTAACAGGTAGTATAGGTACACCATTGTCCCGCTCCTTCTCGAAGTACTCACGTAGCCTGAATATAAATTCATGGCTTTGGCTCTTATAAGAACGGATTTTTTTCTTGAATTCTGACGAACCAGTAGCCATATTACTATAATAGCGATAATAATAAGACTTACAGACGCTACAAATCGGAATTCACGCACACACAACAAATTAAACAAACCACCAGCGCGAAATCCAAAAGCAACTAAGAGCCACGTGGTCCACCCGATTTGCAGTGGCAACACGGTGCTGGATTTGCAAACCACGCCTAGCAGCGACAACGCTGATTGGCGCTAGCAGACGGTTTTAACTTCCTGACCACGACACCGGATGTACCGACTCCCAGTACTACCAACAGAAGCAGTTGGTGTGCGTGAAAGGTGTGAACGAAATATTCGAATAGAGTGATGTTGTAAAGAATATCTTGCATGATAATGAAATTACAAGTTGTATTTCAATGTTTTGAAGCTAATACAGTCCTATACTCTCATTATAAAGATAATTCTGACGATATGTTTTCAATTACTCATTAGTATATGTTGGTGCTATTAACCTTCCCCCTCCACCTCCTGCAGCCACTAAATGTCAGAGCCGGAGATAGAGCGGCCGGACTATACTCCTTGGCCTGAATGCAAAATATTTCACATACATCTTATACATATGTAGCAATCGGGATTTGTAGGGTAGGTATATGACCTACCAGAACTTCTGCTTGGTTCATATCGACGGTCAGTGAAAGTCCTAAGAAGATTATTTATCACTGCAAACGTATACCAATATAAATTTATCACTGGTGTGTGCTGCAGCTCTCTTCTGCGAATTTAAATTAAAAACATTGTCTGTGTGGAATAAGTGACTTTTGACGTTAAGCAAGAAAATTTAGCAAGGTGACCTTTTTATTTTATTCTGCACTTTTGCGTGACATTGCAAGACTCATTATTTACTCTACTTTTGTAATTAACATCGTCACCGTATGAGTCCTGTTCGGATGAGCACCGTGCGTGCTAGGCAGTATCTCCGCTACACGTATTTTACATCGCTTCATTCCTCTTAAAGTTGAAATTGCTTTAATAATGTCACAAAATTATGCTATGACTCGCTTTAAATGAATTCTCAGTATATTAAAGCTGGTGACTATACAAACCCATACTCCAACGTCGGCAGCCACGTTAATACCACTAATAAAGAAAGGCAGAGACCATCTCAGGTCAAGTACTCTGGGAAATTACCACGGCTAAACCGACAGGTGCAGCAAATGTGGATGTAACATTCGTTAGGATACGTGCCAGAAATGGGTATGGCCTTGTTACGTCAGAGACAGATCCCTCGAGATATAGACTCCCAGCTTAAACAGACACATTCTAATTGGTTTTAATGAGATAAAAGACGGAAGGTGTATTAAATTTATCAAGCGTTAGCTATTAAAAGCACCAGTACCGAAAAAAGTACAAGATACGTGTTCTTTTGTTCTGAATTACGTCAAAGAACACAGCCTATGTGAGTGAACGGTCGGAATTTTGATTTCTCAACCTAAACGTTCTAGGTGCGATTCCCAGGTGTATGCTTTTTTATACAGAATCATTTTTTACCTTCCACACTATGGATTCGAGAATTAATGTCTTCAATGCAAAGGATAGCAAATAATAGAAGTAACGTTAAGGAAAACCACAGTTAAGAGAACACTTTCAGTTCATTTGAAGTCAACCCACCTCCCCCCATAACCATAGAAATTAGGGATTGGTTCTCGATATTTGCGATACCTCGATACGATCTTGCATGTATCGAAACTGAACGATATTTCAGAAAATTCGCTCGATACTTTTGCGATACTTTGGGGACTCAACAAATTTTATCTTATTTCAAAATCACAACATATTATTGCTAAAAGTAGAACTTTGCGGCGAGAAATTGTCAGGAATATAATAACAGTTCCCAAAAAAGAAATTACTGCATATCTGAGTGACGATTTGTAACTTCCACTTTCAAGGTCACTGGATACTGGAAGACAAATTCAAAAGTTCCAGAACTAAAATAAAAAAAAAAAAGCCAGTAAATATTTATGTATTCCACCTGCAATAATTTTCTCTGAAAGACTGTCTAGAACAGCAGGCATCGTATGTGACAGAAAAATAAGTAGACTAAATCCACTGATGGTTTTATGTTTTGTCTCATTAAATATGTGCACCTATTTAATTTTATTGGTCTTACACGGTTCTCCCAACATTCTATTTTGCGTTGAAACTAAAAGTAGAAATTACGGTATCGAGTATCGAAGTATCCGGTACCTGGATGATATCGTGTAACGATATCGAGAATTTAGTATCGAGAAAAACTGGTATCGACCGATCTCTAATAGAAACTGAAGTAAGCCCGCCTCGGTAGAAACCGAAGTAAGCCCGCCTCGGAAGTTTCTTTTTTTTTTAATTTACGTCCTCCAACGTTAAGTCATATCGGACGATGGATAAAAATGGTGAACTGATGCTCAAATGAGTCCGGGGTCCATGGAGCTTAGAGTTACCCGACATTCGTCTATCAGGATAAGGGAAAACCCCGGGAAAAAACCTTATCCAGGTAACTCACCCTGACCGAGATTCGAACTCGGGAGCTCTTGAACGTGAGGCAGACATGCTACCACCACGCTACCGAGGCGGGCTGGTCCCGAGTTCGAAACTCAGTCAGGGTGAGTTACCTGGATAAGGAAACATAGAGTCAGACTGAAAAATTCAATGTCATAGCCGGGATTTGAACCACGGATCTTCTGGTTTCCGTCCAGCCGCACTACCATTGTGCTACTATGGCCAACGTGCCGATATGACATTAAATTCTCCGAATGACTCGTATTTTCCCGGTAAACCACTTAGGAGTTCTCATACACACATGAGACAACTACCTTAATGGCGACTTACATATTGTAAGTACTTTAAGGCCCGGGCTTCATATAGTAAACCACTATTAGGTTAATTAATGGAAATTAATTATTCTTTCACACTGGCCGTGTGTAGACTAAATTGTGGAAACATAGAGTCAGACTGAAAAATTCAATGCCATAGCCGGGATTTGAACCACGGATCTTCTGGTTTCCGTCCAGCCGCACTACCATTGTGGATAAGGATTTGCTGGGGTTTTCCCTTATTCTGAAAGACGAATGTCGGGTAGCTCTAAGCTCCATGGACCCCGGACTCATTTGAGCATCATTTCATCCATTTCATTCATTGTCTGTTATGACTAGGGGGTGGATTTTGCCCTATATGCCTATTTTATTCTTTTGTTCAGATACGTAGACAATGTTTCCTACAATAATTAGCCTAATGTCTTAGTTTTATAGTGCCTATAAATGCCTATTTCATATGTTTGTGCCTATTCTCCTTATTAGTTCCTAAAACTGCCTTTTTAGCCAAGTTCTTCTGTTTGTAATTTGTGACAACAGTTTATGTATTTGTTGGTTTCAACGTGAAGTTTTCGGAGAAGAGAAATTTCTTACTGCTGCACATTGGATATACAAAAAGGGGTTTATTAAGCAGATACATCTGTGAAAATTGGCCCAAAACTTGCAGCAATCCAGAATTTAGTTTTTTATCTTAAAATTAATATAGGCATAGTTCAATAAAAGCGGCACTACAGCACTACAACAAACGTCACATGACTATTTAAACAACCCCACACCTGTATCGTAGCTGCTATTATGTAATTTTAACCTCGGATTTCTCAGATTTCATATTTTCCGAATTTTCCTAACTTCAAAATATTCCACAGAATGCAAATTTCTATTAATCTGTATGAAATTCTAAACATGCATGTAAGGGCAACTGCATATTAAGTGTACCCATTTACATTTGTTGTGTTTTTGTTAGTTGTATTGAAATGTATTATAATGCTTACTTCTTACTAAAAACGCATAGGAAAATAAATATTGTTAAATAGGTATTATTATTTATTCTGTTCGGTGATATACTCAAATAATTCACAGAGGTACAGTTGGGTTATAGGTATAGGTTAAAATGGATGCAGAGACGTATACCTCAAACATTTTTTTAAATTACAGTATGTGGAACATTTTGAAAATCGCTTGTAATTTAGACATAAACTGTTAATTCCTCAGAAACTATTGAAACTAGAAGCTGAAACTTGGTACTATTCCATTCTTGATTTATTACAAAAATAAATGGTATAAATTTGAAGCAAATCGAACAATAGCTTCAGATATTTCAATTTTCACCCTTAGGTCCCCCTCCCAAACCCATGTTTTTGTTTTTTGACATAGTTAATTACTCCACACCTTTCTGCACATGATGGTTCCTACTTAGTGAAGTGGATTTATATGTATTTTAATTATTATACAATATCTCTTATTTTAACTTGCTGTGGAGCCATTTATGTAATTTCGAATAAATGTAGAGCTATTTCGTCTAGGGAACTGCAAAATAGTATGTGTTTAGCGAATTTGTTGCAGCATATGTTGTGATGATTGTCATTTTGTTATAGTGCATTTATAGTGCATTTTGGGAGCCATTTTACTAAAATTGTTTGTTTCTAAGTGTTTACTTAGCAAATTTTAGTGCCTATTTTAGTGCCTCTTTGCCTGCCTATTTCACACAGTTTTAGTGCCTATACATCCGCTTCCTGGTTATGACTTAACGTTGGAGGACGTAAATTACACACGAAAAACTGAAGTGAGACTGCCAACTTTACGAAGAAAGGTTTGCTGAACCTTTGCCACATAGGTAATGAAAAATAATAATGGGATGGTAATAAAATTAACCACATAGAGAAAATCTGGCGCTTTACTTTTATATGACTTTCTCTACCGACTACAGTTGACTTTTATATATAATATATATTTACTACAGAAAGAACAGGTTTCTCACTGGTTAATTAATTATTAATTTATTGATTTATGAGGTCAATCTAGTCTTAGTAGAGTGTAATCAAATGCGTGTTGCTATATTCTATATTTGATCGAAATCGGTGGTATATGTGAACTTCTGGGCAGAACAGAACGTTAGACAAATCTTTTATGTCTTGGCAGAAAAGCTAGCAAAGTCATTTAATTCAATTGTTTTACTGAATAGTACCTTGGATAATTCATTTTCACACAAAAACGCTTTTCAACTGCCACCGTAATATCAACGAAAATTGAGCGGTATTTCTGTTACAGTAGCATTCCGCCATATTTAACAAACTTTTATATGTGACAGTTAAATCATGAAGTATTTCTATTTGTTATGTATTAAATATCATGAAACTCTTAGTACAACAATTTGGTCTTTTAGTGTATGCTAAAATATTGCTAATGAAGTGTTAAAAGATTGTGTTTACATTTTCTACAAGCAATGTGTTTCCTTACTAATCAAGATTAAAAATTTACCTTTGATTAAAATCAAGAGATCTGTCAACTTTATTGATTTATACCATTTACGGCATTGAATTATTTATTGAGTAATTTTACTCATGAATCTATATCAATGCACAAAAATAGTACACTATCACAGTACAAGAGTTTTAATTATCACCGGTAGTTTTTGAGCTAGAGTAATGAAAGTTTTCCAGTGTCATTATTGATCCCTCGGGACATAATGTTGGTATTTTCAGTGATTTGAGTCCTTTTGTTTTTTTTACAGTGAGTGCCAGAAGTGAGGTGTAAGATGAAGAAAATTGAGGCTCGTAGTGTGATCAAGTTCCTGCATTTGAACGGAAAAACTGTCCGGGAAATACATGATGAGATGACGGCTGTTTATGGAAATGATTGCCCATCATATGACACTATTGTGAGGTGGAAAAGGAATTTTCAAATTGGTCACATGTCCCTGACAGATGAGCCAAGAGCTGGTAGACCGTCAGCTGTCACAGTGAAGAAAGTGGAGTGTTTAATACTGGAAGACAGACGAGCAACCATCCAAATGATCATGAATGAGACACATCTTAGTTATTGGTAGTGTGTGGAAAATTATTCATGACGAGCTGCACATGTCTAAGGAGTCTGCACGGTGGGTTCCACGTTTGCTAGTCTCTTTCCAAAAACAAACATGGCGTGACCTTCCAAGACAGATATTGATGCTGTTCGAATAGGATGAAGATGAATATTTTGATCGTCTGGTAACCAGAAAATTGTATCAGTATGATCCTAAGACAAAAACCATGAGCATGGAATGGAAACATGCCGATCCCTGCCCCTCCCAAACAGCCAAAGGTGCAAAAGCCACTTGGGAAGGACATGCTTTCAGTTTCCTGAGACTGTCGTGGAGTCATCCTTACAGATTATCTTGCCAAGGGTCAAACCATCACTGTCAGATACTACTACAATCATCTAGACAAGTTACGAGCAGCTCTGATTAAGAAACGACGCGGTGTGCTCTCCAAAGTTGTTCGTCTTCTGTCTGACAATGCTCCAGCTCATTCATCTCAAGTTGCAGTTGACAAAACGAGGGAATGTAACTTTGAAACCTCACAGCATCCGCCTTATTCGCCCGATCTCGCACCAAGTGACTTTTTCTTGTTCCCGGAAATGAAGAATCCATTACGTGGTCACCGATTTGACAACACAAATGACGTCATTAATGAAGTGGGGGAATGGTTTAAAGCGAATTTTGCAGACTTCTACACTCAAGGTACTCGGAAGGTCAAGGAACACTGGGAAAAATCTGTAAATCTAAATGGTGACTACGTAGAGAAGAACTAACAAGCACATATCAACACAAACTCTCTATCCCATTTTTAAAGAGTGATAACTAAAACTTTATGACACCCTATCGTACCATATAATACCAAATGAATAAGGAAACCAAATAATAATCGTATAGCTAGAGTTCCTTATTTGTGACTCAGTTTAATCAATTATTGTAAACAGAGAGAGGGAGAGAGACAGAGAGAGAGAAGAAATTACGTTACGAATATTAGAAATTAAATAAAAAACCAAAACTTAAATTACATTGCCTAGAGCACAAAAGTTCCTTTCTTCCTCCACAGTTTTTTATTTTTGCTGATCTACACATCTATGATCAACTATGTAACAAGTTAATTTAAAAATCCTTCAAACAAAAAGCTACCCTGAAATGTTGGTGATGAAACAATTTGGTACACAAAGGCCGCATTAAAAATGAATTGCGAGTTTTATTGAAATGCTTATAACATCATTCACACACTATAGAAAGCGAGATAGGCAGCAACATTTACACTAATTGAAACGCATGGGTCTCATTGCACACTGGCAAACAATGGAGCACAAATCCCTATCTTTAACATTGTGTGTTGCTCCTGCAGGATTCTCTTTGATGTCTAAGTCTTGCAAGTTAGAGCTGGCAGCTAATTTATCTCATATGGCTTCTCTCCCAGGAATTACAGTAAGGATTTGGTACTTCCCTTGTAAGTCAATATTTGTACTCGTAGTTCTGAAATCACATATTTGATATTTACTTAAAGTTAGAACTTTAGTTAGTGAAATGTATGCAATGGCTCGTATTTACTGGCTATCTAAACAGTTTTCAAAACAGTGGACATGATATGCAAAAATCGAAGTATCAGCTACTGAACCCGGAAAACAAAAGTAATTCCTTTTGCGAAAACGTCTACAATAAGATCTAAAATTGTAATAAAATAAAATAATAGAATAGATATCTCTCTTTAAATACCTAGGGTACTACGTAAGGTATACTTAGGCCATTTATTAATTAGTGGCAACTTTTGAATTAACAACAAGTAAAACATTTTTGGATCAGTTACATTATTGCAGTGTTTAGGAATAATCTCCTCCAACATGAAGAACTTGCCTCCACACATCAGGCAGCCGACGGATACCATCCTCAGCGTCTTGTTGTCCTAATATTTGAACAGACTGCTCTACTGTCCAGCAACGCAAACAAGGTCCCTTGAAGATTTGTGCTGCCTTACACAGTGGGACAAGGACAGTGAATATGTGTGTCAGAGAACGCCTGCTACACAAGGAGCAGACCGTTAAAAAAACCATGCACCCTATTCACTCTGTACAGTAAAACCGAGAAGATTCATTCACAAAAGTAGAAGCCGTCAGAATGTTTTTGAATGGTCTATAACTGTACTGACATGGGGTATCATAAACCTGTCCAGGGAGGGTGTGGGAACCTTCGCCTTCCCCTGCGTCTCAGACCTCAGAGACTATCACTCCTGTGGAGGACAGTACTGCTGCTATAATTGACTGGCTGCTTCTAAAACGAACTCCTCTAAGTGGTTATTTTATTTTCGCAAAAAGATCGAATATCTGTCCAACAACGGTGTTCCTCCTGCAATACTCTTACAGCATTCACATGTACATCGTGACTTGCCGATTGCGATCTGCCAACTCTACGTTTTTTATGGACGTCTTCCCTTCCTCTACGAAATGCACTCGCCCAACTAGCCACGGTACGATATGGTTAAGCATGTCTACAACAAACTTCCAATAATTTTGTATGACATTAGCGAGCAATCATATTGCCAATCGTCAATCACCTCTTGCAATCTGAATTTTAATGAAGCATCATTGTTCGTATTTACTAAATATATTTATAGCACTAAAGATAACAGCCTACAATTAAAATTACAAAAATGTCTTATTAAATAAAATTGTCTTCAAACTCACAGCTAACAAACATTATTTTTAATTGAAAGGGTAGAGCCAGACTGAAAAATTCCGTGCCATAGCCGGGATTTGAACCACGGATCTTCTGGTCTCCGTGCAGCCGCTCTAAACCATTGACTACTATGGCCGACGTACCAACACGAGTCAGTTGGAGCATTTAATGTCATGTTAGCATGTTAGCCATAGTAGCTCAATGGTTTAGAGCAGCTGGAAGGAGACCAAAAGATCCATGGTTCAAATCCCGGCTATGGCACGGAATTTTTCAGTCTGGCTCTACCCTTTCATAGTTCTGCGCCGTGGCCTAACGGGCTAAGGCAGTATGCCTTGGTCCCTGGCCACGGAAAGCGGCCCAGGTTCGATCCCACCCATGGGGTGCGGATTTTAGTTCCGGGTGTAGGACCGGTGCCCACTCAGCATCGTGAGGAAAGTGAGGAGCTTACGCTAGGTAAGCGGCCCTGGTCACGGAAACCAACATTCCGGCTGGGGGATGCCGAGATGATGACCACATCTCCTCACCGTATCGGTTGGATGATCGTCCACCTCTGCCGTGCGTAAGTGGGCGTGAGGCCGGCAGTCGGGTTGGCAGGCCTTGGCCCTCTAAGGGCTGTCGCGCCATGGGTTATTCTTATATATTCTACCCTTTCATAATGCGTCCTACACACGGTTAGTGTGAAACAACAATTAATTTCCATTATTTTTATTTGTTGTCATCTTACATGATTTACCGCTGATAGGGCTAAATGCAGGCAATGCTGAAACTAATTTTTTAATGACCCATGTATATTTTGGAATAAATTTCAGGCTTTGCAACTAATGTGCTCACAATAAATAGAAGAAAAAAACAGCGAGTTATACCAAGGTACAAGCTGTGTCACTATCAGTGTTTTATACATATATGTTTTTAAGCTAGGTCTTGGCTAACCAAGATCAAAGTAAAATAAAAGCAGAAGAAATTAGATTTTTATGAAGAAAAATAAAAGACCGCACAAGGCTGTTGATATGTAAACACAGCAACATTCAATCTATAGCAGTTGTTTTAAATTTAGGCCATAAAATCAATGTTGATTATTTGTTTTGCAATGTTATTTTAAGTATAAAAGTTTTTGAAGAATGTTTTAAAATATTACAATGTTTATACTAACTTTAAGAAGTTAAACTGTAAAAATAAACAAGATGTGTACATAGGTAGCCACGAGTGACGTGAATATAAATAAATATATGTTTGCTGTGGCGAGAAAAATTAATACTCTTTGTAAAAGGACGCGATCAGTATAAGTTTCATGGGCATAGAAGATAGACGTGTGTGAAGACGAAAGTAATTTAAGAAAATGATTGTATTAGGAGGATTGTAATAATGTGAATTGTATTGATAGAGTCAACATGAAAAATTCAATGCCATAGCTGGGATTTGAACCGCGGATCTACTGGTTTCCGTCCAGTCGCTCTTACCCATTGAGCTACCAGTTGTGGTTCAAATCCCGGCCGTGGCATTGAATTTTTCATATCGACTCTATCAATCCAATACCTTAGACTTCATACGGCTAGTGTGGAGAAATGAATAATTTCCATCAACTAACTTAAATTTAAAGTAGAATATGGACGTGACGAGAGTAAATTTGATCGTTTGTGAACCGCAGCGCGTAATTTTAAAGTAATATAATTTAATTTGTGTTGAATCATCATCTAATAACTGAGAAATAATTGAAATTTACCATAGAGAAAAAGAAATACTTCTTTAAATGGTGAAACAATGTGCAGCAGAATAAGAAATATTTTATAAAAAACTGGCGCAACAACGTTTGTCATTAGCATATCCTAAAATTATTTTTTAAAATGTCCGAATGTGATGCAGAATCAATTTGAAGACATTTAAAATGATTTCTTCAATTCCAAAGGACTTTGATATACATTTCACGATATGAATAAATTTCCGTGAGTACCTCCATTATAAGCTTTCATTTTATTCACTGTTTTGGTGTTTTCGTTCCAACGTCGCCTTTTTATGCATCCCGTAGAAAGCGGTCTATTGTAAGGTCGCTCAAAGCTATGTCTTCGTCCCACGCACTTCTGTTTTTTAAGTATCCCACTATCACTGATAACCCTCTTGCTGAAGTACGTGTTACTTACGGGCCATTCTGTTATTCTATGTTTTCATTTCCATTGTTGTTCTGATCTGAATAGCTTGCTGGCACTCAGCAATAATGCTAAAATAAAAACTAGTAAAAAAACCTAAGTGAAATGGAAATTAATGCTAACGTTAAAAGTGGTCGAAAGCTCGAATTCTATTTCGACATGGCTGATCACCAATGAAGCTTTAATTATTAACTCTCGCCGTGAAAGTTTTATGTTTTACATTACCAACATCAGTCACTTAACGAATAATTTCGATAACACTAATAACTCTTGTGGAACACTAGCACTTTCTAAGGTCAAGAATACGACTGAGAAAGTGATACTATAAGCAAACGAAATGACTTCTTCCAAAGTTTTATTGCTGTTCGAATCGGTTTGCTTGCTGGCGCTCAATCAGCATATCACACTAACTTCCTCAAATTATGACAATTTCGGAAGCACTAATGACATCTGTGAAACACTAGTGTTTTCTAGAACACGACCGAGGCAAATGACACCACAAGTATATTTAAATGAGAATAGATGTTCTTCTTGGTGAACAAAAGCTTTAATGCTACACGTCCCACATAGGAATCCTTCTTCAAGCTTACACACACTCGCACACCGTTTGTTACTTACATTGTAGAGGTTTCCATGGCCACTCATCGTGTCGCACAAAGAAACTGCTTGCAACTCTTGGCACATGAGGGCGGTAGGTGCTGTGTATTATCTACCTCTTTGACAAATAATACACATCTGCTACCTTCCACGGATCACTGTCCATACAAACGTACCAACTCGTAATTGGCGCCAAGAAGTTGCCAAGTAGCGGGGTATTCAATTGGCTACGCCTCTTTCTCTACCACATGGTAACCGAAAGTGATGGTTCAGGTGATAGCAGCTGTAGCCGGCAATCTAGAGGTCGTGGGTGATATTGCTTGACTCAGTGTTCTTTGAGCGAGTACTGGGAAGGCTGTTACATCCTTCGAATTTCCTTTCCGTTCGTTTCAATTCAATTTTCACTGTGGGTCTTTCATCTTGGTTGGCTATTTCAGGGTTGTGTCATCAGTAAAGGCCGGAGAGATGTGCGCTCGCATGCGATAGAACTTAGCTGGACGCAGAGTATGAATGTCAGCAAGGTCATCAAACGTCGAAAACAATGTAACGTAGTACTCTGCAAATTTGTGAAGCATTGCCTTGCAAGTGTATGCAGACGCAACGGCAAGATGTAATCTGTTTCATATAACCTCGCCCCGCTGACATGTATCACTCCGCGTGCAACTACCTTCCCCCTCACTCTAATTGGCTAATGCTTTCGCGCCATAGGCGGTGCCTTCCCATCACATTTAAACCTGCAGTAAACGTCATAATAATTGCCAGGAAGATAGATAAAAATCATACAAATAAGAATATGAAGGCATGCAAAAATAATGAAGTTTATAATGAAACTGAGCAAGTTGAGACTGAATGAATGAGCAATGGAACTGAAAAAAGTTTATAATGAAAGGCCTTCGGCCTTTTCCACTGAGATTTTTAAAAGCCAGCACACATACCTTACAAAAATGCTTGTCTTTCAGCCTTAAAATTCGGTCACGCCATACTTGTCGTGTGTCCTTTATTCACCCCTCTCGTCAAGATATCCCGACTTGTATCCCGCTACAGTCTAATTGTCCTTAAATAGCGTCTTCGCCACACAGCAATATCGCCCCTGGAGTGGTAAGTTTTCCTGTCGTCTCAATTTCATGTCGCAATGTTCCTACGCATCTAACGCACCTGTAAGTTCAGAGCACAGCTGTTCGACTTCTCTCACTGAAAAAGACGGATTCTTCTCTGTTAATGCACCACAATTCTTTTTTCGCCGCTTTCTAAAGGTTTTTCTTTGCGATGCTTCAGCGAAAAACTGGCGCTTGACTGCCATTATACATATAATTAGTACACGCGCAATAAACGATCAGTAAAATAATTTAGCTCTCGCACTCGGCACAACACACCGTCGAATGGCGATATATGACTAATCCAGTTCAAAACAAGGTCAATGATAACAGTCATATAAACAAATATGTCACCACTACCGCTAAATCACGTGCTATCGTGCCATGTGCTTGAGAGCAAAGGAACCTCCTCTTTACTTCGTTTAAGAATTAACATGCATTTCAGATAAATCAACTCTGTTGCGTAATATATTTCATTAAAACAGTTACGAAAATATAAATTTGACAATTCTCTTCCAACATATAAAGATATATCATCGTGTTAAATAACGAACTAATTTTTACCGCACAACAGTCTATACCACAATAGCAGCCAATGAGAGGTGATTAGGTCACGTGACCGTTAAGAGATACGGGGCAAGCTTATGTGAAACAAGGAGTAAACGCGACTGTTTTGTTTCCTCTCACCGTGAGGTGGTTGCCATGCTCAGGCTGTACCAACCTGCAGTTGTTTACATACGCGAGCAATAACAGTGCAGGCCATGTGTAATATAGCTATGGAAAACCGCAAACGCCTCCAGTCTTTAGTCATCCTCATCGTAAGTGGTCCATGTTATTTCCATGCAAAACGTTGCACTCTGCTTCAGTGACGTTTAATAGAGAGAAACTAATTAACAAGATATAAATACCATAGGAGGGAAATTATACGTAATTCAATGACGTCAGGGTGTAATTACATTTTAAATCAAGAGAGCTATAAGCTCTCTGCATAAGATATTTGTAGTAACACAGAACACTTATACACTACACACCTACAGTGATTATATTAGTCCTCAAAGTCCAGATGCAGGATTTCGATGAAGTGGTTACAACAAAGAATAAGAGGACAGTGTCCACACCTCACAAGTCACGTTATCACATTCCAAATCACTTTCGTATTCACGTAGTCCAATATGAAAAGCCACACTATGTACATTTGCAAATGATGAAACGGCTGTTTCAGTCATTATATGCCAAACATAGTACAACATATGTTTATACTTGATGCAGCAAATTGATTGCCAATTACAGAATGAGGTTTGATGATAAAATAACGCTCACGTATCTTCAATTGTGGTTCAGCACAATGCAGTCTTACAAAATTAGCAGCCCTTCTGATATACATGGTGTTCATCTTTATCTGTGATTTTACCGCGCAAAATTTGACGTCATCAATATCATCGCTGATGGAGCCAGTTTATATACGATTCCCCTAGGGGTTTGCGATCGTATTTGATGTGCTGAAGTAGCTTTGAGGCCTCCCTCTACCGGTAGGTGAATATATTATTAGAGAGGGAGGGTCTGCCCGCGTAATATAAAGGTGTGTAGATACGATAACTGTTTTTAAAAAACTAGATACTGCAATGCAATGTACTGCAAAACTAATTATGCAGCCATAAACGTATACTATGAAGAATATACGAAATTATAAGTCAATGAACACTTATTTCACAACGAACATCTGTTTTTCTGTTATAGTAGACATATATGCATATTGTAAACCTGTCACATAAAATAGAAATATTTCAATTTGATCTCAATTGTTTTCTATCACCCACAGTTCCCTGACAGTGTAACTTCATTACAAACCAGAAAGTTAGCAGAACATGTTCTAGGAATGAAAAATAAATTAGTGTTACAATATGTACAAAGCTTTTATCCAAGTCTAAACAAGAAAATATCTCTAGTACATAGTCCTATGTGTCCATTTTCTTATATTTCCTTTCTCTCTTCCCCTTAAATACTGTCTGTATTGCGAGAAGATATGCTTGAGGCCTTTCTGTCATAATATTATTGCTTCTAGATTGGGATCAGTCACGTTATAGCTTGCAGTGTCTCTCTTTTTGCGAGTAACTGACCCTGTATCTTAGAAACGTTTGATGCACCTATTGGTTTTAAAACACATAAGCATACCAACATTAGTAGACATTTTAATTAAGCGTGAGAATGACAAAGTTTATATCGCATACTGATAAAAGTTAAGACGTTTATGTTGCAAACAAAGGTATGTCAATTTGACGTTACCTTGACACTTTTGACAACATTACGCTCCGAGGGACTTGTCTGAATGCTGGATAGCGTTGCATAAATTCCTCTATGCAGCGGTTTAAATTATATTTATATGTCGCACCAATTTTCATGTCGGTACGAAAGTAGCATTCAACCATGACGAAGCGGTGCTCTGTGTTCATATCCAGGGGAAGCTGGTTGTATTGGTTACCAGCGCAACCACACTCAGAGCGCCGTAATTTGTTTACTGTTTCGCAAAAATTGCCGCTTCCTCTTCGTAGAGGGCGCTATGATTTCAAGATAGACTCGCCAGTCAACTATGAACTATTGCTCAATCTGAGGGCGGGAAATAAAGAATAAAAATGAACACCGTGTAGAGTTTATACTGCATGTAGAGCTTATAAATGGCGCCAGTAAACCAGTGCGGAGTTTTGCATGGAAATGACACAGACCACTGTTGTTTTAATGGTCGTTTGTTATTCTAAGCATGTTTTCGTGCGCTTTCGAGAGCTCGGTCAAAGGTGCCCCTTGTTAACATAGCTTCCTTCGTAAGGGAAGTAAAGCCGATGATCCTGTGTCGTAGGTTTACGGCAGGTGAAAGAACCTCAATCTTTATAAAGAGGCCTCTAAGTAAATTAAGTGGTCTTCCACGTCCATTATAGAATGGCACGCTAAGAACTACAGCAGTTAAGGATCCTATATAAATAATAACAATAAAAGAACTTAATCTCAATGTCAATAGTCGATCTGGGTGGCCTATTGATCCTATGGTCCAAACTGATGGCTTTTAATGCGGTTGAAAGCTACAGCCACTGTGCTGAATTAATATATGTAAAAACACTCCTGTGGGACAACATTCCGGCACACGGAGGGTTCTGATCCGCAATTGAGAGCGTTGTTGACAAACAATATTTTAACCCTTTGCTGCACAAATTATTTTGGTACTTATGTCGGTCTTGCAGTACTTGCCAAACCAGTTGTCATACGGCTTTCTGCGGTGCCTTAGCGCAATCGATTCGAATAGCCATGATCGTTAAAGCGATACGTTTAGACGGACCATCCATTCAAAGCTAAACGTCGTGGGTTCGAATCTCGGCAACTGCAGTCAAATGTGCCTGTGGTAAAGGACGGGGAGAGCCTCAGTAAAATAGTCGGTGTGATAACATGCTCGGATGTTGACGAGGTATCATTTGACTGCAGTTGCTTGTATTTTGCATCTTTATAGTACACAAAAATACTACAATGTAATTGTAAAAATAATATAAAGTTTACAATTCTAAGGTTTTAAAATTTTGTGTGCATCATTGACAAATGCCAATACAATATTATAATAACAAAAGAACTGCACTAATACATTATTCAAAGTGAATAAAGCCTGTGGTTACCACCGGAAACCACAATGCTTTAAAGGGTTAAAATATGTAACATACAGCCCTGGCCAGTTCATTAATTTTTTTTCCAGAAATTAAAACTAAAATTTTGAAATAACTTTCTCCTCATAAAATGAAGCATTGGAACATTATAAAACCCTGTTTGTTTAAGTGCTGCAGGAAAAGTTACATCACTTATATGGACAGGTTTCATCGACGCAAAAACTGTTGAAATTAACTGGAATTATTTTAAAAACCAAGAAAGTCATATAGCGTTTACAAAACTAATCCTTGTTTAACTTTCTGTAACTTTCAGTTTTGACCTTGTATAAAATTACAGAAGTAAAAAAGGCGACTTGTTGTTTTACTTTCAGTGGAAACCCCACGGGCGGGATACTGTTTCGTGTCTAACTTTGGGGAGAATTGATTTAAATAGCAGCTTCGATGAAGGAGATGGAGAAACCACAGTGTGGAATTGGACGTAGCCACGTGCTGTAAGAATTGAGATCATGTTCGGGCGGCAGACTGCCGCAGCGGCGCTGCAGTCGTATTGATCTTGTGTACCCATCCCACTGTCACTGCAGGGCACGACCAGTGGCAGGGTGACACTTACCCTGCCTTTCTAGACCATAAAACAAAAACATGCGGCCAATTAACAACTGACAGTCATCTTGCGTTGGCGCAAATGAACTTGTTTATTTCCGAAATAACCCGGGAGAGAAAAATCTACGTGATGGTTCAATGTCCTCATGACCTAGGTCTACATTATCCTTTGATAAACAATAACACACTCAACCTTTTTGTGGAAATGATCAACTCTCTTATTTTTAGCTTTTTTTACTCCTCACTTAGGTTGAAACAAAGGGAGTTTTGTTCAAAAGAGAAAAATGTATATATTACATTCATGTCTTTTTCCAAACTATTCATACAAAACTTTATCCACTATATTTCTTGTGAATTTGGGTAAACTTCCATGATACATTTACACATTTCTTTATACCTAAGTATAATACATTAGTAGAGCTCGGAATTTGATGAAATATCTTTTTCTACGTCATTCAGACAGTGCGGAATACAATATAAACTCATTTCTCTTAAAAATTAACAATTACAGACTACTTTTACCTTACATCTTTTCCATTTTGGTTTTTTTTAATGTCTATTAGTCATTATTTTAGTAAATATTGTACTTTTTGTTGCACTTTTTACGTTACTCACATTATTGCTCATTAGAAGTTGACATTCCTACGAAAATATTTCTTTCTACGACGAAATAACTGAGAAAGTACATAGGTGGTCTGAAAATTTTCCGACCTAATAAAGATACAAGACATTTTTTCAGAATTTTTATTTTTCAACATAGTCTCCTTGTAACTCTACACACTTCTCTCAGCGATGCTCCCATCTCTGTAACCAGCCCAAATACTACTCGGCGTTTTTCTCTGCAAAATAATTGTTCAGGAAGGTGATTGCTTCTACATTTGACGAAAATCTCTGTCCTCCGAACGCAATTTTCAGATGAGGGAAGAAAAAGATGTCGCTTGGGGCTAGAACTGGTTATTAAGGTGGATGGTCAAACGGTTCAAACCTTATTTCGTGGATTTTCGCCATTGCAACCGCTGCGGTGTGAGGCGGTACGTTGTCTTTTTGAAACAGGATTTTCTTTTTCTGCAAATGTGGACGTTCTACCTTCATCTTGTCAGTAAATTATGCGTAGTATGCTCCTATAAGGTTTCTCCTTTTTGAAGATAATCGATAATAACTCCATGACTATCCCAAAAAAGTCACCATCACTTTCCTAGGCGAAAAAAACAGTTTTTACTATTTTTTGGAGCTGGCTTCACCTTTGCAGTCAATTGTTTGGACTGTATTTTTGTTTCGGGCGTATAATGGTGTATCCAAGTTTCATCTACAATAATTAATCGGCGCCAAAACTCAGATTTATTGCGCCAACAGAGCGTTGGAAATGTTCATTCGAACACGCTTTTGGTCTAACGTGAGCAAACGCGGCACCCAACGCGCGTACTGCTTTCTCATGTCTAAATGTTGATTTAATATGTGACAAACTCGTTCTTTTGACCTGTTCATAGCCTCTGCTATCTCTCACAGTTTAATTCGGCGGTCGTCTAGCACCATTTGTTGAACTTTGACGTTTTTGGGCATCCCGAACGTTCATTGTCTCCCAAGCTCTTGCGGCCACGTTTAAATTCAGCTGCCTAAAATTTCACTGTGATAAATGATAGTGCAGAGTCCCCATACACAGAATCCAACTCATCTGTGTTTTGCGTAGGCGTATTACCTTTCACAGCGGGTCGCTATATATGTGCATCAAAACTTCATTTCAAAATAAAACACTGCACAACTTAAGCAAATTAAAATAAATATTTGTCACAGAATAATATGATACGTTAAATTCATGTGATTTTTAATGTTTGATTTTTTAATTACTAGATTTTGTATCCTAACAGGTTCCAAGTGTGCAACGTTTATTCCTAATGTAAGGACTCAGTATACTATTCCCAGAATGTTCAAGATATACAATTTATTAGCTAACCTTAAACATTAAAAATCGTCGGAACCATATTTTAAGGAAAATAACTATGTAACATTGTTCTTTGGGTGGGAGGAAAAATTCTTGAAAAATTTTCGCATGTATTCTATAAACATACTAAATTTAAATACAAGTTCTGATATTTGTCTGATACTTGTTTCTTAACTATGCTGTTAACAAATAGACAAAGAAACACGAGTTTGTAAAATATCCTTTAAAGTGCATTTCCGATAAAGTCTAGAATTTGAACTTTTAGGCAGAATGCCATCAATACTTCATCTTAAGTAAACATTAAAAGAAAGTAAAAATAAAACCATCAGAAAGAAGTGAACGAGTACACAAAAAGAAATACACAAATCTCGTTAAAACATACAACTTACTTAAATACGTTCCAAAATATATATACTACTGAACATTTAAAGTTCTCCAAATTGAGGTTTGTAGTCTTAAACAAAATTGTTAGGAGAGCTTTTCTATCCAAGTTGACAAAAGATAAAAGTCTTAATTTTTTATTAAAATATATTTTAACACATTACTTTAAAAATGTAATCACTTGTCTGTTGATGATATTGGAGAACATATAGTTTATTCAAGCACAGCAGTAAGCCATTATCTTTAATAATAGCTTTAGTATTTTTTTTTTTGTTTAAAACATCCTAAATTATGCAATTTATTATGTATTTAGTTATTTGAAGTTTTTCCTACAGATTCTCTGTAAATGGCATACTATAGGTAGTTTCTGATACTTTTTTTACTGTTCTCAATAATGGAAATTAATTGTTCTTTCACACTAGCCGTGTGTAGGACGCACTATGAAAGGGTAGAAAAAGACTGAAAAATTCAATGCCATAGCCGGGATTTGAACCACGGATCTTCTGGTCTCCATCCAGCCGCTCTAACCAATGAGCTATTATGGCCAACGTGCCAACATGACATTAGTCAGTTGGAGAATTTAAATGTCATGTTGGCACGCTGGTCATAGTAGCTCAATGACTAGAGCGGCTGGACGGAGACCAGATGATCCGTGGTTCAAATCCCGGCTGTGGCATTGAATTTTTCAGTCTGGCTCTACCCTTTCATGTTTTCATACAGTTTTTCAAAATTTAATTTTAAGAAGTTCAATATAAAATTAGCTTATTTTTCTACAAATTGTTGCCTTACCACTTTTTCGTATAATGTATGAATGACGAGTGCCCTTTCATACCTAAGTAAGAATTTTGCATAATATTACACAATTTAATCATAGTTTTGACAATGGAATATAATGGGTTACTTATTAAGACCCACTGAAATGGTTGGTCTGATGCTCCTTTTCGAGCGGCCCTGGGTTTGACCCTGGCTGGTTTTCCCTAGTTGGTAGGAAAATTCTAGGGTGAATTATTTTTTCACCCGGACTTTTCTGCCCATTATTTCCAGTACCGGCATTTCCTTCATCACCATATCATGTTCATCACTATCATCATCTGTTTCAGGTCTGTTAGTACCAAGGCGTGGGTTAAAACCCAGCCCAGACCAATGACAACGTTTATGTTTTGTTATAGAAACATATGAACTTCAAATTATAGCATTAAAATATCTTAAATTTCAATAGAGACTTTCTTCATTATTTTGTTTTTCATAAGCTAATTTTAAATGTGTAAATTTAGATATTATCTTTACTTTTGGTGTACATCAGAATATGCATTATCTAATGAAAATTGTAGTTCCAGACATTAATTGCTATTGCTATAAAATTAATATTAAAATGAGTATATGTCCTAATCGCAGAGAGACTTGTACTGTTCTAAGATGACATAGTTTTCCTTCCACTTATCGGATTGGTGATTGTATCACTCTAGAAACAGTTGTGTGGTTAGATTTATTAGCACTTCGTGACTTCCGAATATAGAGGTTGTGGAGTTTAAACAGTACAATTACCTTAATCGCAGAGATTGTGTCTGTTATTACAGTTCAATGAAAAGGTATTCAGAGTAATCGCTTGCGTGTCAGAGCACAAGAAGTGCATAAAGCTATTGTTAGAATGAGTGAAAACTGAGCATAGGGAAATATTAATTTTTAGACACTTTTTACGTGTGTGTAAATGTGTCTGAACAATATAACTTAAAAATGTTTAAGTTCGTCATTTTCCAAGAATACTACATAAGAATTTTCAGGAAAATCTCTCCATCCGAAACTACGCTTTAAGTCTAAGTCTTAGGATTTTTCCATTTTCTCAAATGACTCTAACAATTTTGATTAAGCACGCCTCGGTAGCATAGATGGTAGCGTGTCTGTCTCACGTTCAAGAAATGCCGAGTTCGAATTTCGGTCAGGGTGAGTTACCTGGATAAGGTTTTTTCCGGGGTTTTCCCTTATCCTCAAAGATGAATATCGGGTAACTCTAAGTTCCATGGACCCCGGACGTATTTGAGCATCATTTCACCCATTTCATTCATCGTCCAATATGACTTAACGTTGGAGGACGTAAAATAAAAAAATAGATGAATGATTAAAATATCATATGTTTAAGACAATTTTAAGAGAAATTAAGTACATAATGTTGACAGAGGCTTTCATTCGGAATGACTTTAGCATAACTGGTAAATCCTAAGAAAATTACAAAAGCTTGCTACACACCCACCCACCCACCCACACACACACACACACACACACACACACACACACACACACACACACGCACACACATAAACTCGAGGGTATCTACCAGAGCAGATCCTCACAGAGTGAAGACAGACCCCCCCCCCCTCTGATGACCAGGGAGTTACCGAGCTGTCCCAAAAGGGTGCCGGCACCTCCGTGGGGCTTTCCATAGGGCAAGACCTAGAGACTAACAACCCCCCTCCATCTGGTCCGAATACACAAGACGGGATGGAAGTGGATACGCCACTTATGCGCACCAACCCCAAAGGGGAAGGTAGATATGACCTCGGTGGGGCCGTCTTGTGATCTAGCACACCTTCTACTAGCTATGCTTGCTGGTACGCGGGAATATTATGGCTTCCCTCAACCCCGTCCGGAGAGTTACCCGATCTCCCACAGGTGTCGGAAACTACTGCCCCCTCGAGTCCAACCCAATCCGAACAACTCCCAATCACGGAGGGACTCCAATGTTCGGCCCGAGGTTCCTCTGGTAACGTCAGAGGAACCACGAGTGCTAGGGGTTCGCAGCGCCCGCACCACGGCAGATGAAGGGGACGGATCCTCTCTCTCTCTCTCTCTCTCTCTCTCTCTCTCTCTCTCTCTCTCTCTCTCTCTCTCTCTCACACACACACACACACACATACACCTACACACAAGAGATGTTGTTAAAGTAACCATTTATGCCAAACATTTTCTTATGCAGTGAACCATTCCGAAGATACATTTTTTTACTTGTTTAAATGCTCCACTACTTTCATTTTATCAAATGGGAATCCATTCATTAATATCGTGGTTATGCTAGCAGAGTGGATTCAAAGGCATTACACGTTGAGCAGCTCTTAAAATATTTGACTACTGCTTAAGTCTAATGTACTCACCTATACGAAATAACATAGTAATGAAATTAGCCCGTCTCTGTAGCGTAGCAAATCTCACGTTCAAGAGATCCCGAGTTCAATCTTGTTTAGAGAGATTTTTTGTTTATTTGTAATTTACGTCATCCAACGTTAAGTCATATCGGACGGTGAATGAATTGGGTGAAATGATGCTCAAATGAAACCAGGGTCCTTGGAGCTTAGAGTTACCCGACATTCGTCTTGAAGGATAAGGGAAAACCCCGGAAAAAACCTTATCCAGGTAACTCACCCTGAACGAGATTCGAACTCGGGACCTCTTGCACGTGATCGTTTAGAGAAAGAGAGAGTTTTATGGATAATGTTTTATCCGGATTTTTCCCTTATCCAGAAAGACGAATGTCGAGTAACTTTAGGCTCATATCAGCATCATTTCACCCATTTCTTTCATCGTCCGAAATGACTTAACTTTGGAGGACAATTTAAACAATTGTAATAAAATTATTTCTTCAATAAACGTCTATCTAAATTAACAAGAAGCAGATAGATAAGCGTTTTAAGTATTCTTCGAGCAGGAATGAGTAGAGAAAATCACGTGAGTGCATACATTGGATGTTTTTTCTACCCACTTTATTTCAGTCGAAATACTCGTATATAATATTAAAAACATATTTTAAAAGTATATATATGCAAATCCCTAATGTCAAAATCAGTTTATTAGCAAGAAAGTGGACACAAACTTTCTGGTCACAAGTACTGCCAACCCTTAAAGAAAAAATTTCTGAAGGCAATAGATAAAAATATTAGTAGATTGGAAGAAAAATCTACTACATTTTTAGAACTTCGATTTTAATGTTAGCTTAAGATATAGTTATATAAAATATAACTATATATAGTTACGTGAAGTTATTTAATTATAATAGTATATTTATTTATAAACGTAATTTTTTTGGTATGTATACTGCGAATATATTGCCATGATGTTTTATCTTAGCATTCAGCACCAAGTGGCATAATAGTGACTAATACTTCTCCAGATAGACTGAATACTAATGATGATTAGGAAAGAATGAAAACACCACGTGCAACTGATGGCGTGAGAATAATGCACAGAGGTTCGTGATGTTTAAAAATGAATGACTGTTTGCTCATTGTTGACAAGAAAAGAAAATACAAGAAGTCGAAGACATTTTTATTTAAACTCTCTGCAAACCTCTTAGCAAATAAAAAACTTGTGTCCCATTCATTTCACTTCATGTATTCATTGCTGCGTCGGTGTTTGTCATCAATATCCACCTATATAATCAATATACCTAAGCGACGACACATGATATGGGTTCTGTAATAAATATTGAAGTGGAAAAAGTTACAATAAATTAATATAAAGTAAAATGTTTCAGTGATACGGTATAGGAGCTAATGTGTGATTTTGTTGTTCTACCAAAAATAGATACGCAGAGTTGGTAGCAGTGCACTCCCATCACATTACGAAAGCACTGGAGGATAATGCGATCATATCAAACTTTTCAAATAAAAATAGGAACTTCGGTTTGATGGGACGTACAAATTCAGGCATGAAAATAACAAGGGAGAAAAAATAAAACCTAGAAAACAGAATATTTTGAAAGAATAGAATTAAAGTTTGCTATTTCAAAACCAGTATTTGACCCGGATAACGACTTTCCGGTGACCTTTGGGATGTTGACTTTGTTTGTTTACCACCGCCCAGACAACACCGCTTGACGTCATCGTGAAATTGAAGCTGGAGATGGGTGACGCCAGGCTTCAACTTTATAGGGAATTAAGGTTATACGCCGTCATGAAGCTAGCAGTTCTTCCTTATTTGCTCAGATATAATAAAGGATAAAAACAAACATTTAAGAGGAGTTGGGAACTATTGTGTAGAAAGTTTTAGAGTGCAGAGCCTAAGTAAAACAAATTTTCTTCCCCGCCTTCTTTTTAGGTTTACTTTCTTATCGTTTTTGTCGCGATATGGTGTACAGGATGTTAATGAACTACTCCGAAATATTTTCAGAGCAAGTGGAGATATCCTAAACATGTAATTTGAGAAAGAGACTTATGGCCTGTTGGTTAAAATGTGTAAGTTACAGCTATAAGTTTTTAAGGTGCCAGTACGTTACTGCAAATAATGATAACACTTGAGTGCACAAGACACGAAAATGAAGAGACATGTCGGAACACTCCCTTTGGCGCAATAGTTATGACCAGGGGCGGCTTCTGATGTAGTGCTCCTGTGCCATGACACCATCTGTATGAAAACCAAAGAAAGAAAAGTGTATAGGAATTGCGCAGAAAAGATTGTTTTTGAGTATGTGATCCCTCGTGTGAATAGGCGCGTTAAACACAAGCGCTATGTCCTGGTTGTTTGGCGTGGCTTGGCGCCGATTCCAGAACGGCACCATCTACGCTCATAAGCGCCTTTGTTAAGGGCTAGGATGTCTCCTTATACACGGCTTCTTATGGGGGAAAGTGGTGCCGAGGTATGTCTGACTCATAACTTACGGTTTATCCGTTAGAGTGCAGTAAAGCACGGGACTTAAGATAACTGTCTATCGCGAAATCGTACACGAACGCTTCGTATCACATTCTCCGTGTGTGTATATGTGTGTGTGTGTGTGTGTGTGTGTGTGTGTGTGTGTGTGTGTGTAACGCCCGCTTTTACTACATACGGCACCGCAGGCGATGGCACTGATGATACATGAGATGAGATGGCTGGGGAAACTGGAGAACCAGGAGTAAACCCGCCCCAGCGCCGTGTTATCCACCACAAATCTCACTTTGCTGTCGCCTGGGATCGAACCCGGGCCGCCTTACTGAGAGCCAAGCGGTCTAAACCACTGAGCCACGGCTTGGCCTACATTCTCCGTGAATTGTATTACCAAACTTTTAATGTATTCGTTACATCTGTGCGTAACAAGAGTACGGATGTAATAAATATCTATTTCCGTTACCTGTACGTTCTGTTTGGTACAGTATATTATAAAATAGGATGGATTATTGATAAGATTACCTAAATGTTCGAAATTGGTACACATATTTATATTTTAACAACCCTTATTTATTTATCTATCTATTTCTTTATTTATTTATTTCTTTATTTGTTCATTTACGGCACCGTCAATACAATGCCTCACCGGCCACCCCTGGTTATGATATTAGCTTTCAAATGAAGTGTCTTTTTGTCATTTTTTGTTTATTTTTGTTTGGTTGTTTTTAAATATTTTGTCTAAGCTTTTAATTGTTGTATAAGTGAACGCATTTTGTGGAGTAATTTCACTTTGCCAGCATAATTAATTACAATTGTTTGTAACAAAGGTTGAATCCTGCTTAATACTTTCACATGCTCTCTGAATGGAAGATAGTTAAAAGGAACGAAACAAAGTATAAATTAAATGCAACTCTTTATGTCAGATTTACAGGAACTACTCGAAATGGCGACCAGCATATTCAATGCCAAGGAACGAATGCCTTACTCGGTCCAAAATTCCTTATGTGTGTCGAATAACTTCACATGCTACCATTATTCGGGCAGTTAAGAATCACGACATTTCTTCTTATTAGAACTGTCTTATTAAAAAATGAAGAAAAAAATAACTACGTGCAGGAACTGAACCAATGGCCTTTGGAAGACCACTTTTCGGTGGCACAAGAACAGTTACAGAAACACTGTTAGAGTAGGCTGCATGATAGACGATACCTGCAAGAAGGAAGTTAATCGCTGTTCAGTGTCGCACTGGTATGTGATCAGTTCGAGAATTGAAAGATCTTTGAGGATTAAATCTTGAGAACGCCAATAACGTTTTATTAAGAATCAATATATCCATAATCGGGAAAGAGTTGTAAACAATTCTAATTCAGTAATTTCACCCACCTTGTTTAAATAATAACTAATCAGCATCTGATGCCAATTAGGTTTAGCACCATTAACTACCTTATGTTTAACCGCAGACCATGCATTGCCTATTTAAACTTGCTTGTATCAGTCACGTCTACAATCAGTGGAATTACTTCGGTGTAGTTCATTAACACCATGTATAATAAGTATCTTTGTTAATACGAAGTTAATGCTTATGTGACGTATTATACACTAACATGATGAAAAGAGAACCAAAAAGAACTGTGAAGTAGTTTGTAAGTAAAAATGCTGTAAGTTCTTTAATAATGAAATTTACAATATTGGACAAAATAAGAAATGAGGATATTAGAAAGGAATTAGAAATCGAACCAATCCATGACAAAATATCAGAACGAAGGCAACAATAGCATGAACATATATTAAGAATGGAGGATGGAAGATATCCAAATGCAGTATTAAACTATAATCCAAAAGGAAAAAGAGGCAGAGGACGATCCAGGATACGCTGGAGAGAACTATGAAGCCGGAACGGGTGATATGCCCAAACCATGAAGTGAAGTTCTTTAACATGGATAGGGTAGATACGATAGGGTAGAATCGTATGTAAGGACGAGAGAATCTACTTGGATGCAAACTGTCCACTCTCTAAATACCCGGGAGAATACCAGTTGTCCCTAAAAGAGGCGTCGGCGTTACTCCGGGGGTGTTTACAGTAGGGCAAAGACCTAGAGACTAACAATCCCCCCCCCCCCCATTACAGGGTGGAAGTGTATACGCCACTTACGCGTATAACCCATACGGAAAGACTACAGAGTCCCTCGGTCGGGGCGCCGGGTGATCTAGCACACCGACTACTAGCTCTACAGGCTAGCAACCGTGAACTTAAGGCAGCCCTCAACCCCGTCTGAAAACAGAACACACCAGCAGAGTACAACTGGTATCCCACCCACCGTCGTCCTGAAATGGCCCACCAGGCCGACGCGGAGACTAGAGTCCGTCCTACCAGAGGAGGAAGTGTTTAGTAGGAGCATATCATCCTGCCATCCAGCGCCGAGACTCCCGCCGACACTTCTACCCAGAAAGAGACCATCTGATAAGAGATGATGTGAAATGATAATGGAAATGAGATGGAGGGACAGGGAATTCAGGGTGTGTAACCAACAAACATATACCTGGCGACCCGAGAATCCCCCGAAAAAACCTTGGGTCAGGTAGGCCGTCCCGGAGTCCACAGAGTATAAAATTACCCAACAATAGCCTTTCCAGGAAAAGGAAAACACTCTGCCGAATTGAACATTTATGTTCAATAGCAAAGATAATAAACTAATTACTAAGAGATAATAATAGTCATAAGGCAACAATAATAATTAGTAAGGGCCCCAAAATCATTACTACATTGTCCACCTCTCTTGTGTAGAAGTAGCAGGTCTTCCTCACATTTAAACGATTCCAAGTTTAATCTTGGTTAAGGTGAGGGACTTTTTTCTGATTCTGAGAAGAGAATAGATTAATTAACAAGTAGATAGGATGACAACCTTTTGCATTAAAGTTGTTTAAGAATACGTAGAGAAATTAATGTGTATCTATCAGAATAATTTTTGTCATTTTCAGGAGTCTTTTAAGCCATTTTTCAAAGATATTCAGGCTCTAGTAATAAAATTATATCCTACAATTATATCCTGTAGCAGGTTTCATGACAATGGTTTCTCAAGTTATAGAGTAACTATAATCATTTTATCATCAGTTCAGGTAAGAATTCTACATTAGAAGAATGTTTAAATTTCTCACGGACAGCGTAACAAATTAACTCAGACTGTTGTAAATCGTGGTAGGGGAGCTACATACTTACGAACAGGTTCTGACATTGAGGAAATGCGATTAAGTGTTACATAACACATTAGCATGCCAGTCACTCTTTGCTCCTGAACTTCAGAACAAGATTGAAGGTACTGGAATGTATGCCGACTTGTAATGTGTATATCGGGAGCGTTCAGAGCTAATATAAAAAGATTACTAAACAACCAAATTTTCAAAAAAGTGGATTGTTGTGATGGTCTTCAAATTCTATGCCCTTTACATGACCGTGACAAACACACGAACAGCGGTTTATTACACATGAAAAAGTATAAATATTTGAGCTTTCAAAGAGAAAACAAAGAATATCTTGTAAATGTTTAATACTACTAAACTTCCTTCTCACAAAATATGTTCTTTAATAAGATTTAAATTGTTACACAATTATACAGGATATATCTTTATTGGCGCCATTTTTATTTAAAAAAATAAAACAGTTCTCATGAACTGAGTCTGGAAATCATTTATTTCTGAGTACCAAGACAATATTAAAGGTTACAAAAATTGCTCGGAGTAGCTTCCGTCTGCTTTGATGCATGCCCTAAACCTGGTTCGTATTTACTCGAAACCATGATACATTCCCTTAGAACGTTCCGTATTCCACATAGGAGTCGCAAAAACAGAGACTTAAAATGGTCTCAGACGAAGAAATCCATTGGAGTTAAATCGAAGATAGAACGGGCCATGCAATGTATCCCCATCGAGCAATACATTTAAGAGCAAATTTACAATTCAAGAATTACGTACTATCAAAATCGCAACGTCTAGATAGAAGCCCAGACACATCATCAATTAAATAATGCCACTTTTTTCTGAGAAACTGTAGATACGCCTCTCTGCACTTAGTCACGGAGGAAAGAAATTAGGACCAGTAAGATAATCCTGCATGATTCAACTCCAAATATTTAGGCAGAATTTTTGTTGATGTCTCACCTCTCACATTTGGGACGCCTCGTTGGCAGTCCATTCTTAACTTTGAGTTGTTGGTGGTTTTCCTTTGTTGATAAATGGGTTTTCTCATATACCACGATTTTATTTCCATACTTTCTTTTTTATTCCACTTTCTACTCATGTTTCAGATGTGCTCATAAGTTTTGTGACGTAGGGCGGTGTCGGGTAGAGAGCGTGGTTGCTTGCTCAAAGGAAAAACTATTTCCAGGGACACTAAAATGCTGTTTGGATGTACGGGCTGTTATCGCCTTTCTGGATTGCTCGAAAAATGGTACTGTAATGATGTTTTGCCCAAATCCAAACTCCAATACTGATCTTGCTATTGCATATCCTTATCCCCTCTCGACATTCCAAAAATATTGTGTCGTTATAACTACTTGCGCATGTACTCAGGCCCGCTATTATTTTAGAGTTGGTGGTTTATTTTCGTTTAAGATGTCACAAAAAAGGTATTGTAATAAGCACAGACAGAATCTTGAAGAGGTTAGATATGTAGAAAATGGAAAGAACGCCGCGAAATGTTCCTTCCTGTCACTACTTAAAAATGTTACCATTGATTATGGATGTTGTATATTATCCGAATCAGCTCTGCTCCTTTTATTTTGGTTAAGCAGGTTTCTAGTGTATACAAAAATGCAGAAATCGTTAAATCACATAATTTGTGTCACTTACATTGTGTTGTTCTTGCAAATGTGGTTATCTGGAGTCTAAAATGAACATAACTCCCATTGTTCTAAAATATATTGACAAATTAGAAATTATTCTCATATTATAACTTTTTTGTCTGTTCAAACAGATCATCCTGTATAACGCAAGGTGCTTCTCTGAGTCAGCCAGTTGGCCGCAACTTTTACCCGAAATCACAAACATTTAATCTAATACAGCACACACAGTCGGAGCACCTGCGTGAAACGGAGCGGCTAACGGAATTGATATAGACGTTATTTACATTTTTTCACGTCCAACTTTGGCGCAGGTCCAAAGAGACGCCCTTCGCCTGGTGACATCACGTGGTGACGTCAGGTGGTGACGCTGCACGTCGCTACTTTATGCCGAGAGCACCTCTCTAACGAACTCGGTACACACAAAACAATGTCGACTCGCGAATGCCTTCGGGGAACAGGAGCTTTGTTATCGCGAGAGAAACAATAAGCCTGTGTTTTTTGTTCCTTAGTAACCAGGTAAAAACACAAGAAACCTTTGTCAAGTATGTTTCTGAAGAAACAGCGAAAGTCCGACTTTTCCGTTTTCATTGCTCTATGTTTTGTTTTGCTAATTTAACCCTCTAGTGCTCGTGTATTTTGCTTGTGTTTGTCAAGAAAACTGGTGCAGTATTCAGCTCAGTGAAAACCATCTGGTAGTTTGACACTAGGATGTTTATATTATAATATACAAAATAGGCAGACAAAAATCCAATAAAATGCTAGAAAAACGACCAAAAATTAAAATATAGATATATGACGTTACATTCACGCGGCTTTTTCTAACCACCCTTACATAAACAACCCTTACAATAGCTTATTTTCTGTTTTATATTAACAGAGGTAGATAAATGATTCTAAAGGTTTCATTACACTTTCACGTCAAATACAAGTCAAATATCTGGAACGTGGATCGCTAGATTCTCACTTTGAAATTTCACTCTTTGCTTGCTCTCGAGAAAAGAAAAAACGAATAACGACTTAACTTTCAAAGGGTTATGAATATTTGACAATTTAAACCAATAATAATGAACACTGTGACGCAGTGACTGCAGCCCAAGTTGATATAGTTCCCTTACATTTAATGACATAGTTATTTTGTGGGAACTCTTTCGTATTCCTTTTAATGGTATCCCTAATTGAAACTTCATATGCTACTATATCATAATAAGAGCTTTTTAAATTTCATGCAGAGACATTTAATGGTTTATTAGGGCAAAAAATTCTGAGATTTTTAAAATAGTTTTTGTATTATCTTAGTAAAAATGTTACCTAAAATAATTTACAAAATTTGAATTAAATTCATTTATTACAAAACTACACATCCTTTAAATTATATATATAAACCACCACATAGAATTTATTCCCACTTTATAGACTGTTTATAAAAATTTAAACATCCTTATTTATAGTTTTAGTATAAATTTATTCCAAGCGCTTGAATGAATCATTTCACATCTTGCGCAGTATAAAAATGCAATTAACATCATATGCCAGTTTTTTAGGTTTATTGTCTAGAATTTGTGATGAAAATTTGAATACGATATTGTATAAACTAGATTGTGTGGGACACTTTTAATGCGAAAAGGGTAAGGAAAATCAAAAGGCGAGAAAAAGGCCTAGAACACAATAAACACCATTAGTCTCTGTGCTTTTAGAATTTAAATCATATGTTGAAGTTTTAAAGGACTCTGGGAGAAAACATATTAGTATATCATTTAAGTTAAAGGTTCAAAATATTTATGGACAAAAATAAAATTATTTTGTAGCTTTTAGTAGTTGTTGACCATATTTCATCTATGGGTACGCTTAATCTCCATTCATCTACGTTTAACTGTGCAGTACCCTTACTGGGTTACTTAGTTTGCTCCATCCATATGTGTTTGTCACTTTCTCAAGTATTCATTGAAATATAAAATATAGCGTTTTTTCTTTATACTGCGGTTCCACCACTCAACGTCACGTGTGGTGTATCTGAAATGAAATTAAACGAAAAACCTGTAAAACCCTTGAGGGCAAAGGCCTCCTGCTGCGCAGTGAGTAAAACAACTCCTAAGAGCCTTGTACAGTTGCTATGCTCCAGTAACGGCATACTTTCGTGTCCTTCGCGCTGTCATTGGGTAGGTAGGTACGTAGCCAGAATGCACCACCTCCGGTGGACGCCACGATTGACAATATGTGACCCCAGAATAGTACGTCGAGCTGCAGGGAGACCAAAAATGAGATGAACGGATAGCTTCAAAAGGATAGCACGGACACAGTGGTCAACACAAGCTAAGAACAGAGTTACATGGAGGACATTGGAAGAAGTAGCTATCCAGGTGCTATAAACTAAAAGTGTGTATCACAAATAAATCTGTTCAACAACAGTTGAGGATCTACTACCGAAAGATATAATATTTTCGCAACCGTTCCAGTTTCTCATATTTCAGTTACAATCACGATGATGATAATAAGCACATACTTTATCATAAGATGTGCTGGAAATACAAATTTCTGTATCCTCTGAAGAAATTAACATTCACATTCAGGAGTTCAGTATGTGAAATTGGGGGAATTTCTTTCCTTATACGAGGGCTGTTCAATATAGAGTGATCACAATTTTATTTTGACAACGTACCTTTACTGGTCCTCATAATTTTGATGGCCCTTCTCAAAATAGTCTCCCTTGAATGCAATGCACTTGTCCCAGTGTTTCTGCCAGTCTTCAAAGACATGCTGGAAACCATTTTTGAGAGATCCTTCAAAATCGCCTCCGCAGCCTTCACCACTGCTTCTGATGATGGATAATGCCTCCCACGAAGGCGTTTCTTCAAGTTAGGGAATAGAAGAAAGTCAAAAGCCTCCGCGCAACATCGTGGTGCAGTATCCAGCCTGCTTCATGGAAATGTGGTCTTTTGCGCCTGATATGGACTTGCAATATTTTCAGGACATCCCTGTAGTATTGTCCAGTTACTGCTCTGTGTGCAGGTACAACATGCTGATAAACCATTCCATGAATATCAAAGAATGAGATGACCATAACTTTCCCAGCAGAAGCAACCACTTTTGCTTTTTGGGAGTTGGTGATGAAGGAGATTTCGACACTGAGCTTTGCTGTTTGCTCTCAGGATCAAAATGATGTAGCCAAGTTTCCTCAGCAGTGATTACGTTTGAAAGAAACTCCGGATCTTCATCTAACATCAACTGTAACTGCATGCAGAGCTGCATGGGAATGTCCTTTTGTTCGGGAATCAACAGTCTTGGAACCCATCGCGCACAAACACGTCTCTGTCACATGTTTCTGTCACCAACGTGTGGGTGGCACCCAATGAAATGTTTAGTACTTCAGAAAGTGATCTTAAGGTAATTCGTCGATCCTCTCTCACAATGGCAGCAGCAGTGTTGATGTTTTCTTCCGTAAGAGCAGTAACTGGAGCACCGAGTCCAACTTCCTTTGAAATTTATTGTCTCCCCTCTTTAAACATATTAAACCACCTTAGAGCTGTGCTGTAGGGAAGAACAGATTCTCCATAGGCCTCCTGTAACATTGTATAGACCTCAAGTGAAGATTTGTTGAGACGAAAGCAGAATTTCAAGGCCTCATATTGTTCCTCGCGTGTTACCTTCATTGCAGCGGTAGGCGATACTGAACATGTCTGAACATGTCTCACAGGCGAGAACCAGGAATACCAACGATTAAACTACTACGGCATGTTTGTTTCACTTTAAGCTAACAGGATATAATAAGATTGAATTTAACTGTGAAAAATTATGAGTGTAAAAATTATGATCATTCTATATTTAACAGCCCTCGTATTTCTGTTTAGCTCTTCCAATGTATGGAAATTTGTTGAATACACTTTGTTTTGAAAGTTCACCCACTGATAAAAATCAGTACGGCACGACTGATTTACTCTTCAATTTCTATCTAGATTGGACAGTACTTCCCTAAATTTGTCCTCGCACAAGTCCTCTCTTTTGTGATATATAAACCGGGTAATTGTGTTTTAAATCGTCTGAGGTCCCTATAAATGTTTATTATATGTGTATTGTACATAAAAATCCTTTATGTTTTGTGTAATCATTTCGAACATCACGGAAAACTTTTGCAATCAACAACACACGTAGCTTAATTAGTTCCGTTTAAGACTCATACATCTATAAGTAGGCATCAGAAACGAGCAACTAGTCAATGGCTTCGGCAAAACTGTTATTCACTGACATCATCTATAGTGAGCCACAAAATAAACGCAATGAATTGTGTGTGAGTGACGGGGATCCAGCTATATCTGCTGAGTTAGAGTAAGGAAAATACACTATTAAACCTCTCACTTAAGCGGTATATAAAATCCGCCCAGTAATCTTCGAAATTACTGCGTTCAGACAGAAGCTGTATTAAACATTTATTCTCAAGAGCTTTTCTTCATATCAGTTATGCATCACGCAATGTTTCTGCAGGCATCAACAGTTTTCTTCCTCGTGTCCCCCCCCCCCCCGCCACCGTCGCAGTACGTACCTAATATATGTGTGCACACACAGCTATAAGCACGAAAATAGCGTGGATATTAAAAAGGACTAGCAGAAGAAAGAGTTCATTTAGAAAACCATAAGAAAGCTGATGACGTACACATTGTTCCTCGTCCGACTGTGGTATCGACCCGATGTACGCACTACCCGAGGACAATGTGGAACTGCCTGCTTACTGAAATGCTAATGCTCGTTTTTTGTTATCTTGGGTTAGATGGCGATGATACACAAAACATACATCTCAAACTAGTGCAGCACTGCATAGCACTGTTTGAAAAACTGCCAAGTAAAATAGCTTTCTTGTACTTCTCGCTTTTATACGTATACTACCCCTTATCTCTGACAGTTTCTGTACTACGAACAGGAGATATAGCATTCTACCCGAAAATTCGACACCAACAGTTCACTGAAAATGTGTATTTTAAGTCTCTCTGAGTTAAAAGAGTTTTTTAGAAAACTATCTGTGTCTATGAGCAGTGTAACTCAGAAGTGCAAAGTAGGCGATATATAAAACTTGATAATTATATTCAGAACTTTCCAGAATAATTTCAGTGCTCCACCTCAAAATATAAATAATTTTTCTAAAAATTGTATTTCCTCATAAAAAAGGTGGGCTTAACTTCACTCAGAGAATCTTCTTAAAGCACAAAGTGTGCATTAAATAATTTATTTTGCAGAGCTAACGGACTAAGCATTTCAGAGATAATTTTTGTTATGGTTTTAATTTTTAAACATAAATATGTTCTCAATTATTACTCGACAGACCGTTGAGTCGTATCGACCTTCAGGTGCCCAGCACTGCCATTGTCTCTTATCGGGTCTTATCTGGTCGATTAGAAGGGTGAAATATTAGTAAGTTGACGTACAGTACAATAAGTTACGAAACACAAATAGAGCGATTGGAAGCTGCGTGTGTCTATATGATATGTTTTCTCGCGCCTGCCGATGTATAACACATTGCTGTCCAGAAGACATGATTATATCTGAACAGACTATACATACACTGGACTCGCCGTGTATGTGTGATAAGCAGAGGTACTACATGGCAAAGCGAGAAAGCGTATCGGGAAAAATTCGCAACACAGAGATGTTTACCTCAGCTTATGTCACATACACGGTGAGTCCAGTTTATGTATACTCTGTTCAGATGTAATCATGTCTTCTGGACAGCAAAGTGTCATACATCGGCAGGCGCGACGGGCCCAAATGACCTTGTTGTCGATGGGCCCTAAAACACCACACACACACTCACTCACTCACTCACTCACTCACTCACTCACTCACTCACTCACTCACTCACTCACTCACTCACTCACTCACTCGGCAGGCGCGAGAAAACATATCATATAGACACACGCAGCTACCAATCGCTCTATTTGTGTTTTGTAACTTACTGTACATCAACTTACTAATATTTCACTCTTTTAATCGACCAGATAAGACCCGATAAGGGGCGATGGCAGCGTTGATCACCTGAAGGTCGGTACGCCTTAACGCTCTGTCGAGTAATAAGCATCTCTGTTGGATAGAGTCAACATGAAAATTTCAATGCCATAGCCGGGATTTGAACCACGGATCTTCTGGTGTCCGTCCAGTCGCTCTAACCCATTGAGCTACCATGGCCAACGTGCCGTCATGACATTAAATTCTCCATTTGACTCGTGTATTTCCCCGGTAAGCCACTAGGGGCTCTCGTATTCGAGATACACCATTTGTGGCGACTTACTGTCGACTCTATCCATCAAAATCTTAGCCTATAAACGGCTAGTGTGGAGAAATGATTAATTTCCAACAATTAACTAAAAAGCATCTCTGTGTTGCCAAATTATGTCGATACGCTTACCCGCTTTGCCATGTAGTAGAAAGTATTATACAACTTTTTTGCTGTCTTTTGGAGATGCAAAGAGAATAGAATTTAAAAGTCATGAATTAAATTTACTGCATTTCCTTAAAGGCTTTATACCTACAAAGAGGTACAAAATAAGTAAATTTTACAAGTGCTTATCTCATTAATAGGAAGTAGATCGAAGAATAGATGTTTTTAAAAACAGTTTGTGCAAGAGTAGAGAAATTCATGGACTGCAACACATCAAATCGTTCTTGTTTTATATCTATGCCGCATTTAAGGTCAGATCAGCGGCTTTGGCATTGAAACAATTGCTCATCGATAACTATGTTCATTTGTTAATTATTGTAACGTTTATACGTTATGAATATTAAACTCACTCATACCCAAATACATTTTCACTTCTAGAAAGAATGGATAACAATTTTGGAGAAACATTCCTACCTTGTAGCTCGTAATCGACCCCAAGACCCCTGAATTTGTAAACTATTGTGCTAATCACCAGACTACAGAGGCAGTAGGCATCATTTTGTTTAGCTTATGTGCCAAGATAGACTAATTAAAGTGGCGCAGTTGAATGGACTATTAATCTTACATACAAATATTTACAACAAGCTAGCATAAAGCAAACTTTTGCTCATTTAGTAAACCAAATAAACAGTTTCTAATGCATATCGTGTTTTCTAGAGAGTAATAAATAAAGAGCCCCTTGTTTGGGCACTAAGCTGCGAGCCAAGAAGCGACTTTATATCATGCCAAGCATTTAATTTTCCTGCCACGAAGTCTCGTATGCCTTAGGAAAAATTAATCAAAACTTTAGGGGTTCTAGCGCAAGTTTCTTTCAACGCCATGTGCTGCAGACGCGAAGTTAAAGTGCTTAACAAAATGTTAGAGCATTCGATCATCCCTGGCACGTACATCTTCTAAATCACTTTCCTCAATATCGAGCCTTATATAACTATTACTGAGGCACAAACATAAAAATGCTTTCTTGAGGGATCCTTTTACATGACGGATTTCTTTCAATTCAAACAAGCAAAACTGATATCTTTTGTTGCAGTAGTCCTCTGTTCATCATAGATTTGAACTTATACTACTATTATGAGAAACGTGAATCTCCTCCTCGGTTTTTTGGGGGGAGAGGGGGAGAGTTTATGCAACCTTCTAAACAAACCTTTCCCACCGCTTCCCAGCTCGCTTGCATATTTACATAGGCGAACGTTTCACACTAAGTGGGAAAGAAACTCTTTAAAGGACTCAAGTTACTCCGGCTCTATCTCATATACACATATCAGACCCATTTGCAGCATCCAGTTTCCTCTACTCCATCTACACTAAAGGATATGAAACTTTGAAAGAACATCAGACTTCTGTAAACCCACCCAACTGATCGGAATGGTCGAGTAGCTTCTTTGACAATTACAATAAATAAAATTTTTCAATAAAGAATGGTCATAACTTTTTATGTCATACTTTTTAGCACTAAAATGCAATCTTATTATATTCTGTTAGCTTAATGTGAAACAAACACGCCATAGTAGTTTCATTGTTGGTACTCCTGGTTACCGCCTGTAAGGACCAGGCAAGTTTAGACATGTTCAGTATCGCCTACCGCTGAAATGGAGGTAACATGCAGTTAAAGTTGATGTTAGAGGAAGATCCGGAGTTTCTTTCAAACGTAATCACTGCTGATGAAACCTGGCTACATCATTTTGATCCTGAGAGCAAACAGCAAAGTTCATTGTGGAAATCTCCTTCAACAACAACCCCAAAAAAGCAAAAGTGGTTGTTTCTGCTGGGAAAGCTATGGTCATCTCATTCTTTGATATTCATGGAATGGTTTATCAGCATGTTGTACCTGCACACACATCAGTAACTGGACAATACAACAGGGATGTCCCGAAAACATTGCAAGTCCATATCAGGCGCAAAAGACCACATTTCCCTGAAGCAGGCTTGATGCTGCACCACGATAGCGCGGCCGCATATTGCCAATGTTGTTGCTGAATATCTTGCAAAAATCGACGTGAAGTGCATCCCTCACCCTCCCTATAGTCCGGATTTAGCTCCATGTGACTTCTTTCTATTCCGCAACTTGAAGAAACGCCTTCGTGGGAGGCATTATCCATCATCAGAAGCAGTGGTGAAGGCTGCGGACGCGATTTTGAAGGATCTCTCAAGAAATGGTTTCCAGCATGTCTTTGAAGACTGGTAGAAACGCTGGGACAAGTGCATCGCGTTCAGGGAAGACTATTTTGAGAAGGACCATCAAAATTATGAGGATGAGTAAAGGTGATAATTCTTTATTGAACAGCCCTCATATATTACTTCTGTAACTCGAAAACCAGCAAGTTCATATCTCAGGTAGGGGCAGAGTTAGTGACTGGCGAGAAAACTAACCTTAATTTAAAAAAGAAATGGTTTACTAGTTTATAATGTTAGCAAGTTTTCTTGCCTTGAACAACTACTTATTTGCCCTGCTTATACTCCATAAGTACAAGGGAAACAAATCAAAACTTCCTTACATGAAGATTATTAAAACATTTTGGTACTGATATCGATTGTACATTTTAGCAATATTTTGCTGCTCCTTTATTGCTAAATGCAGGATGTTATTCAAATGTTTTAGATATTTTAAATGTTAGTTAAATTTGAGAAATGTTGGAATGGTTCTTTAATGAAATAGTAATGTGATAAGTGATGAACAAAAGAGAAGGAAATGGAATTGGTCATACAAATGCTATGGTATGTTATTGGGGAAACTCACGTAACCATGGCAATAAAAAAAAACTGACGCAACGAGTGAGAAAAATTTCATTGAAGGAGAAGGATTCCTCTAAATAATACATAATTAATTGTATGTTAAATAAATTTAAGTAAAAATAAAATGTAATCTTTAATAATACAAGAAGTGTTATTTCCAAATAAAAGTAATGTATATTGCTTGCAGCGGGAGAATAAAGTAGATGTAAACAAAACCACGTGACCGTTGATCGTAGCGCACCTTCTTCACAATTTCCATGATGCCTCCGCCGTGTAAATAGTACCTTGAAAAAGTACTGCTACTTAGGTGTGGAGTCTGGAGTTCGTTTTGCTAAAGAGCACAACAAGTGCGTACTAAGCATATTTAAACTATAAAAAACTACTGATATATAGTTAAGTTAGTTTCTAATTAAAGTAAATCATGCTGCGTGCGCATATTGAAGCTGACAGGCGTATCCAGTTGTGAATCATGGCGGAACTGGCGGGTACTGTACATGCGCGTGGAAAGCCTTTACGAAGTGGTGAAAAGATAATAATATTGAATGTATTTAACAAGTTCAGTGAAAAATTTCCAGAACTTGCTATCGATGAAGTGGTGAAGTTAACATTTGAGTTTACCAATGTGTCGGTTTCCAGCATTTATAGTGCACGCAAGCAAAAAGCCATATTCAGGAAGTTTCAACTCCCGGCAAGAAGAGACCACGTGTCAGATCAGTGTTGGATGTTGTCTGTGATGGGTTTGTGAGGTCAGCAATCCACCGAAAAGTTCATCAATTCCTCAAATTACAACCAAATAGTGTTATTGTGATGGACAATGCCCCCTACCACAGTGTGAGGTTAGAACGCATACCAAATAACAAGTGGCATTATAACATGGCTACAGAGTAAAAATATAATTTTTCACGAGTCATGTTAAGATGAAATTACTGGCAATGGTCAAGTCTCGTACTAAAGAGTACGAAAAATACGTAAGTAGCAGTTAACTTTCATGGTTATTAATAGTGTGCTACGTGATACTTATCTCGAAAAATGTGCCTTTAGTGTCTAAAATTTATATTAATATCTATTACCTTTAACGAAGCGATTAAGCGGTTGGCTTGAATAAATACGTGTTTTTGTGTCGAAAATGCATATTATTATTACTAATACATATTAATATTATACTTAACGAAGCGATTAAGCGGTTGGCTTGAACAAATACGTGTTTTTTGTGTTGGAAATGCATATTCTTATTACTAATACATATTAATATTATACTTAACGAAGTGATTAAGCAGTTGGATTGAACAAATACGTGTTTTTCGTGTTGAAAATGCATATTCTTATTACTAATACATATTAATATTATACTTAACGAAGCGATTAAGCGGTTGGATTGAACAAATACGTGTTTTTTGTGTTGAAAATGCATATTCTTATTACTAATAGATATTAATATTATACTTAACGAAGCGATTAAGCGGTTGGATTGAACAAATACGTGTTTTTTGTGTTGAAAATGCATATTTTTATTACTAATAGATATTAATATTATACTTAATGAAACGGTAACAGTACTGTTATTCCGAACGCATGTGAACGAGAAATGATACGCTACTTTATTCTCTCGTTGGACATAGTATATAATCATAGATCCGAGACGACAACTAGTGAATTAATCATCATTTCTTGCCGACAAGGCGGAGAAAAGGAAAATAAAAAGCTACAAAATTAAAATTAAAAAAACACTTTACCAAATTGGCATCCCAACGCAAAACTTAGGAACTTCTTCATGAAATTGACGAACCAACGAAGCACAACGTTTAAATAAACGGCATCAACACAGATATTTGTATTGGTTATTTAGGGCAGTATTATGAGCAATTTTATGTCAATATTTACTTCATTTGTTATTGATAGGATATGATATTTATTTGTACATAAGAAAGTAATTTACAAGTGTGTCACACAGAAACTTTTTGTTTACATACTGTGACTTTGTGGGTTCGTGAAATGAAGAGTCCAATTACACAAACTCAACAATGTTCTTTATTTCTACCGACTTACACTTTAACACTTGCCAATTACACAGAATTACGTGCTGCACACAATTACAATCCACCAGTTCGTCCGTTACAATTTCACTTTTACTCGCGATTACGTAAACTCCGATGCACATACACAGTTACGTAAAGTCTTCCGTTGCACAATCTTCTCGTTCATTAACACGGCGCTCCTTTGCTAGCACGTCACTGACTGACTGTCTGTCTGCAACCCCCTTTTATAGGAATATCGCCGTCTCTTCCCGACTTCTCTAGTTTCCACCCGAAAGTTCCAGATGGCCGTGGGAAAGGGGGAAGGGGCCGCCCGCGCAAGTGACATTTCCTCTAATCTTCCCCCTCAGTAAGTGACAGAGACTAATGGGAGGCGTGGCTCGGCCGCCCCCGGCCTCCTCACAGCTGCCGCCGTCACACTCTCCGCCAATTGGGTGACACTGCTCCCTCCTCAAAGCTGGTCGTCCCGAACAGCACCATCGTAGCGTGCCAGGCGGTCCAGGTGTACCACCAGCATCTGCTCGGAGTCTCAGCCAGTAGTAGCGCTGCCGTAGTTTGTGAATCGTTCGGTTCGCTCCCAGGTGTCCTCCTGAAGTACCGGCGTGCACTTCCTCCAAGACTTCCGGGACCTTACTCCGGGGAAGTACCAACTGTTCTCTCTGCGTCTTCCCATCGGGTGATTCCCATACCCGGAACAGCACGCCCTCTCTGGTCTTCAACGAGTCCCATTGGAATAAGTACGATTTGTAGGTGGCGCTCCTCGGTGCGATGTCCTCCCAGGTTGGTCTCATCCATGCCTCCACTTCCCTCAAGAGTGGCCCCAAGTCTGCGTCCGCCAGCTGCTCCCTCCTCAGGCCTGCGCTATCCCAGCCCTCAGCAGGCACTGCCACAACCACTCGGACTGCTGCGGCACGCTCCTTCTCTTCCACTCTTGTGCACTGGCCGCACTCTTCTGGACAGGGTCTTCGGGACATGGCGTCTGCGTTACCGTGGCTCTTCCCTCTACGATGTTCCGAGGTGAAGTCGTACTCCTGCAGCCTCTGGACCCAACGTGCTGTCTGGCCTTCCAGGTTCTTAAAGCTCAATAGCCAGGTTAGGGCGGAATGGTCAGTCCTCAGGTGGAATGGCTGACCGTACAGGTACTTGTGGAAGTGCTCCAATGTCTTTACTACCGCCAGTAACTCCCGTCGGGTGACGCAGTAGTTCTTCTCTGCCTTGGATAGCGTCTTGCTGTAGTAGGCTATCACCCGCTCATGGCCGTCCTGGATCTGCGATAGGACACCTCCAATGCAATGGTCGCTAGCGTCGGTGTCCACAATGAAGGCGCCATCCGGTTGTGGGAAACCCAAAATTGGAGCACTGCACAGGGTCTCCTTTAAGTGATGGAAAGCGTTTTCGGCGTCTTCCGTCCACACATAAGGTCGGTGTTCCTCCGTCAGGCGGGTGAGGGGGTTAGCGATGTTGTCGGCCTTTTCCTCTAAATCATTAAGGCGGTCGTCTACTTGACCCATCCGCTTGCCCAGGTTCGTGACGTCATCCCTCACGCCGGCCAACCGTTCCTCAAACTTGGCGGCGAGGACCTCGTTCGCCTCCCTCATCTCCGTTGTCAGTTCGGCCATCTTTGCGGTCATTGTCGTGGCCAAGTTGTTGTTTGCCGTTTCCATCTTCGCTGTTAATTCGGCCTTCATTTCTTCCATCTTCCCGGTGATGTCGTTGGCCGTCTTCATTTGTTTCAACTCTGCGGTGATGTTGTCGTTGGCCGTCTTCATTTGTTTCAACTCTGCGGTGATGTCGTCGTTGGCCGTCTTCATTTCCGAGGTCAGTTCGGCCTTCATTTCCATCATCTTCTCCAAAATCTTTTCCAATGCCGCGTCCATGGTTGTGATGTTCGGTGATGTTGTTATCCCACTCCTGACACCAGTGTGACTTTGTGGGTTCGTGAAATGAAAAGTCCAATTACACAAACTCAACAATGTTCTTTATTTCTACCGACTTACAGTTTAACACTTGCCAATTACACAGAATTACGTGCTGCACACAATTACAATTAACCAGTTCGTCCGTTACAATTTCACTTGTACTCGCGATTACGTAAACTCCGATGCACATACACAGTTACGTAAAGTCTTCCGTTGCACAATCTTCTCGTTCATTAACACGGCGCTCCTTTGCTAGCACGTCACTGACTGACTGTCTGCAACCCCCTTTTACAGGAATATCGCCGTCTCTTCCCGACATCTCTAGTTTCCACCCGAAAGTTCCAGATGGCCGTGGGAAAGGGGGAAGGGGCCGCCCGCGCAAGTGACATTTCCTCTAATCTTCCCCCTCAGTAAGTGACAGAGACTAATGGGAGGCGTGGGTCGGCCGCCCCCGGTCTCCTCACAGCTGCCGCCGTCACACCCTCCGCCAATTGGGTGACAATACTATCCTTCCTTAACCTATGTACAAGAATTGAGTGACTTACCTTCTTTCACCCCTCAGCCAGCTTGGCATAACAGCCTTATGCTTCACTGAGGGGGGCACCTGTGTCCCTTACCTTTCCCTGCAAAATCCTTCCTCCCCCGTTCATAACTTTTGCTTGTAACTATCCTCAACCATTTATCTTTCATTTTACCAAGAAATATTCCTACATTTTTATTCCTATTCCGTTGCTTCCCTGTCAGCACTCTTAGTGTTACAATTTTACCCTCAACTTCCTCCCATTTTTTCTCCCATGCCTCCTTCCTCCACTTCTCAACTCCTTCACATCTTACTACGCAATGCTCTACACATTCTCCCCCCCCCCATAATTCACTTATAATAATTTTAGTTAGAAGTCGTATGTTTTTAGGTTGGTCAGTAGATCTAAGTATGCGTGGTACCACGAAGGCATGCGTGTTTGTTTTCACCAATAGCGCGGGGCAATGTTTTGGGAGCGTGATAAGGTCAATCTGGCACGTACTTGTGTACCGACTATTTGCGTTATTTATAATTTACATTTTCCTAGAGAAAGAAACGACAAACTGATTTTAAATACGTTTAATTGGGAATTAAATGCTTATCTTTGCATTTCCGAAACATTAATTATTTATCTTGAGGTAGAACTGAATCCAAGTGCTTTCTGCAAGGCAAATGAGTTTAGATTGCCCTAGTGAGCAAGTCAAACATTGAAGTGTGGAACGAAGCAAGTATTGTTCATTTCGCGCCACCGTTACTACCGTGCAGAACATATAACGTTGTAAATTATGCGATGTTTTTTTGTTATGGGAAAACTGGTAAGACAACTGTTAATGCACTGATGTAGGTACATATTAAGACACCAGTTATCAAAATACTGTACTTATATCCCCGACATCCTGTACACGTATTGGAATGAAATATATGACACACTGTCTTATTTTTAAGCGTATTCTGCGGAATAACTGTTTTCTGCTCCATAGAATTTTCAAGTTGTCAAGGCCTACTTCGTAAGAATGCTCACCAACGTGTTTATATTCAATAAATAAAAATATAAATATATTCTGCATTTCTTATGTCTTGGCCTCTAGATGCTATACCAAGACACAGTATTACAATTTTATATTTACTCAAACATAATAATTATGTAAAAAACTGAAGCTGCTAACAGTGAAGTAAACTAGGTTATAAATAATAACTATACACTAGTAACACAACTTCACTTATCTTCTTTAAATCCTGGGACCGGTTTCAAAGCAAACCTCTGCTTCATCCTCAGCCACTCAGCTTGACACCCAACCACTAACTGACTGACTGACTTTGACCACTACCGGAGTTTGAAGAATAGCTCCTATCTAACTGCTATCTACCGGGAACAACACAAACTTATTGTTGACGTCTGTTGGAGGGATATCAAAATTCATTACGCGATCCTTATTTTTCAAAATAAATATCTTCTCCCAAACCATCAAATCTATCGGTTCTTTCAATTGTTTCAATAATTTAACCTCTGGATTTACTTCATGATTATACGACCAAAAATGATCAGCCACTGCCGATTTCTCTGTCTATATTTAATATTTATAAAATGTTCCTTCTTTCTGGTTTCTAAATTACGCTTTGAAACCGGTCCCAGGATTTAAAGAAGATAAGTGAAGTTGTGTTACTAGTGTTTAGTTATTATTTATAATAATTATATTGATATTTACAAACATTTTGCAGAAAAGCTAACCTACACTAACCTATCTAATCTAACCTAACTAATCTAATTGCTACAATTGTAGCTTACAATTTTCACAATCTAAACTACTTCTATCTTCCTATCCCTAATAAATCATCTATCCTTTTGTTCTTGTGTTGATGTTGTCTTTTTCTATCGCTTCAAATCCTTCTGGTGAATCCAAGATTGTGCTCTTCTATTAATCCTTCGACTAGGTGATGTTTCTCTTCTTCCTTTGGTTGTTGAAGCTAGGTATCCATATTCTGTCCTCGAAGTCGTTCAGATCTTCTTGGTGTGGAAGGTGGTTCACGATATCTATGTTGAACATTATCCCTTACTCGTTGTTGCTGCTGTTTTTGTTGATTATATTCATCCATTACTATTGTTGAGACCGTCTCTGATGCCAATTCTAGTATTTTAAAATCTTCCCTCTTCCTAATGATGTTCCATATACATTTTCTTGTTAATTCTTTCCTCTCTTCTTCTAGCTGTTTTGTATACTTTATACATTCAAATAAAGCATGTTCCGGAGTATATTCTTCCATGCAGGTTGTGCACATGGTTTCATCTGCCTTTCCTATCTTTTTAAAGAATGTCTTGTACGGTCCATGTCCTGAAATGTATTGTATTCCACTTCCTCTTGGTTGGATATCCTTTAATTTTAACCTCTCATTTATACTAGGAAAGATTTCGTGTGTCCTTCTTCCTACAGCAATTCGATCCCATTCATGTTGCCATTCTTCAATTAATACGTTCCTAATTTCTCTCCTCGTCCTGAATGGAGTTCCCAATAAATGTTCTATATTGGTGGGGAAAATTCATTAAAAGGGCTATGAAAAACCTCATTGATGTTTCAGTGGGTTATGAAATGAAATAAAATGAAACGAAATGAAAAGCTTTATGGCCGCATTTGCGTTAAAACGGGTTTTACAATGACGAAAACAGTTGAGTGGTGCTTCAGACGACTCTACACACCAACATTCACACAATGTTTTTTATATATTAATATAGATTTTGTTGACCTTTATTTCAGCTGAATAACCTATTAAAAGAGCTGTTTATATTGTTTTAAATTCTCTGTAATTAGTAAGGTATGTAAAAGCGCACCACTTGCAATGGGAATTCAGCGCTGTCCACATCCACAGTGGTTCAATTCTCGGTGAATATTTGTTTTGCTCTAATCACTGTGACATCACAGCATTCCGGCTTGGGACCTAACAACTCTTTACAGCTAACAGATGGCGTTAAAAGCCACAAATCATCAATTTTGGCATGTCTCTCGCTTTCAGCAGCACTGAAACTTTTCATTTTCAACGAGATTTGTTGTTTTAATCCATTTCCCGCTAATCTGTATGTGAGAGGTTTAAATTTCCTATGATCAGTGCTGGTAGCCTAATCCTACTACATATTTTGCCCAAATTACTGCACGTATATGCATGTATTGTGCATTATCTTAAATTTTCATATGTTTGTTATTGCAGATTTAGAATTCAGTTATATTTCAAGTTACATTTCAGTCTTGTTTCCTTTCTTTTTGTTGAACTTTTACTTACGATTTAGTTCATATGGTAGTTAAGTATGATTGGTCAATTCTGACTTTTACTTCTACTTCGTATCGTAAAAAGGGGACGTATTGTATTTCCACTCAATTCAATATGGGATTTCACCAAAAATAGCTGTTTTGAGGCTTCCTGGCTCAAAAAGATTTCTCTCTCTTCTTTTACCTTCTTTCTCCGTCTCTGTGTGTATGTATGTGTGTGAACATTATGTGTAACTCAAAATGAAAATTTTGTTAAGTACCAAACGTGATATTTAAGCTCAGAATCTTTAAAGAAAGCCATACAAGATTTTCAGAAGATTCCGCTAACCATCCTTTAGTGGAAAAATGTTCAGAAAATTTTATTTTCTCAAAAAAAAAAAAACTATAACAAACTTGTTAAAACACCATATGCTTAAATTATTTTCATCACAAATAAAATGTATATCTTAAACTTTCTGGGAATGTCCTCAGAAATGTTCTTCATTCTGGATGGCTTTTACATAAGGTAAACCGTAAGGGTTTACGGTTGTTATTAAACAGTTTATGTTAAATACATTGTTTTGTGGAGTGAACCATTTCCGAGGACTTCCCTGTTATTTGTTTGAATTTACCATTACTTTTAGTTTTCTCAAATGGAAAGTCGTTATTCCTATTTATGTTTTGGACATGTCAATAGAATGGAATTTCGGACATCAGATAGCGATCTCTCTTCAAAGATCTGATTAATAATTGGATATTAAGTGTCAGTTCAATAAAGAATAATCACAATTTTTTTGACAACGTACCTTTACTCATCCTCATAATTTTGATTGTCCTTCTCAAAATAGTCTCCCCTGAATGCGAAGCACTTGTCCCAGCGTTTCTGCCAGTCTTCAAAGACATGCTAGAAACCATTTTTGAGATATCCTTCAAAATCACCTCCGCAGCCTTCACCACTGCTTCTGATGATGGATAATGCCTCCCACGAAGGCGTTCCTTCAAGTTAGGGAATAGAAAAAAAGTCACATGGCGCTAAATCCGGACTATAGGGAGGATGAGGGATGCATTTAACGTTGATTTTTGCAAGATATTCAGCAACAACATAGCCAATATGCAGCCGCGCATTATCGTGGTGCAGCATCCAGCCTGCTTCAAGGAAATGTGGTCTTTTGCACCTGATATGGACTTGTAATGTTTTCAGGACATCCCTGTAGTATTGTCCAGTTACTGATGTGTGTGTGCAGGTACAACATGCTGATAAACCATTCCATGAATATCAAAGAACGAGATGACCATAACTTTCCCAGCAGAAGCAACCACTTTTGCTTTTTTGGGGGTTGGTGATGAAGATTTCCAAACTGATCTTTGCTGTTTGCTCTCAGGATCAAAATGATGTAGCCAAGTTTCATCAGCAGTGATTACGTTTGAAAGAAACTCCGGATCTTCCTCTAACATCAACTTTAACTACATGTTACCTCCATTGCAGCAGTAGGCGATACTGAACATGCCTGGACTTGCCTGGTTCTCACAGTCGGGAACCAGGAGTACCAACAATGAAACTACTACGGCGTGTTTGTTTCATATTAAGCTAACAGAATATAATAAGATTGAATTTTATTGCCAAAAATCATGACCGTAAAAAATTATGATCATGCTTTATTGAACAGCCCTCGTATAATTCGTCCTCAGCCTCCAATGAAGCACTTATCCACACCTAGACCACAGTGTACCACTGAACCACATATGCAACACATTTTCATGTCTGCTTCACGTTCAAGAGGTCCCGAGATCGATTCTCGGTCAGGGTGAGTTACCTGGATAAGGTTTATTCCGGGGTTTCCCTTATCCTGAAAGACGAATGTCGGGTAACTCTAAGCTCCATGGACCTCGGATACATTAAGCATCATTTCACCCATTTCATTCATCGTCCGATCTGACTAAATGTTGGAGGACAAAAAAAATCACATCACAACCGTTAGTGAATCAATACCTTAGATAGTTAAAACCGTATAACATACAGGCGTTTTTATTGTACTTTTTATAGAAAATAATATTCTACTGGTGGACGCCAGCCAATAAAAGAAAATCTCACTATGGACTTCTGATAGAGAAGAGTGTTTCCAAGGTTACGTAGATCTGTTTCCTGTAATGTTATTTATTACACAAGCGCAGTGCTTCATTTGCTTTTTGGGAAACCCTCCAAGAAAAAGAACTGTAAGAGAAATAAAGCGCTATGGTTCGTACTCAAATTTTATACTGGCTTGAGCATTTGGCAAAGTTTACCACAAAATCTGCATTGGCAATGAACTGAGTTGGACAGGATAAGTTGGATCAATAGCATCTTAATTTAAGGGGAATTAAAATGGTCTAACTTGCCAACGTTAAATTTACGAAGTTCATAATCTATTTTCTCTTAAATGTTAAATCAACAGATCCTGAAAATTACATATTTTAAGTTTGTGTGGTTACTGGGAAAACGTATCATACAAATGGCACTTTTTAACACTGGCGAAATAGAATATCCATACCACTTAATAATCGGAACGTGAGTGACAGCAGAACTTTATTTTAGCGCAGTAGAGTTGTTAAATATCTGGTGATAGCTGTTTAAAGAGTCGACTGGCGACATCTGCGTGGGATTGTAAGGACCTCTTATTATCGCTCTGGGGAAACGCAATTTCCTAGCGGTTTGTTGTGGGCGAGTGCGATGGCACCTGTTTGCAGAGGAACAAAGACTGCTGTCGAGTCAATCGATACCCATTCAGCCATCGGTCGCCCAGTCCGAACTGGATTCATTATTCAAGAAGACGCTTTCGCATCCAGAATGTTCTAGAACTGTTTTGTCACGAACAAGAAAGATTGATGGATGAAGTTTTTACACTAAATGAAGAGAGATTTACAATGGAAGTTACTTTATAATTACTCTGACTACCTTGGCATTTTTCAAACAGGATAAAAGTGTCTGAAATTTTGTTGTTGTATCATTCACGAAATCATAAATGAACATATTTTTAGAGCATTGTTCATTTTCTTTTGCAGAAAATCTGTATCACATTAAACTTTTCTCATGTTGATAGTTTTGGGTAATTGGTGTTACATTTATATATACGCCCTTTGGGGAAGAAAAAGAAGATTCTGGAAGCGTATACTTCAAGTCTACATCGTTTCCACGGCCGGTTTACAATGGTGTAACAGAACGCGTTTCTTTAGCTTCGTCCTACTGAATCCTCTCATAATTCAGTCTCAATTACTAAACGTGCAGTGATAGCCGAGCGGTTACAGACAAGTGTGTAAGAGCTTACAAATTCTAATCCCAGACGAATTTCGATTTGTTTTTACTGTAGAAATACGAAATACAAATTACACGCATTGTAATATGACTTCCAATTGCTTAAGTTTACTTGATTTTATGGCATTTATGCTCACAAATAAAAATTAAAACACTCTACCCTGTTTTTAAACTAAGTGAAGTAAATAAATATTTTATTTCTATGTGTAAAATCAAATAAAATGGAAATTAACTTAGTATCGGGTGTGTAAACTGTCTGCTTCTATTACTGCCCTCATTCTACGGGGCATGGATGAGACTAAATGCCTAGTGAAATTTTCACGAGAGAAAATTTCACATTATATGCCAGTACCATTCATAACAGATGAATAAGGCCGATTGCTTACACAACTAATATTAAGGCAATTTTCCAATAACATTGCATTTACTTTGAAAATGATAAGAATATGTTATTTGTATTTTTATAAATGAATGTGTTTAAAATATTATTATTTATCTTCTGCAAGAAAGGCATAAGGCGTTTCTATTAAAGTAAGAATAATAAAAAATACACATGCACTGTAAGAATTCGAACTCATGTTGGTCTACTTAAGAGACACATGCGTTTTACCGCTCGGCTACCATGCATACGGCGAAGCCGCAAAGCATCTCCCTATCCATCCCATAGCTTTGAAATGAAGCCAGAGTGGTATTAAAGCATATATTGGAAAAAATAATTATTCTTTGACACTAGAAGTTTGAAACAGGAACTTTGGTCCTCGGATCAATTATTCATTTAACTATGTAATATGTTTAATAATTATACATAAATTTGAGAACTGTAACTAGCTATGTTAGTGAAAATAAAATTGTAGACTTTGATGTAAAATATTGTAACGAACCTGGACAGATATACGTGAGAAACACTGCACTCCCGGGCGACAGTCTATGAAGGGCGGAAGTCAGACAATAGAATGGAATGCCAGCTACTTTACTGTACCGTTATACAGGTCAATATCCTCTTAGTTTTCCTTGTGACGCCGTGCTGTGTATATAAGAGGGTAGCAACCCCCATTCAGGCCTCAATTTTTGCTCATTGCTCATTGCAGTCAAGTGTATTGTATACATCCGTCTGGTGTGTCCGACGTCCAGTAAAATGTATTATAAAATGTCCGCCGAAAGTGCAGTTATTTAAGAGTGCCCGGGTTCCACAAGTGTAAGGACAAATTAAAGCAGTTCAAAGATTATCGTTGGTTTGTGTTGTCTCAACCTTAACACCCTGAGAACCCAAAAAGAGTCCATGCAGGAGACAGCAGCTAGAGCCAAGAGTAAAGCAAGCAGCCGATGACGACGTGGAGATCGAGGAAGAAGTCCCGACGTCGACCCAGGTACATGCAGCCGTGAGGCGAGAGATAGTACTGCCGCAAAGTGTGTAGGCCAAAGTATGGCCTCAGTTTTCAGACTGAAAACTCCAATGCTTTGAATCCCGGCTATATCATTGAACTTTTAAGCCTGACTCTACCTTTCCAAAACGCATATTGTGATCGCAGCGTCATCGAATGCTTCCGAAACGAGCTTCGTTTCTGGTGACTGCTCATTTTTTTTGTCTAAGGCTATACATTATTTGTCATTTAACTATAGTAGATAGAAGGGATATGTATTTTATTCTACCCAAAATTTTGATAAAAAAAGATTTGAACAGAAAAGCTGCTCTGAGGTTCACTGAAACCCCCCACCCCCCAAAAATTATAAAACCTGTATGTATATAAATATGAATAAAGTAACTCAAAAAATCAGTTTTCAAGCCAAAAGCTTTTACATGGAAAATGGTTGTATTCTTTTTCATCTCTAGTGAATTTGCATAAAATAAGACAGTTTAAATATTTGTATGAATAGTAAAATGTATACTGAATTTCCAGAGAGTAGCCTTTTGAGAAAATGCAAGACTTACTTATTGCTTTTTCTGCAGCTTTAGTTGTTTTCGATTATTCGTTTGAAATTGTTTCAAGTTAGACTGTCATGCAGCATTTATTAAGCAATTCACATGATTTTTCTTTGTCACCTTACAGAGGCTCATTAGTAAGAAAGAAAAAAGACTGGCGATATACCAACAGTTGTGTTTTGTTTACCGTAATATGGATGCAAACAAGCCCATAGATAATTTTTTAATTTTAGATTATTTGTGGTCAACATTTTATTATAAGGTAACGTAAATAAAACACGTTTAATAGGAATGCTAAAATATAATTAAGGAATTGCGTGATATAACGTATTACACATCAGTTTAAGTATGCGTAAACTGAGCGTGATGGCTAAGTCGGTTTCGTCTTTGGCCGGGTTAGCTTCCCGTGGCCGACCTACCTGATCCATGGGTTTTAACGTGGTTTTTCCGGTTCACCAGGCGAATACTGGGTAGGTTAGTTACATCTTCCGCATTTCCTGTCCCTCCATTTCCTTTCCATTATAATTTCACATCATCTTTCATCTGGTGGTCTCTTTCAAGGTAGAAATGTCGTCGGGAGTCTCGGCGATGCATAGCAGGAGGATATGCTCTGAGTAAACCTTCCTCCTCCGGTCTGCGGTTGTACTGACTGAGCTAAGAATTGTCCTGGCCTGCCGGGGAGTTTCCAACTGGTAAAGTGCAGGGACCCTGCCCTCTACACAGTCGTGGTTCCTTGAGACGGCCGCCTTGTCTTCTCTCGCCTCATCCTTCCTCCCGGGGATGCCCCACTTGGGGCTTAGGTTAAATAGATCAAGACTGGTCGTAGTGCCGAAACCCCTCCATACTAATCCAATCCAACTAAGTCTGCGTTAAACACCATTTTTATCACTGTGTGTCTTTATGTATTTTAATCCAACAAGTTACGTTAACTACATTAACTATTTGGTTTGTTGCGATACTTTTTTCGATACTTCGTAGGTATTATTGCCTCAAGTAGAACACTGCAAAGCCCAACAAACTGCCAGGTAACATTATGCAAGAAAATAATGGTGTGTGAGATTCAGTGCCAGTTACCAGTATCCAAGAAGAAATCACTGCACATTTCAACCACAATTTCTCACCTTCTGTTTCTAGTGCACTAGATTACTCGAAAACAAATTCAAGATTTCCAGAACTAAACAAAAGGCGCTGCAACAGTTTCTTTCTGAAAGACTATTTAGCAAAGCAGGGCTCATATGTGACAGAAAAAGAAATAAAGTTGACTCCGTAAGAGTGAAAATGCTAGTACTTTTGAACAAAAACTTATAGCAGTGGACTGTTTTCTTTTTAGGTATCTATGTAGAATTTAAATATAAGAACTGGTGGTTTTAAATTTTTTCTCATTAAATATGTGCACCCTTTTTATTTTATTGGTATTAAACAGTTCTCCCAACAATCTATTTTGTATTGAAATTAGAAATAGAAACGACGGTATTTCGGGTATCGTGGAAAATATCGTGTATCGGTATCGAGAATTGAGAAAAACTGGTATCGACCCATCCCTAGATATTACTATGGTCACTTTCAGACGGAGTGTATACCATCTCGATCTGTGAAATATTTTTTGTGCCTAGGCCCTGACGGGCGCTTCCCGGGATGTTGTTGTTGTTGTTGTTGATGATGATGATGATGATGATGATGATGATACTTGGGTTTATGGGCGCTCAACTATAGGGTCATCAGCGCTCTTAAAAGACCAATAGGGTGACTAATTAAAAGACGAAAATGCCAACAGATTAAAACTCAGTGAATTAAAAATAGTCAAGTTAAAAAAAACGTACGACGGTGTGGCAAAGAATAAAACGGAAGTTAAAACAATAAAAAGGTTTAAGTACCGAAAGTCCTCCGGCCTAAATTCTAAAATTTACATCTAAAACGAGCGCTAAAACTTTGCCCACCGCCGTCTCGTCATCCCCGAGTATCTCTGCCAAGCTTTTCGGCAGTTGGAGAGATCCCGGGAGGAAGAGGTGAGATGAGACGATACCAGGGTGACCGGTTACTCACCGTTCGTACAACTGGCTGACCTACCCCTTGCGCTCTTACACCTCCATTGGAGGGGGCGGAGGCAGAATTTGAGCCCTGCGTTGACCCGGAGGACAAATATTTACATATTATCACAGCTCTCGCCGAAACCTAGAAGTGAGTTGAAATAAAGGAACAGGAAAATCGAAAGATGATCTTTACACCATTCCCCTAACGACTCGAAGAAACGCCTGAAAAATCCCTTGGATTTGGAAGGACGATTATGAGAATCGAACCTGCGACCTCATGAATGCGGACTACAGACCTAGCGCATGAGTCACCCCGCTCGTCTGTTTGGACCAAATGTTGTCTACGTTATGTTAAATAAACATTTAGTGCAAAAGTGCCATAGTCTCCTAATAAATCGATGCTTCACTTTCACAGCTTTTAGTGTTTCTTCAATTTCTCTTAATGTAAAACCGAGTTCAAAAAACGTTGTAACATCTGTGACAGACATTTTTATGTAAAAATAACTACACTAGTGCCCTGTATTAGGTTCTCAAAGAATTAAAAAAATGTGTGAGTGGGAAATGTAAAAATGAATTTCCTTAACAAGCTGTAACTCACATTAATTATATATTATTTTATACAAGAAAGTAATAAATGTTATTAAATTATTATTATATTATTATTTAATACAATACTATCCTTTCTGTATGAGAATCTTCATTGACTGCAGTAGTGAATGTATACCATCATGATGAAGCCTAAAACCAGTATACACTAAAATCGACGAATACCACGGCCATCTCTAGTCCTAGGACTCTTTGAAACACATCATCACAACTGCTACGTGCATCAAATATACCAAAATTTACCGACTCTCCAGGATTAAATGTTTCTAATAGTTTATATTTTTTTTTCTTCAGAAAACCTTAGCCTGCTTGTGACGTAACATTACGTTATTACTGGTTGGCATTTGCACGAGTCTTTCACAAGTCACTATTTCCAGCAACTGAATGGCTAAATTTTCCTCTCCATATCGATTGGAGAAACCTTTTGTTTGGCGCCTCGATGCTTCCTTAAAGCGATGTATTGTGACAAATTCTTGACAATGACCTACATATTTATGAGAATCGTCATCTCGCGTATCATTTCATGATTATTTTACGTTATCTGAACCTTAAGTATACGTACGGCCAATGCATGACATCCATTTCACTTGTAAGCCAGGATTGATGAACTTAACGTAACGTGACAATCCGAGGGGCGTAACGTGCAATTAAGAAGTGGTGCTACATTAAAGGTAAGGTTGTCATTACTTCATACCACTGCTCCAGGCCTTTCCTTCCTATTTGTCACATGGCAACAAACTTAATGAACAGGAAGGTAAAGTTTAACAATGAAGTTATGCTAATAAATTTAAGGGGCATTTAGACTGAATGTCCACTAAAATCACTCTAAAATAAATTCGTTGGAACTTTACAAGTGTTTCAAACAAACGAAGCCTGTGTAGGTATGAGAAACCAGTTTAAATTGTCGCTATTCTCTACTAGGCCATAAACATTAGAGTAAAACCTCGTTAACCCGGATATCTTTAACCCAGACCGGTTTTGAAGTTGCTGTTCTCATGGGTACATTACTCGAATTCTCTTGCTAGCGGGCAAATTCATTGTACTCACCCCACCTGCCTGGGACCAAGTTGGAAGAGAAACTTTGATAAAGTCATGAAAAAGGTGGAGGTCTGGTGTGTGTGATTTGCCAGAAAACAAGATTGAAAAAGAACAAAATAAGTGTGGAAGATTTTATATACATTTTTAAAAATATCCATGGCTGTTCCGATGTTGATGAAGAAGACATTGACAATGACGGAGGTTATAAAATAATTACATAGGAAGGCATTATTGCATCATGCAGTCTTACTGGAAATGAAAATGAAGAGTATTCATATTAAGAAAGTGTTTATGAACGATCTGTGGTTATGGCCCACGCACAAGCAGTAACAAACAGAAAAATCTATGCTTTATTTTGAGAGTCAAGCCCAAACATTGCCAAATGAACTTCTAATGCTAAAGTGGATGCGAGATCGTGCTGCTCGTAAGTAATACACTAACCCGAGACAGCAGAAACTCACTGCCGTTTTACTTCAGACTACAGTTTACCACAGCAAAGAAAGTCTCTTTTTTTTGCAATTTACGTCATCCAAAGTTAAGTCATATCGGGCGATGAATGGAATGGGTGAAATGGTGCTCAAATGAGTCCAGAGTCCATAGAGCTTAGAGTTACCCGACATTCGTCTTTCAGGTCAAAGAAAGCCCCGGAAAAAACCTTATCCAGGTAACTCACCTGACCCAGATTCGAACTCGGGACCTCTTGAACGTGAGGTAGTCACGCTACCACCACGCTACCGAGGCGGGCTTGGAGAAGGTTCCCACACCCTCTCTGGATAGATTTATGACACCCCATGTCAATTCAATTACAGACCATTCAAAAACATTCTGGCGTATTTTACTTCAGTGAATAAACGGTTTTACTCCTTGTGTAGCATGCGTTCTCTGTCACACACCTTCACTGTCCTTATCCCAATGTATTCCTCACAGGGACTTATTTTGCGTTGGTGAACAGTAGTTTGTAGCTATATTGTGTACAGTGCAAATGCACAAATACATGTGTACATGTACATACAGTGCAATACTACAATACATTATTGTAGTACATATAGTGTATATATTCTTAGGTGAAAGTGTGTCAATAGTAACCTCTAATCTCCATTAGAAATATTTCGGCGTTATTTTACTTTTTTTTATCGTTTTTCCATAATTTACTGGACAACCGGATTTTCGTTAACTAGGATCAGCTCTGGTCCCAGTTGATCCGGGTAAAGGAAGTTCTACCGTAATAGAAATTTTGAAAGTAACTTCAGTCATCGATATATCGTACATACTAAGGCGTTTCGCTACTGTGTCAAACATTTCTATGTAAAATGAGACTGACAACCAACACTCGAGAAGCTAGTTAGTTCTAGGTTGCTGCTGGAGGTTCACATTGTCCTAAAGCAACAGTCCGTAATTGTAAATTCCAGTGATCGTGCTCTACATGGTATGGAGCCTTTTGTTTCAGACTCAACATTAAGTACGTACGAAGTGGTGAAAACGACACTCGCCTTTTTTCCTCTGGCTGGCTGTTCATTTGTTATTCACGTGCAGTGGAGTTGTTTAGCACGTGTTGCATATTTGGCGACTCTCAGAAGGATATTTTCGCCACCCTGTATTACCCAATTAATAGGTAGTCCGGGAACCAGGGACATCGACATCGCAATGGCAGACACCCCGTCGAGTTCTCGCCACTCCTTGCAGGGGAAACAGCTATCAGTGTCCAGTAATGTGGAAGGACATCTCATTTATTATGTTTAATATGATTAAATTACTGGGCGTTCTTTAAAATATTAACCAAGATTTATTTGTGCTTGAAATGGTAATTTATTCTAGTGGTTTTATATTTTAGAATTACCATATTCTAAAATATGTATTAATCGATGTTTTAAAAATCATGTTCTAAATAACTCTGGTAATTATTAACTGATTAGCGATATTATCATAATTTAATAATGAAATAACCTGATTTTATACAGATCGTGTGCCATTGCACAGGAATTAGTGTTCTGATCAGTGTTCAGTTGCTCGAAACAGAAGCTCCATTTAGTATTCCCTAGACTTATTTTTTATGACTCATCTATTAGTAAAATTTTGAAACTTTCAGCCCAAATATGCAAGCCCGAAACGTTCACTCTGATTTACCCATCATAAGTAGCTTGACTAAGGCAGATTTACACAAGTGACAAGTATTTCACTGTTGAATATTACCAATTTTTTAGAATAAATATGTCTATAAATACATGTGTTTAAATGAATAATTAATATTAGCAAAGAATTTTTATGAATAGAGAGAATGCGATACGAAGACTTCAAGAAAATGTCCCAATCCCACGTTATATAGATCTTTTTTCTAAAACTTTTATGTTGTCAAAATATCTAAAACGTGTTCGGATTCCAAATTAAATGATATGTTGTAATATCTGAGGATGGTCTCTGAAAGTTCTCTTTATTTGAATTATTTTTGTATAAATAGTAAGGAGTAAGAGATACAACAGGGTTACTGCACAGAAAATGTATATCTCGTTGAAGCACGCAGTTCTTTTTCAATACACATTTTTTACTCTATCAATTTTCGATATATTCTTTGTCATTGGTTTAAAAAAAACAATTTTTTTTCGTTTTCTTATGGTCATGCAAAGAGAATTAAAGTTTGAAAACATCACATGAAAGTCATCTTTTTAAAAATCTGAATGTCACTTTTGCTTACAATATTCATCTTAAACCTACAACGAAATGACTAAATAAGTATATAATGAATGTTTATAAAATAGTAAATAAAAGGACTAGCTCTAATTGAAATGGGGAGAGTTCCAAGAAAAGGGTTAGTTATAGAACAGGCAGCAAAATATTAGTATAGAGTATTGAATTTAGAGCAGGGGAATATATTGAAACAATGCCTGAAGTATCAAGAACTAAGTTTACCAAATAAAGGATGGGTAAGTAACTTACGAAATAATTTAGAAGATAATGGTATGGGTGATATTTGGAGAAAGAGAGAAACTAATTATAAAGGTTTTTGGAAAGGGGCTAGAATAAGATTTGAAGACATGGAGATCCAGAAACTGTTTAGTCAATTATCAGAGAAGATATCACTTGTTTTATATATTCCATTGAAAGATAGCTGGTGGAGGGAGAGGTATATAGATAGCACGAGCAGTGAAGAGAGAAAGGGGTTAGCATGTTAAGAGCAGAGATATGGAGATTAAGAGGTCAAAGAAATGGATACCCGTAAGACAAGTGCCCATTGGGTGGTGACAAAAAGGATATAGAACATATACTGTTTGATTGTAAGGAAACGGAGTTGTGGAGGAAAGAATGTCAAATACCAAAGCTGAATAGGAGAATCAGCTTAATCAAGGTTTTAAACAAAAATTATAAAAACATAGGGCAGTTTTTAAGTAAGGTGAAAAACAAGTGGATATGGACTGTAAAAAGAGAGAAGGAATAATAGGTGACTATTCCGTAATAGTACATATTGTAACACGACTGTCCTGTGTAGCAGTGGACTGGGCCAAGACAGAGGGCAGTCCAAAAATTGTAAAAGCTTAGTACCTCAATAAATATTATATATAATATAAATAAAAGGATGAGATTTTATAAGAATCGCTTACCTATATAAAAGCAGAGAAACTCACGTAAATAAAACATCAGATACCGGAATTGATCAACTTGATTCTCGGAGTTAGCACATCATTTAAACTGTAAATTTTTATTCCATCAAAGGATGGAGCATAATTTGAAATCCTAAGTATTATTTCCAGTGGGGATAGTATGGAATTCTCAATAACAATGGAATTAATGCATTTCCAGTATCTCAATGGTTATCAAAACTTATGACGATCTCAAAGGGCTTGAGGATTCCCTAAGCATTACTTTCATAGAAGACATTCGGCTGAGCATCCAATCTCTGGCCAGTTGCAAAGAGACATTCGCCATGGTAGACAGTTAATTTGAGGATACTTTTTTTTATTTCAACTTTAATGTAATGTAAAGCAACTGCATGAAGAACGCATACATATTTTTAAAATATAAGTACTTGTACATGATATTCTTTAATAGATTTCTGTTTTGCTGATACAAATGTTAAATTAAATAGAATTAAACCCAAATTGAGCGAGATAACTCGGTGGTAACGTGTAAGATACGCATTCAGTAAGTTTTGCGTTAAATTACCACAAAATGCCACTATGAACTTGGATTTTTTGTGGGCATTAGATAGTTGTTTGGATGACCTGTTGTTCACCGTCCTCTCTAAGAGCTCCATCAGTGGGGTGGTCTTCGAGTCTGGAAATGTTGCGCATTTTCCTCTCTACCCGCGGTGTATAGCTACTCTCCTATGGTTCTTATGAAGTGGTAGCGTAAATGTTTCTATGTTGATATAAGTCTGTTGTTTTCATATGATTTTACATCAATAATTTCCGAGATACCCGTTGTTATTCGTTTAATTTTTCAATTTCAATTATTTTGTGAGGTGATCTGTATTCAGTTGTTTGAAGTATCGGATCCCTGCACATAAAACAAAACGTATCCCGAACCCGCTTAAAATATTAACTACACGTTCTTTTGGTGTGTTTACAGCCTCTGCTATCTCCAACAACTTCAGTCTGTGGTTTTCCAGTACTAAACGATGAATTTTGTACATAATATCTGGAGTTAAATACTTTCCTCAACAAACACAAAGCAGATAGAAAAATAACCGCCTTTGTATGTGTTCCTTAATGTTTTATAAATCTTAGTATTTATATTTTCTGAATTTGAAACTCATTTCTACGTAAATTCTATTATGGATGACGTAACTATTTTCGTAAGTAATACGTGCTGAATAGATGTGTCTCCACAAGGGTTGTGAACGTTGTGGGGGTGCTGAATCACTTTATTTGCCAACTTAACTCACAGATATAAATGTATTAATTAATTTGTGTATATATATGGTCAGGAAGTCCTGCGCCGCGGCGTAGTGCGCTAAGGCAGTATGCCTTCGATTTGCAGGTTCGATCCCACCCATTGGGTCGAATTTTAAGTCCCGGGTATAGGACCGGTGCCCACTCAACATTGTCAGGAAAGTGAGGAGCTTACGCTAGGTAAGCGGCCCTGGTCACGAAAACCAACATTCCGGCTGGGGGTGTCGAGATGCTGACCTCATCTCCTCCCCGTATCGTTTGGATGATCGTCTACCTCTGCCGTGCGTAAGTAGGCGTGAGACCGGCAGTCGTGTTGGTAGGCTCAGCCCCACTTTGGGCTGTTACGCCATGGATTACGTTAAGTATATCGCCAGGAAGTAAAAAATTATTTCTTCTTTTGTATATTTAAGTATAGTGTCACCCGAGCGTCGGAACACCCTACAGAGTGGGCAAGCAGGAGAAGGGTCGGCGTTCGCCCCGCACCCTCGTTTGTCGGAACATCGTAGAGGGAAGAGCCACGGTGACGCTGACGCCATGTCCCGAAGACCCTGTCCAGAAGAGTGCGGCCAGTGCACAAGAGTGGAAGAGAAGGAGCGTGCCGCAGCAGTCCGAGTAGTTGTGGCAGTGCCTGCTGAAGGCTGGGATAGCGCAGGCCTGAGGAGGGAGCAGCTGGCGGACGCAGACTTGGGGCCACTCTTGAGGGAAGTGGGGGCAGGGACGAGACCAACCTGGGAGGACATCGCACCGAGGAGCGCCACCTACAAGTCGTACTGGGCCCAATGGGACTCGTTGAGGACCAGAGAGGGCGTGCTGTTCCGGGTATGGGAATCACCCGATGGGAAGACGCAGAGAGAACAGTTGGTACTTCCCCGGAGTAAGGTACCGGAAGTCTTGGAAGAAGTGCACGCTAGTACTTCAGGAGGACACCTTGGAGCGAACCGAACGATTGACAAACTTCGGCAGCGCTACTTCTGGCTGAGACTCCGAGTAGATGCTGGTGGTACACCTGGACCACCTGGCACGCTACGATGGTGCTGTTCGGGACGACCAGCTTTGAGGAGGGAGCAGTGTCACCCGAGCGTCGGAACACCCTATAGAGTGGGCAAGCAGGAGAAGGGTCAGCGTTCGCCCCGCCCCCTCGTTTGTCTTATAGCGTTAAGAAGGGATGGCTGGGACAAAAAAAAAATCACTGCGCCGTCTCTTTCTGTTCCACCTGTGTTCTCGAAGTTACGGGATATTTCATCTAATGGAGAACCTTCCAGATCGGCAAGCGGGCCCTATATAAGCAACACGTCGTGCAAGAGGAGTCAGAATGCAGTGCTTGACGTGCTAGCGAAGGAGCGCCGTGTTAATGAACGAGAAGACTGTGCAACGGAAGACTTTACGTAATTGTGTACGTGCATCGGAACGGTAACGGACGAACTGGTGAATCGTAATTGTGTGCATTACGTAATTTTGTGTAATTGGCAAGTGTTCAACTGTAAGTCGGTGAAAATAAAGAACATTGTTGAGTTTGTGTAATTGGACTTTTTGTTTCACGAACCCACAAAGTCACAATATTCAGTTACAAATAATATCCATTTCTTCGTTTTGACTAACTTATAGCGCACGTTATAGGGCATGAATTCACAAGAGTGACATATTTCTTCCATTATAGTGTTTTATGGTGAAATTCTGTTTGTTTAACTGACATCAGTACTAGCAACCGTTTCTTAAATACCAACATAGTAAACATGTAGCCTTAATAAGTGAAATTACAGCGATAGTTGGCGGTAGTGGCATTACCTTGCAGGACGTCAACTGTTGAGGTGTTACAAATAATCTTTGGTTGGGTAGAAGTCTTAACTTCCACTTCTGCGTTTATTGGAATAGTTTTAGTGCTTACATAAGTTTTCCACACCTTTTAATTCCTTTTCAAACGCTTTTACGTTAAATATAATACGATGTGACATTAGCCAAGAAAGAATTTTAATCAACTTAGTTGTTTCATAACAAGATTTGATTTAACAATTTCTTGAATTTACTAAATCCCATTATAGGGGTGGTAGTACTTAGGTGTAATGTAAATTCCGTCACTGAGTTGTCTAGAACTGCCATTATATTGTTTCTTATCTTACTGGTTGACAAACTTTTCATAACGAGGGACAATCAGAGAATGAATCGCAGACGAAGCCATACAATGACAGGAACAAAGAACTCGTATCGACGCGGCGCAAGAACCAGAGTGATATGCAAACACAGTGTTTCACAGAACTAAAATCTACTCTTAAATATTAATAATCGATGTAATTCAATACTTAAACTGCCAGTCTTTCATTCATAGACTCACGACATGTAACTCAAAGGAAATATGGACATAATGACCTGTTAAGTGAAGTACTTTACATTAAACGCAGTTCATATTCAGTCAGAAAAATGGAACTGAACATATTATTTTCCTTCTTTTTTTCCTTGTTAAATCTGCTCATATGGAGAACTTACATCCCCGGACTCACAATTGGACGCCTCTGGTCAGAAGTCTGTCGAAGAGCAAACAAAATTTGGTACAGGGATAGTCAAGATAGGTGATCAGCCCGAAGCAGGTTAAATATGAAAGTAAAGTATAAACCAATTTGAATGTGGGATTAAATTTTTCAATTATTTTGCAGGAATGTACGCTTAAAAATAGTCTAGCAGCCTTGTGTGCTTAGTATGGGATGATATGAAACGAGAAGAAATGGATGAAACAGAAGGTGGTGATAGAAAGGTTGGTGGAAGAAATGGCGGGAGAGATGGAGAACCCGAGAAAATTCCCCAGAGAAGGGTATGTCAATCACAAATGTCACACACGGTCATTTTTTAATCAAACTGGGGCCAACTTGGGGAGAGGCAAGCGGTCTAACCATTTGGCCACGGCATCGTCGAATTTCCTAACTGAAGACATTTGTGATTATATTTTCTGTGTTACCTATCTTTAAAAATATAGTCAAGAAGTACATGAATTATAAAAATCTTATTCTTTGATTTGACATATTTTATTTCTGAAAAGTTCTCACATATTTACGTTGATATTGGTCACTGTGCGAAGTCTTTCAGACGCAGAAACGTGTCATTCGAAGGACAGTTGCCAGCCCTCGTAGCCATGGTCGTTAGAACGCATGTCTCTAGCGTTCCGCCGTGCAGAGGGTCGCGGGTTCGAGTCCCACCTAGCATGGGTGTGTTGAGTTGTGTATGTGTATGTCTATTGTGTATATGTGCACCACTAGAGACAATAGATTCCCCCTGATGGCCAAACGGCTTCTTCCCGAAGGCCAAAAAAAGTGTGTGTGCGTGTGTGTGCGTGTGTGTGTGTGTGTGTGTGTCGTGTCTATGTGCGTTACTAGAGAAAACAGATTACCCCGATGGCCAAATTCGTTCTTCCCGAAGAAAATATGTGTGTAAAAACAGGAGGGTTACAAAAACTAGTCAAATTAACTTCCTAGGATTTGTCCTTTCGTAATTTAATACAGAACAGTCCATATCAATTAAAAATTTGAGGCGGGAAGAATGAAAGCGGAGTCGTAGTTTGGCAAACCCTGCCCAAAATAATGTCATGCTCTAAACAACTCTTTCAAAATCGATATTACCTCAGATGAATGTTATAAAAGAGTGATAATGAGGCGTAATTAAACAGAGGTCATGCGTGCTGGCATTTTGGATCACGGAGAATGTATACATGTTCAGCTAGAAAAGAATTGCACGCCAGGGTGGTGCGGAGTCGTGCATGTGCATCATGATAAGTTCAAATGACATTTGTCATAGTGCTAATTGGAACTAGGCAACTTAAAACTGTCTACGAAATTCTGAAGCTGTGATTTATCGATAAGATAATGGATTAAAACGATATTGATTTTTATATTTAATAGATAACTTACGAGAAAATGTATCTTGGCTCCACATTTTTGTTCCAAAGATTGACTTCCTGTGTTTATTTCTCTCTGTAGTGCAGTGATATATGTAAATTGTATCTGAAAATATTTTCCTAACAGTTATTTGCCATTTAAACTTCAGAAAATCGGCAAAGGCTCTCTTTAGCTTCTTTGAAAAACCTAAAACCATTCTGAAGTAATAATATACAAAGTGTAAAAATAGAATTAGACTGAAAGGTTTAATGCCATAGAATTTGAAGCGCAGAATTTTGGCTTTATCGTCCACTGTTATAACCAACGTAGATATCGTACCTTAGCAATGTACTTGTAAAATTAAATATCATTTTAATAGGTTTTTATGTGTAAGTTATACAAGGATGGAGGAAAGCTCGCTCATTGAGACATATAGATCTTTCTGGCACACCTTACGCCACGAAACTTAGGATATCTGAAAGATGACAAGGAAATTGAATAAAATGAAATCTACGTAAAGAAACGTGGTATATGAGAAACCTTCCCGGTACTCGTGTACCAATCAGGGAAAATGACAAAAAATAAATAAAAAATAACCTAAGGGCAGGCAGAAAGCGTACTCGCGAGTTACCAAATGCAAGCCTCAGACGCTACTGTGGAAGCATTTCACTCAAACAAATGAAAGTAAATTTTGAAGCAAAATATCGGGACATAAGTTACAAAGTGAATCACTTGAAAGTATCATCGCGAATATTTACTATGAGCTCAATTTTCATAGAATCACAATACAAAGCAGGAATGCTAAATTCAACTTAATATTTCAAAAGTTATCATCTGTTTCTAGTCCTTCACTTATATTGTCAGATATTAATGGAAACTAGACAAAGCAAAATGAATTCATTCTTTTATTTATTCTTTCAGAATTGTCTTAAATACACGAATCGCCGAATAAGCTCTTTTTACTGGAATTTCTAAGAAGACTCGGTCTATTTAAAAGACTTATAAAAATTGTAAATCAGGAGAAAAAAATATACTTTCAAATTAGTCACTTGTGTAAAATAATGTTTGTGTGATTTATCTTCACAAGAATAGGTTTTAACCTCATATAAATTTGCCCACAGTCACCATATATTTATGCAGTAGATCTCCAGAACTATATTCCACGTAAAGATGGACGATAATATTATTTAAAAAATTACTTTCTGCAACAATACACATTATGTCAGTCCTCACGTTCAAGAGGTCCCGAGTTCGAATCTCGGCCAGGGTGAGTTACCTAGATAAGGTTTTCATGGGGTTTTCCCTTACCCTAAAAGACGAATGTCAGGTAACTCTAAGCTCCATGGACCCTGGGCCCATTTGAGCCTCATTCAAAGGACGTTATTTACAAAAAAAATTACACATAGATAATAAGGGAGGGTACGAATACTTTCACACCTAATCTATTATCTGATAACTATCGTGCATTCTGATTGATGAGACTTTTAAGACATTATATACATGATTTAAATAGAGAAGGTTTTAAAGGAGAAACAAAAATATTATGAGATTTATTTATAATTTTATAATCGGAGATGGGGGCGCCGGGGTAGCACGGTGGTTTCGTTCGCGGCTCCCGTTCTAAGGGTCCCGAGTTCGATTCCCGGCTCTGGGGTTGGCGATTTTAAGTCGGCCCTATCCACGCCTTCACCTCTGTCTAGCACATGTGAAGTATCCCCCATGCCCAACGTGGTTCGGAGTCCACGGTAAAAACTGTAGGTCCTCTCACCTCACCGCCATCTTCACTATCACCCTATCATCGGAGGTAATGGACACCGCCCTCTGGATGCCTCCACCTGAGAAATGGGTCCGGTCATCACTTGGTGGGGTGAGGTTACCCCGAAGGCCAAGGTTGCCATGTGGGGAGTGTTAGTAACTAACTAACTAACTAATCTGAGATGGAATAAAATAGGAAAAATTATAATATTGCAAGAAATATAGCCAAGACCACATAGAGAAAGCTGGGAGTTATTTGAAAGCAAAATAGAATTGTATATATGGCAAACAATATTTTGCTTACAAATTATTAAGGAACTTAAATAAATCTGAAAGATATCATGCACAAATAGATATAATAAAGGAACATGAAGAGATTGAACTAGATTGAACACTTTAAAAGCCTTTGGTTCAATCCAGAAGTTGAAATATTTACTAGGCAAGAAGAATGCAATGGAAAACTTCATTTGTTAACTTTGTATGAATTAGACTGTTCTGAAATACATATTAAAAGAACAAAAAGTCGCCAGGACCTAAAGGAATAAATAGAGAACTGCTAAAAAAGGGAGGAAAATTAAGAAATTAAATTACGCCTTCTTTATCTGTTGGATTACAGCAACAATTTCTAGTACATGGTTAGAGGCAACAATATATTCTGTTTTTAAGAAGGTAGAAAGAAATGAACCCACGAACTACAGAGGTATAAGCATTTTAAATTCAAATTATAAAATGTATGCAGAAGTCTTGAATAATAGAATAAAACCAATCACAGAAGCATTATTGCAAGAAGAACAAAATGGATTTAGAAGAGGAAGATCCTGCGCGGATTATAACCTTAACAATTAGGCAGTTCGGAGGTAATATAATCTACCTATATTTCTGGCATTCATAGATCCTGAAAAAGCTTTCGACAGAGTGGACATATGAAAGTTACGGCAGATAATGAAGAATCGGGATACCCCAGTCACATAATATATTGTTTAAAAGGTTTATATCAAGACATGGGCTTTAGATTTAGTATTTCCTATAATAAGGTTGTAAGACAAGGGTGTATTATTACCACACTTTTTAATATTTACATTAACGACATAATAAAGAGATGGAAACAATAGTGGAATAAAGGTAATTGGCATCAATTTGCAGCTGTTAGCCTGTACAGATAATTTAGTTGTTATTAAAACTCTGAAGATAATCTCCAGAGAGCAACTTCCGTATTATATCAGCTATGTAAAGAATATAATTTTAAAATTTCTGTACCTAAATCGAAAGTCATGGCATTCCAAGGTAAATGAATACCCGATAAGAGTGAAAATAGTTCTAGATAATAACATTTTAGAACAAGTTTGTTATTTTAATTATCTAGGATATGAAATTTCCTTTGATTATGACATATATATTAAATAAATTAATATATCATTTAATATGCGGCACTGTGGGAAGAATGTTAAAAACAACACGGTCTGATACGCAGTTAAAATTTTACAACATAATGACAGTATCAGTTCTATTATATGGCAGTGAATCCTCTATAATAGGACAAAACGATTCAAGCTACAGAAATTAAATTTTGAAAGCTGTACTGGGACATACAGGAAAAGATAAAATAGGATCCAGGAATATAAGAGAAAATCTAAACATATGTACATGATGAAATTAAAGAATATACGGATCCCACAAAGGATGAACTGCACAAGAATACGAAGTAAGATTTTAAATTAAACCACAGGACGAAGTGATCCAGGAAGGCCAGGCAAAAATGGATTGAGACCGGAGCAAACCAAATAGCCTAACCCTTATTAGGCATAAGAAGACATTGTATGAAAACCGTTACACATAATAAATAATTTCTTTAAAATTTTATTTAAAATATATAGTGATTTTTGGCCTTGGATAATACTATTAGATCTTACAAAGAGCTGTATCAAAGCAAAGAAGGTACCATATGATATGACCTCAAAACTGACCTCATATTACACAGATTTATAACTAAATTGATTCGAAATATCTTATTTATAAAATGTCACTATCTTCAATGTGATGAATATTAAACATTTTTATTATTTTTGTTACTCAACTGTACCACGTGGTGCACCGTCTTTTATAATGTTTACTTTTTACAGATCTGCATCGCCCTAGTCGGTGCTACCACGTGGTGAACCAATCTCTTTATAATTGATAAGATAGTTCAGTTGTCAATTAGGTTTATGTTCACAAATACTCACTCTTCTGTTTCAACAATGATCGTTGAGGTTATATTTCTTTCAAGACCAGAGATTATGGCTCGTTTTTGTACTTCAGTGGCTATGAAGGGGTAAAGATAATACGGCTTCTGATATGGGCATAATGAGGAATATGAAATAAACGTTTCGAGAAGTGAAAAAGGACATAAACTGGAATATTAGTTGCAGAATTGGAGAAAAGTATTCTTTAAAAAGCTAACTGGACATATTTCTTCTTACAGAATGGGTATTCACGGGAAAATGTACAATAAATAGTGTAGATGTGAATATAGTTTTATTTATTCATTGATTCGTCCCATACTTGAGTTAAATATATTCGATTACCTTAACCAAGCATGTAGAATCCCATCTCTCTTACAATAACTGTCACATCCTATACTTGCCACAACTTGCATTCAGTTAATACACATTACATTACTTGTTGCTGTCATCAAATGCCAAGCTATAAAGATATGCTTAAACAAAATTTAAGTGATAGTAGTGCAAGATGTGTATCATTACAGAGTAGAGGAATACATTGACAAGATGAGGCAAATCGAGTACATTCTGGATGATAACGTGTTTCATTATTTTGAACGAATTATGAATAACAAATCAATGACCTTGTCCAACGTCACTTTGGATTTCCACTTACGCAATGCTACCAATACAATATGTGTAACTAAGACGTTGATTTTGAGTCAAGTTTTATGGTTTGTGCCGCGAATTTTTGAAAGTAAATAATATGGACAATAGTAGAGTTTTAGTATTTTAAGAAAAACTTGGAGTAGGAGACGTAGATTATGAAGATGCCTAAAAGCTGTGTGCAAGAAACTGATTCCAGAAAAATCTAAAATGTGATTTAAGTTTCTTTCCCTTTTTATTTCAGTTAATTTGTCTTCAATAATATTTGAAATAACAAGTTGTTCTATTTGAAGTGTGTCTTTCACTATTACTTATTGCTGATTATTAAAGTACGTAAATTGACGCTATTAACTGCACATTATTATCATTTTAGCAAATATAAGTTTCCTTGGAATGTATTCATTTACATGAATTCTAAACTTCGTGCTGCATAAATATAGGGAAGGCGTAGAAAACATACGACTGTGCAAAAAGAATGTAAAACGTATTAAATGAATCAACTGTCACTTATTTTTAAGCATCTTTGTTTTTAACAGCATTAATTTAAAATCAAAGAAAGAAAAAATCAAAACATATTTTTTAGCGTTCAATTCTGCCTTGACATGGCTTGTGCACGTGCTTTATCTAACTTATCTATTACGTAACTTACGGAGGTGTAAAGAAGCTTTTGCCGAGCAATTATTCCCTAAACCCGTCTATTAAAACATTGCTTTTCACACTGTGACTATTTTAAGATTTAATTAGTTTGTAAAATGTAATTTAAAATATACAAATCATTACTTCTGTTTTGCAGAATATTAAACTTTATTATTTTTCTATTGATACTGAAAGGGAACAGAGCCAGATGTTTGTAATTATCTAAAAATTGCATAAAATAAAATTTAAATTCGCTATTGGATTAATCTTCGTGAAATACCTGGTGTTCATAAATTCTAGATCATTAGTCACTTAAAAACTATGGCTTGGATATCTTTATCGTTTAAACTAACGAGACTGCTATTGTTTGCACTGCAGCTTCTGTTCTTTACCCTACATGTTTACTGAATGTTAAAAAGATACTAAATAAGCCATTTTAATTTTTAGTAGCAGTTAGGAGATTTTAATTATCGATTTTATATTCTCCACATGGACACCACAAATAATAAGTGAGAAGTGTCTAGTAATTTAACACGAGATCTGCTAGTTCACAGCCCAATTGGGCTTGTGGAGGCAAACCGCTATTTGCAGAAATGAACTTTTAGAACTGTAAAACATACTAATTTACTCAAGAGGAATTTTAAGCTGTTGATTTGTGCAACTGTCATAAAAAATAAAGAGATAAGAAATAGCTTTTGTTATTCTGAAGAAGCCTTATAATGCAAATGGACCACATGCTAAAGTAAACACAAACGGTTCCAAGTCGTGCCAAATGATGTTTTAAGAGAAACGCCTACCTGGGTGAACAACTTGTTGTATCCCTGTTGGCTATATTGGTGGCTCGAATAGCCAATCATGTTGCGACATGCCCCCGGCTCCCGCTTTTGCACCATGTATTCGGCCGTTTTTGAACCTTGCTTGATACTAGCGCCTAGTAGAAGAAACAGCAGCAGGTATAGCAGCTGTAGGATGGAGTGGAAGACAGCGTTGTGAAGCAAGAGACTTGGGCCATCATGTTTGGTATGATCTTGTTGTGGAAGATATAACTTCTTCTTCTTTTTCTTGCGACAGGTCGTAACTGGCACCGTCACTACCAGTGGACCCTCACTAGTTACCATCACAACGAAACATGCTGTTTCACAAGTACCTACCACTTCTCAAATAAGGCTTTCTCGACTAGTTGCAAGTGTGCACAGAAGGTGAATGTGTGATCCTTGATGCTTGGCCCTGTCGCCTCTCACCACGCATGCGCTATTATCGATTGAAAAGTTCGCAGGCAAACCCGTCCATTTCGCTGGCCTGGTGGGGGTGGCTGTTTGTGTGGATGTATGTGGGTTATGCCACTGGTGCACTGTTCTTTTTTGTTTTTGTTGTACAGATTGGAACAACTCTGCATTTCGTTTGTCCAGATGTCTTCTCAATAAACCGCAGGATGCACCTTCATTGACGTTAACAATGTCACAGCTCAAAATTCACTTCTAGCGACTCCAGTCATCGGTGAGAAACATAAATTTGTACATCAGGGGTATCATTTTAAATGAAACATCGTTGAAATATTATTGTTAACATGTATTTGAGCAATGATTCAAAAAACAGTAGCTGTAAGAAGATATTCATCCCTGCATAAACTACCTTAATTTTATTCCGAAGTTTTCAACTCTTATTTCAGTAATTTGGAAGCATGAAATAAAAGCAATTTTTTTTCACCTCCTGCGAGTATATTTCCGATATTAAAGAGTTTTATTGTGGCATACCATTGTAGCCACAAATAACATAATTAGAAATGTCTTCCCAGTGCAGATAATGTATTTTTCATCTGAAAATAACTGTCAAAGCTTTCAATAGTATTTTGAATGAACATCGTAAAGTTTGGATTAACATCAACTTAAACATCTCTCCTTTTTTTGAAATTTACGTCCTCCGACGTAAAGACTTAGTGAACGATAAATGAACTGTGTTAAACGATGCTCAAATGTGCCTAAGGTCCATAGAGCTTAGGTATACCCAACATTCATCTTTCAGGATAAGGGAAAACAGACGTGCACGCACAAAACAAACTTATCCAGATACCTCACCGTATCCGAGATTCAATCTCAGTACCTCTTGAAAGTGAAACAGACACACCACCACCTGAGACGGGCGGTTAAATAACTTGGAGAGAATCTGAGAAAAAATAAGCTTTAAATATTCTATTGATCATAATGTCATCCCCCCGTGGTACAATGCACAACGTTTGCAATTCTGACATCGTGCATTTCAAAAGATTGTCTATATCCTTAATTTTATAATTGTGTCGACAAATGTTTTCCAACACATATGGAAGCTAAGCGCACCAATTAAACACCTTTTGAACGCCTAAGTTCAGTGAAATGAATTTCACGAAAAACCATATAGGTACTAGAAGTTTAAAGATGACGACTTACATCTTATCCACTTTTTTAGGTATACGTAAAATGTGCTTAGCTCTCTTCTTTTAAGTAAAACACCCAACAATATCATAGCTTTCTGAAAACTAATGCATAATATTATACTCAAAACTGAGTTATGTAAAAACTATTGTTGCTACAATAAAGGAAAAACCTTGTTGCGACCGTTTTTAACCTCACATCATACATCAGGGGAAGATGGGTAGTGCTGGTGTGACGTCAGCTCCGTGAGCTCTAACCGCCAAATATGCCGCCGAACGAAAGGTAGGTTAGCGTGTGACGTCACCACGCTGATTTCTGTTGTCCAATAGGAAGGAAACTGATGTGTTGGGGTTCCGACAGGAAACGTATCGGGTATTAATAATATGTACAACTTACATCTTGGGTATTGTAATATTAATGCTGACTGCTTTAATTACACAATTGGTAACAGTTTATAAACAATTACATTTTGGCTCTGTGCTATGAGAAAATATATAAAACTTCAACTCGTAGTTTATCTGAAGGTCAGGCATGTTATAAAGTAAATAACATATAACTTAAAGTAATTTTCTCTGCAAATTAGAGGAGACCCATTCAGAACAAAATTATGTGGACGTTTTCCGACAATTTCTATTCCATTTTTCTTTGACTATGTTATCAATGTCAGGACGTAATGTCTGGGAAATTTGTAATCGAAGGCTGCATGTTAAATTGTGAACCGAAAGGTACTTGGGTTTGGACTTAGCTAATTTCATAACATATGTCGAGCCAAACATACACAATGTACGTACGGCAAGTGAATACAAACTCGGAAATCTGGTTTGGAGGACATTCTTGTAAAAATCAGCCAAGTCTTTCTTGTGTGTATATTTGTCCTTCAATAAATCGTCCCATTTTAAATTTAACAGTTCAATTAGGTACGTGGCAACTACATTGTTGTCATCTAGTGTGCTGCACCTGACTGAAACCTCAGATTCTGCACTCGCAGTGTCATTTATATAGGCATCTTGGTACTACACGGCTCTTGCCTGACGCCACACGCACTGCAGGCCTCGCTCCCGGCTGAAATACGTCACAACTCTCGAAGCTATCTTCCTTTGTAATACATCATAGTTTTCTTTCTATATACATTAAGTTATTGAAGATAAATTTATCATTTGAAAATAATTTAAGCAAAAGCTACTTGCATGACACGTAAAATAAATCTTATCGGTTCAAATATAATACGTAAATTTTGTTATTAGCAAATATTAGAGGACGGGGCTCGCGAAAGTTCGTTTGATAGTGCTAGGAGCTCTGAGGAACTATCAGACTCAATAGCAAACTAACTTTGGAGAAACTCGTCTAAGTTACTTTCATATGCATGTAACATTTACTGGAGAAAACTTAAAGGTGCAGTAATTCATTAATGTGACAAATACATCCATCCATCCATCCATCCATCCATCCATCCATCCATCCATCCATCCATCCATCCATCCATCCATCCATCCATCCATCCATCCATCTCTCCATTCCTCCATCCCTCCATCCCTCCACCCCTCCATCCCTCCGTCCCTCCGTCCCTCCATCCCTCCATCCCTCCACCCCTCCCTCCCTCCATCCCTTCACCCCGCCATCCCTCCACCCCTCCCTCCCTCCGTCCGTCCCTCCGTCCCTCCGTCCCTCCATCCCTCCATCCCTCCATCCATCCATCCATCCATCCATCCATCCATCCATCCATCCATCCATCCATCCATCCATCCATCCATCCATCCATCCATCCATCCATCCATCCATCCATCCATCCATCCATCCATCCATCCATCCATCCATCCATCCATCCATCCATCCATACATACATATATATTTTAATAAGCTCTGCACTCTTTGCTAGATAAAAACTTCATTAGAAAGGTAGAATCAGATTGAAAAATCCAATACCGTAGCTAAGATTTTCCTGCCACACAGAGGTGCCATTGAAGACATATCCTTCTCCGAGGAGAAGAGGCCTGTGACCTTTTGCTATTTTGGAACTCTATCTCTTATTGCAGTTACGGTGGATTTATAATAATAGACGGTGGGTAGATGGTGCTTTTTATGAAGTGTCACAATTTTTAGGATGGAAGAGAGGATATGTTGTTAATTATAGGTGACCATTGAGGTTATGATGGGATGCTTGTAGGTTTCCCCAGGATTAATGCCATATTCCCCGAGGTCTTGGATAAGCTGATTGAAGCTATAGGGAAGATGGGAATACAATTTGCGAGAGAGGTTGAGGATATGGTCATTTAATTTGAGATAGGATAGGTTGAAGCATGCTTGCTCCAAGCAACAAAGCTAACATGGCAACATGTCGGCAGGGTATTAAATTCTCCAAGTAACTCGCACCATCTGCGTTAAACAACAAGGATATCTTAATTTTTATGTATAATTCTCCGTTTCTAATCTTGTCCTACCATGGTTAGCGTAAAAGAACTATTAATTACTATTAATTGACATAATGTTTGTTTTAGCTATGAAGTCTGTGACTTTAAGTTCTTACGACATTATAAGTCCTCATTATAATGAACTTGAAGGGTTCTGACTTACAGGGAAAATTAAAAACAACTGAGGAACTTAATGTATGCCGGCATTTTGCTCAGTAGCTCAGAACCTAACTGATATCGAAGGATTAAAGGTTCAAGTTCTGGTTATGGGATTGTATTTTTCAATGCAATTCTACCTTTACCACCTTGCCATACACACAACTGCAAGATCAATTGGTTACCTTTATCTATGATCAGTCAGTTAAATGAAGCTCCAGGGAGTTTATTTATGATGGAGAGTACTTCACAAGCTATTCAGAAGCTTTCAGTATATTTTATTACCGATAAAAATATTCTGAAAGTATGGTCTTTTAATAAATCTTCTTATAGACGTTTTCATTTAAATGAAAAAAAGACGAACGTTTCTCCGCAGAAATGACCCACAGAATCTCCAGAGAATTCGTGTAAACTTACAGCTAGAAACCACTAATGCTAAGAAGAAAAATTATTGACCCAATTGTGTGTTTTCTCAGTAAGATTTAATCTCTCCTTCCAGTTAATACAGGGTGTTTCAAACCGACACCGAACAAAAAATATAGAAGTAGTTGCTCAGCTTCTATGTGACATATAGATAGTTCTACCGTCAATAGAGCCGCATAAAAGTGCTCCAGAATAAGTGTGGATTAGGCAGTGACAGGATAAACGAAGCGTGCCTCACGCTGTCGGAGTTCTCAGGTATAGGTCACACGCCGTGCCGCGTGCTGTAGCTGTTTGTAAACATACCAGCATACTCCACAGTAGCTCGCTACTCTTAAGAATTTCTGTGGGTTATGAAACCGCAATAAATAAGATGTTGCTTAATTATTGCTTATGACTGTTTAACGTGTTCCAAAATTCCGTTATAGCAGCCCATGATGGCAAATAATCTGGTGGACATATACAACTTATACCTTTTAGAGGGAAGTTAATGTTAGTGAGGTTGAGGATAAGATAAGATACTTTATTCACCTTTTTGATTTATACATAAATCATAATTTCGTCAGTAATACTACATAATTATATAATATAATACTATATACAACAATATGTACAATACGAAGTAGCTTATACAAGAAGTAATATATACAAAGTTATTACAAATTTATGTCTTTAAATTCCTGGATGCTAAAAGGTACATTTTTTAAGAGTGCTTTTCTTATTGAACATTTAAATTTACCACAGGTCTGATCTTTGAAATGTGCAGGTAATGTATTGTGTAGGCTAGTTCCATGGTGAGTAAAGCTACTGCAACTCTTATTGCTGCGACAGAACGTGGTATGTATGTGATTAAATGATCTGGTGTTGTGTGTGTGATACATGTCATTTGTTTTGAAGAGATTTCTATTTTTATGGATGAAGCATAATTTTTCCAGAATATATATAGAAGGGAGAGGTAAAATGTTTAATTCCTTAAATACTATCTTACTAGACGTTCTTATAGATGCTTGGTTAATTATTTTTAGTATTTTTCTTTTGTAATTTAAAGATGATATAAAGATTTGTGGACATGCCCCATACTGGAATGCCATAGGAATCATTAAATGACAAACAGAACAGAAAACATCAAAGAGTTGTAGATAAATTAACCAAAACTAAATGGCTTATACAATGAGACGAGCTTTTTATTTCACGTATTTGATAATTGAAAAGGAAGCTGTTGATATTTACAGTAAGTGGTTGAAAGTATTGTACAATTAAGATCATAACAAAATGCTCTGATGTTAAATATATATTATCATTCATGTAACTATTTTTACAATTCATATTTTTAATGAAACTAAATTAATTGTGCGTTCGTTTAACTCCCTTCAGCTCTTCCATTCATCAAAACCATATCCGTCATTTCGACGTTCGTATAGCGCTCCGTATTGCTTGGATTTGCTATCTAAGTACGCGCAAAATCCTCCCTGTTAGGACGGAATGTGTAGTTTTACACTGAAGAGCAACCTTCAACTGTCAGAATTATTAGTCGACTTTTTCACAAGCAACTGCCCTTTGCCCCATTACCTGAAAGGTAGGATAGGGTCACTGATAAAAGGTAAGGAGTAATGTTTTTGTTTTCGTGGCCGGTGCGTCCCAATAACAACTTTTTAGTTTCTCACACCAGTTGTTTCTGCGATGCCTAATCACAGAATCATGTAATATTTAATGCTGTATAGATTATACCTAACAGAACATCGAGGCTGTGACACCGAAATTCGGACTAGCTAAGTTATATTGGTCACTTTTGAAAAAATAAAATATAATTGAAATTTGTCCGTCGAGGTGAGGTATTTGCGAGATGTATTGTAACATTTCTGCAAGTTGCTGGATGTAAATACAAAATACTCAGTTTTATAAACTAAGATGTGGATATTTCTCCCTCTCTCTTTCTCTCCCCATGCGGATCATTTTATAAAACTAGATTTTATTTGGGAGACCTCAAAACGTACATTTATGATAACGAATTCTTGTCTGAAATGGAGTGCTTACCCAAGGTATATAAAACAAAAATAATAAGTTCTGTCAATGTATCCTTTTCCCACTAAGTTTGGGGAGTCAAATAAAATAGTTTGATCTCGCCTTCCATATCACTAAATCGATTACAAATGACCATACTGTTTAGCTAATAAGTCATCGTACTAAATGCGGTAATGTTTCGCTTCAGAGCCTCAATTAGAATGACGATAGTCGGAAACTCCCACGCTATTCCAGCTGTTCGCCCACGCAAACTCTCGGGCGACGTCATCGGATTAAAAAGGTAAATGTACAGGATGTCCAGAAACACCTTGGTTATAAATACTCAGAAACCTAGACTGGCCTTGGACTAAGTGACACTGCACTCGTTCTCAAGATCATAAAAACTTCGCGTGAATCAGTTCTAGGAGTTGCATGGGGCGGAAGTTCCCGTTCATTAAAGAGTAAGATTGTGTTTGTTGATACACAATCTTAGCCGGTCAGATTGCTTCACGATATTGTGCGAGGCTCACATCCTACAGATCTTGGATTCGACTTTGGGATTTCGTGAAATTTTCCTGGTGGTTTCTATCTATCTTCTCATTTCCTTTTCATTCTGTTTCTTTCACATTTTCAGATGTTCTTCTATACCCGTGAATACCAGAGGACTGCTTGGTTGAGGGTCGTTCATTGTACTTTCTAAGTTGTTCCAGGAATAGGACGGGTCGTTGAGTCTGTAATTCTTAGAGATTTCTATACGCCTCGCGGCTGAGATTTAGCCCCCTTTGTTTTCTTCACTTCAACCCTTTCTTCTGATGGTGGTAGCCACAATGGATATAAGGTATTCTTCTTTATTCTATAACCCTGTTTTATATTGTTAATACAGTAAAGCTTTCTTAAAACGGATCCCTTATATGCCGTAAACTAGAAACGTAAAATAAATTTCGGAAAGATGCTTTTTCCCATATAAAATTACATTCCAACACAGATACGGAAATATATTTGCGTAAATAACCTGATTAAAACGGATTATTTTATGTGTAATGTGTTACAACGTATGTATTTTAAAAAGTGTAATAATTTTCAGTGCAGCTGTACTTGCACCGAAGTTCTATGAAACATAAAGTCATGAAACGTAATCCTTCGAGGAAAAGAGATGACAAACCGATAGCTCTCTCAGCTCTTTTACAGCGTATATGGTAAGGGTGCAACTGTTTTGTAGTGAGCGTGTTCCTTCTCAGTTTCGTTCTTACAAGTGATCAAGTACGACTGGAAGAAAACTGTACTTTGATGCTTTTTATAAGCATAGTTTGTATATACACAAATTCTATAAAATGAGTTCTAAATATAAAACATCACTGGAGGAAAAAACAGCGGTATTTGAAGAACATGACAAGAAAAAACGCCTAGTTAAAGAATTAACTGTATTGTTTAAAGTGGGGAAAACTCAGATTCATGAGATTCTGAAGAAAAGAATTAAAGACGAGTGGTTAAAGGGAACATCATAACATGTGAAACGTATCACAAAAACTACAGTTAAACAAGCTAAATCGTGTTGTGTTCGAGTGGTTTGTTAGTCCACGTGCTAAAGGAACTCCCACTTCTGGACCATTGCTTCTCAGAATCAAGCTTTAAAGACAGCAAGAAAATTAGGCAAATACAATTTCAGATTCTCCAATGGAGACCTCGAAAGATTCAAACATAGCTTTTACATTGTTTTCAATGCTATTTGTGGTGAAGCAAATGATGTTGATATACAGACAGTTGGATTGGAAAATGAAAATTGAAAACAGAGAAAGTAGGCGATAAACTACAATTATCTACAAATTACGTAATACATTTCAGCTACTGTGGTACGAGCGCTGAGGACCCTTAGCACTCGTGGTACCTCTGACGTTACTAGAGGAACCTCGGGCCGAACTGCCGAGCCCTTCCCGTCGGGGAGTTGTTCGGATTGGGTTGGACTCCAGGGGGCAGTGTGTTCCCGACACCCGTGGGAAATCGGGTACCTCCGGATAGGCTACAGTCGCCCGGAGGAGGTAGAGAGTTGCCTAAGAAGACCCGAGCCTGCAGAGCTAGAAGAAGGTGTGCTAGATCACCAGGTGGTCTTTTCGGTAGTCTTACCATGGCGTGTTGGTTTCACATTAAGCTAACAATATAATAAGATTGAATTTTAGTGCGAAAAATTATGACCGTAAAAAATTATGATCATTCTTTATTGAACAGCCGTGGTATTTTGTCAGTTTGTGAACAGCGTAATAAAAAGCAATGTGTCGGATAAATACCACTTGGGATGTAATATCTTCCAAAGATTTGTTACGAGTATTTTTAAAAAATCCTCACATAGAACTCATGTCAAAATTTTACATTTATTTTTTTCAAAATGGATTTAACCATTTCGATTAAAATGTTACCTATATATTTAAAACACTTTAAAAATGTTAAAATGACAAATATAATGTGTATTTTGAATTTTCTAGGAATAGCCTGTGAAGTACTATGTATCTAAAACAATTTTTTATAAATACGTACAAAGGGTAACTTATAAAATATAAACAAAGCTTAGTGCATAAAAATAGGAAGCTTTTTCCCCACACAATTTATTTCAGATAAGCTTTAACGTAGCATCTAGCATTTCAGAAATATCGTTATTATTGGTTTCGATCTTTCAGTGCTTTCATCTTTAAAATGCTGTCGTAATTAATTTATTTCTCACTGTCATAGAGTATGGAATTTAAAGGTGCACAAAGCGTAGTCGGACTATCGATTGTTTTCTCTAACCCCCACCTTTTAGCTAGAATGAAATGTGTAATGAAATTAATTGCAGCTGTAATTCGATTAATATAAGATAAACAGAATAGAAATTTTTTTGAAGTGGCTATCTAAAATTCGGTGGTAACGCTACTACTTTCTGGCCGGGAGACCCCGATTCGATTCTTATAATAGCGTGGGCGACCTCGATTTTGTCAGATCCCTGTGTGCAGACATTTGATTGAATAGCGGCCCCTGGTTGTAAATACCGCATATACTTGCCGTAAAGGCCCGGGACCCAGACTACGTCCCATCTTTCATTACTGCATCCCATTTATGAAGGATGTGGTGGGTAGATGTGGGATATCAGCGGCCAGCCGGTAGGCTTTGGCCCGGAAAGGATTGCTGCAACGCAGGGTTAGTTAACTGTATAAACTCAATGAACGTGAGTACAGAATGTCATGTAAGTGTAACAGATAATATGCATTTTTATTGTATTCATCTTCACTAGCAAGCACTTCAGATTCATATTCTGGAGTTAGCCCCAGTGATTCTAAACAACGAAACATTGCAGTCCAACCGAGAATCATATGCAGGTTTGAAAATAAGTGAATGTTTTCATATCAATTCTGTTTAAATATGCAGCTAGTTAGCAAATTAAAGGAAACTATAGGTTTTACGATTTTAGAAGGTTGTTACATATAAAGAGGCAGTTTCATTTGCCTGCCTCAGCAGGTAGTTTCATCTCCAGATACCAAGATACCAGCGAAAAGACATGGAAGTGAAGGAGATATATATGCATATGATATCAAAGGAAGTTCATTCAGGGAGGTGTGCAGGAGACATTCACACACACACACACACACACACACACACACACACACACACACACACTCCTAATTGCAAGAAGTGCGTCTGCAGTTAACATCATTAAATCCCAAAAGTCTATAGACATCTGTCCACTTTACAAATTGCAATTAGTGACAAGTTGAAATCTTAACGACTGCTTTTCAAGAGGATAAAGAAGACCGTAGGAAACGGATATGTTGGAGTGTGTGACGTATGTAAATGAGAACATGCATAATTTGTAACGTGAGGCACTGAATGTCTATGAAGAAAATACCATTTTCCTAATTTTTAAAACTTTATACATATGCAGCTAGTCGAACCTTGGGCAGGAACGTCTGAACAGGACCACTGAAGTGGCCGTTTACTACTGCATTCACCTGGATTTGCAGTGCTATTGAAACAACATAGAGCTTGTAACACTTAACTGGAGAAAAAGAAGTACATTGCTACATTACGTTAGAACATTACTTAGCAGTAAACCATTTAGTAAGTCCTTATCGGTTATAACTAGCTTAGTAAATCAAATTAATGAGAGCCAACTAAAAAATTCAATGCAATGGCTGGGATTTGAACCACGGATCTACTGGTTCCCGTCCAGTTGCGCTACCCCTTGAGCTATCATGGTCAACGTGTCTTCTTGACATTAAATGCTCCAATTAACTCATCATATTTCCCGGTAGGCCACTTAGGGTTCTCATATTTGAGACAACCACTTGTGACGACTTACTATTTTATGTACTTAATTACCAGGATTTTTTTCGTAGATTATTTTTAATGTAAATTTATATTGAGGAATTAATCCTTAAAGAATTAATTCTTTTAAATACATTACTCCGATATATGGATGATTTTTAATTAATTACAGCCAACTGAAAAATTCAATGCCATGGCCGGGATTTGAACCACGGATCTACTGGTTTCCGTCCAGTTGCTCTACCCCTTGAGCTACCTTGAGCTACGTGCCTTCCTGACATTACAAACTTTATGTAGTTGAGCACCTAAATAATATAATTTCTGATGTTTTCTCCCTGTTGCGTTAAAAGTACGAACATAATATTTATAATTTATTTGACATCATTGCCTCATCTAATGTATGTAGCATACTAAAGACATAGAAAGTAATCCAATTTTATAACCTGTAATAGGGACCGCTGTAGTTCAAATTACTTTCTAATTTTGATGATTGATGGAAGGTACCTGTCAGATTTTTCTGTAAATAAAATAATATTACATTGAAAAGCACTACAGTAAAGTCGCTCTAAAACGGAACGCCATCGTGCAGAGGGTGTGTTTGGATAGAAAGAATTTATAGAAGCTACAGTTGCACAAGTTTATAGTGAAAGAATAATATAACATGAAATGTAAATAATAATAAACTGACATGTATTATATACTTTTTGATGCGCAGAGGATCCGAAGACCCTGGTCTCCTTCTATACGGGAGCGATGGATAACTCCGGGGCTCTTTCCATAGGGCAATACCTGATTTCCTAAAATGCCTCCCCCTATCAACAACAACGTCAAGACGGGATGGAAGTGGATACGCCTCTTACGCGCGTCAACACCGCAGGTAAGACTGGCCAACGTGCCGTTCTGACATTAAATCTTCCATTGGACTCGTATATTTTCCCGGTAGACCATTAAGGGCTCTCGCATCCGAGATACACCGTTTGTGGCGACTTACTATCGTAAGTACTTGAGTCCCAGGATTCATCATTTAACTCTTATTATTTTAGTTAATTGATGGAAATTAATCATTTCTTCATACTAGTCGTATAAAGGCTAAGGTTGTTGATAGATAGAGTCAACATGAAAAATTCAATGCCATGGCCGTGATTTGAACCACGGATCTCCTGGTTTCCGTCCAGTGAAATAATTAAAGTATATCTCCAGTCAAAGTGTATCTCGAATGCGAGAGACCCTAGTGTTCTACTGGGGAAATATACGAGTCAGTTGGAGAATTTAATGTCAGGACGGCACGTTGGCCATGGTAGTTCAATGGGTTAGAGTGAATGGATGGAAACGAGGACATCCGTGTTTCAAATCCCGGTCATGGCATTGAATTTTTCATGTTGACTCTACTATCCCACGTTACTTTCTCATGACTGAAGCAAAATGCACTAGAGTGTTGTAGATTATGTGCATCTGCATTGAAACCTTCCTGTCAATGGCACGATGTTGTACTTGATATAGACTAGTCACTATATAGGGTTTCGGGTTCAAAGGTTAGCCGCTCTATGAACAAAGACTTCTGGAAAACTCATATGCTGGGGAGCACATCTAAGCACTACTTTGATGCAAAAGTTCGTCTTTTTTCCTTCGTTAGGACATTTGCTTTTTGCTCTTTAAGTTTAGCGTTTAGTGATCCCTTGTTCTAAGCTCATTAATCCGTCATCTGACAGTATTATTTGGAACTGGAATGCCCCGAAATTTCTTCTTAAGTCTCTACCCGCGTATCTACAAGATTCGAGTTTTAAGTACGTATCCTATATAAGTACATAAAATATTGTTTTCAAGCTTATATATTTTGGCAGTCATTTCAGCGAAATAACAGGAATAATGTATAATATAATTTACACAGGATAAACTTTCACTTTTGGAATGCACAATGAACAAACTCAAATGTTACAGCTCGAAAGTGGTGCTCATTGGTGCTCACAGTTTAAATAAAAGTTTAATTCATTGGAATGAAGTAAATTTAATAAATAGTTGATTATTAAATAATAAATGAAATAAAAACATAGCTCAGAATAAACCTGAATAATTTTAAATACTTATTTTGTTTACAATTTTTAAGGTATTATATCAAACTTTGAAGACAGCGACTGAAAATATAAACGCATTCTTGAGCAGGATGGTCTGCTTCCGAAAGATTAGCTGTTGGTTTAATCCATTTTCATTAGAAAACATTCATACTTTCAAAATCTGGGGGTTGATAGGAAATGATTCTAATAAAAAAGGTCCTCCTTTCAAGCCGAGAATCGGACCCAGTATCTCTGGTTTGTGAAGCCATGCGCTCACACTCAATTACAAGACTATCTGTGTAATGTTATCACACTTATTTGATCTCCATCCTTGCACAGATATACAAAGATGAACAAATTGTTTTGTTTGCAGTGACTTTGGTCATGCATGCACGTCACTAGTTAGTAGTAGGGATTAACATCGTGAAGCCCTAGCATGTCTTACTCTCTTATATTTGCAAATGCCTTTGCGGTTCATCACTAACTCACGTTGTTTTACCGTGAGAAGCAATTTCCTGTGAAATTCTATTTTAGACCGTTGACTGGCACGCTTTGGATGCCCCGTGCCGTAGCGACAACTTCTCTACACGCTTGTTTGGCGGATTGCATAGCTCTCGGGGTGCTTTGTGATTCACTCAACCGTATTGCGTTTCTAGCGCGTGGGAAGTTCTGCTGAATCAAATCACACAACATACAGAATTGATTTAAAAGGCTAAAGGGCGCCAAACCATACATTATGTTCACAACGCTACTGTGTTATCCATTCATTTTCCTTTTAAATTCTACAAGTATCATGTGCAGGACAATAATGGTATAGCATATGTCGAAAGTTGAACTCAGCTTCGATGCGCGATAAGACCAAAGTTTTGAAATTAGACAGTTTGGAGGAACATTAATTACTAACTACCTTTTCATCATCTGTAGATGGCTCAAAAGGATCCATGTTATATTACTGATTGAGCTAGGATTGTTTTTAGTGAAAGTATATTATGAGTAAAGCTATTTTTGCATCGGCTCTCTCTCTCTCCCAAAGGCATTACTTTGACAAGAATAAAAATGTTTTCAGCTTGAAATAATTTATTAATAATTATATATAATTTCTTGAAGGGCGCCGGGGTAGCGGTGGTTTCGTTCGCGGCTCCCGTTCTAAGGGTCCCGAGTTCGATTCCCGGCTCTGGGGTTGGCGATTTTAAGCCGGCCCTATCCACGCCTTCACCTCTGTCTAGCACATGTGAAGTATCCCCTATGCCCAACGTGGTTCGGAGTCCACGGTAAAAACTGTAGGTCCTCTCACCTCACCGCCATCTTCACTATCACCCTATCATCGGAGGTAATGGACACCGCCCTCTGGGTGCCTCCACCTGAGAAATGGGTCCGGTCATCACTTGGTGGGGTGAGGTTACCCCGAAGGCCAAGGTTGCCATGTGGGGAGTGTTAGTAACTAACTAACTATAATTTCTTGAATATATTGGCGTTTAAAAGGTATTAAATGAGGGAACTTACAAAAATGTGTCTCTTTATATCCCTAAGTTTCTTTCTATTAAGTTTCTTTCTTTCTTATTTCTTTCTCTCTTTCTTATTTCTTTCAATGGTTCTTTCTTTCTTTCTTTCTTTCTTTCTTTCTTTCTTTCTTTCTTTCTTTCTTTCTTTCTTTCTTTCTTTCTTTCTTTCTTATTTGTTTCTTTTCTATTTATATATTTCTTACTTTTTTCGTTAGTTTCTATCTTTTTATATACAAATATAATAATTTGTAACTTAAAACTTCACTTATAAGAAATAATGATAATTCATATAAATTCGCAAGGATCGCGATTTCATGTATATTTATACACATGTTCAGCTGGAAAAACAAAGTTGTCGCCATCGTTACTAAACAATAGATGTTGATAGAGAATAGAAAAAGATCACATGGGGCTAAATCCGGACTATAGGGAGGGTGAGGGATGCACTTCGCGTTGATTTTTGCAAGATATTCAGCAACAACATTGGCAATATGCGGCCGCGCGTTATCGTGGTGCAGCATCCAGCCTACTTCACGGAAATGTGGTCTTTTGCGCCTGATATGGACTTGCAATGTTTTCAGGACATCCCTGCAGTATTGTCCAGTTACTGATGTGTGTGCAGGTACAACATGCTGATAAATCATTCCATGAATATCAAAGAATGAGATGACCATAACTTTCCCAGTAGAAGCAACCACTTTTGGGGGGGGGGGGGGTTGGTGATGGAGGAGATTTCCACACTGAGCTTTGCTGTTTGCTCTCAGGATCAAAATGATGTAGCCAAGTTTCATCAGCAGTGATTACGTTTGATAGAAACTCCGGATCTTCCTCTAACATCAACTTTAACTGCATGTTACCTCCATTACAGTGGTAGGCGATACTGAAAATGTCTGAACTTACCTGGTTCTCACAGGTGGGAAACAGGAGTACCAACAATGACACTACTACGGCGTGTTTGTTTCACATTAAGCTAACAGAATATAATAAGATTGAATTTTAGTGCGAAAAATTATGACCGAAAAAAATTATGATCATTCTTTATTGAACATCCCCGTATTGAGCAGTGCTTGAAGCACTTTTGTAATTGTTCGTGGCTCGTTTCTTTCAAAGAAGCTATGAACCTTGCCACGAATAGCACTGTTACCAAATTCATCATACACCTTGTAACAACTAGCTTTTCTCTGCCCATCTCGATAGCGTGGATGGTAGCGTGTCTGCCTCACGTTCAAGAGGTCCCGAGTTCGCATCTCGGTCAGGGTGAGTTACCTAAATAAGGTTTTTTCCGGGGCTTTCACTTATCCTGAAAGACGAGTGTCGGTTAGCTCTAAGCTCTGTGGATCCTGGGATCATTTGAGCATCATTTCATCAATTCCACTCCGATATGACAACGTTTGAGGACGTCAATTATAGTAAAGAAGCCCTAGATTCTCTCATTTTAGATGTTTCCTGGAGTGGAGTGCAAATCACAACTTCACTTCGAGTGGCATTAATAGTTGGCGCTGACACACCAGTTTATTCTGCCGACAAAACAACGTCCTCTATTGGTAAAATCGCGTATTTTTCACACAACTTGCAAAACACGTTCAATATAATTTGTTTTTTCACCACTTTTTAACGGTTTCCCTCTGTAATGTTTAGATATTGCATGGATACGGCCATATTATACAACTGATCACCCATTTCCTTCTGTTTTTAAACTAAGAAAGCACAGCATGCACTCTGACTAATAAATACAAATTACGCTTATATATCAAACAAAATATTAATTAATTAATGTTTGACTGTTGCATTTTAATAATGAGAAATATTTTTAATATTTTTCATTAGATGGAAAGTCTTTAAAATGCTAAGAAAACTATACTTTTTCATTCCGCAGAGAATTACAAGGCTGAACAGCCAATGACGTCGCACAAGTACACGTGCTTTTGTTTACATCGCGACATAAACTAAGGACGGCGCTGATATATACTGGTGGACTCAGATAAACTGAAATACTTATATCTAATGTGAGTTGTAAATTTAAAGAAAATTACTCTTTTTCTGTAGTTACATTTACCCTCTCTTAGGCAAGTCATTTAGTTAAGTAAGAGCGAAGAGGAATATACTCGTTATTTTAGATCAATTGCAAGATATAAATTTATTCAGCCCACCATAACCTCAAAATATTTTCATTAAAATTATTATCTAAGAGTGATTTTTGAGAAAATACAAACATGATGAAAATTGGTTCATATAAATGCTTTTTGGAGGAAGTCTAAAACTTTATTTATTTACGATAAAGAAACTCATTTTTGATTTCTTGTTACTTATCTCTAACAAGTAGAGGAATTATTGCATTGCATTCAGAATTACAATAATCTCTCACCAAAATTATAAGTTTTGAAGCATCCAAAGAAAGTATTCTTTGAAAATGACCCTGCTGCTGTTTTTGTTTAATTTACTTCCTCCAACATTAAGTCATGTCGTACGATGAATGGAATGAGCCCAAGGTCCAAAAAGCTTAGTCATCCGACATTCGTCTTTCAGGATAAGGAAAAAAAATCGAAAAACCTTATCCAGGTAACTCACCCTGACCGAGATTCGTACTCGGGACCTCTTGACGTGAGGTAGATACGGTACTACCACGCTACCGAGGCGGGCGTGGCCCTGCATATTAAAGTAAATTAATTCTTATTTCACACTAGCCGTGTAGGACAAAGTTTGGAAAGGAAGAATAAGGCTGCAACGTTCCAATGCCATAGCAGGAATTTGAACTTTGTCTTACACATGGGCCATTATGAATGAAACATTCATTTGTATTAATTGATCTACACTATGAAGTCCGGGATTTAAAGTACTTACAGCAAAGTTGCCATTTGGGCATGTACCTCATGTGTATGTGGAATCTCCTAGTGGTTTACCGAAAAAAAAATGCGAGTCAGCTGGAAAATGTAATGTCTTTGTGGCACGTTGCCATGGTAGCACAATGGTTTGAGCAACGGAAGGAGACTGGGAGATCCGTGGTTTAAGAAACAAGTTCATATGAACACATGCCCCATAAACCTTGGTTTCCGCGTTATTCTGTGACAATGAAAGTGTCCAACCTCAAAACTTCACTTCTCTATGCATTCTTAGAGGGCGTTGGCCTATTGTACTACATACGGTAGATGGCAAAGTGCTGCCTTGGAGACTTGTTTGTCATTTGTTATCAGTCTGTCTTCAACGTTTCAATTGTGTACACATGTGAGTTAACTGCAAATGTTTCGTTCCAACTTGGCTGGATATTCATTTCGTGAACATGATTTTTATGTATGGTCGCGCGAAATGTAATGGACGCGAGGCTGCACGGCTCTATCACATGGAGTTTCCAGACCGAAGACAACCGAGTCATCCAACCTTTGTCGCTGTTTATCGTCGCCTTGCTGGCACAGGAACCGTTGCACTATGGACTATTGATCGAGGAATACCATGAGTGGTTCTTACGCCGGAACGCGAAGAACAGATGTTAAGGTGTGTCGAAGACGATCCAGTGCAAGACAATTGGCTGTGATATCTGGTACATCACACGTGACAGCATGGAGGGTACTTCACGAGTAGCTCCTGTATCCATGTCATATTCAACGTATGCAGGTCCTTTCGCCTGCCGATTATCCACCACGGGATAACTTTTGCCGATGGTTTGTACACAAACGGCCAGTCCATTGTTTGTCTCGTCAGTTTTGTTTACAGACGAGGTAACGTTTGGGAGAGATGGAATTACTAATTTCCATAACGTACACGTATGGGCAGATCGTAATCCTCATGCTGTACTTCAGGTTAGACATCAGCAACAGTGTAGTCTGAATGTGTGGGCTGGCATTGTACGTGATTGTCTGGTAGGTCCATACGTTTCACCAGCGTGTCTTACTGGTGCTGTTTACGGGGACTTTATCCGGTACACTCTTCCCGAAATATTTCACGAAGATGTGCCCCTAGAAATAAGAAAAACATGTAGTTTATGCATAATGGGGCTCCAGCATATTTAGTTGTATTGTTCGAGATTCATTGACTGGTCTACCATGTCCGATGGATAGGCAGAGGAGGACCAGTTTCATGGACTGCACGTTCTCCTGACCTCAATCCTGTGGATTTTTACCTCTAGAGGCATCTTAAAGCATTGCTTTATAAAGCTGCCATCCCAGATGCAGAAACGCTTCATCGACGTGTCATGGAAGCCTGCGACTCCATTCGCCACCATCCCGGAGATTTTGAATGAGTGCAACATTCCATGATTCGACGAGTAAAAGCATACACAAAAGCAAGAGGAGGACATTTCGAGTATTTACTACGACTTTTGTTTGTTACTGGTGTACATCCTATATGTAAAATCAAATTAAAATGGAAATTAACTTAATATCGGGTGTGTAAACCTTCTACTTCTATTACTGACCTTAGTCTGCGGGGCATGGATGAGAATAAATGCCTAGCAAAATTTTCACCAGAGGATACTTCGCATTATATGCCAGTACATTCGCAATAGATGAATTATCCCTAGTGTTTATATAACTAATATTAAGACTATTTTCTAATAAAATTTCATTTATTTTTGAAACGAGAAGAATATGTTATTTGCGTTTTATAAATGAATGCAAGACAAACATAAGGCATTGTTATTAAAGTAACAATAATAAAAATAAACATACACATCAAGTATTTAAACTCGTGTTAAGAGACACATACGTTTTACAACTCGGCTACCACGCATAAGGCCAAGCCGCACAGCATCTCCCTATATATATATATATATATATATATATATATATATATATATATATATATATATATATATAAGCTCGAGGGTATCTACCAGGGCAATCCACACTAAGTGAAGCATAGGGTAAGACCTAGAGACTAACAAGCCGCCCCTCCACATCTGGTCCTATGGACTCAAGACGGGATGGAAGTGGACACACCACTTACGCACACCATCCCCAAAGGGGAAGGCTACCGATATGACCTCGGTAGGGCCGCCTGGTGATCTAGCACACCTTCTACTAGCTATGTAGGCTAGTACCCGGGAATATATGGCTTCCCTCAATCCCGTCTGGAAACGTACCCGATCTTCCACTGCCCCCTCGAGTCCAACCCAATCCGAACAACTCCCAATCAGAGAGGAGCTCGATTGTTCGGCCCGAGGTTTCTCTAGTAACGTCAGAGGTACCACGAGTGCTAGGGGTCCGCAGCGCCCGCATATATCGCATAGCTCTGCAATGAAGCCAGAGTGGTATCAAAGCGTATATTGGCCGTGTGCAGGCCAAAATATGGAAGAGGTAGAGTCAGAATTGAAACTTCAATGCCATAGCCGGGATTCAAGTCCCACCTGTGGCATTGAATATTTCAGTCTGACTCTACCTTTCCAAAGTTTATATTGTGAGTGCAGTCTCATCGAATGCTTCCAATGTTTTCCATATCCTATACCATTTTTAATATATTCCAGTGTTCTCGTGGTCATACAAAGAGCAGGAATTTTTAAAATCATCACATAGAGATCTAATTTCAAAAAAAAAATCCGACTACAGCTTTAGATTAACTTATCACTCTTTTACCTACAATGAAAAGTGTAAGCGAGATGAAAGCTTCTGAAAGAATAATGTGTAAAACAATGAGTAGAGAGAATCTGGTGTTTTAAGTCGTGAGTTCTCTTTCTCATCATCATCATCATCTTCATCAAAATTTATTAGTTTCGTATAACTTAAAAACCTGTGATTGATCTCGGCATTTATATTTTGGGTGGGGTTATATTACCTCCGATAGGAAAGTAAGTGATAAAGAAGTGCTTCGGTACAATCTCTGGCAAGAGAGTTAAGTTGTACAAAAATACGGTGCTGAAAAGAGCTAATATATCACAATGTAACAAAAAGTAACTCTCTAAGGGATCCCAGTTCCGCAGCTGCTACTTTCAAGGTCCGGCTCGTTCTAAACTGGGATTTCGTTCGATTGAGGTAGTGCACCTCCCAGAAACACAAACGGTTTTAGCACAAAGTGATATTTTGTGTTTAAAACTGTGCTTACGCTTGGTGCATTAAGAAAGGATAGAAGAAGAAGCCACTTACATCAGAGAAAACGAAACATTATTGCTCTGGTGAGTGATGAAACGTGTGGAGCACAAAGCCGACTGCTCAAAACTCTGCCCCATCAGTAAGTTATCTTTGCAACCGGAATAAAGGGTAGAGTTTAGAGTATCTCCATAAACTAAACAAATTTGCTACATTGCTTAATACACCTTGGGGGTATAAGTTCTATCTGTACTCAAATTTCTGTATTGCTAGTTAAACATACAATATAAACGACAACTAGGGAAAGCATTTATTAAAACATGCTATATTTTACATTTTGTATATAAATACGGTGAAGAACAATGCATATCATGAAGCATTTGGGCCTTTCCCCACATCCATTTATATTAACAACACTGAAAAGGTCATTGAGTAGAGATATAATTACTTATACATAAAATTCCTCTTTTGCGTTGTCTCACAACATTATTTTTAAGGTATAACCTCCTCCGTGGCCTAGGGCTAACACACTAGCCTCTGGTTTCCAAGGTACCGAGTTCAAAACCGGCGGAGGGCGATGGATTTTATCGGGCGTAAAATATTTAGCATGGCCTCCTTCTGTGTGAAGGAAAGCAAATACGGTAGTCCAGTGACATAGATCTAAGGAACGTAAAAGTATTTCAAGCTCTCCAAAGAGGCCTCTGAGCAAAATTAAGTGGTCTTTCCTCAATAGATAATGGTACGCGGATCGCCCATTATTAAAAAAAACTCTTAGGACATAAATTTTTCTTTGGGCATCATTTGTGGTACAATTTTAACGATACAGCCTATATTTGACCTTCTTAAACATGCTCTGATAAATAAGAATGCTGATTAACTTTCAAAAAACTTTATTACTCGAAATGTGTTGCAAGTTAAGTCATATCGGACGATAAATAAAATGGATGAAAGGATACTCAAATGAACCCGGGGTACGTAGGCCTTAGAGTTACCCGACGTTCGTCTTTCAGGGTAAGGGAAAACTCCGGAAAAAAAACACTTAGTAAGTTAACTCACCCTAAACGAGATTCAAACTGGAGGCACACACGCTAGTACGTACATACAGAGACGCTAGATTATTTACACCCGTCATGGATAATGTGTATATCTGTAAAAGATACGCTTTACACTCACGCTTTATCGAGGCTTAATTTCGCTTCGAGGTTACTACCTAGCCCCTGGGATTTGGATAAACTCACGTACCAGAGATTCTTTAGGAAGTGGACCCTGACACATTACTGGGATCCTTACCCTAGGATTCCTCGCTTTTTAGCAGTAATGGCTAAGAGTAATTCAGCCATGCCGCTGCGGCTTTGCTGCATACAAACTGTCGCATGTCTTCAAATTATTAAATCCACCATTAGCGAAGCAAGTCCTAACTGCGGCAGTGGAAGTAATGCGGTAGACGCTCTTCTTTTGTCTAAGTGCTGCCGAGTCTATTCTTTTTATAAACAGACGCCTGACGTCTTCGGTCCATGTAGTACGCTAGATTGTCCCGCTCTTGGCATCGTTTGGCGACGTTAAATGCGACTAAACTAAACATTGTGACATTCACAGGGACACTGCCTAGGGTTTGAGCCTTACGGCGCTTCATAAAACACGCTATTGGCGTCATACACTTTTCCAGGCAATATTTCCCTACATGAAAGTCATTGCTATTTTGTTTTCTCTCTTTGCAACTGACATTTTTCCCCTTTTGGACATTGAGACTTTTAAAACTGTGTAAATTATTATGACCGCTAAACCAAGGAGCAAAGGAGGAAAATAGTCTGATGAATAACATACTCTTTAAGGAAATGTACTGAAAAACTTGGGATACTAAAATCTGCTTGTGTTACATTCACGTAGATGTCTGTGTTCTGTCGTTTATTTTTATATAGCTACTGAAAATTACTACTACCAAAGCTTATTATTTTCTCTGTTGCTTACCTATAGGTATTAAGTAGAGTAATTGTTGAATTGAAACCAAAAATCCAATACCAAGTATACTGGAAATATATCTCATGAGTGTGCCCAGATTTTAGGTAGAATATTTCTTCATTTTATGTTTAAAATGGTTCTTGTAGGTTTTTCTTTATTAAAATAGGTTTTTAAATGTTTTGTTTGTTTATCAGTACATCTATTTATAATTTTCCTTTTGTACTTCTTATTTGTAAGATTTATTCATGAACTTATTTCACAAAAGTATATATTGTCAAATAAGTTTATCAAAGAACACATAAGATATAGTTTACTCTTTGCTTTCTGGGTTATTTTTGCCATTGCTGTAGATAGTTACATACATACCCGATTTTAATACACATTCTTTTATGATAAAAGCATTCTTTCAACAGAACATGACGTCTCTGGAACGTATACAACTGATGTCAGTGCAGCAGGTTCTAGGTGTAGCTTTATTGTATACTTTTCTCTCTGCAATACTAGGTTTGTGATTTTCATGTCTTCAAAACCAGGATTTCGCTGAATAATTTTCTGCAACTTGGAAGAACATACAACTCCCACTGGTCCAGGTATTCGCTTTCTCGAAACATTGTCAGTGACATCCAGAGCATCTTTCAGTGGCAAAGTTGTACTAACCAACCGGAGAATAGCTTTTGGTATAAAACCAAAATGCATGTTAACATAAGCAATTGAAGCTACAAGAGTGAGGCACTTGAGTGATCTTCTAGCTTTGAAAATGGAGGAAGCTTCTGTTTCATCTAATTCATTGACATTTTTAATGTCCTTTCAGCGCCTAGTAGCAAACGACAGCAGACAGCCAAGTTCCCCAGCGCGTAAATATCGACTCGGGTGAAAAAGAGGTTGCCGTTGCTTTCTCTTTGAACAATTGTATACGTGTTGGGTCTTTTAAAACACCTTTTTGACCGAAGAGCTTAGGAGGAGCAGAATTTGAAGCTCGGTCGGACTGATTTACCCGCACATCTCTTCCTCATTGAGATGAATGTCATTTGAAGCAGTTGTTTTAGATATTTCATGTTTAGCAGAAAGAATAAAGTAATTAAAATATGCAATGAAATAGAGATATAACGTAAGGTAGGTAATGTGTAACCATGACAACCTCAAATGAGAGGAAGTTATTAAATGTTTAAAAGATTTTTTCTTCTGCTTAAGAACGTCGTAGGAGAAAGACATACATTTGTGTTATCCGAGGGTGTGCAGAAATATTTCTGATTGTTCATTTAAGATGCACAAATAGCGTGTGTGTAAGAAAGTAATAGTTAATCAATACATCAGTCATCGTTTGTTAAAGAACAACATTTATATTATTTAAATTTGTATACCAATTTGAAAATGTTTCGGAAGAATTAAATCTTCGTGTTTGAAAAAGAAAAGAACTATTTGTCCATTGTTCAGCAATAGTAATACTAACTTTCTCAGCCCCGTTACCACGACCCTGGGAAAAAGAACTCATCGTTCTAGAATTACTGTTGCGCCCACCCACACCGAGAGTTGCAGGGGAAACTTCTAGATATCTTCAAGATCGTCACCAAAGGTGATAAATTCATTAGCTTCCTCCATCATTCCAATAAAATCCTGCTACACATTTAAGGGCGAATTTCAATTGTTTTATCAATTTACTATCAAATATGACCTTCCAAATTAACTTTGAATATCGAAAAACAACGTTCTTTGTTTCAAAAAGGGAAAGCAGCTATTTAGGTTATTTTAGGTGTCAAACCCTCATTTATGTTTTTCAAGGTGATATAAGATTAAAACCTAAAAATCCGGGGCCTATGAATTTCAAAAGCTCTTTAAAAGATCCATTTTGTGTACCCATATCTAGGTGTCTCTAATCAGCATAGTTACAAAATTAAGTCAGTTATACACTAAAAGTTAGTATTTAAGATCCGCAAGAAAATCTCCAATCCCAAAACACTGTCTGTATGTAACTCTTTTTTGTATCTTTTAGTATCTCAGAAATGCTTATATTTTTAGATAGAATTAAAGACATTTGCATATCAAATGAAATGTGCATCTAGAGCTTTTTGGGAGTAGCCTCTGCCGTTTTCTTCGTGCTGTATTATTTTTGTTTAATTGGTAGACCGATTAGATCGGAAAAGATACACAATTCATTTCCCAGATATTCCGTTTTTAGTTTTCTCAAATAGGAAGCAGATATTCGCGTCTCTCTCGTACCCACGTAAAACACTAATTCAACGACATCAATAACGACGTGCTGTTAGTTGAATGCACCACTGAAATTTGCAAAAAAACTTGCAATTTTTTTACATTTGTATTCGATAATCTACAAATATTTAGAGGGCATAAAAATCAAAATATTTCATATCTGTTTATGTCTAAATATCAATATTTATATAATATGCCTAAAATCCATAATAAAATGTTTAACATTTCGAAGTTTCAGGTTTTTGAAAACTTTACAACATTCCCTGTTTGAAAGTATTTCACACGTTGCAGCTTTCATTCAGGTTTTTATAACATGTCATGCAGATCCAAAACGTAATAAAATGTGTCATAGTTTTTTTTCTTTCGAAGGGTTTTTGTGTTATTACCTTTTAGAGCTGTATAAAACATAAAACTAAACATTTCAAATGGCAGAATTTAAAAATTGTTTTATTGTAATTTTACGAAAAGTAAAACAAAATTACATGACAGATAAATTATGCAGAATTGAAAAAGAGAGTTCTTTTAAATGACAGATATAGAGATTTTGACGTATAATAATGAAATTCTTAAACGTTTATCTGGTTTAATAAGATGTACCTTGTATAATAAGCTTATGTAAGAATAGTATAGGTATAGAATATGAAGCACCGACTTTTCTTTCCTTGTAGCTGAAGTCTCGTGTTTTTGCACTGTCAATGATCAAATTACGTCCAAAAGATAATGAGCATGTTCTGTGATTACTACATAGAGGAAGAAAGGAAAGAAACTACGTAGCGATTAATGTAATCGTTTAAGTAGTGAAGAAGAAATTTGGTATAAGGAAACTCTTAACAATAAGAATATATAATTAATGTTTTATTTCTACTGATTATCATTTAATACGTACTCTGTTTTCATGTTCGGATATTCGCCTAGTTTTGTGGTTGTATTTATATATAGTTTTTTTCTTTAAAGCACTGTGGGATACAGAAAGTACTCCTTGAAATACAATTTTGATGTATTCTTGCACGAATACAATAAGTTAATCATGAATAAAAAAACAACTGATTTGATACTTAGCGGCTAATTGTGTTCTAATGTCGTTGATTTAAGAAACTAACTTGGCTTTTACATGATATTTGAAGTTGTTTCTTTAGACAAATTAAAAAGAACAAATCATATTGTTCATAGTGTTCTTAAAAAGCTGAAGTTACATTTTGTCCAGAAAGGTGCAGTAGGCCATTCAGCTTTGAAAAGTATTATATTATTAAATTTAATGCCGAGCAAAATTATTTGGAAAGTAGTGTATTCGTCTCGGTTTCATAGCGGGTTTGTTTCCAGTGTTCTGGGCAGCTGATAAGAGCTCTTTTGTGGTTTCCCTATTTACCACTGGATTGGATACGCATTACAAAAAATCTAAGGTTCCAGTTTAAAAAAAAAAAAAAAAAAATCATACAATAATAAAATATATGTTAGGAAAGGATACTACGAAACTAAGAAGCAAACTATCACTATGCTCATACATGTACACGTTTGAGAGTTTGATGGCATCATCTCTGCTCTATGTGGGCCCTGTGTGCCAAAAATCGGTTGCGAAGTATTGCTGGAAGTATCCTAAAATGAGTCCAGAACACGTAGGAATATATAGGCATAATAGCACAGCACTGTACGGGAGGCATTGTTTACCCCTGACATGGCATACACCAGGAGCGCCGTCCCCCTCACCAGCAACATAGTTGAGGGATGTCCAGCAGCTGCTTGCAAGTGGTTGCATGCGGCACTTTCCAGGCTTCAGTTTTAGGCGTTGGAGTTCTACTCCGCAGCAGATTTTTGGTGCACATAGTTTACATACAGCAGATATTATACCATAAAATTTTCATGTGCATAGTGGGGTGAGTAAAGTAATAGTTCCCTCGTAAGGTATCTATCCGACATATTATCAACGCATATATACCCATAGAAGAGAAATCATACAAACAAAAGTCAACCTTTCCATCCCATCAATAGTAAAGAACTACATGCCACAGGAATTTATCTTCGCAGCAGGGAATCAGGGCGGTAACCAAGCAACTGGTGTCATCTGTCGCCACATGTGAGTAATATGTATAAAAAAAGAATATGACTACGATAATGCAACAAAGTTAAATAATCCAACAACCTGTGCCCACAATCCATAATTTTGAGTTGATGAAGGTGGGTGATGATGATGACGATGACGATGATGATGGTGATGATGATGATAAACTAAAATACTTGTTTTGAGGTTTCCTGAATAAAAAGCAAGCATTGTTTCCTTTAAACAAAGAGTGTGTGAACCGAAAGACGTGGCTAAATACCAAACATGATATTAATGTTCAATGTCTTCAAAAATGCAATACAACTGTCGTATTCCAAATTATTTTCTCTAAAGTGGTTGTATTAGCATACTCTTAGGATATTTTAATGATAAAGGAAATGTAGGTATGCCTTGAACTTTCTGAAAGACTTCCGCATTACAAGTAAACTGTAAGGGATACTCGTGGACAAAATCTTAATAGATCTCGTCAAAACACACAGTTTGTCATTTTTATGTCTTCTTTATCTTTTATTTGTTGATTCTCTTTTTGCAGTGTTAACCATTTTTTTAGATAATCCTTTTTATTGGTTTAAATTGTTCAATATATTTTTTTTCAAATGCAAAATCGTTCTTTATTAACGATACTCTATTTAGAACTGAATGTCAAGTCATCGCGCAGCGACTAGCTCTTCCAATATTTGACTAATGCTTAAAGCCTACTATGTAACCAAATTGTCCTTGAACTTACAAGGAAATATATGTAATAAAACAATTTCTAAAATATCTACCCAGAATAACATGAAGGGGATTCAATAATAATCGTTTATGAGAATAACTGTGTAAGTCATCTGAGAGTAACACATTGGAACTTTTAGGGTGTAATCTTTTAAATGAAATATTTATATGTTTTAATTACTTTTCCATTATAGAAATAGTTATAGTAACATAGATATAATTAGTATCTCACATAACTTATAATATAAGTGTTTAAAATCACGTTACAAGGCGAATTTCATGGCAATCAGTTCATTAGTTATAAAATGATAAACATTTTCATGAAACAAATACCAACAAAATTTTAAAAATGTTGCTTTTGTTTCGTATCGAAATATTTAAAAAGAAATTTTAGAAAAATGGGTTTACAGTTTTAAGATAGGAAATGAAGCGTGGACTTGTGACATTTATTTTGAACACAAGTAGAGATTAAGAATAGACGTGCCAATCTAGGGCAGCTATACGAAATAATATTACTCAGAGGTCAAAATCTTTAGATCGATTTGAAGAAAACGAAACGTCACTAAACATTTCAGTATAGAGGTTTATTTAGGGTGGGTGTGATTTTGTGAAAATTTATGCCTAAAATACTTAAAGGATGTTCAACTCAAGAATGAAGTTTGACAGTTTATCTGAATTTTAGTTGAGTACTCTCAAGTAGTATGGAACTTTAGTAGAAATCCTTCATAGGTTCAGGGAATCTCCTGTGAAATATTGATATTAAATTGTATTTTAATGCGATATTTTCTCCTAACTTTGTAACAAATAAGAGCGTAGTGAATAATTAAAGGCAAAGAACTTCCCTCATATGTATGTCTGGTGGTTGCCAACATTAGTTACGCTTTCTCATTTCTGACATTTTATGAAACATAACTATTTAAAGAGTTGCAGTTTACGTAAACATACTTTGAATTATGGCTACCATGTCTGCCAAAGCCAGCGTTCAACACATAACCTTAACTTACTTTTTATAGTACATATGTACTTTTTGAAGAAAAAATCGTGACCCTTCTGCTATAAACTCACTCCTTATGTGTAGTAACGAGGTGAAATATAAACACTATTTTGTGCGATTCCAAATTAATGTTACACTTTAGTCTTCCCCATTCAACTGTCACCTGACACAAAACTTGATGTTTTGACAAGACATACCTAATGTAAAGGAACAAAAGTGAATGTAACTATAAACATAGTTTAGTTTATTAGCTACAATAACAAAATAAATGAATATTCTCGTTCATAGGGTAAGAAAACAAAGTACATATATAGTATTATGCGTACTTAACTCCGCCGTTTAATTTAAAAGACTGTATTGTGATTATTTCTCTCGAAGTGCAAGGACATGCTGATATTACTATTGTTATTGTTGTTATTATCATAAATGTGTAGGTGGCTTAATTCGTATGTAAACATAAGCAAGCATGAAAATATGTTGTCAAAAATGATTATGACAAGTTACTCAAGAGGACCAAGAAAGACAGGCGAATGGGGCAACACTGCACTTGGGACAGATTTACCTTCCGGTGGTGACCGAAGGGCCTCCGTGGGGGTCTGCGGAGATGCGCCATGGTGTTGTGACGTCACGCGACGAAGAATGTCAGCTCAGTTTAACGACGCCGATGCTCCAGACGGTTAGAGTCGCTGCTTCCCGTGGACACATGGAGTATCGGACGCACTTCACCTGGCGAGGTCGCCTATGCCTTTCAAACTGAGACGAACAACGAACGCTCCGTGCCAGAAATCACTGACCCGCCTCGTTACACAACCATTCAAACTGGGAATGAAAAGATGGATTTCTAGTCCACTCAGCCTCAGACAAGGGGATAAAAAGAGGAGGAGGAGGAGAAGAAGAAGAAGAGAGAGAGACAGAAAGATGATGACGGCAAATATTCGATATGTTAAAAAGGCACAGTGAATGCCAAAAAATCTTAGCCCGGATCAAGCGCTAAAAATAGAAGCCCTTCTGTTGGAAATGTTTTACACTTGACGTATGTGCCGGCGGGTCCAACCATCACTGCAGAGACATCTAGCTACACAATTTGCAATCCCTACAACGGGCAGGTGTAAAACGACGTACGACACTATTTAAAAAAAGTAAACAAACAAAACAATAACGATGCAGAAGGACATTGTTACTAACTGGTCGAGAATAATTATTGAACTAATCGCTCGGATATTTACAAAATCATATAAATATGTATTATACAAATATAATACATACAAAATACATATTTATGTATTTATATAAAGTAATTAATCCACTTTTTATTGTTTCATTTATGCCCTGCCTTTGACTGCAATAGTCCTATCGGCGGCCGTTCTTCTTTTGAACATATCGCGATGGTGTTTTATCTCGTAGACGTAGGGCTGCTGGTATTTTGGATTTCTTTTCTTCCCCCCCCCCCTCCTTTCTTTCCAATTCATTAGATCTCGCACACATTCTCACTCTCATACTTCCAGACTAAGAAAAGATAGGAAAGATGGGAAATAATCTTAGTTGGAGAAAAATCTCTACTCCAGTTGGAAATCGAACCCGGGACACCTCACACGGCAGGCAGGTGCTCCACCGACAGAGCTAGTTAAACTATTTTTTACAAGTTCATATTAATTTTACAAACTTACATTTTCAATAATTTCATGCTCTTATGATGCAATTTTACACAAATCTGTCTCAATACCGTCTTTGCTATACCATTATCTCTAATACCATGAAATAAAACATCCATATTCGAAAGATAGAATAAGACTAAAAGAAATCAATACGACTGCCGGGTTTGAACCGCGGATCTTATGCCTTTGTGCTGTTGCTTTAGCATTGCAACATACCAATATGTCATTAAATCCCCCAGTTGACTCATAATTTTTGCGATAAATACTTGAAATAAATAACTACTATACTTGAAATTCAATTATTTTCTTTGTTCACAGCACTGTCAAATGCGAGGATCATATTAGCGTTGCCGGTGTGCCAGAATTTCGTCCTGCAGGAGTGCTTTTATATGCCAGTAAATCTAGTAATATGAAGCTACCATTTTTAAGCACACTTAAAAACTTTGGAATCAGTAGCATTACTGAGTCAACCAGACAATATCATCATGGTGACTTACAATCACGTATTGAAATGTATAGTGTTTAACGCCCGCTTTTATCACATGTAGCACCGCAGGAGATGACACTGATGATATATGAGATGAAGATGGCGTACCAGTGGAATGAAAATACGAGGGAAACCGAAGATCCCGAAGAAAACCCGCTCCAGCGCCGTGTTGTCCATCACAAATCTCATTTTAAGGTCGCCTGGGATCGAACCCAGGTGAGAGTCGAGCGGTCTAACCACTTAGCCACGGTGTGGCCAACTTACCATCCCGTAACTACTTTAACTCATGGGCTTCATAGTTATCCACATATTAGGTCAATAACAAATTGTACCTCTATACCTATGTACTATACAGGGTGAGAGTTGAATAAGTGCAAATAATTTCATATATAGTACAGAACAATGGTGTATTGTCGTTCTGCTCGAACGATTACCATGGATTTAACTCTGATAACAGATACCTCTCAGATAACGCACTGATTACACCACGTGGAGTAAACATATATCTGTCATTTGTGATTCCTGCGAACTCCATTGGCTGAAGTGATGCGTTCATTGGAGCTTAGCACAGGCCCAGACAGAACAGCACTCTTACTCTTACAAGAATAATCAGTGCCTTACCTGAGAAGTTTCTAGTAACAAAGATAAAGCAATGGTAATAGTTCGAGCAGCGCGACTTTAACACCTGTTTATTTCGGTTTGACCGCTTGCTAACAGCAATGTCACAAATGATTCACAAAGTTAAGGATACCATGATTTTGAACGGCCGTGCGTTGTGTGCTTTATGTTTACACAGCGCGCACACGTCGACACCTATGTTTACATCACGCACAAGGCCTGCCGCCATTCAAACGACTTACAACGAATATTAGCCATCCTAAAAGCATCGCAACATTTTCCTCACGAGCGTCACTATCAGAAATAGTGGAAAAAGTGGACATTACAGGTTCATCACATCACCCTGAAACGTTGATACAAATATAATATTATTCGCCTCCCATTCTGTATATAGGCTTAAGTTGGTAATCTAAAATGATCATCATTATCATTTTCAAGACTTTATTGAAGATCCATTCCGCCCTCTTTAATCAAACTCGTCTTTCTATCTCTGCCTTGGTCTTCCTATATTCTACTCTAACGCAAATGTGCGTATCAATAGAGCAATCTATCCCCACCTCAACTACACTAGCTAGTAACACGCACTGGGCATTAGGTGGAAACAATTTAACCTTGGTTTTCCGCTTTGGTAGTTATAAAGGTAGGAAAAATAGGGTAAATGTCTGACACTTGAAGAGTACTATTCCTCAGGCCTGTCCAGTGATTTTGTTCTATTCCAATATTTTTCACAATATTCGAATACGGTTTCTGCAGTTTATCTTGCTTTCGTTAATTTTTCAATTCGTTCTTTATTTAGTAACTCTTTATGATCCAACGTTGAGTATTCAGCAACAAATACTTTAACCTTAATTTGTGTTCATTCAGAATTTGTTTAAGGCTCACTTTCATTTGAATTTTATGTAAATATGAATATATATTGTTTTGTAACCTTTTTATAAAATACTGCTGAAAAATGCAGCGCCATAGCCCGACTATGCTATGCAGGGGTTTGGAACGGAGGTCCAAACTTTCTGAATTTTAGCCAAGTCCCCAAGTGGGGAACCGTCGGAGGAAGGATGAAGCGAGCGGAGACACAGGGCGGCCGTCTCAAGTAGTCATGACAGTGCAATGGGCAGGATCCCTACAATTGAGCAGTTGAAAACTCCCCGGCAGGCCAGAAACGGTCGTAATCGGCCCATTAGGCTGCTTCGGATACCGAAGACAGTACCATCGGAGGAAAAAGTGTTTACCAGCAGCATATCATCCTGCCATGCACCGCCGAGACACCCGCCGACACTTCTACCCTGAAAGAGACCACCAGATGAGAAATGATGTGAAATGTTAATGGAGATGAAATGGACGGGGATGTAATTAATCTACCTGGCGATCCGGGAAAACTCCCAGGTATACCGGTAATGGGAATCGAATCCGGACTTCCCAAATGCGGGCCACAGATGAAATCACCTGAGCTAACCCCCTGGGTGTTGAACCACAAATCTTCGGCTTCGCTTATTACTGCTCTGAACATACGAGTATATCATCAAATTCTCCAACTGACTTCATTTCTTCAGTAAACCACAAGCAATTATAAAATTCTTTTTGAGATAACATACCACGAAATGCAAAATCTAAAGGCCGGTCTTCAAAATTAATAAAAAAAACACCATTAGGTCAAATGAACTTCCTTTTACATGTCAGGTTGTGAAGGTACGAGTAGAATCAAGCTAAAAAATATAGAATGCCATGTTTGGGATTTGCACTACCCTAAACACAATAGATTTAAAGGAAAATTAATATTTACATATTTCTAAATTTTTTATTTTTGCTTCGCACACTATTATTTCCAGTTATTAGGTTTCAATTTAAAAAAGGACGAAAGGAACATAGAGCTGAGCTTTTACAATGTTCCCTAGCACAAAATGTCACAAATGCAGTGTTATTCTTGCCTCCTGCACTTGGTTGAATTTCCTATGGAGAATTAATGCAGCATTGTAATGTCGAAAGGAATATATGCAAAACAATGGGAGAAGGAGAAAGGCACTCGTAAAATGTAGCGTTAACAATTAAGTTTTAAACGAATTAGTCAACGCTCACCTTTTCTTCTGTAGTCCCTGTCTTAATAAGTGCTTCACTCTCAAACTTCCGGACGCATCCGTCGACAGAAATGAGTCAGAACTCAGAGATGTGATAATTCGGCGTTTGCAAACACAGTGCTTTTCGGTCGGTTGCTGTACGTAATACCTATACAGACAGACTTGCCAACTCGCACGTGAGATCCGTGTTTATTTTACCCTCTGTCTGTTAGTTTCTGTTCACTCAAGTGAACAGCAGCAGAATATATTCGCCCTGTGTGGTACGGTACGGTATAAGGTAAAGGTACGAATGGGTGGGAGGGGGTGTTACTGGGGAAGAGCACAGCACATAGGTTCCTGGCTTTTTATTCTTCTAGCGCGACCCCTGGGAGGGAGGGATAAAGGGATAATCTCGAAGACTGACTACATTCACATTACCACAGGTGCTAGCAAGGGTGCGTACCCTAACGTTTCCAGTTCTGGCGTATCCGAAACTCCCACAATCCTCTAAAATACCCCTCCCGCACCTCCCGGTTGGGTCCAAATCTGCTGAAAAACAGCTTGGCATATTTGAAAGAAGCATTTTAAGGCATTGGGGGAAAACGGTGTCTGGAGAAGAAGATATAAGCATGAATTGTATAATTTATATAGCGAACCAAACTTTGTTAATTGCATAAAGATTAGAAGGTTGGGGTGGGCAGGAAATGTGCTACGTGATAATGACAGAATGATAAAAAATATCTTTAATGCAGTGCCAGAAGGAACCAGGAAAGTTGGGAGACCAAAGTTAAGGTGGGAAGACGGGGTGAGAGACGATGTAAGGACAATTGGAATTAAGAACTGGAGCAGCACTGCACTTAACAGGAATGAATGGGGAAAACTTCTTCAGAAGGCCAAGATCCACATGTAAGTGCGATGTATACCCGAGAGTCCAAAGACTTCGGCCTCTATCACCCGAGAGACCATGGAGGACACCGGAGTTCTTTCCATAGGGCAATACCTGGAGCCTCCCCCCTCCATCGACAACAACGTCAAGACCGGATGGAAGTGGATACACTGCTTATATACGCGCGTCAACCCCGCAGGGAAGAATACCGGAAACCTCGGTGGGGCCGCCTAGTTATCTAGCACAGCTTCTACTAGATCTGTAGGCTAGTACCCGGGACATTTTAGGCAACGCTCTAACCCTTCCGGGTGGCTGAGGCCTAGCTGGAGATACCCGGGCTCCCACGGGTGTCGGGAACCCACTACCCCTCGAGTCCAACCCAATCCGAACAACTTCCATTCGGGAGAGGCTCGGCAGTTCGGCTCGAAGTTCCTCTGGTAACGTCAGAGGTCCGCAGGGTCCACAGCTCTTGCAGCATAGCAGTTGAAGGGGACGGGTCCCCTTCCCTATGGGAGGCCAAGGTCCACAAAGGGCTGTCGTGCCAGTAATGAATGAATGACTGAATGAATGAATGAATGAATGAATGAGCGAACGAACGAACGAATGGGTCCAAACGGAGATGGGTCCTCACTGGGTAGTTCAGTTCCCACCGTCGCCAAGAAAGGAACATTTCAAAGCGCACATTCACCTCCCCGCAGTTAGCTGGTTCTACAACCTTGAAATAGATGGCACTGAAGAGAACTATTGGTACCTTCAGATAATCAAAGACAGAAAAGTTGTGGTATAAGAAAACTAGTACGACATTCGCCTACCATCTCGGAAACATCTAAGGGAAAAATCTATGGGTCTAGGCCGCGCCATGGCTGAGTGGTTAGACCGTTTGGTTATCGCCTGGGTTCAATCCCAGCCGACCGCAAAGTGAGATTTCTGGTGGACAACGCGGTACTGGGACGGGTTTTCTCCGGGATCTCCGGTTTTCTCCGCCATCTCATTCCACCGTTGCTCCATCTTCATCTCATGTATCATAGATGTCATCGCCTGCGGTACCGTACGTAGTAAAAGCGGGCGTTAAACACTGCACACATTTCATTACAATTTATCACACCTGCCCTGGATAAGCCAATCTCTTATTGGTTTGCATTCAAAACACTGAACTGTGAATAAAGGTCAGGTTTTCTTCCAGGTATTCCTGGTTAGTTTTTTGTTTTTATCGATAGAACACAGACATACAGATTTACAAATACGAAGGGAGGCTTGAACCTGGATCTCCTGCGCCACGAATTACCAAGGCACCTTGTCAAATACAATCATAGGGACCGGCAAGCTTCGCCACGACTGTCCACACCAGCTGTCAATGATTTTCTGTAGCACTGGTTTGAAGTCAAATGTCTACCACGAAGCTGTAGAACAAAGGTTGGTTTCAAAATCAGGATCGAAGGGAAAGGAGGAAGTAAGACAGACAGACAGAGATGATTTAGTACACTCTAACAAACATAAACTCTGGACATTGTACCGGGGCAAGATTTTACGTACTCGTAAAAATGTATCGCACTCATTCCTCATTCTTGACTCGGTTTATGCCTCTTGGCAAACTAAGTTAAATCGCTAAAACATTATTTCGGGTACTTGATATATAAATAGATACTTCCAAATGGTTCTCCATGAAGTGATATGTGTTACAAAAGCGTGAGCTATCAACATGCCTTCACTTTTTTTTTAAATGGCAACATTTCAATTTCTGCACCCTTCCAGTCTTCAGGTCTCAGAACGTACAAACAATTACCCTTTCAAACCGTAATATAAATTCATTAGGACCTTACTGCATGTGTACTGAGCAAAGGAAAACGCATCATTACTTCAAATTGAGTAGGTTTTAAATTAAATAATGTAGCTACTTTCTGCCTAAATGGGAATGTGTCACAACTGTCACTATTGGGCTAAAGAGAATTCCTATTGGATGACTGAACAACATACACAACGTCCACAGAAAGTAAATGTGTGGGCTGGTATAATTAATGGCGGATTGATACGCCCATTTCACACTGATGGCAACTTAAATTCTGAAGTGCATTTACGCCTTCTAGAAAATCAAATAATTCCTGCTTGTGATACTTTATTCCCTGGAGAAGTTGGAGGAATTCCAAATGATGTTTTATTACAACAAGATGATGCACCTGCACATTATGGAAGGCAGGTGGTGATCTAAATCATGATTCCATGAAGATGGATTGGTAGAAGAGGAAGTATTGAGTGGCCGCAAAGATCTCCAGACCTGAACCCCTTAGACTTTCTCTCGTGGGAATTTTTTAAGTGGAGGGTTTACAAGGACCGAATAAAAGCCAAGAGATCTTGAAGAGTTAAGGCAAGGCTACACTGAAAATTCGCCGAAAATGTTGAAAATCATGTAATTTTCTTTTCTTAGCAAGTTTGGTAGCTTAGTGCTTATAGTAATAGATGGCATGCCATTTTTATCATTTGCACCATTTTAGGCCATCACGTAAGAATGTAAAAAGACCTTTAAAAATCGTTAACAATCATGACTTTAAAATTAATTTTCTGAGAAATTTTTTTCTACCAGTTTTCAGTATACAAAAAGGCTCACGCGTCAAAGTTTTTTATTTAACTTGATGAAACTTCCAGGATACGGCCATAATATGTAAATAAGAAACTTCACATTCACATTTTTGTGTTAATGCTCATATTTTGAAAGTTATATGGTGTTATGTAATAAAATAAGTAAAAATTTCAAAATTTTGAGAGCTAACACGTGGAAAATATTTTAGAACAAATGCTACATAAGTATTCCAAAAATAGGAATGCGAGTCTTTTAAAATTGCTGTGTACTAGCCGGAAACAAGGATTCAACCTAAAAGCTCAAATTTTTTTTTTGACGTGTAGAACATTTTTAATTTTTACGGTATTTTCACAAAAATAATTAATAATCAATGAACTATTTTGTGTAGCAACATAAAACTTTGCAAGCACGTTAAAAATGGTACTCTAATAATGTGGCTAAATTTTCATAATCGTAGGTTTATTATTATTATAGAATTTGGAATTTTCAGTGTAGCCTTGCCTTAAGCTAAGAATTAGGCAAGAAATGCAACTCATCAGACGAACAGTGTTGCTGGAAACAAACTAATTTCAAACACAAACTTTGGCATTGTTTGACAGTAAATGGAAGCCATTTTAACCAGATTTTGAAGTGAATTCATCATGTGCTACAATACAGCATCAGTAATTTTGTTATGAATGTGTCTTCTTGGTTTAAATTTCATGTTCTGCAATATGTTTTAATAAATTTAAATTACAGTTCAAAAAAGCATCTACCTGTTCGTTCCGAGACCCGAAAACCAAACAAATGAAAAAAAAGGAGTGTTGCCGTTAATAAAAAGCCACGCCCTATTTAAAGTTATAGTAATATACGTACGTAAAAACATGTAGATATATTATAACTTTTCTAAAAACATATAAGTTACAAGCATTGTTCCATAATGTTTACTCACCCCATATATATATATATATATATATATATATATATATATATATATACAGGTTGTTTCAAAACGACACCAAACGATTATAGCCCTTGCGCAGTTTATAACTTAACTAGTCCGAATTTCGCTGTCACATCTTCAAACTTCTGTTACGTATAATTTTATGCAGCATTATATATTACATGATCTTGTGATTAGGCAGTGCAGGAACCACTGGTGTGCGAACCTCAAAAGTTGTTATTGGCCACGTAAACAAAAACATTACCCCTTCCTCTTTATCAGTGACCCTAGCCAACCTTTCAGGTAATGGGGCAAAGGGCAGTTACTTGTGGAAAAGTCGACTAATAACTCGGACAGTTGAAGGTTGCTCTTCAGTGTAAAACTACACATTCCGTCCTAACAGAGAGGGTTTTGCGCGTACTTAGATAGCAAATCTAATCAATATGGAGCGCTATACGAACGCCGAAATGACGGATATGGTTTTGATGGATGGAAGAGCTGAAGGGAGTTCAACGAACGCACGATTAATTTAGTTTCATTAAAAATATGAATTGTAAAAATAGTTACATCAATGATAATATTTATTTGTTTAACTTTAGAGCATTTTGTTTTGATCTTAACTGTACAATACTTTCAACCAGTTACTGTAGATATCAATAGCTTTCTTTTCAGTTACAAATGCTTTATTTAGTATTATCAAACACGTGAAATAAAGTGTTCGTCTCATTGTATAAGCCATTTAGTTTTTGTTAATGTATCTGCAATTCTTTGATGTTGTTTTCTGTTCTGTTTATCATTTAATGCTTCCATCCTCAACCTCACTAACATTAACTTCCCTGTAAAAGGTATAAGTTGCATATGTCCACCAGCTTATTTGCCATCATGGACTGCTATAACGGAATTTTGAAACACCTTAGACACACATAAGCAATATTGCCGTTTCATAAGCCAAAGAAATACTTAATAGTAGCAAGCAAGCTACTGAGGAGTATGTCAGCATGTTAACAAACATTACAGCACGCTGCACGGCGTGTGACCTATACCTGCGAATTTCGACAGCGTGAGGCACACGTCGTTGTTCCTGTCAGTGCCTAATCCACACTCATTTTGGACCTCTCATTTTCATTTTTATGTGGCTCTATTGGCGGTAAAAACTATCTTATGTGTCACATGGAAGCTGAGCAACTACCTCAATATGTTCGTTCGGTGTCGTTTTGAAACACCCTGTATATATTTTAATTAATTGATGGAAATTAATAATTTCTCCACACTAGCCGTATATAGGCTAAGGTTTTTTATGGATAGAGTCAACATGAAAAATTCAATGCCATGGCCGGGATTTAAACCAGGGATCTCCTGGTTTCCGTCCAGTCGCTCTTAACATTTGAGCTACCATGGCCGATGTGCCGTCACTTCTTTTCTTTTTACGTCCTTTAACTTTTTAAGTCATATCGGACGATGAATGAAATTGGTGAAATTATACTCAAATGAGCTCAGGGTCCATGGAGCTTTGAGTTAACCGACATTTGTCTTTTAGGATAAGGGAAAACCCCGGAAAAACCTTATCCAGGTAACTCACCCTGACTGAGATTCGAATCGGGACCTCTTGAACGTGACAACGTGCCGTGTATATATAGTAATTATTATACAACTTGGTACTCACGATATCTTAGGTGCATTTATAAAACAGGATATATTACGTGCAGCTTCAAACGTTATTAAGGGACAATGACACCATTGTTTCTACAGTCACGATCACATTGTACTCCTTTTTAACTGTTGTATATGCTGTTAGTATGTATAACTCTCTTTAGTAATTTGCTCCTACCTCTCATAATACCCTAACTAAGTAATGTTTATGTGCAAGTCATGCTTGAAAACAGGGTTTTGCAGGAAACAAGGAAGCGATCTTTAACAGAATTTCCAGCTGCATCCACTCACACACATATCTATGGTGCGAAAACAGGCTAATAAATCTACAGCTGAAGGATCTGTTCTTGATAAACACAAAGAGTGCAAAGATCTCAACGAAGAAAAGTTAAGTTAGATAAAGCAGCAGAACAAACCCCTGCACATTCGATTTCTAAAGATGAATCTTAAAATGTATAAATATAGTAGGTTGAGAACACCTACTTGGTTACAAATAATTTTTTAAAGATATATAATGGACAAGCATTGGAATTCTTAAGCAGTTTACTTAAAAGCTGCCCTCAAACCGTTATCACTATAAAAACACTATCAATACTACAAGCAGCTAAGGGCCAATGACAGGCAAAACATGGACTGATGACTGGATGATTGTTGGCTGCAAATGCCAATATGCTATACGAGGGATGGGGTAGTCTTTTTTTTTTTTTTTTTTTACCTGCAACGTCACTGTAACACTTCATTGGTCCTTACGTCTTTGCTTCGATTGGAAATTTTTAGTCCTAATAATAATTCTAAACGTGGTATCGGTAATATAATTCTTCATTAAGTTTGAAACCTTTTTCTAAGATGTCCAGGTCACAAACAAATACGAGGGTTGTTCAATAAAGAATGATCACTTTTTTTTTGACAACGTACCTTTACTCATCCGCATAATTTTGATGATCCTTCTCAAAATAGTCTTCCCTGAATGCGATGCACTTGTCCCAGCTTTCTACCAGTCTTCAAAGACACGCTGGAAACCATTTTTGAGAGATACTTCAAAATCGCCTCCGCAGCCTTCACGCACTCCTTCTGATGGTGAATAATGCCTCCCACGTTTCTTCAAGTCAGGGAATAGAAAAAAGTCACGTGGGGCTAAATCCGGACTATAGGGAGGGTGAGGGATGCACTTCACGTTGATTTTTGCAAGATATTCAGCAACAACATTGGCAATATGCGGCCGCGCATTATCCTGGTGCAGCATCCAGCTTACTTCATGGAAATGTGGTCTTTTGCACCTGATATGGACTTGCAATGTTTTCAGGACATCCCTGTAGTATTATCCAGTTACTGATGTGTGTACAGGTACAACATGCTGATAAACCATTCCATGAATATCAAAGAATGAGACAATCATAACTTTCCCAGCAGAAGCAACCACTTTTGCTTTTTGGGGGGTTGGTGATGAAGGAGATTTCCACACTGAGCTTTGCTGTTTGCTCTCGGGATCAAAATGATGTAGCCAAGTTTCATCAGCAGTGATTACGTTTGACAGAAACTGCGGATCTTCCTTTAACATCAACTTTAACTGCATGTTACCTCCATTGCAGCGGTAGACGATACTTAACATACCTGAAGTTGCTGGTTCTCACAGGCGGGAACCAGGAGTACCAACAATGGAACTACTACGGCGTGTTTGTTTCATATTAAGCTAACAGAATACAATAAGACTGAATTTTAGTGCGAAAAATTATGACCGTAAAAAAATGTTGATCATTAATTGTAACAAAACCTTCTGATCAAGTTCTTCGTACAGTGATAACAAAACATGTGCATCAAGATGTTGATTAAGCGTCTAGTTTATAATAAACTACTGTTTTGATTTGAAAATTTCCTTAAATTGATGAAGTTTGAATAATCATAAATAGTATTGTTTTCAAAATTCAAACAATGTCACTACACTTTGTTGTGCATTTTTAGAAGCAACTATCAAATTCCACTGCTTTAAGTAAGAGGTTTCAGAGAAAATATATATTATTTGTAAAAAATATATATATAATTTCCTAGAAAGTTGTGCACAATATATACTTTTTAAAAGCTCTGTAATTGACGTAGCTAAATAGCATTCGTAATAGAAATTAAAAAAGCTCATGGCTGTGTCTTTACTCTATCACTGTTATCATTTTGCTCCGCCTGTTTTAGTACATGGGTGAAAAAATCGGAGAGTTAGGCGTATGGATTAGAGTGCTAGGATGTTGACGGGAAGGATAGTAGCACCTTCTCTGAGACCTGCTTTGTAAATTTTCGAAACATACTTCCAAAAGATAAATGTTGTCTTCCGGACGGTCACTCAAGAACCTCTAGACCACGGTCCACAAGCCCGGAAGACAACATTTATCTTCAAGACGCCAGCCGTGAAAGCCTCAGCATATACATACTTTCAAAATTCATTATTTAAAATATTTCTGTAAGCAGTGACATTTGAATTCACTCCCAGTATTCAAAACAATTTACAATTTTAGTGGAATAAGTGACAATATAGTGATTAGAATTCAAATTGTTGTGCAAATGAATATTTAATTTGTCATTATTTATAATATTTAATTAAGTTTACAGATATATTTAATGTTTTCTGTATCTAAAAGTAGAGATATAGATTATATAACGAGGGACCACAGCTCGAAACTTCGACCTACATAGATCAGTTGTGGCTAACATCCCTCAGATGAAAGGGAAATAAAGGAATCAGGAACTTCTGGCCCATAGAGACAGCGGAAGTCGCTAAGAATTCCAAGTTCGAATACCCGTCCCACTGCTGGAATTCCCTAGATAGGGCGATAAACGACCCTTTGACCAAGCAGCTTTCTAGTGTATACGGGTAGTGCTCTATCATTTGAGCAAGCATCCCGCACTTTCATACGCCACAAATCTTAAAATCACACCTAAAAACGTATGATAGAAAAATTATGGAAAAGACATCGTGATAGATAAGAAATAATCTTCCCTACCAACCCGGAAAACCGCGAAAAACCCAAGGTCGGAGTGGGCAGTCGAATCGACCCCTAACTTCCCGAATGCGAATCCATTTCACTCAATGTTCTTTTATATGAAGTTTTATGGCGTTTATAATAGTATTTTGCAATGTTTCTGCATATTTCACCATTTTAATGCATCTCGCATATAATATACATATTTTGTAACCTTTTATTTTAAAAATAATATAATAAGCATAATAAAGTGTTTACGTGTACGTTATGGAGGAAAATTAAGGTTCAATTCTGCGATGGTATATAGAGAAATCATGAGATTAAGATTTAGTATCCTATGCATAAATATGTTTAAGGATACAACGTAGTGTCTCTGAAGAAATGTCCTTAGAATAAACTTCCTCCCAGTTAGTAAGTGACCACTAACACACGTACCCGCCTCGGTAGCGTGGTGGTAGCGTGCCTGCCTCACGTCCAAGAGGTCCCGAGTTCGAATCTTGGTCAGGATGAGTTACCTGGATAAGATTTTTCCGAGGTTTTCCCTTATCCTGAAGGACGAATGTCGGGTAACTCTAAGCTCTATGGACCCTGGGCTCACTTGAGCATCATTTCACCCATCCCATTCATCGTCCGATATGACTTAAAGTTGGAGGACGTAAAATTACAAAAAAGAAAAACGAAAAGGACTAACACACGTAGACGTGAAAAGGTCCTTCTCATCATACAAACTTATATTACTAATAAACTTCATAAACTCACACCTTAACAGTTGCAGAAAATATTGCATACCGCAAATCAAAACTTAAAAAGAAAAAAATATCTCAGGAAGAACAAACATTTTAAGCCACCCCCCAAAGCGACATACAAGCATCAAGTTATAAAATATAGTGCATGATTTGCCACATTTAATATTAGAGCATATTTAAAGATTTTGACAGCCCGAATGTGTGTATATTTTATTTATTTTTAGTACACACAAACAAAACACAGCTGGTGGCCGATCTGCCAAAAACGCTTGCTACAGAAAAAGGATAAAGAGCGGAAAAAGGAAGGGGACACCTCGCGCAGTATGATTTAAACATAATTGATTAAGATTAACATTCCCAGGAGGAACGGATGAAGTGAGTGTATCATAGAAATTAATTGTTTTTTCACAATCACCGTGTGTAGGCTAAGGTTAGAGCGGCTGGACGGAGACCAGAAGATCCGTGGTTCAAATACCGGCTATGGCATTGAATTTTTCAGTCTGACTATCTTTCCATACTTTAGCCTACACAGGCTAGTGTGAAAGAACAATTAATTTCCATTAATTATACCTAATAGTGGTTAACTATAAAGCCCGGTCCTTAAAGACTTACAGCATAGTACGTCGCCATTAAGGTAGTATCATGTGTTTATGAGAACTCCTAAGTGGTTTACCGGGAAAAACACGAGTCAGTTGGAGAATTTAATGTCATGTCGGCACGTTGGCCATAGTAGCTCAATGGTTAGAGCGGTTGGACGGAGACCAGAAGTTCCGTGGTTCAAATTCCGGCTATGGCATTGAATTTTTCAGTCTGCTACTTTTCCATGAGTGTATCATAGTTGCACACCTGAAAGTCCGCTAAGCAGAGATTTATCGCAGTATTATTGACTTCACCGTTGTCGCGAAATAGACGGACCAAATGAAGTAGTTCCACACAGGACCATCCTCCGTAAGTGACGTTTTCACAGGTTTTTCTCAGTCGTAATTAGGAAGTGGGCAGTGTCGTGGCCGAGCGATTAGACCGATTGACTCTCACCAAAGCGGCCCGATTTCGATACCAGGTGGCCGCATTTAAGATTTATAGTTGACAACACGGCGCTGGTTATCTGCGGGATCTCCGGTTTCCCCCGCCATCATTCCACCAATTGCTTCATAATTATCTTTCCTTTCATCCACTTCCCTCTCATTCCGTCATCTAATTATTTCACTCTAATTCAGGGCATCGGGCTAATCATCTATCCCTGTATTTCTCTATCTGATCCATAGCTGTGGCTCCTCAAACCAACCTCTAATAGCAAGGGGTAGAGGACTAAGAATCCCCTAACACCAAGGTGGTGGTATAACTAAGGTAGTTAAAGAAGAAGAAGAAGAAGAAGAAGAAGAAGAAGAAGAAGAAGAAGAAGAAGAAGAAGAAGAAGAAGAAGAAGAAGAAGAAGAAGAAGAAGAAGAAGAAGAAGAAGAAGAAGAAGAAGAAGAAGAAGAAGAAGAAGAAGAAGAAGAAGAAGAAGAAGAAGAAGAAGAAGAAGAAGAAGAAGAAGAAGAAGAAGAAGAAGAAGAAGAAGAAGAAGAAGAAGAAGAAGAAGAAGAAGAAGAAGAAGAAGAAGAAGAAGAAGAAGAAGAAGAAGAAGAAGAAGAAGAAGAAGAAGAAGAAGAAGAAGAAGAAGAAGAAGAAGAAGAAGAAGAAGAAGAAGAAGAAGAAGAAGAAGAAGAAGAAGAAATAGCTAATGCCGAGGAGATACCCTAAACATAGACCTGGAACGTTTTCTTCGCAAAACTCCTTTCCCAATATCATTTCATTGCACATATAAATAACGTCTACCAACTTGGTTATGTAGCAAATACAACCGTTAAACATCAATGAAAAGAAAACTGAGTATTTTACATGGATTTTTCTTTTTTATTTGTTCCTTTACCTGCAGTGGTCATATCGGCGGCCGTTCTCCTTTGGAACATATCGAAGGTGTTAACTCGTATTGGTTGGTCTTTAATCATTACATCACACACACATTCGTACTCTCATTCATACTTCCAGACTCTGGGGAAGATTAGGAATTATCTTGGTCAGAGAAAATTCCCCACTCTCACCGCCGGGAATCGAACCCGGGATCCTTTTACATGGATTTCTTTAATCACTCTCGAATAAGTTAAATTGTTCTTTATTACATTCGCTTATTCTTCTATCTACTTCATATTAACTCATACCGCCATTTCTACTTCCTGTTTCAATAAAAATTGAATGCTGGCAGAACTGTGTAATGACAAAATAGAGGCACATATTTAATGAGGCAAAATTTAAAACCTGAGACAGTTGTTTAATTTCAAATCCCAAAAAAATAGTTATTAATTTTATATTTATTATTTTAACTTTATTTTAAAAATGTCTAAAAAAAATCATCATAAATAGTTGGAAGTGTTTGTAAAAGTAAACGAGATTAAGTATGAAAAAGTAAAATGTGTGATATAGTGATTGATGAAGCAAAGAAAATCAATAATAATTAATTCGTTTTAACGATGTTATTAAAAGTTTAAAATTGTTTAAGTTATAATTGACTATGAGATTGTTTAGATTGGTTTAGAAAGAAATATTATAAAAATAACCAAATATGGTATGATTGTATTGTTCGTTAAGAATGACGGGACTAATATAAAATGTTTAATTGCCATAGCGACGGTAAAAAATCGATAACCATCGTTTATCAGGAAGGGGTGTGAGTGTGTGTGGTGTTTTAGGGCCCGTCGACAACAAGGTCATTTGGGCCCGAAGTCAACATTAAAACCTAAAAGCTACGCTAATCAAGTTAAAAAGGTAAAATAAAATAAAAACACACAACTATTAAAAGTACATAAAAATTCATCATTGTCCTAATAATTTAAAAGCTCTAAAAATTAATAAATATAAAATACAAGTCAGACTTGTTTATTAAAACCGATTTTAAAAACAAACCGCAGTGCCTTATCCACGGCCACTGGGTCGTCACCCAAAACACCGTGCAAGTTAGTCCCCAAGCCCAAAGACTGGCGAACGCGGGCGTACTGTGGGCAATCCAGCAATACATGCCGCACAGTGAGGCGTACTGCACATGGATTATCAGGAAGGAAGCGTTACTTATGCCCGATTTCACCAACAGATGTTAAAATCGACGTTAACTAATGTAACGTAACAATTGTTACAGAGTTAACAAAAGTGTTAATCTTGCATTTCAGCAACTTGTTTTCTGAAAATGTTTACAAACATGTGTTAACGCCGAGAAACTTGAAAATATTACAGATATAGAAGGCTGTGGGTGAATGTTATTATTTTGTAACCGTATTGCGATGCGCTTTTGTTTTTATTATCTTTTACATAAAGTTGAAAAAATGGCGGTTGAACAAAGTCAGAAGAGAAGCCGTGGGAATGGAGAAAGAAGTGTTAGATGAATTAGTAACTAAATATAAGGATGTTGTGGAAAATAAGAGGACGGGTGCGGTAAATATGAAAAGAAAGATGTGACTTGGGGAAAGATTGGAGATGAGTTTAATTCGAATACAAATGTCAGAACCAGAAGTAAGAAGCAAATTCGTTAGTCTTACGTAAATTTAAAACGAGGTGTAGAAGGATAGAAGTGACGAGGGACTTGAACGTTTCAAGACGGGAGGTGGACAGTGTATTATCCATAGAATTTAATGAAATATAAAATAGCAAATTTACTAATACTTGAAGCAAAGGCGAGATCGACATATTCCTTTCGATGCATATTCTAACCTCTCTTGTACTTCCGCAGTAACCTTCATAGCAACTTGTTTCGACAGTCTATATCTCTGTAGAAAATGTTTTTCTGATAGCTCCTCAAAATCATTTCTCCTCATAGGCCGTACTCTATTAGGAATGCCATTTAGACGGTCCAAATATAGTAAACTGGCATCAAAATCTGCGTCCACGCTTGCCATGTTGACAATTTTTCAATTCTTAACGACTTAACAACAAAAATATTGCTTGTTATTTTAACAAGAGATTTAACACGACTGTTAAGCTAACACTTGTTGGTGAAATGCAATTTTAGTTATAACTATTGCTAAACAGACTAACAGACGTGCCCGCCTCGGTAGCTTAGATGGTTGCGAGTCTGCCTCATGTTCAAGCGGTTCGAGTTCGAATCTCGGTCAGGATGAGTTAGCTGGATAAGGGGTTTTCCAGGCTTTTCCCTTATCCTGAAAGACGAATGTCGGGTAACTGTAAGCTCTATGGAACCTGGGCTCATTTGAGCATCATTTCACCCATTTCATTCATCTTCCGATATGACAACGTTGGAGGACGTAAATTACAAAACAAAAAACAAAAAACTAACAGCCGTGTTAAGTCTTAACTTCTGTTGGTGAAATCGGGCATTAATGTCAGGACACGGAAGGTGTAAGACGTGTTCTTATACGCCTTTAAAAGTTTTCTAAGTTGAGACGTGACGGCAACCAGAAGGTAAAAGTCTTACTTAGTGTCGAGAAGTGGTACAGAACGAACGTGAAGACGCGAGGTGTTAAGACGTGTTATTACACGCTAGTAAAAGTTTTCTGTTATGAGTTCTTAGAAAGAGTATCCGTCTGTGTTAATGTTAAAGGGTTAACATTGTATTTTTTGTATAATTACGTGGTAAGTATAAAGTAAATGACCACACCAGGTTTTTCCATCTCGACTCCAGAGCACGTGCTGAGGAAAAAGTGCAACTATATCACGAACCCAAACTAATTCTCATCATAACCGGGAACTTCAAATCCAATGAAGGAGTATTCGACAAAATCAACACTAACATATTCGCTACAAATGGCACCCCAACCTGGAGCTTCGAGATAATGCACTCAGAGATCATCTTCTCATCATTTCATTTATAAATTCGTTACAAACCAGTGCACTTATCTTTAAACTCTACATTAGACATTTGAAAGCAAAATGCGCTTTTAAAATGGCGCACTTACATAAGCCTTTCTTCAAAAATATTAGTATTCTCACTCTTTCGGAGTCAAGCCTACTTATTTTACTGTCACATATGAATCTTGCTGTACTAAGTAGTCTTTCAGAGAAAACAGTTGCTAGTGGAATACACAAGGACTAATTTTGTTTTGTTCTGTTTTTTGTTTTGGAATTGGCTTTCCAGTAATCCAGAGCACTAGAAAGAGGAGGTAACAAATCATCGTTGAGATATGCAGTAATTTCCTCTTGGAAATTGTTAACTGGCAGTGAATCTAACACACGATTATTTTCTTGCATAATGTTGCTCCTTGACAATTTCTCGAGCTTTGTGGCAATAATATTATGAGATTTTAATATAAGATAAAAATTGCAGAATCACCACAGAAGTATCGAAAAAGTATCCAATGAATTTTTAGAAGTATCGTTCGATGTCGATACCATACTAATATCGTAGGTATCGAGATATCGCAAGTATCGAGGTCCCATCCCTATTGATAATAAACGATTATAGTAGGTTTAAGTGATATTAAAAGTTCTAAAGAATTAGTCGCTATGTAATGGCTTTGTAAGTTCTCTTTGCACAACCAAAAAAGAAAGAAGAACGAAAGAACAGAGAGAAAAGTACGTATTTTATCAATCAAACCAATAATAAAGAATATTTTGGACATGGATAACTCATTAATTTGGCATAAATTGTCTGCTTTAACATTTTTGTACATTCTATCTCTTACGGTTGACCAGTTATCTATGCAAAAGTCATTCACAATGAAAAGGACTTCTGAGATTATTCCTAGAAGTGTCAGGATATACACTCCAAAATGTTTAAAAAAAAATTCCTGTCTAAAGGTCAGTTTGGTTTGAGAGATCTTTTTGAAAATCTTGTGAGATATACATAAACCATTGTGTTGTAGCCCGTAAGCGAGCCAGAGCCTGTTAACCCGACTGCCGTCCTCACGCCCACATAGGTGGCGATCATCCAACCGGATCGAGGAGATGTGATCAGCATCACGGCACCCCAAGACGGAAAATTGGCTTTCTACACTTGGATTCGCTACCTCAATTTCCTCCCGTAGGGGAAGGGATCCGTCCCCTTCAGCTGCCAAAGTGCGGGCGCTGCGGACCCTTAGCACTCGTGGTACCTCTGACGTTACTAGAGGAACCTCGGGCCGAACAGCCGAGCCCCTCCTTCGGGAGTTGTTCGGATTGGGATGGTCTCGAGGGGGCAGTGTGTTCCCGATACCCGTGGGAGATTGGGTACGTCTTCGGACGGGGTTGAGGGAAGCCATTAAGTTTCCGGGTACTAGCCTGCTTAGCTAGTAGAAGGTGTGCTAGATCACCAGGCGGCCCCACCGAGGTCATATCGGTAGTCTTCACCTTGAGTGTTGACGCGCGTAAGTGGCGTATCCACTTCCATCCCGTCTTGAGTCCCTAGGACCAGATGGGGGGCTTGTTAGGAAACAAGGTCTTGCCCTATGGAAAGCCCCGCGGAGGACGCCGAGCGCCCTTTGGGACAGCTCGGATAACTCCCCGGTTGAAGGAGGCCCGGGTCCTTGGACCTACGGGTCCAGGACTAATGGGGTGTGGATCCTCTGCACTCAACCTCAATTTCCAGTGTACATCGGTGTCATACCCGGGAGTTAAAATCCGCTCCCCATAGGAGTGGGATAAAACCTGGGAGCATTCCATGACAAGGAATCAAAGCACGACACTCTGGCCTACTACTCCACGGCGCAGGAAGTTCTTGCAAGATGCTGAACTTAAATATCTAATTTGGTTTTAACCGACAGTTAGGTTTTGTTGCTCATACAAAAACTGCTTTAAATGTTTGAATGAGAATGTGTACCTTGAATTTTCTAGAAATGGCCTATGAATTCACCTTCACTTCAAGTGATATTTTTGTAAATCCTAAACAGTTATATACTAAAACTCTTTCCGAGATATTCTTTGTTATTGGTTTGGATTTTGAAATTCTCAAATTTTCTTCAACTGCTAAGCTGCAATTCTTTCTTACCCTCGTAGTTACACAAATGGAAGTAAATTTAAAGCCATCGTATAACGATGATTCAACTATCACTTAATGCCATTATATCCCCTTTGCAGTAGTAAGTAATTGTCCTGGTCACTCCGCAGGTAAGCATAGGGCCTTGATAAAATCACGTCATCAAACTGTGTTGCTTGCCAATGCTTCCCCCCCCCCTTCGAAGGGGATTCGGCACTGCGACCAGTCTTGGTCTATTGTACCTTATGCCCCCAAGTGGGGCATCCCCGGGAGGAAGGATGAGGCGAGGGGAGACAGAGGACGACCGTATCAAGGAGCCACTACAGTGCAGAGGGCAGGGCCCCTATATTTTTTACCTAGATGGAAACCTCCACCGGCAGGCCAGGACAACAGACATTCCCCCGTACTGTGTCAGAGGTGGTCTGAACAGTTGGGTCGGAGACCGGCAACTGAGGTGCCGGAGGAGGAAGTGGTTCACTCAGAGCATATTGTTGCCAGGCATAGTTGAGTTGCGCGGGTCGTGCGCGGGCAACAAAGAGACGGATAGAGAGAGAGAGAGAGAGAGAGAGAGAGAGAGAGAGAGCGAGAGAGAGAGAGAGAGAGAGAGAAAGAGACAGAGATAGTCTGAACTCTCCCGCTGCATCGTGAAAGACCGTGAAGCCTCGGTAACTTACGAAAAACGATGGTTCGGCTATAAATAAGAGAGTTGGCAGGGAGCCGAGTCGAGAACTGATCGGTAGTGATTTGTAGGTGAATTCTTTTGTTTGTTTACGTGTGGTGAAGTCACGAGAGACCATCTTGGTGTATGAAACGTCATTCTGTTGCTCAGGGGTGTACAAAAGTGTCTTTCTACGGAAATAAAGAGCTGTTTTTAATTTCGTCAAACTTGACTTTTAATTTTATGAACCCACAGTCACAATATCATCCTGCCATGCACCGCCGAGACTCCCGCCGACACTTCTGCCAGATGAGAGATGATATGAAATGATAACGGAGAGGAAATGAAGGGACAGGAATTTCGGGAGATGTAATTAACCTACCCAGCATTTGCCTAGCGACCCGGGAAAACCCCGAAAAACCCATGGGTCAGTTATGTGGGCCACGGGAATCGAACCCGAGCTTCCCGAATGCGGGCCACAGACAAAACCGCCTGGGCCATCCCGCTCGGTTTGCCAATGCTTAAATTTCATGCCAGCTTTTCCCTGCCTGATCCGCTTCATCTCTAACCGTGTTATACCGTGTTGTCCTAGGTCTTCCCCTACGTCTACTCAGCCTGGGGGTTCCAATCAAATGTCATTTTTGCGATGTTATTTTCTCTCCTCAAAACATGCCCGATCCACTTCCACTTTCTAAATTTAATTTCTTTAGATTTCGTGCTGATCCTCTTTTTTCCATAGTTCTTTGTTGGTTACAACCTCCGGCCATCAGATATCCATGATTTTTCTCATGCAGCGGTTTACGAAGACTTGCAATTTACTTCCAATTTGCTTGGTTGGTTTCCAATTTTCACAACCATTTAGTAAAATTGATTTAACATTTGAATCAAGAAGTCTTAATTTAAGCCTAAAGGAAATGTGCTTAAACTTCATTTGGATGAAGGCATATCTAGCTTTCTTTATTCTGGCACTAACATCTTCATCCGAGCCGCTATTTATAGAGATTATACTGTTAATTCATTTGTACCTTTTATTTCTTCTCCGAACACTAGAGCAGAATCAACTCTATTATTAATTCTAATTTCTTTCGTCTTATGATGATTTATTTCCCCTTGTACCTGCAAGAAAATTTCTAACTAAATCATATCTGCAGATGGTTATTTCGTTTAAAATGATGGTGATAGATAAAATAGTTGATAGGGAGAGTTATGACAATGCATGACATATATCGTGTTTTAAAGTACTTTCGCTGTTCACTTGTTTCTCACGATGTCGGAAAGAGAACGGAATTCCAAGGCCAGAGTTTAGCGACCGGCTTATGAACATCTGTTTCCTGTATCCCCCTTATACTTAATGTTTCTGCAAAGTTTCATCTGCAGTGGCCTGAAGTAGATAGAAACATTAGTCCCTGTAAAGTATCATATGCATTTATTTCTTTTAACCAAGTTATTTGTGTTATTTTTACTGGTGTGGAATTTCTCCGTTTAATTATGTATTTGCCATACCTATCGTATATTTAATATATAAAAAACACCTTTTTTTCATCTCCACCTTCTTTTATCTTTTGTATAAGCATTTTATTGGTCTATGGGTTTATCAAAAGCTCATAAAGCACTGTTATTCCTCCTCTTCTACAGAAATTCTTAGACTAATGGATTCTTGGGGATATAGTGTCTCTAATGTCATTTTGCAAACCAGTAGGATGGCTTGGACGGTATCATCTGTGGTCCACAATCTTGGAATCGTGAGTTCGATTCTTTTGGCCGATCTTCTTGCCCATATATCTTTTAATGCGGTTTCCCCTAATCATTGAAATACTCTCATATCCAAAATTTCATGTACCTTCATTTCCCCCTTCATTTTACCTTTCATCCTCACTGAAAGTGATGGAAAGGTGTAGGCTGTAACTTTCCTTCGACCGCCTACTTTGACCATGACTTATTCATTTTCCCACCCCTTTAAAGAAAAAGAAGAAGAAGTTAAGTTCTCCCAATGTATTATGGATGGAATGGGTGAAATGATGCTCAAATAAGCCCAGGTTGGAGAGCATAAATTTACCAGATATCCATCTTACTCCAGGAATGGTTTTTCCTGGTGGTAGGCGAATGACTACCTTGATTTCTCATCTATCACAATTTTCTTTAAATGAGTTCCATTTTATTTTGTTTCCTTCGCGTATTTCAAGGGTGATTCTAGGTTTTGAGGCGTAAGCCGGTGCTGTAAGATGACGCGAATAATTGTTCAAAGGAAAGAGTGCTCCCCATTAAAACTAGACGGCATTTTTATAGCAAGTTATAGTTCTTATGTCACATATGTATGTTGATGATTAACTCATACTATATGTTATATTTTTTTATGGCTTTTCCAGTCATAAATACATGCATATTTTCAAATCATGCATATTTCATACAAATCCAACCCTAGTGATAACCATGAAAATATATAGCGTTACCGGTAACAGTTACACATAACGGTTAACGCACTGTACCTCCGGCGGTTGTAACTGTTACTCGAAAATAACAGTTTGTCACATCCCTAGTGACAGTGTTACTCATTAATATTTCGTTAACATTACAGATTATGCATGTACATTCGATTGCAGCTCAGAATATTATTACGTTTTAAGTTTTTTCGATTAGCAGAGGCACTTTTGGCGTGCAAATGCGAACATCAGCACATAACGCTTATAGCGTTAATCCAGCTTTATCGTTATTACCCGGTTTTATGAGATACTCTTCGTCCTAACTTAAAATTGAAATTTTCTTTTTTGAGTGCAGGGACTCTACACAGCGTTTCGCTCATAGTCATTCTGCAAATCAATAAAAGACTCTCCAATTTTGCAGTAATGGCTCGAGTAGACACCTGATCTTTCTTTCATTTTTAAACATAAATACTTCAACATCGACCCTTCATGGTTTAGGAGAGTTCTCCTGTTACGACCTCATACTTCTTCCCATCGTGTTGGTGGACTTCCTGTTGTTCTATAACCCAAATCTTTGTATTTGTAAGACTGTAAAGGAATGCGAGAGTTATCCATTCTTTGTAAATATCTTTTCCATTTTTCTCTATTTGTTTGTATTTTTTCTTGCAATGAGAATATATCTAATTCTTTCTTTATGTCTTCGTTTCTAACACTATCTTGACTGGTGCATCCTTTTACTGCTCGGAGATACTTCATTTCTGCCGCTTGTATTTGGCTCCAATCTTTTTTTAAGTGTTCATATCTCCGAACCATATAGTAAAACTGGAACAGACATTGTCTTATAAAATGTTAGGTTTGTATCCTTTCGGGTTTTTCTTTCCAAGGTACAAATTTATTGAAACTTCCTTAATTTACTACTTACTTCTTCATTGTTCGTTTTATAGGTTACCTTACAGCCCAAGTAATTAAATGTTCCCACCTGTTCTAACACTTCATTATTTAACACTATCTTAAATGTTCTTATTTGTTTTCCTATAAATGTCATAACCTTTGATTTTTCTACCGATATACTTAAACTATAATCTTGGATCAATTTTTGTAGCTTGTACGACGGCTGTTCAATAATGAATGATCATAATATTTTTACAGTCATAATTTTTCGCATTAAAATTCAATATTATTATATTCTGTTAGCTTAAAGTGAAACAAACACGCCGTAGTAGTTTCATTGTTGGTACTCCTTGTTCCCGCCTGTGAGAACCAGGAAAGTTCAGACATGTTCAGTATCGCCTGCCGCTGCAATGGAGGTAATATGCAGTTAAAGTTGATGTTAGAGGAAGATCCGGAGTTTCTTTCAAACGTAATCACTGCTGATGAAACTTGGCTACATCATTTTGATTCTGAGAGCAAACAGCAAAGCTCTGTGTGGAAATCTCCTTCATCACCAATCCCCCAAACAGCAAAAGTGGTTGCTTCTGCTGAGAAAGTTATGGTCATCTCATTCTTTGATATTCATGGAATGGTTTATCAGCATGTTGTATCTGCACACATCAGTAACTGGACAATTCTACAGACATGTCCTGAAAACATTGTAAGTCCATATCAGGCGCAAAAGGCCACATTTCCGTGAAACAGGCTGGATGCTGCAAACAAGATAATGCGTGGTCGCATATTGCCAATGTTGTTGCTGAATTTCTTGCAAAAATCAACGTGAAGTACGTCCCTCACCCTCCCCTCCCTATAGTCCGGATTTAGCGCCATGTGACTTTTTTCTATTTCCTAACTTGAAGAAACGCCTTCGTGGGAGGCATTGTCCATCAACAGAAGCAGTGGTGAAGGCTGCGGAGGCGATTTTGAAGGATCTCTCAAAAAATTGTTTCCAGGATGTCTTTAAAGACTGGCAGAAACGCTGGGACAAGTGCATCGCATTCAGGGGAGACTATTTTGAGAAGGACCATCAAAGTTATGAGGATGAGTAAAGGTACGTTGCCAAAAAAAAGTGATCATTCTTTATTGAACAGCCCTCGTAATACTTATTTGCAGCTTATCCTCTCTGTCTTGTATTACCATCATATCATCCGGAAAGAGTAGCATGACGTTACTAGAGGAACCTCGGACCGAACTGCCGAACACCTCCCGTCGGGGAGTTGTTCGGATTGGGTTAGACCCGAGGGGGCAGTGTGTTCTCGACACCCGCGGGAAATCGGGTACCTCCGGCCAGGCTACGACCGCCCGGAGGGGGGTAGAGTGTTGCCTCATAAGTCCCGGATACTAGCCTGCAGAGCTAGTAGAAGTTGTGCTAGTTCACCAGGCGGCCCCACCGAGGTTTTCGGTAGTCATCCCTGTGGGGTTGATGCGCGTAAGTGGCGTATCCACTTCCATCCTGTCTTTACGTTGTTGTCAACGGGGAGCTTTTTAGGAAACCAGGTATTGCCGTATGGAAAGAGCCCCGGAGCTATCCATCGCTCCCGGGTAGAAGGAGGCTAGTGTCCTGGTTTATCTTTAAATAAAATAAAAAGGAGGGGAATAATATTAGAGAGAATACTGAAATTCTTGTATAAGTGTATTAAAGAGCAGAAAGGGGAATTATTGAATCTGTGCATGAAGCAACAGAAAAGCATTAAGAACACAAACAGTTGATGGTCGGAATGGGAAAGAATGGTATCGAAGACAGGCATGGAAGATTTATGGAGAGCAAAGGAGTCAAATCATAGCGGTTTTTGGAAGTGAGAACTAGACTACAAGACATAGATGGGCAAGAGACATGGGAAAGTATAGAAGAAAAGAAATCTTTGAAACTCTATAAGTAATTAAAGACAGGATGGGGTAGGGAAAAATATATAGATCAATGTGACGAAACTGGAAGAGAAGGCAAAGCATGGATGAGAGTAGGAATATTATACTTAAAATAAGGTAGAGATATGTGAATTTTGTGGAGATGAAGAAAGCACTGTTCATTACCTGATAGAATGTAAGCAGTTAACAAATTGCAGGAGCAAAATATGGGATAAGACATGACACAGTGTGAGCAAAGAAGTAGTGGCGTTACGTAGGTATGTTAACACGGATGAGTGAAAAGAAAAATAGATGTGTAAGAGAATTCTTATACAGGTTAAGAAACAAGTGGATTACGGTAAAAGAAGCGAAGGTCAAGAAGGCCAGGCTGCTGAGGAAAACCAAAGGCGTATGGCCAGGGGACCCAAGTCAGCGAGTAAATCTTGAGTCAGCAACTTCATGTAATTGTACAGGATATATAATTGTGCTTGTTTGATGCTAAAGTCAATGTAGTGAAATTGTAATAGAAACTGTACAAATAAATATCATATTATTAAATTAAATAAACATTTTGTTTGTTGAGCCACTAATTAGTAGTATTATATCAACCCCTGCGGTGTACGCAAAATTCGTCCCACAGATGTTCTCCTATATACAGTAAATCTGACATGGTGCCGTAGTTTTTAAAAACCTTCAGTCTAGGTCAAGTTTGAGTCCACAACTTTTGAGTAGACGAATGGATCTACTAAGCCGATCGACATCTTTGATCTTGGCAGTTCAAAATTTTCGGTTTTAATGTACCTTTTCTCTGATACTAATAGACATAAATAAAAGCAATTTTGCACACTTAACAAGATGTCAATATTCACTCGCAAAATAATTTCAATGTGAGTTTTACTGTATTATTTACATCATAAAGTGACGTGTCCTTAAATTACTAAGCTTTGTACAATAATGAATTTTGCAACAAAAAATAATAAGAATGAGAAAAAACAAATATGGCTGTGTTTAAAATATTCTGTGTTCAATAGATTCCATAGAAAAGGCACATAAGACAAGCGAGATGCGTAAGATAAAAAAATAAAAATAAAAAAATAATAACAATAATTAATAATAAAATAAACACCAAGAGACCATACTCACTATGTGTGTAAATTTGCATAGGTTTAACTGCGATAACATATGATATACAAACACCCATGCCCCTGTTTTCTGACGTACGAGGAGTATAAACACTCCTGAAGTAAATGCAAACAAAGTAGTGTGTAGATACCGTCAACTTGAAAAATGCAATGCCATGGCCGGGATTTGAACCACGGATCTCCTGGTTTCCGTCCAGTCGCTCTTACCCATTGAGCTACCATACCCAACGTGCAGTCATGACACAAATTCTCCAAGTGGTTTACCGGGAAAATATATGAGTTAACTGGAGAATTTAGTGTCATGACGGCACTTTGGCTATGGTAGCTCAATGGGTAAGAGCGACTGGACGGAAACCAAGAGATCCGTGGTTCAAATCCCGGCCATGGCATTGAATTTTTCAAATTGACTCTATCCAAAACCTTAGCCTATATACGGCTAGTGTGAAGAAATGATTAATTTCCATCAATTAACTTAAATAAATAACCTTGTGTGTGTGTGTGAGTTTGTGTGTGTGTGAGTGTGTGTGTGTGTGTGTGTGTGTGTGTGTGTGTGTGTGTGTGTGTGTGTGTGTGTGTGTGTGTGTGTGTGTGTGTGTGTCTGAAGAAGATACAAGACAAATCCTCCTTGTATATAGCGGCTTATGAGGGCATAAAGTTTTGGTTTATCAGAAATTAAGATGAGTATAGGATACAGGCCTTTAAAAAGGGTACAGAATCTGGATTTCCTCGCACATGCGCCATGAGCCTGTCCTCCCTATCGGAACACCTGCAAGTAGAGCTTACCTAGGCAATTTGTTAAAGAGGTAAACGCTATTGCCTCCGTTAGCTGTTTGCTGTTTTCGCGCCAATGACTTGCAAGAATCTTATGGAATCTTAGTAAGCTCGTCCACCAAATACAATCAATTAACGTAATCCTTTAACAAGAGGCAGCATTAGAGCAGTGAGAGAAAAATTGCAGCGTGAGCTTCATCTATAAATGATTAGTATTATTTCAATATATATTAAAATTACTTTCTGGAACAGCTGTTATGTTGCAGGTAATTATAGTGTTCAAATTTGTTGCTTCATCCAAAATTCTTTCTATTTATTGCTGACCGTTCTTACATGCAGTCTCTGAACACGATTGCGTTATGAAATTAGTAAGAAATATGTGAAATATAAGTGAAGGAAAATTATTTATTTAAGAAAAATGTAAGTGTGTAGTGAACCTTTTGTGCAAAAAGTAATATTCTGATATTGACAAATAACTTTACCTTTGACTAATTTTTCGAGGGAATTAAGGGTTGATTTTTTTTTCGTCATGACCTATTTTCAGTGTGATAAATTCTGGTACGTGGATTCCAGGCAAAGTTAATTTTTTAAGTTGTGCTCCACCAACTAAAATGTACGTCACTACTTTCTTGGGATTTTTTTTTAAATTCAAAGCAGGGCCGTAGTGGAGGGGGAACGCGGATGTACGCCGACCCCCCCCCCACTAGTTTTCGAAGGGGTACGCAGTCCCCTTACTAATAATATTATTTATATTTTATAATTCATTACCTTTCTTAATTTAACATTCAAAATACTGCATGGCCGCGCCATGGCTCAGTGGTTAGACCGCTTGGCTCTCACCAAGGCGGCCCGGGTTCGATCCAAGGAGACCGCAAAGTGAGATTTGTGGTGGACAACATGGCGCTGGGGCAGGTTTTCTCTGGGACCTCCGGTTTCCCCCGCCATCTCATTCCACCGGTGCTCCATTTTCATCTCATGTATCATCAGTGTCACCGCCTGCGGTGCCGTATGTAGTAAAAGCGGGCGTTAAACACTACACACATTTCAAAATACTGCAAAACTACAAAATATAGACATTCAAAATACATTCAAATGATGTTTTTGACTATTAACGGACCTCCAGTACATATGTGTAACCCAGAGGATTACATAAAAAATGGATAAAAAATCGTAGGCATGCTGAGGACAACAAAAGCAGGAAGGCGAATCTACAAGTGCAGCATTCTCATCGGTTCTCCAGCATCTCGAAAAATTTTAGGTGTGCGTTCCTCCACCTTTTTTGTTAGGAATACGGCCCTGCTTCAAAACATAATCTCTTCAAAGCATAACGCACTGGTTTTTTAATTACCAGTAAAGAATTGTCCATTGAATTTTTTAGCAATTCTTAGAATACTTTGATGATTTGTGCTTTCAACAGTGTTTACTCAAAGTTCTTACTTGGACACACCATAACAATTGAAAACGTTTTAACATTATACCGCCATTGCTTTATTTAATATAATAAGATTTTTTATCCCACAGTACTTGCTATTCATTATGGTTTTTGGAAAGTACGAGTTTTACAACATTAGTTGCGTGTAATAATTCAGGTTCAGAAAACTATTTTCGCGATCTTTAAATTTACGCTGAGATTGCAGCGCCACTATTGCTGTTCTGATCACACTATCCTCCGCTAGAGTGCACAGTTATAGTTAATACTTAGACACCAGTAGGAACGGCACCACTAGATGTCCCTAGTGAAGCGTGAACACATTTGCCTTCGTGCGCTCAAGCGGTGGAGACTAGAACTTCTTGGGCGCCACGTGTTTGTGTGAGTGAAGGAGGTCGCCTCTTCCCCCCTCCCCAGTAAGGGGCAATCTCACACACACACGCACACACATTGCGACATATGCAGTACTGCAACATTACCACCGGATGTAGTCTGGGGCCTCAATCATTGCTACTAGTTTAAAAATAGTTCGACCCGTTCTATTTTACTTACATACGCAAGTTGCGTGCCTCGTGCCTTGCCTGGAGAGGTGTACTCTTTTGTCTGATTCTCTTGACCCCAGTGCCTTCTGTGTCAATATGCAACATCTGACAATCTCATGGGCCTTGTACTTTGAAATGAATAATATGTTCTATCAACAAACTCCGTAACCGAAACGAATAGAACAATTACTCATAGGTTTTATTTCTGATACTATGCCTCCACTGTGTCGGCTTAAATTCGGAGAGAAAGCAATTTAATTTTGATGTTCGGGTTGTCAGAACAATTAATGTCCTAATTCAACAATCACTTGTTTATTACTTTGTAGCTTCTTTTATTTAACCTTACTTTCAGTTGGTCGTCAGATACTATTAAAAACATCTTTTGCAAGACTAGTCTTATTTCGCTCTGGCCTTAAATGACAAAAACAGAAATGTTTTATAATTACCTTTTCGGTATTACAGGTTAGGTTCGTCGTAAACAATTAAAACTTGATAATGATGATTTTTAAAGAAAAAAATCTCCAAAATAATATTTCATTCCTTAATTTGTATCAGGAACAACATTAATATATATAATTTATTATTATCATTATTATTATTATTATCATCATCATCATCATCATCATCATCATCATCATCATCATCATCATCATCATCATCATCATCATCATCATCATCATCATCATCATCATCATCATCATCATCATCATCATCATCATCATCATCATCATCATCATCATCATCATTATTATTATTATTATTATTATTATTATTATTATTATTATTATTATTATTATTATTATTATTAATTATAAGAAAGCACCAAATCTGAACTTAAATATTATTTTCCGATACAAATATGGAATGTTTCTAAGTAGTATTAAAATTTCAGAATAACTAAATGACGATCATTTAATGACAGAAACTATAGCTTCAATATAATTTGTTTTATTTTTAAATACTGTTTGCATTTGTGACATTTGAAAATTATTTCTTATTTCTCAAATGTGTTTTTAAATGTTTTCTTTCTCATTTTCGTTCGTTAATTTGCTATATAGAAGAGAATGAAAATTATTTTGAATGTTTATGAAAACAGCCATTGCAAACTGCAGTTGTATTCCTTCTCTGTTGCAGATTTAAGTCATTTAACACTCCACACAAAGTTATATCTGCAAAAGGCTTGCTAAATTAGCTTAGCGGCTTTCCAGTACTCGAGGTTTTGCCTAATAGTCTTACGAGGGAAAATAGTTTATCCCGCTTAGAAGGACTTTTAGCGCCTTAAACTCAGTTAAAACAAAATCGGATACATTTTTCACAACGACAACGACCACGATGATGTGATCAAACGGATATTATGCTGCCCAGATTCATTAAATAAATAGAAGAACAAGAAGAAGGATGTTCAAGTTAGCTTTTATCTTGCGTAGTAGTATTCTACATATACAATCTACGTTCAGGATATAAAATACAATGCAACGACGATTCCACATTTGTATTGTGTTTGGGCAAACACACACCCCTGCGCAATGGGTAGCTGCAAGGGTCTGTTCGGAAATGCAATAATGATAATGATAATATAAACTACGGGATACAATCTGAAGATTGTGCTTGGAAAAATGAGAAATTCTGATTACGACTAGAGAGATTTTAATAACATTGTTGGCAAATCAGATTCTGATTACAAAATTAGCCCCTAATTATATACTCACAGCTAACGAGTATATCAAATGCGAATGAGTGGATGGAAAAGAGAAAGAGAAGTAATATCAAAAACAAAAATAAACTTACTTTAATTACATTCAGCTAATGCCCATTTTAATGTTAAATTCAGTGTGTCATTTTTGCAATATAGGTCCTTTATTTAGTAATAAACACATAAGAATTTTGCTTCCAGTGTATATTTCATCAAGTATTTTACAAATATTAGTTTATATTCGTTTGATATTTCATTTCAAGTAGTATATTTTGAAATGTTAAATGGTGCTTCAGCTCTGTAAAGGGAATGAAATATTAAGGCTAGCATTTACCAGTAGTTTTCTGTTGTTTTAGCCTTCTGAATGCAATGAAATGTGTGGAATATACACTGAGTCGTTCTGTGTAGCTTAGTTGGTAAGTCGCTGGCCCATGATCCCAAGGTCGCGCTTTCAAACCCGGCACAGACAAATGGATTTTAAATGTACTTAAAAGCGACAATCCCATGTTAGTAGATTTATTGGCATGTAAAAATTTCCGAGGGACGAAATTTCTGCAGACCGATGGCACTAACAATGATATGAGCAATTGAAAGCGTCGTCAATAAATAAAGAACAATTACTCTTTAAAAAAATTTGTAAAAGTTAAGAAGAAAAGTGGAAAGGAAGAGAATACACTTCATATTTATACTTTCTACTGAAATTTCTCCATTTATCGAAATGCTCGAAATCATTATTTTGCTACAAATTCGCGTTTCTTAAGTCAGCTGATTTCAAAAAGCGTCAGTATAATAAGGTGCTTTGTGTATAAATGAGTTCTGTGTGAGTGAGAAGTAAACAAAAGAAAGTGGGAAAAGAGTGCCATAAGAGACAAATACAAATTTACCTGAGGAAATAGGTATGTACAGTTTTTACTCGACAGACGGTTGATGTGTATTGGCCCTCAGGTGACCAGCGCTGCCATTGTTCCTTATCGGGTCGATCAGAAGAGTTAAATATTAGTAAGTTGATGTACAGTAAGTTACGAAACACAAATAGAGCGATTGGAAGCTGCATGTGTCTATATGATACTTTTTCTCACGTCTGCCAATGTATGACACATTACTGTCCAGAAGACATGATTATATCTGAACAGAGTATACATGCACTGGACTCACCGTGTATGTGCGATAAGCTAAGGTAAACATCTCTGTGTTGCGAATTCTTCCCGAAACGCTTTCTCGCTTTGCCATGTACGAGGGCTGTTCAATAAAGAACGATCTCATTATTTTTTTTTTTTTTTTTTTTTTTTTTTGGACAACGTACCTTTATTCATCCTCAAAATTCTGATGGTCCTTCTCAAAATAGTCTGCCATGAATGCGATGCACTTGTCCCAGCGTTTCTACCAGTCTTCAAAGACACGCTGAAAACCATTTTAGAGATCCTTCAAAATCACCTCCGCAGCCTTCACCAGTGCTTCTGGTGATGGATAATACCTCCCACGAAAGCGTTTCTTCAAGTTACGGAATAGAAGAGTCACATGGGGCTAAATCACCCTATAGGGAGGGTGAGGGATGCACGTTGACTTTTGCAAGATATTCAGCAACAACATTGGCAATATGCGGCCGCGCATTATCGTGGTGCAGCATCCAGCCTGCTTCACGGAAATGTGGTGTTTTGCGCCTGATATGGACTTGCAATGTTTTCAGGACATCCCTGTAGTATTGTCCAGTTACTGATGTGTGTGCAGGTACAACATGCTGTTAAAATATTCCATGAATATCAAAGAAGGAGATGACTATAACTTTCCCAGCAGAAGCAACCACTTTTGCATTTTGGGGGATTGGTGATGAAGGAGATTTCCACACTGAGCTTTGCTGTTTCATCAGCAATGATTACGTTTGAAAGAAGCTCCGGATCTTCCTCTAACATCAACTTTTAACTGCATGTTACCTCCATTACAGCGGTAGGCTTTACTGCACATGTCTGAACTTGCCGGGTTCTCACAGGCGGGAACCAGGAGTACCAACAATGAAACTACTACGGCGTGTTTGTTTCACATTAAGCTAACAGAATATAATAACATTGAATTTTAGTACGAACAATTATGACCGTAAAAAATTATGATCATTCTTTATTGAACAGCCCTCGTAGTAATGTCAATTTAGCGTGGGGAACCCGGTTTCGATCTCCGGTACTGGGGATTTTTCCTCCCGCTGGGAGGTCTAGTCCCAGCTGCGCTCAACCTTGTGATGCCAATTGGGTAGCTATCCTGATGGAAAGGTAAGGTTTCCTAAAGTTCAAGTAGTCCTCTTATGTTGGGGGAGTTGACATGCTGATCCTTTCCACCCTCATCGTGCAGTTGGTTGGAGAAAGCAGTGGCCGGGCGAAAAAGGCGACCTCTGCATAGGGGATACGCCCTAGGGATTATCCATTACTTTTCCATTTCTGTTCAACAGTTCATGAAAAGAGTATGTATTTAATAGGCAAATCAATTCAGCCATAATCAAAATAAATAATTTACTGTCATTTTAGCCTCCGATACACTACAAAATGCTGATTGAAACCATTTCTACCAACTTACACGAAACCGATAAAAAAGCAAGCTTTTACAGGGGTCAAAACGACAATCAATAAGTAGTGACCCCACCTATGTGGTAAGGGGGTAGCGTGTGTGCCTCACATTTAAGAGGTCCTGAGTTCGTATCTCGGTCAGGGCAAGTTATCCGGATAAGTATTTTGTTCGGAATTTTTCCTTAGCGTGAAAGAAGTATGTCGGGTAACGCTATGCTCTACAGACTCTGGGTTAATTTTATTCATACTCGTAATTGAAATATACAGCCTACGTTGGAGGACGTTAAATAATTTAAATAAAGGCCGCGCCGTGGCTGAGTGGTTAGGCCAGGTTCGATCCCGGGCGATCCCAAAGTGAGATTTGTGGTGGAAAACACGGCGCTGGGGCAGGTTTTCTCCAGGATCTCCGGTTTCCCCTGCCATCTCATTCCACCGGTGCTCCATCTTCATCTCATGTATCATCAGTGTCACCGCCTGCGGTGCCGCATGTAGTAAAAGCGGACGTTAAACACTACACATTAATTTAAATAAATAAAGAGGCAAAACAGCATAACTGTAAAACTAAACGTCGTTGTTAGTTGTTTTGTAATTTTACGTCCTTCTACGTTAAGTCATATCGGATGGTGAATGATATGGGTGAAATGATGCTCAAATGTGTCCAGGGTCCATGGAGCTTAGAGCTACCGGACAGTCGTCTTTAAGGATAAGGGAAAACCCTGGAAAAACCCGTATGCAGGTAACTCACCCTAACCGAGATTCGAACTCGGGACCTATACAGATACACTACCATCTACGCTACCGAGGCGGTTACATACCTATATGGAATATGTTTAAAATATTTCCATGACAAATGAAACATATATCTTGAACTTTCTAGGAATTGAGTGATGTCCTCTTGATTCTAAATGACTTTTGTATAACTGGTAAATCGTAAATGATAAACAAAATCTTGCTACTTAACAAAGTGCAGTTCTCATTAAAATACACAATAATATCCCATACTTTTTGTGGAGTTAATTATTTCCGAAATATAGTTGTTATTGTTTCGAATTTTCAGGTACTTGTATTTTCTTAAATAGAAAATCGTGATTCTTTTGTCTATTTTTGGCTATACAAAGTAAATGGAATTTCAAAGCCCACTCATATCGACCAGCACTTAGAAGATTTGACTATCGCTTAAGCCTGCTTATTCTCATATACCCATTCTACCTATCAGAAAATATGCAATAAAACAATTTCTACAAATACTTGGAGATTAGAAGAATACGCATTTTAAGAAGAGTTTGTATAATAAGAGCAGCACAAGCCAGGCCCGGTAGCGTAGATGGTTGCGTGACTGCCTCACGTTCAAGAGGTCCCGAGTTCGAATCTCGGTCAGGGTGAGTTACCTGGATAAGGTTTTTACCGGGGTTTTCCCTTATCTCTGAAAGACGAATGTCAGGTAACTCTAAGCTCCATTCACCCCGGATTCATTTGAGCATCAATTCACCCATTTAATTCAGCGTCCGATATGACTTAACGTTGAAAGACGTAAATTAAAATGAGAGAGAGAGAGAAAGCAGCACATCAGGTGCTTTTCTTTTAAGAACTATACTCTGAATTTAATGGTACACTGGTGTTGAACTAGCCTCTTACGAAAGAATCTGGAAGGAACACTCTGGAAAGATGTATGGCCGAGTAGCGAACCCGGACTCTATACAGCACACGGTTTTTCATGCTAACTCACGCAATATGACGCATGGGTGTGTTCCGCTAGAAAGAGGACTATTAAAGAGTATTGATTGACTAGCTAATGGCACAACTCAGGTTATCACAAACTGCAAGTGTGCGTGTGGTGATAGCATCACGAAGGCAATAACCTATCTACTTAAACCTGGAAATAGTTTTGGAGTCTCTGTAAAAACTTCTTATACCACAAAACAGCCCCGGAAAATTTTGCTTTTTCTGATATACAGGGCGATCTAAATAAACCTGAACGCTTTCGAGGAGTTTTAATTAGCCTTTGGAAAATAATAAAGCTTTAACATTTACTTTTGTTATCTTAATGACTCTGGGAGAATTGCAGAGGTTATTTTTAAGTTTAACTCCCGTAACTGGATAGGTAATATTGGATGATGAATGAAATGAAGCGCAAATGAGCTCGCAGTCTTTCGTATTTCCTGTTTATACTCTCCGAGCTTGGAGGATTTAAATCTCCCAGAACTTCAGAGGGGTCTTCTGTTGAGGAGCAATAGGCAGGAAGGTAACACGTACTGCGTGGATTTCGTTTTTTTAAATAAATAAGCATTTCTAAATCATATGTTAACACGATTGTAAAACTGAAATCGGTTTTCGGATACCGCGTCAGAATATTTTTGTGAATCAACACTTTATGTTTTGAATAGTTTTTGTAATAGTAATATTACCGTGTAAAGTCTGTTTATTTAACTCGTGTGCACGTCGGCCGACTCCTTTGACGAACCCTTATAATCGTTTTACAACCCCGGCCTTCCTTCTCCCAGTCCTTTCTGTAAGGTTGACACATTTCTCGATATGTCATGGGTATCGTACGAGGTTTCGTCTAAATAAATTATCTTATGTTCATTACTGCAAAACTTCCTTAGATTTGACACACACACACACACACACACACACACACACACACACACACACACACACACACACACACACACACACACACACACACATATATATATATATATATATAGGCAAGTTACAATTCTACTGGATTCCATAATAACCCTTATCTTATTCAAGGTGTGGTATTTGAAACCCAGCTCCTTTAGGAGGCCGCACAAAGTGCAGTGCCCATAAGGAAAATCACAAATTTCTTGCAAATGTGCAACCAATTCGTCTAAGGTGGGCGCTCTCCCTTTTGCATGGAATCTATAAATTTCTTGGCGAATTAAATCGCATGTGAAATTATCTACTTTAGAGAAACGTTTCCTTTTGTTTTCACACTTGATCAGCGTCTTTGGTATTCCTTTCGTCACACTATTTCTTGCTTTATTTCTGTGAGTACCCAGATTTTATCATCAGGTTCATTGCATGGCCCCTTACCAAGATTATTTGTCAGCACATATTTATATGTGTTCAAAACAAGCGCTTGAATTTGCTTAGAAAGAGTTCCCGTTATAGCTTTGCTTTTTGAGTTTTCTGCAGTAACACTACTCGGCCCACAACACTTTCCAATTTATTCACACTATTGCCATCACTTTGATTATTTTCACGTGACTGAAAGTTATCTACTTCTTCATTTGCATTTACCACTGCATTTCCCTCCCACGGTCTCCGCATCGTAACACACAACGAATTTCTGCACGTAATGAAACAGATCAACTGGAAGTTGGAACTTTGGCAACTGAGATTCCACGTGGAGTAAAAATGCGACTGTCATTTCAAGAAAATCAGGGTTGCCATTGGTCCTCAATGACAATGTTCCATTAATGAAGCGTGGAGATAGATTTATGGCGGTCATTAGTGGGCGGGAGGGTCAGGTTCCTTTGAGTTCGAAATGCACACCCGTTGACTAGACAGACTTTACTTATTGTTTGTTAGAAAGGCTCAAAAAATTATAATTTGAACTTTATTACTTAAAATGTGAGATAATATAACTATTATTACGTTTATACGTTTATATGTATATATTTTTAATATTTATTAAACTCTACTAACTATATCCACCCTAAGGGATGTACAAACCTGTGTCTTTTCCTTAAAACTAATAATTTCAAAAATTGGAGGTTCTTCATAGATTCTTCTCAAAAACTCTTAAGGTGTTTTGTTTCATGATGGGAAACATTCATCCTTCCATTCCGTGGGCCACTCTTTTGTTTTAAAGGAGACACGAAAATGATATGTTTTTGTTACAAAAACTACAATACGTAAACTATCTATGGCTAATGTGTGGAGATTTCAATATTATTGGACTGTTACTTGGTCAGCAAGCTCGTTTAACGAAATATACTTGTTTTTTATGTGAATGGGATAGCAGAGCTACTTAGAACACTGGGAAAGGAAACAGTGACCATATAGGACTAATTTAAAAGTGATCCTCTTATTGATCCCTCCATAGTATTGTTGCCACCCCTTCATGTAAAATTAGGAAACTCTAGATAAAGACAGCTATTGCTTTAAATAATATGTGTTACATTTCCTAGTGATGTATTCGTTGGCCCACAAATTTCAAAACTAATGATAGACAGTCAGTTCGAGAATACTATGAGTTGAGAAGTGAGGCATGCCTTAAATGTATTCAGAAATGTTGTTTTTAATTTCTTTGGAAATAAAAAGCCCCAATTGTGTTAACATAGTGAAAGTGATGGTACAAAGTTTTAAATAGATTGCTTGCAACGTGAGTGTCAAAGTACATTTTCTTCATTCCATCTAAATTATTTTCCTGAATTATAATTCAGGAGATTTAAATGAGGAAGATATGTATTTCACCAGTATATAAAATATATGGAAATAATGTTATAATAGAAGTGGAGTGTTCACATGATGGCGGGCTATCGTTGGATTTTAAAAAGGAACTACTCTGAACAACATGCGAGTAGTTCAAAGAGGAAAAAATCTGAAGTGCAATATTGAGTTAAACCTTTCATGGGCGGTTTTAATTTATGAATGTGGTATGGTTTCAACTGTACGCATAATAATAGTTTATGGATATAGTTTACATAAACGGTTTTATAAATTTTTATTTTCAGCATTTTCAGAAAGGTTTATGTGGGCAGTATACTTCCCATGGCCCACATGAAAGTGAGTAATAAGTAAGGGAAACGTCTTAGATTACATCAAACATTTACAGAATTCAGCTGTGCTGTACTATACTATTTTACAATAAGAGAACTACAAAAAAGTAAAATACACTTTTTCCATAAGTTACTTTCCATGGAACTTTCTAAAGCAAGGATCGACACGTTACAAGCTTTGCGTACGTATCATGTTTCTTATCACTTTTGAAGTATTATAACTGAACCAAAACACTAAAACCGTTTACATATTTGATGTAAATACTTTGTGAAACTAGCAGGTACAGCCACACCCCCCTTCTAGGTTCTGTTATTTTCTTTTACGCTATGACCCCATAGAAGTGACACTAGGATGCATTCAATTTTTTTCCTGGTTTTGTTGAACCCTCCGCTAGATGCCAGCATAGACTTTAAGTGGTCAGCAGGCTTCCAGTGGTCCTCCTAACATGATAAAACAAGTGGGAAGCATACTTCCCACGATCTTAGAGATGGTTAAGGTTATAAATGTGCTTATAATTATTAGATTTGTTAGTAACAAGTAAATTACAATTATGGCCCAGTTTTTCATACAAAATTTTTGTTGAACGTAATTTTGATTACGTTTCACAAAGCTTCTGACGTAATAAGATAACATGAATATTTTCGAATTCAGCACAAAATATCCATTATAACCTATCAGATTAAAAAGTGGGTTTTGAAATGCAGAACCGTGTAATCAGCCCAAGTCTGGTAGAAGAATGAAGAAAGAATTAATATGAAATGGGGGCAAAATAAATGAATCATTCGGAAGTGGTTCTTCTTCTTCTTCTTTTTTTTTTAAATTTACGTCCTCCAACGTTAAGTCATATCGGACGATGAATGGACTGGATGAAATGCTGCTCAAATGAGTCCGGGGTCCATAGAGCTTAGAGTTACCCGACATTTGTCTTTACAAAATAAGGGAAAACCCTGGAAAAAACCTTATCCAGGTAACTTACCCTGACCGAGATTCGAACTCCGGACCTCTTGAACGTGAAGCAGACATGCTACCACTACGCTACCGAGGCGGGCATTCTGAGGTGGGTTTCTTTGCTCCAAAGCTAGTGACTGCATGCATTTATACTGAAAAGATATTGAGATATCTTCATTTGAGATATGTGCACCTGAAAGTGTCGACATTCAATGAAATTCATAATTTCGTTATACACTTTTTTTTTTCTATTTTTGATAGAAATGAAATAATTTAAGTGAAAAAAATTCTATTTTCATTGAATTTAACTTATAATATGCTACATGATCGTTATTAATCCAATATCAATTACTGGAGTGTCATTCACCTACCAGTTTACGACCACAGAGGATATCAAAGCGTTCCTTGAAGAAAGTTTGCCTGAATTTTCTCCACCAGCACGTGAAGCATTATTCCAGACAAGTTGCAACCACTACCTTAGGGCAAAATACCTGCTAAGTTTTGACTGCCTTAATAATGTATGTAAATATTAGTAGGAGTTTTACTTCATTTTCTCGGGGAGGCTACGGGACGCAGTAAAACACGAACAACCCGAGCAATCTCCAGGACCCTGGAGATAACAAGTTGGGATGTTCCTGGTTCACTTTTAATGAGTTTTCCAACAGTAACATTGGCAATGTGGTTTCATCTACAGACTATTATATTATTTGAATAATCAATGTCGTCTCGAAGTCCCTGGAGCGCATAAAACAATAAAACATAAAGTAACATTTTTGGATTTATTCTATTTAGTAAATACTTCTGTATTGTGCAACATAAATTGCATACTATTTGTAAAATTTTATGATTTTCTTAATTAAATAAATTCACTGCTTTATGAACAGAGCCAATGTAATTTATTCTCAACTAGCTGACCCGGCGAATTTCGTACCGCCAATAAAAGCTGTCTCAACTTATCAATATAAATTAAACAAATTCGAATTAGTTATTTATTCTGCAGTTGGGGTAAAGCTTAAGGGGGGACGTATGCAAATATTCATGGTCTTACATACATAGCCATAACATCCAAAGTTTTCAAGTTAGAGAAGTGAAACTTAGTATACTTATTTAAGATAATACAGTTAATGTGCACAATTTTTTTTTCATAATGTTCCATTGTTTATAACTAATGCCACATATTTTTTCTATATGCAGAGACATTTACAAACTTAAGCCTTTTTTTTTTTTTTCCAAAATTCACATATGCTATCTTTCTGAAATTTGGTATGTTATTTTAAAACAAACTAAAAATGAATTTGTTACATTTAGATTTCTTATTGAAGTTGTGTAGAATTTAAAAAAAAAAGTGTAAATCATATGCATCCTTTAAAAATTAAAAAAAAAAACATATATTTTGTATCATCACATTCCATCTGGAGCTTAATCTTAAATTCTAGAACCAACAAAATGTTCACTGTGGCATAAGAAAGTTGTGTGCTAAATGTCATCACTGTAGATGAAGTAGTTTGAAGGCAAATGGGTTGAAGTTGTAGAAAATGCAAGTTACGGGGAAATGCAATTAAAAATACAAGTATTATTCAGTTTGCCTTTTAATTTTAAGTCAGAACTTCCCATATCGATAGTCTGTATCCTCATTCTGGTCTTCTTCAGCCTTTCTTTTTAAATTCCTCTTCTGTCTTGCTTCTTTCTGCATTAATTTCATAGCTCTTTCTGCACCAGCGATGTGAAAGTTATGGATAGTCTGCAAAATTGTTTCCATAAACACACCAGGTTGATACCCTAACTGATGCATAACTTTCTTTCTGCCAAAATTCCCATCATTAAACACTATTGCAGCATCAAATGTAGCACCACTATGGAAGAAACAATTGACAAGTGCCTTAAACGTTTCAAGACGGGAGGTGGACATTGTATTATCCACATAATTCAGTGAATTGTAAAATCGCAAAGTTATTAATACTTCAAGTAAAGGCGAGATTGTCATATTCCTTTCGATGCATGTTCTAACTCAGTATTACGTAAATTTAAAACGAGGAGCGAAGAAGGGCAAGTGACTTGAACGTTTCAAGACGAGAGGTGGATAATGTATTATCCGCATAATTCAGTGTATTATAAAATCGCAAGGTTATTGATACTTGAAGCAAAGACGAGATCGCCATATTCCTTTCGATGCATGTTCTAACCTCTCTTGTACTTCCCCAGTAACCTTCATAGCAACATGTTTCGACAGTCTATACCTCCGTAAAAACTTTTCTTCTGATAGCTCCTCAAAATTATTTCTCCTCATAGGCCGTACTCTATTATGAATGCCATTTAGACGGTCTTAATATATCAAATCGACATCAACAGCTGAGTTTATGCTCACCATCTTTACTATTTACAATTGTTAAGGACTTAACATCAGAAATTTGGCGTGTTAGTTTAACAAGAGATTTAACACGAGTGTTACGCTAACACTTGTTGGTGAAATGCAATTTTTGTTTTAACTATTGCTAAACTCGTGTTAAGTCTTAACATCTGTTTGTGAAATCGGGCATTAGTATCGTTCCATTGCACAGCGTGGTTGTTTAATGTTACGCAGCATGATCAAAACTGATCCTATTTTAAAATTGTGAGGTGGGAGTCGATCAATTCTAATGAATTTAAAAACTCTGTGGGAAATTTGACTAGGCCATCCTGGTTTATAACTGTGTTAACTGATTTGTACGAAAACAACTTCCACATAAGAAAATTCTATATGGTCACATTGAGATCATTGACATGTAATTTTTGCCGCCAATATTGCTCGTTCACTCAGCCAATTATGGTTAGCGTACTGTTGCGTTATGTTGAATAAGCTACCCTTTGACATAGTAAAAAATTTTCCGCGAACTGCACAAAATCACAAAGGAATTCAATTAATTTTGTGTCAAATAAATTCACATTCACGAATTCACAAATTATAAAGAAGTTATCTTCCAAGGATTCACCAATATTTGACAATTGTTGTCTGTGTTCAAATATTTATAGAGTTATAGTGCGTTCAGAAATAAATTGTGTGTCTAATCTTCAAAAGTTACATCTACATGCTAGATAAAGAAATTTCACTTTTGATAACAAAAGATAAACGTTATTTAATAAAGTAGCTAAGTGAAATACAAGACACATCCAGAAAGTAAGTTCTGTTTGGTAATAAAATTAAATTGTGTACAGATAGAGAAAAATTATTTATTGCACAAAATTCTACAACTCTTAAACTACTTTTCCACATAACTGCCGAAATTTTGCAGGTATTTGTCATAGCGAGGCACAAGTTTTTGTATACCTTCTTCATAGAAGTTTGCCGCCTGTGTCTTCAACCAGTTAGAAACATTTTCTTTCAGCTCTTCGTCATTGTTGAAGTGTTGACCGCCAAGGAAAGATTTGAGATGCAAAAACAGATGAAAGTCGCTAGGTGCGAGGTAGGGCTGTACGGGGAGTGGTCAAACACGTCCCAGCCAAATCCCTGTAGGATATTTTTCGTCGCATTTGCAGTGTGTGGTCGTGCGTTGCCGTGAAGAAACACAACAAATTTTGACATCGCAAATTTGCCGATACATTTCAATTGGTTTCACTTTCCTAGCATTCAGAAAACGAATCACAGATCTGAAGTCACAAGCGGCGGGATTTTCAATCAACACCGACATTGTAAACAAGCACAACAAAGCGTACGTGGCTGACAGTGATCTCACAATGGCGCACGTTTCTTCTCCTTGATACAGAGCGTCTACCACGCATGTGCGGAGCTGCGATCGCAGCGCTGCAGCGGAGATAAATTGAAACAGAACTTACTTTCTGGACGCCCCTTGTATCTTTGAAGACTTTGGCAAGGAGTGGAATATCTTTATACTTTGTAATGCTTTTGTTTGTGGAAAATAAAAGATGTATTGTCTTCCTAAAACTTTGTGTGTATACTTTTATAATATGTAGTTAATAGCCCGGTGCATTATCACTTCGTTTCTTTCCCTCACCTTTTAAACCTTTCTTGGACTTACACGAATATTACAAAACCAAAATTAGGCATAACGGTTCAGCCGTTTTTTAGTTTTTGTGAGACTAACAAACGTCAATTCATATATGTGTATATAACATAGATTTATCAGGAACTTTACGTCCGCAATATTTTTCCAAGAATCCTCGAAATTGTCTCCTATTGCCTTTTATCAAAAGAACGTTAGCTAACCTGTAGCAAATATCTTTTGCTGCTTTTCCTTCGGCTTCTTCTCCGCTCATTCACACTTACAAAATGCCAAAGCTCAAGAAACAGACAGAAGTTTAAACTAGGCTCGGAGAAAGGAACATTTCAGTGTAAAAGAGAATTCCGATTTATGGTGGAGGAATGAACTATCAATTGTTGACTAGCACGTTCTTGTTGTTCACTGACTTGTAAAGGTTTTGAACTACCTGACCCATGCTCGGTTCCTACTGTGCTGTTTCATACACAAAAACATTCTAAGTCAGATACAGAAATATTCACTTGCCTTAAAATTAACACTTGTGTTTTCGGTTTTATTAAATTTTATTCACGCATTATGGAATATTTTAAACATTTCAATGACCATTATGCCCGCCTTGGTATCGTGGTGGTAGCATGTCTGCCTCACGTTCAAGAGGTCCCGAGTTCAAATCTCGGTCAGGGTGAGTTACCTGGATAAGGTTTTTTCCGGGGTTTTCCCTTATCCTGTAAGATGAATGTCGGGTAACTCTAAGCTCCATGGACCCCAGACTCATTTGAGCATCATTTCACCCATTCCATTCACCGTCCGATATGACTTAACGTTGGAGGACGTAAATTAAAAAAAAAAAAAAAAAAAAAAAAAAAAAAAAGACCATTATGAAAAACGAAACAAATTCAAATATGCACTAACCCACTAATTACGTATTTATATGCATTATACTATTCCTTTTATAGGACCCACACAGCATGGAATATACTCATTTTATACGTGTATACGTTTATTTCTTAAAGAAACAAGCGAATATGCAGGGATGCTGACTCTAGTGAAGATGAAGCAGTTGGTGGAATGAACGATAATGGAAACAGGAGAATCTTGAGTAAATCCGCCCAGATGCCGGTTTCTCCATCATATTATAATATATACATGCAAAATAAGCAAATGTACAGCGTAGCTTACAGTCTGCTTAAATATTGCGATTCAGAACAAAACCGGAAAATGTGCATCATAAGCAGTTTAAATTATTGGAAATTTAATGATTAACTAACACACCAAGTGAACATATTTCCCTATAGGAGGGAGGAAATATGTCTCTAAGCATACTGCTTTCATAAGACAAAAATCCATGCAACAACAATAATAATAATAATAATAATAATAATAATAATAATAATAATAATAATAATAATAATAATAATAATAATAATAATAATAATAATAATAATAATAATAATAATAATAATAATAATAATAATAATAATAATAATAATAATAATAATAATAATAATAATAATAATAATAATAATAATAATAATAATAATAATAATAATAATAATAATAATAATAATAATAATAATAATAATAATAATAATAATAATAATAATAATAATCATAATAATAATAATAATAATCATAATAATAATAATAATCATAATGATGATGATGATAATAATAATAATAATAATAATAATAATAATAATAATAATAATAATAATAATAATAATAATAATAATAATAATAATAATAATAATAATAATAATAATAATAATAATAATAATAATAATAATAATAATAATAATAATAATAATAATAATAATAATAATAATAATAATAATAATAATAATAATAATAATAATAATAATAATCATAATGATGATGATGATGATAATAATAATAAATAATAATAATAATAATAATAATAATAATAATAGTAATAATAATAATAATAATAATAATAATAATAATAATAATAATAATAATAATAATAATAATAATAATAATAATAATAATAATAATAATAATAATAATAATAATAATAATAATAATAATAATAATAATAATAATAATAATAATAATAATAATAATAATAATAATAATAATAATAATAATAATAATAATAATAATAATAATAATAATAATAATAATAATAATAATAATAATAATAATAATAATAATAATAATAATAATAATAATAATAATAATAATAATAATAATAATAATAATAATAATAATAATAATAATAATAATAATAATAATAATAATAATAATAATATAAGCTTTAGGGCATTGTTGTAAATTTTCCATTTTTTATAAATACTCCTGGGGCTGGTGAAAAAGATCTGAATTACAGTAGCTGGCAATAGATCTACGAGACGCCTAGATTTCAGTTAATAATGTTGTTAGCCTGAAATAATTATTTTCTCTTAACTTTGCTACTTTACTTCCATTGGCTTCATTAAATCCATCAAGTTTATTTTCTCTAAAAAAAGTCCTCCATAGAATCACGCAATGATTACGTATAGTATTTTAGCGATATGTAATTGTTTTAATTAATAACCTCGCTCTACGTGGAATCAGAGAGGAGTACAGCTAATCAGAAAATTAATTAAAATGCAGAGGTATCTGTTTAAACATAATTAATAATTACTTACGAATGATACGTGTAAATTGTTTCAAAAACAAATTCTCGCAAATCAATTATTGTTGTTAAATAAACATATGTACAGGTAGACCGCAAACAAATGCTGTCGGTGTGCACATGCGCGAGGAGAGCTTTCTCCCCTTCTCGCCATCCGAGCATCATGTGACCCCCACCCATCCCTTCCTGCATGCGACAGAGCACAAACCACATGAAACGCGTGTATTTTAATACTGCTTTGATTTTTAAAATTAGCAGAAAACAATTATCTCGGACATGAATTCACGATCGATCAACAAATAAATAGAATCATAGTTTAATTAAAACCTGAGAAAAATCGCAGTGATTGGGCAGAAAATGCAAAGAATGAATGTGACAGTGAATGCGAAACCGAAAGAAACAGATTTTCAGTGCAGCCCGTGCGATGGAGGAGAGGCAATATAAAATGATGGTACAGGGGGAAAGCTAGAAGACTCCAGTGTTGGTAAGCCACGCCTCCAGCTGCACTTTGTTCGTAAAGGAAAACTCAATGGGATTTCAGTATAACTACTTGACTCTGTGGCAAGGTTCGAAGGAGGAACTTTACAACCCCACCTGGTAATGATCTTATGTGCTTATACACTTGACGGGACATTGCTCGGGCGAATGGGGTGAGTTCAGAGGATTCTAATGGAGGAGAGCACAACAGAGGGCAGAGTCCATAGTAGTTACAGTTACTTTCGGGTGACTCGTACACCTCGTCTCCTCTCCCACCCTGCAGCCCTGCACAACCTCAGAGAGCATAGGGACTACCGCTACCGCCTCGGTAGCGTGGTGGTAGCATGTCTGCCTCACGTTCAAGAGGTCCCGAGTTCGAATCTCGGTCAAGGTGAGTTACCTGGATAAGGTTTTTCCAGGGTTTTCCCTTATACAGAAAGACGAATGTCGGGTAACTCTAAGCTCCATGGACCCCGGGTTCATTTGAGCATCATTTCACCCATTCCATTCATCGTCTGATATGATTTAACGTTGGAGAACGTAAATTACAAAAAAAAAAATAATAATAATAATAAAAAAAAAATAAAAAAAATAAAATAAATCAATAAATCTTCTCCAATCCGGAGGATGAGGATTTCAAGGAATACTTTTCCTAAAATAACCAAACAGGATGAAAGGTGAAATGGAGGGACAGGACAGTTGGACATTCATATAGCAATCCAGCCCACCTTGGTAGCGCCTTGTCTGCCTCTCGTTCAAGAGGCCCCGAGTTCGAATCTCGGTCACGGTGAGTTACCTGGATAAAGTTTTTTCCGGGTTTTCCCTAATCCTGAAAGACGAATGTCGGATAGCTCTAAGCTCTATGGATCCTGGGCTCATTTGAGCATCATTTCACCCATTCCGTTCATCGTCCGATATGACTTAACGTTACAAACAGAAAAGAGAAATCTAGGAAAACACCTGAATAAAACCCATGTGCCAAGTCGCTCGGCCATGGGAATTATCCCATGTCCCCGAACGTGGGCTACAAACACTACCAGCTGAGCTAACCCGATTGGTTATAATTTAAAGTTATTTTTTCTTACAATAAACTAATATTAAGTTTTGGCTTTCACTTAAAGTACATTTTATACACCTTTAACCTTATAGATAAGCATCTCTTAAATTCTTTATTGCATTTTATTAGGAATGTGTCGTACCAGTTTTTCTCAACACCAACACATGGTATTTTCCACAATACCCGATACTCGATACTGTCATTCCTACTTCTAGTTTCAATACAAAATAGAATGTAGGGAGAACTGTGCAATGCCAATAAAATTAAACAGGTGCACATATTTAATGAGACGAAACTCTAAACTATCAGTGTTCTTATTTTTAAACTCTACGTTCGACATTTAACAGCAATACAGTCTACTTTTATAGGTTTCTGTTCAAAAATACTAGCATTTTAAATACTGTCTATTTTTTTCTGTCACATATGAGTGCTGCAGTGCTAAATGATATTTCAGAGAAAACTGTTGCAGGTGGAATACACAAATATTTAGCAGCTAATTGTTTTCGTTCTAGAACAATTTAATTTGTTTTCCGGAAATCCAGTGTACTAGAAACAGATGACAAATCGTTGTTGAGATGTGCAGTGATTTCTTCTTGGGAAGTGAAAACTAGTAGTGAATCTGATACACAATTATTTTCCTTCGTAATGTTACCGTGCAGGTAACACCTTCCTGGTAATTTCTCGGACTTTGCAATGTTCCGCTTGCGGAAGTAATATTTTGTGATTTCAAAATAAAATAAAAATTGCGACTCACCATCGAAGTGTCGAAAAAGTATCGAGCGAGTTTTCTGATGTTCGATGTCGATACCATGTAAGTATCGTGAATATCGAGATATCACAAGTATCGAGAACCCATCCCAACATTTTAATCATAATTTTGAAACAGAATTGAACTATATTACACATTAAACTTAAATTTAAATGTTATGAACCTTTTAAATGACTTATAACATCTGTTGATATATTTGTGATGGAAAAACGTGTCATTTCGTGAATAAATTATAGTCTGGCTTCACCCTCGAAGGCTTAAACGTGAATTTTTGGTTTCAAAGCTGAGCATCCAAAGAACATTAAAATATCCTAGAGTTCAGAAAGTTAATGTAAATGTAAACATCGGTTTTTAGCATTGTTTCCTAAAATGTACACTAAATACGTGGAGCCCAGACTTAACATGTTTCGAACGCACCTTCTTATAATCATGTTTGTTCACGTGAACCCAAAATGTAAATTTCCAATAAGCAGGTAGAGAAGGTAAGACAAAGCGAAGGGTTCTTGGATCGATTCCAAGGCCAGACGTGCACATACCGCCCTCAGCTTCAGGTCTTCCCAAGATGTAGACGTTCCTTGAAACGTACTAAGGAAATTACACAGGTTACCTAGTTGTCAATTAAAATGAAGTTAAGTGCGCGGTAAATGTCAGTAGAGCATGCTCCGGATGTGGCGGGAAAATTCCTTCCAAGAAGTGTTTTGTTTTGCCCCATGGACAGAGGTCCCATACTGAGGAGTAAACATCTCCCCTACATACTCTGCTATTTCCTGCTGACAGTACCTTATCTGCCGGAAATAACTAAAGTCTACTTGCAGCCGCAACTTCCAGGTAATACGTACATCCACAAGCTGGGCTGTTTTCATCACTGTATGGAGTCAAACTGGGGCCGGTCTCTGTCAAAGCTTTACAGCTGGAGACAGGTGGAGGAAGATCCTACATTACCACGGACAATATCTATGGTGTACATATATAGAAACACAGTTCAATAGTATATCACGAGAATACGCGTATTACTATACAATCGAAGTTTACGCATTATAAATCATTAAAATAGGCAGGCAAAAAGCATAATAAATATCTAAAATGGATAATAAAAGGCAACTATAAAAATGCATTTATTTACGTAAAATATGAAGTTATTAACAGTGAAGCAAACAAATATATACAAATAAAATAATTTGTAACTTAATACTTCACTTATCTTATAAGAAATGATAATACTTATAAGTGCTCCAGGATTGCGATTTCATGTAAACTTATACACATCTTCAGCCGGAAACAAAGCTGTCGTCATCGTTACGAACGCTAGATGTCGATATGTTCTTGTTAGTACTAGCAAAATCTGAAAATAAAACAAATTTAAAAACAGGTTTGACTGCCGGTATTTCAAAATTCATTACGCGATGTTTGTTTTTTTAAATATCTTCTCCCAAACCAAATGGCAGTCGATTCTGAAATTCACAATGAAAACTGAAAGAAAAACAAAGTTAGATCACACTCATTATTGCACTTTGAAAGAAACACAAGCAGTAATTTAAACGCAGTTATCTATATATTTATTTGCGCGGCGGCAGTCATTGTTGCAAAGAAAATAATGAACTAAATGAAGGGCAACTATGTTGTCTGCAACTTAAAGACAGTAATATACATCCACCGAAGTAACTTTCATTGTCACAGCTAACGGTTATTTAAATAAAACATATCAGAAGGAAATAATAAAATAAAAACAATTAAATAAAGGCAGAAAAGCATTTATTTCATAAAATAGGCATTTATGTTGAAAAAGATAGAAAAACGCAACATGAAACTGTGGCATTTGAATCACAAAGGTATAATTCCTAGATATTCACTTCAAATTGAAGATAAATTTGGCACATTTAAAAAGGCATTGTGCCAAAGTTCCGGCATCTGCTTATTAATTTTTTTACTAAAATTGAGGAATTATTGTAGGTATTCCATCTAAAAATTATATACCAAGATTTCCCCAGAAACACACGTTTTGAGACTCCCTGAATCCAAAAAAGTAGATTCTTTGTATGTACACATGTGTGTCTGTAAGTGAACATCATTATTCAAAATGAAAACCTGATTTAATACCAGACCTGCTATTTAAGTTCAGCATCTTCCAGGAATGCAAAAGAATCTTCCTGTTCCAAACTATCCTTTACATGGAAATCTAGATTCTATTTTCCCAAAAATGACCAACGATTTGTTTAGATTAGTAACGAGAAATAAAACAACAGAAATATTTCGGGATGGATTAAGTGGAAACAAAATGGTGAAAATTGGAAAAAATAAAGTGGCTCTTCAAAATTTTGTTCTGTTTGATTTGGTATGCATTTTATCACTGTAGGCACAATGCTGAGATTTTAGAAATGATGCTGCGTCCAGCACTTTCTGAATTACTCACTATGGTTTCTATACTACTTGGACATAGATATAATTTAGCTATTCTTTTAGGTGAAATTTTGCTCTGCAAATTGGTATCTTTTTTCTAAAGCGGCAGCTTACATATGCCTAAGGTATAATATTTTCTATTAAATATGGGAAAATTCAACTCTGAATTGATAAAAGCAGTACATGAACGCTAGTATTGATCTTCTTTGGTGCTGAGAAATTGATCGGTTTTATTTTAAAGAATTAAATGCTAATAAGTATTAATAAAATCTGTATTAAGAAACCGCTTTATTTACTTTAATAAATCACACTACCAGTAAACTAAGAGGGCCTGTACTTACATCCTGTAAAAGAGTTTAGTACATATCTGGAATAGTTTCTGAGATACTGGTTCATGAATTATAAGTTAACAAAGTTACGGTAGGAGTTTCAATTTTTTCTTTAATGCTACAAATGTTATATGACCGTAAATATAATTGTTAACGACAGTCATCTTGTACATACAACAAGTTTATGACTTTTAGCTTAGTACTTCGTAAACTGCTAACTTCAAGACGTGAATTATTCATCACAGCAAGAGGCAAATATGATATTTGAATCAAAATACTCGTATGTCAGTACTTTGAGGGCTTAAACAATTTCTTTTCTATATAAAGTTTGTCTTAAAACTACAAAGATTTCTGAAAATTGTTTCTTTTGGATCATTATACTCTTTAGTTAAGTAAAACTGTGTATTTTAATGAAGTGGACATGTTTCCTGTAGTACGTTTTTGCTTTTTTCTTAAGGTTTCCTGGATATATAAATTAAATGAGATGCAGGTAACTTCACAGTTGTTTGCAGAAAACTCAAGGCATACACTTCAGTTTCCAATCAAATACCTTAAACATATTTTTAATCAAATTGACCAGCCAATTTTAGAAAAAAAAAAAAAAAAAAAAAGAAATAGGGAACCATTTTCTGGGTAAAGGGCTGTTGGATATGAAGTTTTCTTGCAATTCTTTTGTGATTCTTGAAAAAAAAATTGGTATTTATCTAACACTTCGATCTTTTATTAATGTACTCGTAACGTCTTTCTAATAGTAATTTATCATAGTTTATACCTGAGTAGAAAAATTCAAACTGCGACCTGAAGGGGAGAGTTTTAAATTCTGCGAGTGGATAACAGACATTTGTCCGCTTGTATAATACATTATTTTATCCTACAGAGATAAATTTATTCATAACAAATATTCAGTTAATGATTTTACAATAAATAATAACAAATTCAATAAAGATAAGGCATTGAATACACTTTATCCCACCTGCTACCGAAGCAATGAGAGAATTTTGTTTACATTGTCCCACTCGTTGCTCTAATAACTATCACTTTGATTTAAAGACCAAGTTTTCTTATGTCGTTTCTCCATAGCAACGATGTCTATTACACGCACCTGTAGGACAAAACAAATTAGTTTATTTGAAAATCTTTGTATCATCTATTTCCACTCATATCTCACTGCCAAATTTTTGAATGGAAAGCAATAATACTAATAATAGCATACGTAGCTACCACAGAAAGAAATTTATGTTGAAAAACGTAAACTAAATAGAAAATATATTTTTGTACAGGTAGTTTCATAAGCTTTCTCATTTTCATAACATATTATATATCTCTTCCATAACAGCTTCGTTTAAATGATCACGATTTTCTGTCGATTGTATAATGTTTTATTCATTATTTCTAGAAAGAACAGCGATCTGAAATATAAGCAATAGTTATGTCAACTTCCTTCCACGGCATTGTGGAAGCATTACTTCCTTCCACAAATCTGATTACAACATTCACTTATGTAAACTCAATAACGAGCTCAAGGGATGCGAAAGAAACAATCAGTTCACAAACTTTCAAACCGTTTCGATTATTATTAAATTTACAACTGGAGAAAGATATTTATTCAACATAAGGTGCTTTGAAAAAGGCGAACTCTGTTGTTAAAAGTTATTTGTTATTCACTTGTTATTTTAATGTGCTAATAAGTTTTTCTTACTTAATTTTGGGTCTATATTTATGTTGAATTCAGAATGAAGAAGGTATTTACTGAAGAATTCAGAGTAGAATTGTTTCTCTCAACAATGTCTCAAAGTTATGGTGGTTGAATTAAACTCTTTATAACCATTATGTGAGCATATATCTACCTTCTCCAACATACACCTAGCGAGAAAGTAGAGGAAGTATCGAGATTTCACCAGAATTGAATGAAATATGCTTTTAGGGCCCAAAATCGAAAGTTCATTAGCGCCAATTTCAGCTGAAGTAGAAGTTTTGAGATGTTAGTAAACAATATAAGAGCGGAATACACGCGTGCATGTATTTGAACACTATAATTTAAAAGAAAATGTCGGATAGTTACCAAATTTAGTATTCTTTTTTTAATTTACCTTCCTCCAACGGTAAGTCATATCGACGAATATTCAAATGGGTGAAATGATTCTCAAATGAGTCCAAGATCCATAGAGTTTAGAGTTAAGAGACGTTAATCTTTCAAGATAAGGGAAAACTTCGGAAGACAAACCTTATCCAGGTAACTCACCCTGACCGAGGGGATCTATTGACCGTGAGCTACCGAGGCGGACTAAATTTAGTATGTAAATTCTGTATGAGAAAGACATTTCTGCAAATACTTAGTTAGTTAGTTACTAACACTCCCCACATGGCAACCTTGGCCTTCGGGGTAACCTCACCCCACCAAGTGATGACCGGACCCATTTCTCAGGTGGAGGCACCCAGAGGGCGGTGTCCATTACCTCCGATGATAGGGTGATAGTGAAGATGGCGGTGAGGTGAGAGGACCTACAGTTTTTACCGTGGACTCCGAACCACGTTGGGCATAGGGGATACTTCACAGAGGTGAAGGCGTGGATAGGGCCGACTTAAAATCGCCAACCCCAGAGCCGGGAATCGAACTCGGGACCCTTAGAACGGGAGCCGCGAACGAAACCACCGCGCTACCCCGGCGCCCTCTGCAAATACTTATTTCTATTAACTTGTAGTAGAAGGGACAAGTTTTGGAGCATGTAGAAGAGTTGGTAGAGAAACTATGTGAATGTGACATATTAGCATTTTTCCATGCAGAGACTAGTTAGGGACGGAGCAGATTTGAAGGATATTTATGCTGTATCGTTGTATCTCCTCTCTCTCCCTCTCTCTCCCTCTCTCTCTCTCTCTCTCTCTCTCTCTCTCTCTCTCTCTCTCGTCCTTTTTCTAAACCTGATCTCAAAATGTGTTTCAATTAGAGGTAGAGAAAGTAAAAAAGTATAATTCAGTGGCTGCTGGTGGATTGATTGGAATGGGTGAAATGATGCTCAACTGAGCCCAGGGTCCATGGAGCTTAGAGTTACCCGACATTAGTCCTTCAGGATAAGGGAAAACCCCGGAAAAACCTAATCCAGGTAACCCACCCTGACCGAGATTCGAACTCGGGACCTCTTGAACGTGAGGCAGATATGCTACCACCACGCTACCGAGGCGGGGTGGAAATTGGGAGTGTGCTACAAAGCTACCTATTGTTAAAAAATACTTACGGTCTTACTTAATGTCGAAGTATGAAGTTCATGCGGACTCCTTTCTATTGCAGAATTTATCAATGAATGATGATAAAATCCTCCATCTTAGAGGCAACGCTCTAATACATTGACAACATAATGCAACGCGATAGCACATGCCTGTTTTTTTCAACTTGCTGGTTATGTTTGTCTCGCCTCCTGATATGCACGACTTAACTGTGTCGCAATGTTTGTATTGCCTAAAGCACTTAAAAGTAGTACATTATTTAAATGCTTTACGTTTTGTTTATGTTTACTAATAAGCACATTTAGGTGACCTAAATCTGTCACTCCCGTTGTGCTCCAAGCACCAATGTTTCCGAAGAGCAGACATGGAAAGCTGAACAGAGCATTTCTTTCTTGGCATCCACATACCCACTTATGCTCATACATTTTGGGTTAAAACGCCTGGTGTAGGTATTATTTCTCTCTTCCCCAGCAGACCAGTAGAAGAGTCGAATCGTCCAGGTTTACCTGGACGGAGTGTTTGTTGCCCAGCACCTAGCCGCTTATTGCGTCTTTATCTGGGCAGTATAAAAGAGTCATTTTTTGTCTCAGGTGGTTGTTTTCGGAAGTGGAATATCTAGCCTTATGCGCGCTGTCGCCCCGTGGGGGGGGGCATGCGCCCAGTGCTGGCTGCGCTCTCTCCCGCCTGCCTGGGAGGCATCTGAGCACAGTCCGCTTAACAGGCTAGAGGAAAAAAAAAACAGTGTTTAGGTATTGAATTTACCAAGCCCATTTCTGGGCTTGGGGGGGTTGGAGTCAGGGGAATGTGGCCCTGTTCAGCTCTAGTTACCCAAAGCATCTTTGGGCGACCGGTAGCTCGGTCGGCGGCGAGGAGCCCTGTGGTCGTAATGGCCAAGAGTGTTCACCAGTATGTTTGGATGGGAGTCCAGCTTATCGTAGATATCTCCCGCACCATGTCCACGATGTACGGGACCCCGGATTAGGTATGAAGGATGTGGGATGGGAATCTACGCCCGGTATCGTAGATCATGCGCAGTGCCCTGTTCTGGACGCGCTGTAGTCTGCGAATAGTGGTGGGGGCCGCTGATCCCCAGACTTCGCAGCCGTACAGAATCAGGGGCGGTATAATCGCCCGATACAAGTGTAGTTTGAGGTGCGTTGGCATGGTGAATTTGAGAATTGGGTATAACTGCGTTAGCGCTGCATGCCCTTGTCCAGCTTTGACCCGGACGTGAGGTGCGTAGGTGAGACCGCGATCGAGGTGGACGCCAAGGTCCTTTTGTACACTGCGTTATAATTAGTTCTGGAGTTTGCCTACCCTACTGCTTGATTTGCAATTTTTTCTCCAGGGTTCCTCTAAAGAAAGGGTAACTGATTAAGCTGCTCACCGAATTTATGTTAGTGCACGCAAAAGACTGGTGACACCATCAACCATAACAGTATAACTTGAACTGCACAACTGTTTTTAGTAAGCCAATAATTCGAATTGTAAATAACGAAAGACAGTAGTACCAACATACATTCCTTACTCCCAACAACAACACACATGACTGGACATTGAAGATCTGAATGTCAGACCTTCGGTGTCAAGCCAGATTAGGGCTGGACCCTCTACTGGCAATGGAGTGTTTTGTAATGAAGGATAATATGCGGCAGAAGATGAGCTATCTGATGTGTTATTTTATGTACCTAGAAGCAGTCTCGGGCGTTTGTAGCGTTCTCCAGGATCGATATCGTACTCACCTAGACCGCGGATGAGGGAGTTAAAGTTATGGGAGAGGTTTTGATAAAAGGAACGTGAAAGGCTATGGATGTAGTCTGTTATTGTGGGAATACGTAGGTCACGTTGGATAACTACATTGGGGATGTACCAAGGGGAGTCTGTGGCAATGCGAAGGAATCGGGATTGTAGAATTTCAAGGCGGTATAGGTGAGACTTGGCTGCTACTCCCCATATTTCACTGGCGTATATGATGGCTGGCCGGAGTACTTGCTTATACAGGAGCAGTTTTGTAGGCAGAGACATCACCGATCATCGGTTATAGAGAGGTACAGAATACCCATTCTTTTGCTAACTTTATTAGCCACATATGTAATGTGGTCTCTTCACGTCAGTTTGGTGTCGAGTAGAACACCAAGATATTTAACGTAAGTTTTCCAATGGACGTCCTCACCAGCTAGGCGAATTAGTGGAAGATCCGCTATTCGTCTTCGAGAGAAGGTGATGGCCTGGCTCTTCTGTGGGTGGACGCATAGGCGCCAACGTTTGAACCAGGTGGTGAGAAGGTCAGCATATTGTTGAATCCTGCGAGTACACAGGTTGAGCTCTGATGATGTGGAGGTGACAGCTGTATCGTCAGAAAAGAGATACAGCGAGTAGCGTGGCAGGGATGGTAGGGTGTTGAGAGTGGGTACCAGGACACTACCTTGGGGAACGCCAACTCTAACGGGATGGGATGAGGATAAGATTCCGTCGTGGGAGACAGCAAAGCTTCTGTCAGTGAGGTAGGAGTGATTGAGATGAATTAAGTAGGAAAGGGTTTGGTAGGTGATGAGACGGGAGAATAAGCCTTCGTGCCAGACGCTGTTGAATGCTCTGGTGATATCTAGGAGTAGTGCTAAAACGAACTGCTTCCTGTTAAAAGGTGCGTAAACTTCATCGACCAGACGAAGTAGTTGGTGTTGAGTGGAATGCTGAGAGCGAAAGCCGAATTGCTCCGTTCTGACAATACTTACTCCCGCCTGCTTCTAGCGGCAGTAGTTTACTGCAACTACTGCAGATGGCACTGAAAGCACTACGGCAAGAAGCAGAAGCTTTTGTGCTCCGTTTGGTCGTAGCACAATCCCAAGCAAAAACAGCCAATCAGAGGAGTGGCCTCAAAGCAATGCTCCGCTATGTCAAGTGCGTTCATTGGACAGCATTCCCGCAAACACACAGCTCTTCCATGCAGCACAAATAGTCATCACGTGTTACTTTAAAGTGTCCGACAGCTATTCTTGCTTCTTGCTAGCGCGTATAAATCTGACAGACATTTGTCTTTAAGACAATGTCTTTAAGACATTTGTCTCAGCAAACTATTGTGCTGTAGCATTGTAGCACATAATACGAGCCGCGCCTGCATGTAATAACCATATTATGCAAAAGAACTGAGGAATATTTTGAGAACCACTGGATTAGAAACTGTATATAAGGGGCTACAGTTACATGATCCACTGCGACTAAACGCTCCCTTCCCCTGGATAAACTAAAGGCCACAGTAGATTACAGGCCACAGAGACGCGCGTAATTTCCCACAATTCCAATTTCGAAGACAAGTTACAGTGCTGAAATTGCCTAGAGAGGGAGACCAAGCAGCTCTCAGAGAGAGCACTTTTTCCTTTGAGTAGGGAATCGCACCGTATGACCAGCACACCCAGGAAATCTAGAAGCACATCTGAAAATTCAGAAGGAAACAGATGAAAGGAAAATGATGGCAAGAAAAATGCGGTAGATGAAGAAAATCTAAGGTCCACGGAAATCGAACCGGGTTTTTACCGAATGCAGGCCTCAACGTACGTACGGTAAAATAGAGAGCACAACTTTTTTCAGATATTGTAATTTCTTTTTCTGTGATTATAAACAGGAAACGCGTAAAAGCGAAACGACTGTATAAGAGTTGTTTTTAGTGTGTAATCTGTCCCCTTGCTGTTTTACGACTCCCTGACCAACCCCATGTGTCCTGGGCTATCGATTTCAATTAACTACCCTTTCACCTTTCTCCCTTACCCTCTGTTTAATGTTTCATTGCGAGCCCACCATACAGTTGGCCAGGAATGCATTACACAGTAATGGAATTACAAATTACTATTAACATGCAATGCATTAATAAGTAATTCCAACATATTTTACACATAGTTAAATTATATACCATGTAGTGCTTATAATGAAGATAAATAATTGGCTTTATAGGATTATCTCTACTAATCATATTTCTGTACCTAATTTGTGTTATTCGAGATAATCATTTGTATAATTTTGTTACACACTTCGCTGCAGGTACAAGAGGGATACATTAAACCGAATCGATAGTCCTGGAAACAGATAACGCCTTATTTTATACAGATCTTTTTTATTTTATTTTTAAAGAAGGAACTATATTTTCTAAAGTTTAAGGTCTAAGATCTTCTCGGCGGTCTTTTATCTTTGAAACAATAACTCAACAGCACTCGTTATAGTAGTGTTAATATTTAGGTTGTAACAGGATTTCTATTGTGCTACACATGCGATGTGGAAGATGCTATGATACCCACGTTGTGGCAACATATGTAGCAGATTGCTCCGTTGTTGTGAGTTGCGATGCCCCAAAGTTGTGGCAACATATATGTCAAGATTCGTGCTGGTATCTCGTTTCCCGTTGTTGCTCTTACTTCGTCGATCTTACCTTCGTCCAAAATATTATGACTTGATGAAGAAGATGTTCCCCGAAGTTATCAGGGAAATCCTTAATTATGCCTCGGCTAGCTTTTAATATTCTTCTGTTATATTCTTACTTACGAGCAATGAAAACTCTAAGTTACAAGCGTGGAAACAAATGAAGTAATCCTTAAGATTTCTAATTTCTATAAGAAATCAATCTTTTGTTTATTTCTTTTAACACCAAGTCCATTACAATTCTCATCACGAAACTTTACACTGTGATCGGATCAATCTAATACTTCAAATTGGACTAACACTTAAATATTTTCGAGCAATTTAAAAAGCGTCCGATCTCTTCAGCGTTCCAGAAAGAAAGAGGAATTTTCTTTCGGTTTCTACACCAAGATTGTTTAATCCTTCGTTACTATCGTTACCCATATCTTACTTTTATATGATTGGTCGATTTACTAATACGTCACTACATTACGTAATACAATTATTACTACGGCCAATCACAAAGTTGTATATATTTTTACACAATTTTGTTTTCTTTTATAAATTTATAAATTTCTCAAACCCTTTCTAAATATAAATCGAAACAACTGTTACAAGGTATGTGTCACTTATGATTATTGCATTAATTTCTCAGACATCCACAGAGGAGGGCTTTAGGGAGAGTGGGGAATATTTTGAATGCTAAAGAAAAATCCCCCCTCCAGCCGGGAATCCAACACAGGTCTCTGGATTTGAAGACTTAAATTGCTTTTAAGCTTTTTATAGCTCTTAGTACTTTCGAACTAAATAGATTTCACAGACTATTGCAGTAAGTAGAGGAAGTGTTCCATTTAGTTCAAAATTTTCACCAAAAATAACGTTTTGAGGTCCTGAATATTTTTTTAAAGCAAAATGTCTGTGAACAGCGTAAACCAATAACGAAAGGTCGGTTAAATACATAATTGGTATATAAATTTTGCATCTACAAAGGATGCAAAGGGAAGATTTAAAAAAATATATATTGTAACAGGAGCGTTGGAGCACCCTGTAACCAGCTGGGAACGGAAGGTAGGGGAGGACCGCGTTAGCCACACCTCTCCCTCGTTTGTCTTATAGTGGTGACAGCCAGTGGTCGGAAAGAAACATAATTGTGCGTCTGTTTTCCTTCCACCTGTTTCTCGATCTTTCGTTTACTGGAACAGTCTCCTGGTCACTAGAAACCGGCGATATTCCGATATAAAGAGGGACAGACAGACAGAGTTAGTCAGTCAGTTGTTGTGCTGTGTTGAGTTGGTCGGTCAGTTAGTGAGACAGTCGCGGTTCTTGGTGTAAGAGTTAGTCAGTGACGTGTTAATGAACGAAAGGATTGTGCAACGGAAGACTGTACGAACTGTGTATGAGTATCGGAGTTTATGTAATCGCGAGTACAAGTGAAGTTGTAACGGACGAACTGGTAAATTGTAATTGTGTGCAGCAAGTAATTTTGTGTAATTGGCAAGTGTTAAACTGTAAGTCGGTAGAAATAAAGGACATTGTTGAGTGGTGTAATTGGACTTTTTATTTCACGAACCCACAAAGTCACACTGGCGTCAGAAGTGGGATATAACACAAAAGTCACACTGGTGTCAGGAAGCGGGAAGATAACATCACCGAACATTACAGCCATGGAATCCGCATTGGAAATGCTTTTGGCGAAGATGAACGAGTTATCAGAGAAGCTGGAGAATAGAAATAACCTGGCCGCGGAACTGCTGGAGACTAGAAATAACCTGGCCGCGGAACTGAAACTAATCAGGACGGCTAAGGACAACATCGCCGAGAAGATGGAACAAATGAAGGCCGAATTAACAGCGAAGATGGAAACGGCAAGCAACAACTTGGCCACGACAATGACCGCAAAGATGGCCGAACTGACAACGGAGATGAGGGAGGCGAACGAGGTCCTCGCCGCCAAGTTTGAGGAACGGTTGGCCGGCGTGAGGGATGACGTGACGGAGCTGGGCAAGCGGATGGGCCAAGTAGACGACCGCCTTAATGATTTAGAGGAAAAGGCCGACAACATCGCAAAACCCCTCACCCGCCTGACGGAGGAAAACCGGCCTTATGTGTGGACGGAGGACGCCGGAGACGCTTTCCAGCACCCGATGGGGACCCTGTGCAGTGCTTCAATTTTGGGTTTCCCACAACCGGGTGGCGCCTTCATTGTGGACACCGACGCCAGCGACCATTGCATTGGAGGTGCCCTATCGCAGATCCAGGACGGCCACGAGCGCACAAGAGTGGAAGAGAAGGAGCGTGCCGCAGCAGTCCGAGTAGTTGTGGCAGTGCCTGCTGAAGGCTGGGATAGCGCAGGCCTGAGGAGGGAGCAGCTGGCGGGCGCAGACTTGGGGCCACTCTTGAGGGAAGTGGACGCAGGGACGAGACCAACCTGGGAGGACATCGCACCGAGGAGCGCCACCTACAAGTCGCACTGGGCAAAATGGGACTCGTTGAAGACCAGAGTGGGCGTGCTGTTCCGGGTATGGGAGTCACCCGATGGGAAGGCGCAGAGAGAACAGTTGGTACTTCCCCGGAGCAAGGTCCCGGAAGTCTTGGAGGAAGTGCACGCCGGTACTTCAGGAGGACACCTGGGAGCGAACCGAATGATTCACAAACTACGGCAGCGCTACTTCTGGCTGAGACTCCGAGCAGATGCTGGTGGTACACCTGGACCGCCTCGCACGCTGCGATGGGGCTGTTCGGGGCGAACAGCTTTGAGAAGGGAGCAGTGTAACAGGAGCGTTGGAGCACCCTGTAACCAGCTGGGAACGGAAGGTAGGGGAGGACCGCGTTAGCCACACCTCTCCCTCGTTTGTCTTATAGTGGTGACAGCCAGTGGTCGGAAAGAAACATAATTGTGCGTCTGTTTTCCTTCCACCTGTTTCTCGATCTTTCGTTTACTGGAACAGTCTCCTGGTCACTAGAAACCGGCGATATTCCGATATAAAGAGGGACAGACAGACAGAGTTAGTCAGTCAGTTGTTGTGCTGTGTTGAGTTGGTCGGTCAGTTAGTGAGACAGTCGCGGTTCTTGGTGTAAGAGTTAGTCAGTGACGTGTTAATGAACGAAAGGATTGTGCAACGGAAGACTGTACGAACTGTGTATGAGTATCGGAGTTTATGTAATCGCGAGTACAAGTGAAGTTGTAACGGACGAACTGGTAAATTGTAATTGTGTGCAGCAAGTAATTTTGTGTAATTGGCAAGTGTTAAACTGTAAGTCGGTAGAAATAAAGGACATTGTTGAGTGGTGTAATTGGACTTTTCATTTCACGAACCCACAAAAGTCACAATATATTAAGCAACCCATACTGCCCTTTACACGGAATATTTTTTGATGGTTTTAGGTGCATTCAAATCAATAGAAACTCTCGTTGTACAATATTCAGAAGTTCTCGCCGCGGCATTCATAAAAATATCATGTTTCATTCGAAACTTTACCAAGATACTTTACCTCTTGCTTTTTATTTTTCACTTCATATCTTCTTAATCTTGCTTCTAAAACAACTTACTATAGCTTCAAGGCATCACATTTCTGATAAATATTGGTATCTTCTTTAGCATCGAATACTTTGCCCGCAGAAGAAAACGTGTTAGCCAGATTACCAAAGTAAACCAGAATGGTTGTTTCATATTAATATTTATTATAAGATGACACATTACAGGCATTGAACATACTAAAAATTGAACACGGGGACACAACATTATCTTAACACTAGAGATGTAAGTTAAAAATTCATCCAAGGTTCACAAAAAGAGTGTCCTTAACCACTTTTTCAATTTTATATCAAGTATTATGATGACATCCTTTCGTAAGACTATTCAGCAATATTGCAATGAACACGCACTAATAACTCAAGCAAAACATATAGAACTGTAACAGAGTATAAATAAGTTTACAGTGTTTTTTTTTAAGTTGTCAGGACTGTCATCTGTTTCGGTTTGACACCTATTTCATAATCGTCTGAAGTAAAATACAAAATGATTACATCATATATACACACATACACACATTATATAATATGTATACAGGGTGTTTCAAAACGACACCGAATGAACATATAGAAGTAGCTGCTCAGCTTCTATGTGACACATATAAATAGTTTTTCCCACTAATAGAGCCGCATAAAAATGTTCCAGAATGAGTGTGGATTAGGCAGTGACAGGAACAACGACGCGTGCCTCACGCTGTCGGAGTTCGCAGGTATAGGTCACACGCCGTGCTGCGTGCTGTAGCTGTTTGTAAACATAACGACATACTCCGCAGTAGCTTGCTACTATTAAGAATTTCTTTGGCTTATGAAACCGCAATAAAGAAGCTATTGCTTAATTATTGCTTATGAGTGTTTAACGTGTTCCAAAATTCCGTTATAGCAGTCCATGATGGCAAATAAGCTGGTGGACATATGTAGTGTCCTTCCCTCCTTTTAGAGGGAAGTTAATGTTAGTGAGGTTGAGGATGGAAGCATTAAATGATAAACAGAACAGAAGGCAACATCAAAGAATTGTAGATAAATTAACCAAAACTAAATGGCTTATACAATGAGACGAGCATTTTATTTCACGTGTTTGATAATACTAAATAAAGCATTTGTAACTAAAACGGAAGCGGTTGATATTTACAATAAGTGGTTGAAAGTATTGTGCAATTAAGATCATAACAAAATGCTCTTAAGTTAAACAAATAAATATTATAATTGATGTAACTATTTTTACAATTCATATTTTTAATGAAACTGAATTAATCGTGCGTTCGTTGAACTCTCTTCAGCACTTTCATCCATCAAAACCATATCCGTCATTTCGACGTTCGTATAGCGCTCCATATTGCTTGGATTTGCTATCTAAGTACGCGCAAAGTCCTCTCTGTTAGGACGGAATGTGTAGTTTTACACTGAAGAGCAACCTTCAACTGTCCGAGTTATTAGTCGAGTTTTTCACAAATAGCTGCCCTTTGCCCCATTACCTGAAAGGTAGGCTAGGGTCACTGATAAAGAGCAAGGAGTAATGTTTTTGTTTTCGTGGCCGGTACGCCCCAATAACAACTTTTGAGGTTCGCACACCAGTGTGTGGTTCCTGCGCTGTCCAATCACAAAATCATGTAATATTTAATGCTGCATAAAGTTATACCTAACAGAACTTTGAAGCTGCGACACCGAAATTCGGACTAGTTAAGTTGTAACTACGCAACGGCTATAGTCGTTCGGTGTCGTTGCTGGCAAACAGACGTTAATTTTTTACCCACATTTATTACCGTCAACTGCAATGGTCATATCACCCTTTAGGAACATATATCCTATTGCCAATGGGGTTAACAGACTCGTAAATGTTGCTGGTACTTTGGATCTTTTTCTAATAATTAGATCACGCACACATTCGCAATCTCATTCATACTTCCAGACTCAAAGGAAGAATCATCTTCGTGGAGCAAAATCTCCACCTCCCACCGGGAATCGACCCGGGACCCCTTGCATGGCAGGTAGGTGCTCTACTGACTGAGCTACGGGGCCAGCCCAAAAAATTGTTTAGTGTAATATAATTTTGTTGATAAATTTCCAATAAGTATATCCAATTTTAATTTACCATCTACATGAATACTACACTTTTAATTTCTTTGTCGGTATGAGGAATGATTACCAAAATTGGTTTTCAAAGCGAATAGGTGCTATCCAGAAATATTATCCTTAACTGAAAATTCTTCCTGAAACTTTTGTAATGCAAGTAGTTTACCCCTTAATGAAATTATTTATGTCGTTAAATTAGATGCTTTATTTCTTTTATAACAGAAATTTATAACTCACTTGACCGGATGCATATGGACAGCTGAAATTTAACCTCTTTGATAACCTTCCAGTTTTGAACAGCGACGAGTTAGCATCGAAATCTGCATTCCATTTTGTTTTCGTATTCTATTCATCCTGAAAATTGCACAAACGTTGAAAAATGCACTTCTTATCTTTTAAACAAATGTCACCTTTTTCAATATGTACGATGTTCAATGCTACAAGCTGAGATACTCAACTTTTGAACACATTGGATACATCTTTGTACTGATTTTGGACGTGGAAATATATGGCAGTTGGATGGATTGCTACCCAGCTTCGCCCAGTGTCCCATCAGTTTCTTTACCTCTCCTTGATCCAACATAAGTCTTCCTTCTCCCATGCATCGTAAAACAACTTCATTAATAATTTACCTCCCCATTTTACATGCTCCACTCTTGTGTATTTCGAACATTGCACTCCTCACAAAGGCACTTCTATCTCTTTCGTGGATAATTCTTTGAAGATGTTTCTTTCATATTTAATCATTTGCCACTTATATAGATATTTGAATTCTTGGCTACAGTTTTTATTATTACTTATGGTTAGGTGTTCAATAAAGAATGATCATAATTATTTTACGGTCATAATTTTTCGCACTAAAATTCAATCTTATTATACTCTGTTAGCTTAAAGTGAAACAAACACGCCATAGTAGTTTCATTGTTGGTACCCCTGGTTCCCGCCTGTGACAACCAAGTTCAGACATATTCTGTATCGCCTACTGCTTCAATGGAGGTAACACGCGAGGAACAATATGCGGCTTTGAAATTCTACTTTCGTCTCAACATATCTTCAGTTGAGGCCTATACAATGCTACAGGAGGCCCATGGAGAGTCTGTTCTTCCCTACAGCACAGCTCGAAGGTGATTTAAAATGTTTAAAGAAGGGAGACAATTAATTTCAAAGTAAGGTGGATCCGGTACTCCTGTTACTGTTCTTACGGAAGAAAACATCAACACTGCTGCTGCCATTGTGAGAGGGGATAGACGAATTACCTTAAGATCACTTTCTGAAATACTCAACGTTTCATTCAGTGCCACCCACTCGTTGCTGACAGAAACATTACACATGAGACGTGTTTGTGTGCGATGGGTTACAAGACTGTTGATTCCCGAACAAAAGAATATTCGCCTGCAGGTCTGCATGCAGTTAAAGTTGATGTTAGAGGAAGATCCGGAGTTTCTTTCAAACGTAATCACAGCTGATGGAACTTGGCTACATCACTTTGATACCAAGAGCAAACAGCAAAGCTTAGTGTGGAAATCTCCTTCATCACCAACCCCCCAAAAAGCAAAAGTGATTGCTTCTGCTGGGAAAGTTATAGTCATCTCATTCTTTTATATTCATGGAATGGTTTATCACCATGTTGTACCTGCACACACATCAGTAACTGGACAATGTTGTTGCTGAATATCTTGCAAAAATTAACGTGAAGTGCAACCCACACCCTCCCTATAGTCCGGATTTAGCACCGCGTGACTTTTTTCTATTCCTTAACTTGAAGAAACGCCTTCGTGGAAGCCATTATCCATCATCAGAAGCAGTGGTGAAGGCTGTAGAGGCGATTTTGAAGGATCTCTCAAGAAATGGTTTCCAGCATGTCTTTGAAGACTGGCAGAAACGCTGTGACAAGTGCATTGCATTCAGGAGAGACTATTTTGAGAAGAACCATCAAAATTATGAGGATAAGTAAAGGTACGTTGTCAAAAAAAAAGTGATCATTCCATTCTTTATTGAACAGCCCTCGTATTTAGTAGCACTTTGAAATCAGAAATTTAGCATTTTGATTTTTACGTTTAGCATTTTATAGCATTTATACATTTGTAATTTGGCATTTTATAGCATTTTGAAGAAAAAAAGTTTAATTTGAGTTAATTGTTTAAAATGATGGATATTAATACTATCTATATTAGATTTAACACATTTATGGAGGGTTATTAATAAAATGAGTTAAAAGTGCACAAAATGCCAATTTACTTTACATTAATATAGGTTAAAGCAATTAACAGAAATATAGAACAAGCTGATACAGACTAAAGCATACTACTGCATAACACAAAAAAGATAAATCCATACTGACGTAAAACTAACACAATAAAAAGAAAATGCACAAAATTAGCCTACGCCATAACTCATAAGTTTATCATTGTAACGCTGCTGAATGAATGCAGTGAACATATTTCAACATACTGCTCTGTCATTGAGGCCTCCTGTCACTCACAAATCAAATTACATTTACTGAAATATCTTTCAGCATCTACGCTGTTGGTAGGACCTCAAATATATTGCAGAGCTGCTCGGGCAAACTCTGGGTATTTGAGCTTAACAGCCAACATTTGCAGGCTGTTTACATCTTTATTATTCTGCATAGTTTCTATCAGTTGTGAATGAAAATATTCATATCCCCCAACAAAACTATCCATTTTAACATCACGAAAAAATGGGATCTTATTTTCTTTCACTTAAAATCCTGTACTTTATGAAGTTACTCTGCAATTAGAAACCTTGTCAATCTCTTGGAAAAAGAAATTTGTCACATTTTCCGTCATGCGGCAGTTCAGTACCAAACATACCTCATATGGGCAATGGTGGAACAATAGGCTAATTTAGCGGGAAGGGTTGCTTTCCACATTCCAGAAGAGTGGTCACTTACTTTATAAATGTCCAAACATGTAAAGGTTCAACAGTTAAAGGTTTAACAGGTTAAAGTTTCCAGAAGAAAAAGCATTTGGAAAAAATAATTACTTGGGAAAATATTCGATTTCACATTTATATCGCATTTTGAGTCAATTTCGCACTTTATCGCACTATATCGCATTTGCGAAAAATCACTACCCTTACTTATGGTGCATCTCGATTATATTTTGTGGCGTCACGTCATCTCGAACTTGGAAATATATCGCTTTCCTTTCTTTATTTATTGCTCTCTCTCTCTCTCTCTCTCTCTCTCTCTCTCTCTCTCTCTCTCTCTCTCTCTCTCTCTCTCTCTCTCTCTCCTCTGTCTACCTTTAATAACCATCACGTTTACAATTCACTTTACCTTACACAACTCATCGGCGTCATTTGTCTGAACTAAAATGTCAGTTTGAATATTTTACTTTGGTATACCACAGTCATCCCATTGATTAATCTCACACATTCTTCTAGTCGTAACAAATCATTCCTTATTTCTGAAGTTATTCACCTACAAATTATCCACGTACTAAACGAGCACGTTGGAGAACAGTGCAATAATAATGAACGAAATTGACCATTGAACTTGGAGCATGTTGGAACAGTTGAGTCTAACTGGATTGTCATCCTAAAGCCCAGAAGCTCGAATAAAAGTGAACTATAGTGGTTATTTTTAAGAAGGCCGAAGAATGCACTTGTAGGAGATTAATGTACACTCCCCAACCTTCTCAGATTTCACCTCCATGCTCACGAATTTGCAACAAATTATTTGCAACAGCAATAATAATAATAATAATAATAATAATAATAATAATAATAATAATAATAATAATAATAATAATAATAATAATAATAATAATAATAATAATAATAATAATAATAATAATAATAATAATAATAATAATAATAATAATAATAATAATAATAATAATAATAATAATAATAATAATAATAATAATAATAATAATAATAATAATAATAATAATAATAATAATAATAATAATAATAATAATAATAATAATAATAATAATAATAATAATAATAATAATAATAATAATAATAATAATAATAATAATAATAATAATAATAATAATAATAATAATAATAATAATAATAATAATAATAATAATAATAATAATAATAATAATAATAATAATAATAATAATAATAATAATAATAATAATAATAATAATAATAATAATAATAATAATAATAATAATAATAATAATAATAATAATAATAATAATAATAATAATAATAATAATAATAATAATAATAATAATAATAATAATAATAATAATAATAATAATAATAATAATAATAATAATAATAATAATAATAATAATAATAATAATAATAATAATAATAATAATAATAATAAATGTTTTGTGGTATAAAATATGAAGAAAAATTTAAGAAACCGTAACTACAACAGAAAAGCACTTTAAAGCATTTTAAAATAGAGATACCTGTATACCATGATTTCAACGTGTAGTTTTTTTTATGTAATTTACTCCTCCAACATTAAGTCATGTCGGACGATGAATGAAATGGGTGAAATGATGCTCAAATGAGCCCAGGATCCATAGAGCTTAGATTTACCTGACATTTGTCTTTCAGGATAAGGGAAACCCCGGAAAAAACCTTATGCAGGTAACTCACCCTGACCGAGATTCGAACTCGGGTCCTCTTGAACGTGAGGCAGACATGCTACCACCACGCTACCGAGGCGGGCTTTCAACATGTAGTTACATAAATATGATCGGCGGAAACGTTTCAAGAGGACAGACAGTGCCCATCGAGGGCCATCGGCCCTTTATTTAAAAGGCACGTTATGTGTGAGAAGAAAGCGTCCAATTTGGCTGTAGCAATGTTCGTCATATGCAGCATCGAAATAAATGGTACAAAATAGCATTCAACAAAAAGTATATACCTGAAAAAATAGTAGTAAGTAGTCAGTGAGATGAAGAAACTGCTACTTTGGTAGTATCTGTGCTTTTTGCTGAGTTTATGTATAAAGATCTCCATTGTACAGGTTTTTCCTGGACGTTTCTCATCATTGGCGCCGTGTGAAGTTGTTACACGTGTGATCCAGACAAAGAAAATGTGACCCCTGAGCAACTGGCCTCAAGGGACAAGGGATCGTTGAGGGTCTAGTGCACCGAAAGAGCGGGCGGGAGTGAGACTTTTGCCGGCGGGGCTGCAGTTCATAATGTAGGTTATATGCGTCACGCCTCATGGAATCTCTTCTGTTTCCTGAATTCAAGGCCGCTCCTGTACAAGGAACTTCCACCTACAGCAAGCTGTCTCATCACGCCGTAGCCGACTCGATAATGTAAGGCGGGGCAAGGTATCACGTGTATTGGTAGCTCTGCTACTGCGAGCTGCTCATGCTTCTGCACCGCGATTTGGGATTTCGATAGCTACATCATCTTTTCTAGCGCGAAAAAGAAGCTTCCGGATTGATTTTCGGAAATTTACGCCCTCATAATTAGGGATAAAATGTTAATATAATTCGTACGATCTTCATTTTACTGTTCCAGCGATCTCATGGACAAAGCGTAGCCCCTATACATTGTACAAGACCGTACATGGTTGCTCTACTATCAAAAAGTTATACCTTATTTCGTGTTTCAATCTTTTGTTTCATCTGTTACAGGATTGAAGGACCGGCAGTACTCTTCGGCGTGTTGCAGTTTGTAGACGTTGCTCTGGGTAATCTCGGGTAGACTCCGCTTTAAGTGATTCAGAGACTCGGGGGCTGTGATACGTTCCAGCTGGAAACATTAATGGCCCCATCCGTAACGGCAAAAGTCGTACTCCTTTATATGGTCGTCCTTGGAATCTCTCCTCAAACCCCTCCCTCACATATTAGGAATGCAAAAGATCATATAGATGACAGTGTTTTGCCCCAGGATTGCAGGGACCCCTAGGCAGTACATTTATATTTGTGTATTTCAATATTTCGCTAACACAAGAAGCGTACAAAAAAGTCACGATTTGTTAAATGTAAAATATTATCTTTAAGAAGACATAAGTTTGTAGTTGAACATCTAAAGAATTGTGACTTAAATCAATCCTCCAAAAATAACAAAACTTCTAGATGTATACTTTCTGGATAGTATAAAATTGTAATCCTAAGATCAGCATCATCGAACAAGATTATATTATTTTACATTACGCTCTTTGGTCATAACGTACTCCTTGAGCAGTAATTTGTTTACTGCATCAGTGCTCTATGCTTTCTGTGACAAGTTTGTGATTCTTAGCTTCCTGTTCCGAGTTGTTAAAAATAGCAGAACACTTTGGTGTATCTCAGCCACACTGTGAGTGTGGAATAGTTATTTTCTTTTATTAGAGAGTAGGTAAATATGGACAAACCAACCTAATATTATCTGTTCAGTACAAGTTGATCTTCTTTTTTCTCTGTTTATTCTCCTTGTATGGATAATTTACACCTCCCAGGACTTACAAGTGGTTGACTGGGGTCAGGTGCCAGGATGGATCGCTGATTAGCCCAAAACCTGGCATTAAAGCGGGAAAACAAACAACTGTTATGAAATTATGGCGAAATGCATGGAAGGAAAGGTGACGATGAAGCAGATGGCAGCATGAATGGCGGTGGAAGGCAAAGATTCGAAAGAAAAACCATCCAGATGCGGCTTTGCCTGCCACAAATCCACATCCGGTTCTCTGGTTTCGATCCCGGAACTTGAGATGCGAGCTATTTAACCACTCGGCCTCGCTGTCGTTGCAGTATAATTTCAAACAGTTAAATTTTCTGGAATTTTACACTTAAATGTCAGGGTATAATAAATTGCTTAACTAAATTGGTTCAAAAATAAAGTGTTCCTGGAAATTCATTGACTAATTTCAAAGGCCTCAGTGCTCAGAATTAACTTTCGTCTTTTCTATCGATATGAATTCTCCTTTACAGCGTACTGTGAAACAAAATGTATACTGTCCTCAAACAAAATGTATAAATCCTGGTATTTAAGTACTTACAATAGTAAGTCACCACAAATGTGTATCTCGAACATGAGAACTCTAAGGTGGTCTACCAGGAAAATATAACGAGCCAATTGGAGAGTTTAATATCGCGTCGACATGTTGGTCACGGTAGCTCAAGTGGTTAGAGCGACTGGACGGAAACCAGGAGATCCGTGGTCCAAATCCCGGCCGTGGTATTGAATTTTTCAGTTGGCTCTAATTAATTTAACTGATTTACATAAAGTGAAGAGATATTACAAGCAAATAAATATGACCAAATATGACTTAAAGACTCAAAGTTTTATTCACAAATTCTACAACATAATATCATAGTTCTTTAGGTTCACTCAGCAAGCAAGCATGTTTTAAATTTTATCTTCGCGGCGCCGATTAGTGTCATACGGTTAGAGTAACTGTAATAGTAAATGTCACAAGGAGCCTTAAAATGTTAAGGGTGAAATGAAAATTCAATAACCGATAACCCACTTGGGTACACCTTCATTCACTAACTAGATGGAGCACACCGAGAAACATTAGTTTATTACGTAGAAAATGAAATACTTCTTTCTAATGGAGATCGATTTAAAAACTGATTGTTTTAATCATCAGTCAACTCCGTTGTCAAGGATTCCGGTTACCATGTTTTTCTTATGTTTTTTTTTAGTATTACCAACATCTGAAAACGAAACAAACCTAAATACAGAATCAACTGCTGGTATTTCAAAATTCATTACGCGATGTTTATTTTTTAAAATAAATATCTTTTCCCAAAATATTAAATTTATCGGACCATTTAATTGTTTTAATAATTTAACTTCAACATTTATTTCATGGTTAAATGTCCAAAAATGATCTTCTACGGCCGATTTATCAGTTTGTTATACTTAATGTTACGAAAATGTTCTTTCGTTCTGGTTTCCAAATTACGTTTCGTCTTTCCAATATAAACCTGATCACAATCTAAACAGTTAAATTGATAAACACCAGATTTTTTATTATTAGGAATTTTATCTTTTTTAGAAAAATGTAGTAAAGTTTTAATACTATATTTATTTTGAGGAACTAAAAGTATACCAACTTCTTTAACTTTTTTTTATTTTGAAAATGTTTACTAACCCAAGGATGTTTAAAAAGTAAACATCGCGTAATGAATTTTGAGATACCAGCAGTTGATTCTGTTTTTAGGTTTGTTTCGTTTTCAGATGTTGGTAATACTAGAAAAACGTATGAAAAACATGGTAACCGGAATCCTTGACTACGAAGTTGGCTGATGATGAAAACAATCTGTGTTTGAAATCGATCTCCATTAGAAAGAAGTATTAACACCAATTTCTTAAGATAAGTGAAACTTTTGTGACAAATATTTATATTTGTGTAATATTAATGTATGTTTAAAGAGAAGTTTCTCTGGTTCTAACCAGGAATGGAACCAGATACACTTCATACGGTGACGAAGGAGCTCTATCAGTTGAGCTACACCATTCCGAAACGGGGATGATAACGGTTCAAATGGTGATAATCCGGAAGGTGGAGGAAAGTAGCTTCAGAAGTTGATTACTTCGAAATGTGCAGGATTGGTACAGACATCTGGTACGTGCTTCTCTCTCTTTCTCCCCCCCCCCTCTCTCTCCTTTCTTCCATTCATCCATACTATAACATAATAAAGCTCATCTTTCATTCTCATACCTTATATTCCAGTGTTAAGACATGTCCTAGAGACTTTTTCTTTACCTTCAACGATTTATAGTTCCTTTGTTGTCTCTACTAGGTTCGAAAATATATTTGTAATTTTTTTTTTTTCAGGGAAAATATTGCAGTGAAAGTTCCAAAGTCACCTACGAAAAGTGTGCTCCCAGCAAAAAAGTGATCTTGATTCCATCGATGTGGGTATCGATCACTCTTTATCACCGACCTTCATAAATATGTTCATAAGTCATATTTCCATTCCATAGTATTTCCACAGTCATCTATGAGGTACAGTTCTTAAATTAATATTACATGCACGCATTTCTTTCGTGTTATATGCAAAGCTTCCATGCCTTTAAAAGTATAATCATGACCTGGAAGTCCCAGCAAGATCTAAAGAAGCTAGTGGTATGTACAGCACAGACCAACTTGTAAACATCTGAAAAAGAGTCAAAGATTGAGTCTTCAATGCAAGTTATCACTGCTACAATGGTGTAAGCAAACAAGGCGTTCAAATGTGGCCTTCATAAATATTGAAAAGTAGTAGTAATGTTAACCTAATGGTACGAAAATAACTTGAAATTATTTAGAAAATGTGCAACTAAATGTAATTTTTTGTTTGTTTTCGTTAAGAAAAGAAAAATTATATCTTTCCTTACTAAACTGTGTAAATCATTCCGTATATTACAAAGATTATGAGACAATATTACACATGTAACATAGTACCATAAGTGTTGCATCTATTATGAGATTTTCTTCTTCTTCTTCTTCTTCTTCTTCTTCTTCTTCTTCTTCTTCTTCTTCTTCTTCTTCTTCTTTTACCTTCTCTTCTTCTTCTTCTTCTTCTTCTTCTTCTTCTTCTTCTTCTTCTTCTTCTTCTTCTTCTTCTTCTTCTTCTTCTTCTTTTCTTCTTCTTCTTCTTCATCTTCTTCTTCTTCTTCTTCTTCTTCTTCTTTCTTCTTCTTCTTCTCTTCTTCTTCTTCTTCTTCTTCTTCTTTTCTTCTCTTTCTTCTTCTTCTTCTTCTTCTTCTTCTTCTTCTTCTTCTTCTTCTGTTCTTCTTCTTTTCTTCTTTTTCTTCTTCTTCTTCTTCTTCTTCTTCTTCTTCTTCTTTCTCTTCTTCTTCTTCTTCTTCTTCTTCTTCTTCTTCTTCTTCTTCTTCTTCTTCTTCTCTCTTCTTCTTCTTCTTCTTCTTCTTCTTCTTCTTCTTCTTCTTCTTCTTCTTCTTCTTCTTCTTCTTCTTCTTCTTCTTCTTCTTCTTCTTCTTCTTCTTCTCTTCTTCTTCTTCTTCTTCTTCACTCAAAGGCTAGGCAATGTTGCCTGTTCCGGCTTAAAACGTGTCTGACCATCGTTTTCGTGGTCTTCCCGGATGTCTCTTTCCTCTAGGTTTATAGTTTAAAACTCTTCTTGGATCCTATCTCTCGGCATTCTCTCAATATGCTCTCCTCCATTCATTTCTATAATTTATTATTTTTTTCTCCTAAAGAACTTATTTCTAAATCTTCTCTCATTTTTTCATTTGGAATTTTATCTAAAAGAGTACATCCCTTTACTGCTCTTAAAAATCTCATTTCGTCAGCCTGTATCTTGTTTTTGTCTGCTTTTGTTAATGTCCATGTTTCAGAACCAAAAAGAAAAGCAGGCACAGCCATTGCTTTATAAAATTTCATCCGTGTTTCTTTTCTGGTTTTAGCTTTTAAGCTTCTATTTATTATGCCGCATATCTTTTGAAACATTGGTAATTTATTTTTAAAATCATTTTCATATTTATAACTGACACATGTTCCCAAATATTTAAAACCCGGAACTTGCTCTAAGATAATATCATCAATTACTATTTTGGTTCTAACAGTGTCTTTACTTCGAAACGCCATTCTTTTTGTTTTATTTGTTGAAATTTTGAAATTGTAATTCTTACATAACTTCTGTAAAATATATACTTCTCTTTGCAGCTCGTCTTCAGTTTTACTTATAATTATTTGGTCATCCGCAAATAGCATCGTCTTAAGAATAAAATTTGGTGCAAGATGAATGCCCCCGTTAATCTCTAACCAGATAATCTATATAAATTATGAATAAGATAGGAGACAAACTGCAACCCTGTCTTATACCTTGATTTCTATGTATCCATTTACTATACTGTCACCCAATTAGCGGAAAGCGCAACCAACGACAGCTGAGTAAGGGGCCAGAGGCAGCCAACCACACCCTCCCATTAGTCTTTGTCACTAACTGAGGGGGATGATTAGGGAAATGTCACTTGTCGCTGGCCGCCTCTTTCCCCCCTTCCACTGCCATCTGGAACTTTCGCGGTAATTCACTGAAACCAGAGACTTTTAGAAGACGGTGATATTCCTATAAAAAGGGCTGCAGTGAGTGAATTGAGTCAGTCAGTCAGTCAGTCAGTCAGTCAGTCAGTCAGTCAGTCAGTCAGTGCTTGACGTGCTAGCGAACGGATGAGAAGACTGTGTACGTGCATCGGAACGGTAACGGACGTACTGGTGAATCGTAATTGTGTGCATTACGTAATTTTGTGTAATTGGCAAGTGTTTAACTGTAAGTCAGTGGAAATAAAGAACATTGTTGAGTTTGTGTAATTGGACTTTTCATTTTACGAACCCACAAAGTCACAATACATTCCATTTCCAATATGTATGCTGATTGTTGTATCTTTATATATAGATTTTAGAACTTTAATGAGATGATTTGTTCCATTAACTAGGGAGAAATATTTCCAAGTGAATATTTTAACGTCCTGCCTTTGCACACCAAATGCCTGGTCTTCAAATCCTGAAACAGATAAAGACGAGGTGAAAAGAAAATGAAATGATGAGAACAGGAAATTGTGGTAGAAGAACGACTTCAGCATTCACCTACTGATCTGGAGAAGTACGAGAAGTCCCATAGTCAGAATGGCCGTCCAAACCTGGGTCCTACCGAATATAACAGCGGCCATCTCGCCCAGTAATGTTTGAGAGACTTACATCTATTTTGCAGTGATCTACGAAGGTGACGCGCAGGTAGCTGTGTGGACAATGAGCACCCTCCCTCGGTATTTATGGGAGAGTATCCTGTAACTCTGTCCTTTGCTAAATTATAACTCTTAAGTTTATTGTCCGTAGTACCTGTATATTTTTACTTTATTATATTATATATCAACACAGCAAATGCACATCGCAATCTCATGGCAACTTTTGGGATTCTTCCCTGTCGGTACATCTGCACATCTACCGCTGAAACTCGCCAGATGTTCCCAATATGGTCAATGAAGATGCAGCAACATTTGGCAGATAAAGGATTTCCATAGAGGACATAAGTAATTGTCGCTGTTGATCATTTTACAAAACACAGCTTTAAACTTCTTTGCAGTAACGTCATGCACTGGCTTTAGCGAAATCCTTGAGATGTCAAATCTTCAAAATGTCAATGTCTCATGTGGTCAGGCAACATTTATGTTTGGTGTATAAGAAAGACATGTTGGACAATTTCTTGTGTTGACAATTAAAACAAGTTTCACAAGGACCATCGAACAATGGCCCAAAAACTTGAACTGCTGGGTCATTCACCGGTAGCTTAGCAACTCATGCAGAGTTCAAAGAGGTTACCAACGCACTTGTATACTGGTTTGCTGTTATTATAGTGACTTCTTTAACCAAAAAAAGCTGATGAAAAGTTTAAATGGAAAATCCAGATAATTACATCAGCATACTAGCTTAAATTTCTGATTATTGTATGAGAATATAGCACAGTGGCAGAGCCGGCTGTAGATTTGCCGCCTCCACTTCACACTTTAACTTTTATAAGCAATGTCAGTTCTCTGGTTACTTATTCTCGCGTAGTGTATGTTTGTATGGGTGATCAATAAATAAAACTCGAGAAGAGATTTATGATGTAAATGAACAAGAATGCCTATTCTTATTTTCAGATTAAAACAAAGTCAGTAAAATGTTCAATATTTCGGATTTATCCCTTCATCAGGAAATTGAAAGATTAAAACATACTAAATGAAAACAGTCCTGACGATCACCTACTCTGCTTAATAATCATCAATATTATAGGATATACAACGAAGGTGAACACCTCGCACACTACGACCTACGAGAAATCTATTGCTTCTGTCACCCCCAAGAAAAGGGATAAAGCTACATATAGTGGCTTGAAACCTTCTGTTTATAAATACGACGCTTATTGTTGGAATATCTACTGTGCACGGGATATTTTGATGGTAAACATCAATAAAAGAAAGTTAAAGATATTTAATAGCAATATAAATGATGATGGTGATGATGATGATGGTAGTTGACACTACAGGTCCTCTAGGCCCTTGGCCTTCCTAACCACCCTCTTCCATTCTACTCCGTCCTCTGCTTTTCTTCTCCAGTCTTTAACCCTCAACTTTCTCAAGTCATCTTCGACATCATCTACCCATCTTTTCCTGGGTCTTCCTCTTCTCCTTCTGCCATCCAGATTTCCTATGAATATCTTCTTAACTACACTGGTGCAAATGGAAGCAGCTAGTGAATGTAGGTTTTAAAATTTCAAATAAAAACTTTTTAAATGTTTTATTGTTTGCTGACGACTTAGTTATTATACAAAATAACGAGTCTGCCCTGCAAAAATCTATTTTTAAACTTAGTGAACTTTGTAAGCAATATAATATGAAAATTTCTTTTATAAAATCAAAGGTAATGGCATTCATTGGGAAAGAGCCAATTAGAACAAAAATAGTTATAAATAATCGTTGCGTTGAACAGGTAAGCCATTTTAACTACTTGGGAACTGATGTTAGTTATGACAAGGAATATGATGTCTACAATAAGATATGCAAATTTCAGAGTGTGTGGAACAATAAGTAGAACGTTTAGAAACAAAATACGTAAAGAAACAAAATTAAAGTTCTACAAAGTTATGGCTGTACCTATACTGACATACGGAAGTAAGACTTGGACGTTAACTAAAAAGCAACAGAGTAACATACAGGCTTCAGAAATGAAATTCTTGAGAAGTGTGAAAGGATGCACGAAGAGGGACTTAATAAGAAATGAAAATATAAGAGAAGAGCTGGACAGTTTTAGTATGAATGATAGGCTAAAAGATCTCAAACAAAAATGGAAGGAACATGTTGAAAGAATGCCAGATAATAGACTTACAGAACAAATATTACAGTATCATCCTAAAGGTGGGCACACCCAGAAAACAATGGCTGAAGGACTTCGAAGACGGAACAGGCACTTGATTGCCTATGTCATGAAGCGAAGAAGAAGAAGAAGAAGAAGAAGAAGAAGAAGAAGAAGAAGAAGAAGAAGAAGAAGAAGAAGAAGAAGAAGAAGAAGAAGAAGAAGAAGAAGAAGAAGAAGAAGAAGAAGACTACACTGGTTTCCGGCATTCTCTGCACATGGCCAATCCACCTTATTCTTCCTTGTTTAATTTTCACTATTATATTTGGTTGCCCAAATAGGCACTGTAACTCCAAGTTAGTCCACATTCTCCATCCGTCCAAGTCTCTTATCACTCTAAATAGATTTCTCAAAATCTTCCTTTCCCACCGTAATAACCACTGTTCTTCTCTGATTATCAACACCTAACTTTCTGAACCATACATTATTACTGGTCCCAGTACATTTGTATATATTTTAATTTTAGTATTCCTACTGACATTCCTTGATTTAGACATATTCTGTAAGGCATAGAAACATCTGTTACCACTTGCTATACTTTCTTGAATTTCCACTGATAATTTCCTGCTGTTACCATAGATAGCAATATAAATACAGTCCTCAGTTTCGAAGCGAAAAATAGTGGGAATAAAAAACTTCATTAAAACAAAAATCTGCAAACATTTATCAATGCATGTTTCAGAAAAATTTTCAATTTATTGGCAAGAGAGAACAAACGAATCTTCACTGACAGTAGCAGGTTAGGAGACAATTGAAGTTCAGATCTAGATGGCGTGGATTGACCATGAACTGAGAAAACCAACAATACAGTAGAACAAGAAGCTCTGTATTGGAATCCGCAGGAATTCTGCAGAAATAGACAATATGTGGTGAACTTGACGGCGAACTATGGAGAGAGATAAAGTCTATGAGACTAATCGTGTCTGGTGACGAACATGCTTCCAAATTGGTGCGACAGGATATGAAATCAGTTAGTGATCAATAAGAGCCACATAATTCTGGAGCCTCATGTCCATTAACTTTTTTTTATCATAACAAAAAGTCTCCAGAACTTGCTAAAATGTAAGCATGATTAGTAATTCCGTACTACTTTCAAATATCTTATTTATGTTTTAAGATTTTTCCGCCCGTAAATCTGCCGCGCTGGACGTTAGGAGAATTCCGCTTTCCTCTATAGATGTAGTTAACATTTCAAAGAACGATACCTAATCAAATAAAACACGACAGGCATATATATATATTAACTGCTCATTTCAATACAACTGGATTGACTAATATTCTGGATAGACTACAAAATAAATATATGGTTTAAACATAATTTTTGAAGATCACAATTTGGTTTTGAAAGAAGGAGAAATTGGGAATGGGAGCATTAACGATAGCAAAGGAAAAGTATCACTGAGGAAGATATTTAAGCTGTTGACAGAATTTAAATATTTTTTAATGAATTGTTTCTCTGTAAAGGATTACTAATGACATGCACTTATGAAAAACCTTATAAACATCTTCACCGTCAGTATAACTTCAGACTTATTCTTATGATAATTACGTCTTTAAAGTCATTCAAATAAAGATTATGAGATCATTATTCTGAAAATGATGTGAAGTAACAAACACATCTATTTACTCTCTGCGAGAGCGGGAAACTGGGTGTTTGTAAGGGGAAAAGAAGGAGCGAAATCAGAGAGAAAAGAGAGAGGGAAGGGAGTGGGAATGGGAGAGAAATACTAAGACGGTAGCAGAGAGTGTAAAGGCAATATAAGAAAGGGAGGCAGAAGACGCCTTCATTTAACGCAGGCAGCACCTACCTCCGCTGTGTGGGTGTAAAGTATCTGCCTCACATTCAAGAGGTCCCAAGATCGAAACTTGTTAAGGACGACTTCCCCAGTAATTTATTTTTTCTGGTTTGTCTTATCTTGAGAAGACAATTGCAAGTCTAACATCTAGGGACCGTGATATATACTGTCTGTTGTTCGCCTCGATAGCGTGGTGGTAGCATGCCTGCCTCACGTTCAAGAGGTCCCGAGTTCGAATCTCGGTCAGGATGAGTTACCTGGATAAAGGTTTTTCCGGGGTTTCCCCTAATCGTGGAAGACGAATATTGGGTAACTCTAAGCTCAATGGACCCCGGACTCATTTGAGCATCATTTCACCCATTTCATTTATCGTCCGATATGATTTAACGTGGGAGGACGTAAATAACAACAACAACAACAAAATTCAACTAACAACAGAGTATTTGAAGGCTCAAAAATCGAATTGATAGGCCGTCCGTAATACATTTCTGAATTGGCACCCAATGGTGTTCCTGAACACAAGAATAAATTGCGTGGACAACGATTTTCGTCGGCAAAAATGCCCTTGATGCCTTCAAAAAGCAGGTTCTGGAGGTTTCTCTTAAGAAGACTGGAATAAATGCTTTGACAAATGGATGCAAAAGTGTATTGATTATAAAGGAGAATATTTAATTAGTGTAGCAATAAACCACTTCGCAAATATTTATCTGGATTATTCCGAAATTGATAGAAGAATAAGCTTTTATAAAAATGGTTTTTGAAGAATGGGTGGAGAAAGTCATTGCAATTAACACAAGATTTTTAGGTTTGACTTATTTTTGTGGTGTAGCTTTAATTTATAAATACATAAGAGCATATCACTTAATGTGTCCGGCATCGGCAGGTAAGAATATCACATACAGTTTCAACTGTTTCTGTTCCAACGCCAGCACACAAAATCAATTAGGCAATTCTTGGCTGATACCTACACAAAAACTGAAAGTGGCCTCTTATGTTTTGAGGAACAAATTAGGTAATTGCAAGAATGGCTTGTTACAAACTACAAACTTTAACCGGTATACAGCTTCCTGTGCCACGTTAGGATTGTTACACTGACCAAAAAAAGGTGTTTTCTTGCCCAAACTGGCGAAGAACCGGCTCAACTCCTCCCCCTGCCTCTTTATACGCACCTGCTCACTCTGACCACAATGTCATGGTTTATGTTTTGCCATAGACAAAACAATTGGCATGATTCTCAGTCACCTGTCACTATCATCACCGTGAAAATGGTCACACATTTTCCCTTCGTGGTTAAGCAAAGGAAACATCGTTCATACCTACCAGCATTTGACCTCGCTTTGACATACACTAAATCATTAATGAAACATTTTACTAATCATTAATTTCTCTAATTTCAAAATGTTTATACTATTAGTGTAAGAAACCCCTAGAGATAGCTGCTTTTAGAGCCAGCTTTTCCCATTTTTGCTGATAACACTGGGCAACAAAAAATAATTTTTGAATACTTCGAGCACTTCATGAGGCAATTCCTAATAATTTTGGGTTGAGAAAAACAAATATGACAATGAAAAATATGTATTATCTCTAGTTTCTATGATATACACAAGGTGGAAGTATTACGGATTGAGAGAAAAGGATACATTTTAATTACATACATGCTAACAACAATGAAAGTGCATTTGATTTTTTTAGCTGGTAATTACATGCTAAGAGTTCTAAATTGCTGGAAAAATACTTCGCAGATAGTCGTGTCTGAAGAGAATCATATGGTGGCCTATTGACTTCGTTGTCTTTTAGCTTGCCTCTTGTGATGGAGTTCCGCAGAATCCGTATACAAAGACCATCAGTAATCCGCAAGCATTTCTTCATTCCAACAGCCCTGATATCTTTGTTCCATAACAGAAATGTCCTGATGGAACCTCTCCCCATGTTTATCACTAACAGCTCCACAACTAGGAGGGAAAAAGTCTAGGTGGGAGTGGAGAAAATGGATCTTAAGGGACATGTTGTATCCAAGGTTACGGAATGTTTGCAGGAGCACTGTCACCAAATGCTTGTAGTTGTCATCTCTTTTGTTGCCTAAAATGTCATATACAACACCCTTGAAGGCTTCCCAAGCTTCCTGTTCTTTCCCCTCCAAAATTTGGTCAAATGCAGGATCCTTTACAAGTTCTCTTATTTGTGGTCCGACAAAAATGTCTTCATTAGCTTTTGCATCACTTAATTTCCAAAATTTCTCTCTGATTGTGTTTTGTTATTTGACAAGTGTGCCAACTCCCAATAAGTTCCCCCAAATTTAAAATCTTTACTCTGAAAAATGAAATGTCACTTTATCTTCAAAACAAGAGCTAATCTATCATTTTATGGTGATTTTAGAATTCAGCAGATGGAAATGCATGTAAATTCACTATTTTTAAGTCCGAAACATTTTCATTGTTGCCCGGTGTCATTAATAGAAACTAATTAATATTCTGCGTTTTCAATTTACATTTTCCAGTTCTGGCTTCAAATCCTAGTTTGTTCAATGTAGAGGTACAATGGTACCCACATAAAATAACTTTTGTTTCATAAACATTATGGCGATGAACCTCAATATTTATTTCATTTTTATGATGTTTCCGGAACCAGGAAAATTACAACTTGGAACAGTAATTCGGGAGGTGGCATAACACATAATGGGCCCATCTAGTGGTCTCATGTAGTCCCAGTGTTGGGCACACTGCCATTATTTTATGTATTATTCTTCGTCCTCGGATGAAACTATAAATCATCTGTTAATCATCAGATCCGACAACGAACTCTTACAACACTTTCCATAGTGCGTCAGGGTTTAACGTTCAAATCCAAGTATTTTGTTATGAATTTGTTTCAAAGGGTATTCAAGCAGAGATGTATACAACAATTAATACCAACAGCAAACATGAATCACACACACTTTAGGAGAGACAAGTGGAAGTATACGAGGATCGTTTGATGTTTCACCAAGGTCTGAAAAATACTCGTTCACGGTAACTATCACTTCTTCATTTGATGAAAATTTCTTACTATCAAGCAAAATTTTCAAATTTGGGGACATGAAGAAGTCACTTGGGCTAAGTCTGGTGAATAAGGTGGATGAAGAACCAATTCAAAGCCCAGCTCATGCACTTTCACCATTGCGATTGCCGATGTGTGTGATGAAAGAACACTTTTATGCTTTCAATATCGGTCTCTTTTCAGTCAACTTATGTTGCAAACGATCCAACAATGAAGCACAATAGACTCCAGTTATGCTTCTGCCTTTCTCCAAGCAGTCTATGAGGATTATTCCAGGAGAATCCCCCCCCCCAAAAAAAAAGTGGCCATTACCTTATCAATTGACAAAATGGTCCTTTCTGTCTTTGGTGCACATTCACCAGCCTTTGTCCATTGTTTTGACTGTTGTTTTTACTCTTGTGTGTAATGATAGAGCCAAGTTTTATCCACGGTCACAAATTGGTGCAAAAAATCTTGCGGATTGCTATTTAACATCGACAGACACTCTGTAGAAGTGTTCTTCCGGATGCGCTTTTGGTCAACTGTGAGCAAACGCGGCACCCATCTTGCACACAGCTTTTCCATTGCCAATTTTTCATGCAGGATATTATTCACTCGCTCAGTTGAGATGCATACAGCCTCGGTAATCTCACGAATTTTGATTCGGCTGCCTTGCATAACCAAATCGTGGATTTTTTTTTCAATGGTGTCCTGTGTTTGACCTCAATTGGTCGACCAGAGTGCGATTCATCTTCAGTGCTTCTACGACTACCTTTAAATTCATTGATCCAAAAGTAAATGGTCTTCAATGCTGGTGCAGAGTCCGCGTGAACTTCATACAATTCAGTTGTCACTCCTTGAAATAAAAATGTTTAATAACAGCACAAAACTCTGTTTTTTTTTCCATTTTCTATCGCAGCTATCATAATGACCAGTTCAGATAGCTGTCAACAATGAACTGTATAATGTAGCACATTCATATTTTCTGTACAATCTTTTGAATAATCACGCTTACCACCCACAAAGCTGCAACAAAAAGTTTCCATCCCTTCATGGAAACTTACCATACTTATTAATCGACCCTTGTACAGTATCATCTGGGGCAAATAACCAGTTTTTATTTTATTGAAAGGGCTTAAGTTCTTCTCGGGAAGCAAGCCAGGTGAAAAGAAAATTAGAAATCGACGTTTCGGGAGTATGAATCTCTCCCATCCTCAGGTTATTTATTTATTAAATGTTATGTTTGTGTTTATAACATTTAATAATTATCCTGTTTTTTTTTTTTTTTAATTTACGTCCTCCAACGTTAAGTCATATCGGACGATGAATGGAATGGATGAAATGATGCTCAAATGAGTCCGGGGTTCATGGAGCGTAGAGTTACCCAACATTCGTCTTTCAGTATAATGGAAAACCCGGGGAAAACCTTACCCAGGTAACTCACCCTGACCGAGATTCCAACTCGGGACCTCTTGAACGTGAGGCAGACATGCTACCACCACGCTACCGAGGCGGGCTATAAATATCCTGATGATGGGAGCGATGCACACTCCCGAAACATTGATTTCTAATCGTCTTTCCACCTGGCTTGCTTCCCGAGAACAACTTGAGCATATTCGTCGCCAGGAAAGCTTCAGGTCTTCTTTTATTGAAAGGGCTGTTTACTATAACGATAAACAGTAACACATGCTCAATGACTTAAAATTATTTTTAATTTGTTATTTCAGAATAACAAAGAAATAATTTTTAAACCACTGAGGTAATATTCAAATGTATTAGCGGCATTTACTGGTATTATTTGTTAGTCTAAGTTTGAAAAGTGTGAAAGAAAACCGATTTTTTTTTTTTCAGGGAACTTGAATGCGGAGGATTTACGTGAGCGCAATGTGCATATTACAAAGGTGAGAATATTTCAGGAGTACATTATGTGAGTATACCTTTTTGACGAACCTTAATCTTATATTACTTAACCTTGTGTCCAAAATAGGGCTTCACTATTTAATTTGGTGTAAGTTAACTGTCATTAATTGTACAAAATATCAAAATATCAAAACAAATAGGGAAGAAGTAATATAAAAGTTATTTAAGGAATGCATATGGTTACCTTGATATATTAAGTAGGTGTAGGTGGCTCAGTTGTTCAGACGCTGTCCTAATGGGATTGGGATTTCATCACGGAGGGGATTGGGTACGTAGGCCACCATGATTGGTCCATTGTTCCTATACCCCCAAGTGGGGCAACCCCGGGAGGAAACATGAGGTGAAGGAGACAGAGGGTGGCCGACCCAAGGAGTCAGGACAGTACAGAGGGCAGGGTCCCTACAGTTTACCTGGATAGAGACCGCCCCCGACAGGCCAGGACAACGGAAAGTTAATGTCAGGGGTTCTACCCCCATTAGTCCAGGACCCGTAGGACCGAGGACCCGGGTCTCCTTCGACCAGGGAGTTACTGAGCTGGCCCAAAAGACCGCCCGGTGCCTCCGTGGGGCTTTCCATAGGGCAAGACCTAGAGACTAACAAGCCCCCACCCCCCACATCTGGTCCTGTGGACTCAAGAAGGGATGGAAGTGGATACGGATATGACCTCGGTGGAGCCGCCTGGTGATCTAGCACATGTTAGACCAGCTACGCGGGAATATTAATGGCTTCCCTCAACCCTGTCCGGAGACGTAACCGATCTCCCACGGGTATCGGAAACCACTGCCCCCTCGAGTCCAAACCAATCCGAACAACTCCCTGTCAGGGAAGGGCTCGAATGTTTGGCCCGAGGTCCTCTAGTAACGTCAGAGGTACCACGAGTGCTAGGGGTCCGCACTGCGGGACGGCAACGAGCCCAGCAGCCGAGCCCCAAAGGTTCCAGGCTGGCGCCCACGAAATGGTCCCAGCAGAGGAGCGGAGACGGGCAACCAACCTACCGGAGGAGGATATAGTTTTCCTTAGAGCTTATCATCCTGCCATACACCACCGAGACACCCGCCGACACTTCTATCCTGAAAGAGACCATCAGATCGAGAGATGATATGAAATGATAATGGAGATGAAATGGAGGGACAGGAAATTCGGGGGGTGTAATTAACCTACCCAGCATTCGCCTAGCGACCCGGGAAAACCCGAAAAAGCCTAGGGTCAGGTAGGTCGGCTACGGGAATCGAACCCGGGCCTTCCGAAACGCTGACCTAGTAATCCCAAGGACGTGGTTTCACACTCGGTCCAGTAGATTTATTGGCAAGTAAAAAAAAAAAATATGGCTTTTAAAGAAAATTATAATGTAAGATCAAAAATTGTTTTAGGAAATAAGAGTTTAGAACAAATATCGAGTTTTAAATATTTAGGATGTAACGTAAGTTATAGAAACAATGCCAATATAGAAAAAAAAAGTAAAATTCCGAGCAATATGTGGGACAATCCAAGGAACTTTTAAAAACAGAGTGAGAAAGGATACAAGAATGAAGTAATGGTTGTTCCAACTTTACTATATGGAAGCGAAACCTGGGTGCCAACACAAAGGATTTAAATAAAATACAGACTGCAGAAATGAAATTCTTAAGAAGTGCTAAAGGTTGTACAATATTGGACAAAATAAGAAATGAGGATATTAGAAAGGAATTAGAAATCGAACCAATCCATGACAAAATATCAGAACGAGGCAACAATGTCATGAACATACTATAATCCAAAAGGAAGAAAACACAGAGGACGACCCAGGAACCGCTGGAGAGATCTATGAAGCAGGAACGGACGATATGCCCAAACCATGGAGTGAAGAAGAAGAAGAATAACCTGGACCTGGAACTTTGGTTTTCCAAATTTCATGAACCATCTATTCCGCTGCCTGTGGTGCCATGCATGGGTAAGAAGATTGGACTTCAAACACAATTACTTCTATAAACTGTTATCACAGACTTATTCTTCTTCATAATTTAGGTTAATAAAATTAATCATATTTCAGACATAATTTTACTATATATATATATATATATATATATATATATATATATATATATATATATATATATATATATCGCTGTAGTTCCAAGGGAATTAGTGGAATACAGTGAATTTAAGCCTTTAGCCGACTACCTCTGTCCTTTATTATTCTTATGGAAGCGTGTTCTTCTCTCTAGTTCATTTTAATAGAGAGAAACCTTTACATAAATTTCTATATTACACGTTTTGCTATAGATGAATCAGCGATAGTAAAATGTTCAAGAACTGCACCTTTGTGCCAGTCTTAAAATATCATACTATTTTGCTTCTTTTGATTGTATTAATTAAAAAATTAATAGCTTGAAAATTACGAGAGGTATTGAAATGAAAATCTGCATACATGCTAATGGTTTAATGTGTTACTTGCTGCATAAATTTCAACAGCAAAAAATTCATAAGTGCAGTATTTATAAATATCGCCTTCACGTAGCCTTACCTCTTAGGATCTCTGCATAAGTTGCGGTTTCCTTTGTTCTAAAGCCTTTATGAAACATGCATTATGAATGATTCCCTCTTCCCTCTAACATCAGAGTCATGTGGAATGTCATTCACACTTCTCCAGTGCGTTTATATTTAGTGTTCAAAGCTTACACTCCTACCTACTTGGCTGTGTTTCAATTTTGGATGAGCAAGTATGGTTGCATTATACTTCGTTGTATTTCAATATTTTGCTTATTAACAACGCTGCCAATTGTCAGGATCATATCAACATCGTGTGTCGTAAAGTCGTCCCACATGTCCACTCTCGCTTTTAAGCACAGTTAGAAATCATCGCTCTGTACTGGGTTTGAATCCTCGACCTCGAGATCACTAAGCCACCTCCTAACCGACTGAGACACCCAGACCAACACACCGGCTCTGTAATACTGGCAATTCATGGCGACGTTAACAAATATAATGTGTATTATGAAACAAAATCAGAAACTTTGAAACAAATGAGGGGTAATTATGAATAACTTGTAAAGACATGCTAAATATGGAGATAATATTCAGTTGTTTGGTTCAGAAACGAAGGTAGTCAACAATGGATTAGCGATTAGGTGGTAGGGGGAGGCAACAAGCTTTTATCAAAAGCTCAAGTACTTTATACGAAGCAGATGTGTATACCATCGCAGAAAATTCAAGACGCAAGGAGATTCAAGAACAGTATTAAGTCGTAAGGCTTAATTTTACAAGATATATAGAGGCAATACGCTGAGAAGTTCTTATCTTCTGCTAACTATGACGAAATAATAGTCACTCCCCATGCATAATCAAATGAAATATATTGAGCGCTCAACAATTAATAATAATGCAGAACTAATATTGAATTTACGTGTAGAGGTCACATAATTTTCAAATATTCACATTTCATTTAGACAAGAAACTTGTCAGCGATTTTTTTAGATATTTTCCATAATAAAACAATAAATAAAGCTAATTTTTTAGTTTATAAATGAATTATTAAAAGTTAAACTATTTTAAAGAAATAATAATTAATTCAATTATAGTTCATTTTTTAATGATTTAAAAGCACATATAACTTCGCCTATGTCGCAACATGTATATATTTCTTTTTGGAAGAGAAACATTTGATTTATTTTAATTGCAATTTGGAAGAATCTTTTCTCAAAACAAGCGGCACCAAATTATACTTTAACTTGAGTTATTATTCAAGTGACAAGAAGACTAATAATTCTGGTACCCAAATTCGATGCCAGATCTCCCATACTCTAAAGATAGCTAGCCAGGCATTAAATTAAAACATACCACAAACAAACATACATGCGCGCGGAGGACCTCTTTCGAAAAAAAAAAAATATATATATATATATATATTGATTTAGGGACTTCAAAACTAGTATTTTTAGTGAAATCATAGTGTCAAATTTTTTGTTGGAAAAGAATAGGTACCTTCTCCATTATATATACGAGGGCTGTTCAATAAAGAATGATCATAATTTTTTTACAGTCATAATTTTTCACCGTAAAATTTAATCTTATTATATTCTGTTAGCTTAATATGAAGCAAACACGCCGTAGTAGTTTCATTGTTCGTACTCCGGTTCCTGCCTGTGAGAACCAGGCAAGTTCAGACATGTTCAGTATCGCCTACCGCTGCAATGGAGGTAACATGCAGTTAAAGTTGATGCTAGAGGAAGATCCGGAGTTTCTTTCAAACGTATTCACTGCTGATGAAACTTGGCTACATCATTTTTATCCTGAGAGCAAACAGCAAAGCTCAGTGTGGAAATCTCCTTCATCATCAATCTCCCAAAAAAGCAAAAGTGGTTGCTTCTGCTGGGAAAGTTATGGTCATCTCATTCTTTGATATTCATGGAATGGTTTATCAGCAAGTTGTACCTGCACATACATCAGTAACTGGACAATACTACAGGGATGTCCTGAAAACATTGCAAGTCAATATCAGGTGCAAAAGACCACATTTCCATGAAGCAGGCTGGATGCTGCACCACGATAATGCTCGCCCGCATATTGCCAATGTTGTTGCTCAATATCTTGCAAAAATCAACGTGATGTGCATGTCTCACCCTCCCTATAGTCCGGATTTAGCTCCATGTGACGTTTTTCTGTTCCCTAACTTGAAGAAACGCCTTCGTGGGAGGCATTACTCATCATCAGAAGCAGTGGTGAAGGCTGCGGAGGCGATTTTGAAGGATCTCTCAAAAAATTGTTTTCGGCATGTCTTTGAAGACTGGCAGAAACGCTGGGACAAGTGCATCGCATTCAGACGAGACTATTTTGAGAAGGACCAATAAAATTATGAGGATGATTAAAGGTACGTTGTCAAAAAAATTGTGATAATTCTTTATTGAACAGCCCTCGACTTCATGTTATCCGATAAAGTTTTTGCACAATTATTGCACAATTCGCGGATTGCTGCGTACGTAATGGCTTTCTTGTTTGTTCTCTTAGCATGACTGCGAGAAACAAAGAAGTAGCAATTCAAAAAGGTATAAGGAGCTTACAATACCAACTAGTAGTAGAGAATATATTGGAAATTGTTAATGCCAAAAGGTTATTTGATATACATTTTGTGAGTCAACGAAACCTACAATCAGTTTACAAGATTTTGCTTATCTCTTACATTTATAGCTGGACCAAATTAATTCAGAATGAAGAGAGCTTTCTAGCCAATTCAAAGAAAAGTTTATATATGCATTCTATTTTTCTGCAGAGATATTAAATACATAGCATTTTAAGCAAAATTGGTTCACTTTTTAGAAAATAAAAGACTAATAAATCGTTTTCCATTGTTGGGGTGAGGATATTTTCATGAAAATATCTTGTGTCTAATACATGGAAGATATCAAACTTGAATATACGTGAAAAGAGAAAGACAGATAAAAGAGGAAAGGAAATAGCAAACTACGAAATAAAAGCGTAACGTTATTTCCAGTGTATTTCTAGTTGTTGAACACCCTGTGGAATTCGCAGCCTCCGAAAGTTCCCGTGTGAGTTGAAGGTGGGCATTCCAATTCAAGTAGGTACATACAGGCGTTTTGTTTCTTCTACAGAAACGAACTGGTTTACCTCGGTCACATCAAACCTTAATTTACCTAGTTTTATTGACCCTTACTAATAGCTTTCTCATTCCGCTTTGCATCAATTATTTTCTTTCTTTATTCCCCAGTTCTTCAACAAACATTCCTACTTTATAAAGCTGGTTATGTTGGGAGCGTTCAGCTTAGCGAGTAATGTTTCTTAACTTTCTTATCTAAATGCTCTTGATCTCAGTAAACATTTTAGGCAAATATTTTGCTTGCTAAAGCTTTTGCTAAACAAGACACATTATTTTTTAAATTTATAGCAATTTTATAGCATATTTTCTACTAACATAGTTTTCTCCATTACTTACACTTATGGATGTGGCTTTTCTTAATAGCGTACTGTACGTTCAAGTTACTCCGTTATATTAAAGTATTTTTTATTATTTCATTTATATATCGTTGATATTTAAATGGAAATGTGTTAAAAAAGATAGAGAAATTTGTTTTCTACAAACAATTGTATTAACCTAAAAAAAATCAGAATTTAAACTTAAATGTTTGTTCATAAAGCACATGGCATGAAATTAAGTCATTCTGTGACACTGTAAGTTCGTGACAAAGTACAAGTGTCAGAAAATATAAATCAGAAAATAACGAAATATTACTTTAAAAAAATTAATATTGATAACTGTCAATTACACACGATACAATAGATGTGTGTCATGGGTGTCGCTAAATAATTCGCATTCACAGAATAAATTGTACACAGCACAACCAAAACTACCTGCTATTCGAAGTTATGAAGCGCAAACCAAATTCCACCAAATTTAGTTAACTGATGGAAATTAATCATTTCTTCACACTATACGAGTCAAATGGAGAATTTAATGTCATGACGGAAAGTTGGCCATGGTACCTCAATAGGTTAGAGCGACTAGACGGAAACCAGGAGATCCGTGGTTCGAATCCCGGCCGTGGCATTGCATTTTTCATGTTGATTCTATTTAACAAGGCCAGAGTTTAAAGGAAGTATTGAAGCTAAAGCAGTATACATCTGCCATCTATTGTTAAAATTATACAACTACTAGTCTTAATTTCTCTATGACATAATTAATAAAAAGTATCACGCACTAACTTGACATCGCGGAGATATCTGAATTTATCATATCCACAGTGAAATTTCTGTATTTAAAATTTTCAAAATGTCGCTATATATCTCCTTTCTATAAATGTGTATTAAATTTCGTGCTGATATTTTAAATGGCTTTTGAAAACAATATTTTAATTTACTTTTATCCTAATTAATCAAGTGTTGCAAACAATGCACAAATCGTAATTTTTTTAAACAGAAAAGAGCTACCATATTTGCTGAATACTAATATACAAAAATTCTTCTTGTTCTTTAACTTGCCTAGTTGTAACACTATTGTGGTGTTATGGGATTCTTGTTCCTCTATCCCTTTTAGGTCGGACCTGAGGAACCGAAGCTCTGGATGCGATAGAGAACCAGGATAGGTGATCAGCCCGATCTCTGGTGTGAAGGTGAAAGAAGTGGATGATATATGAGGGTGAGATGAATGATACGAAATATAATGGAGCGATTGGTTTGAATGCTGACGGGGGAAACCGGAGGACCAGGAGAAAACCCATCCCAGCGCCATCTTGTCCACCACAACTTCCACTTTGCGGTCAACTGAGATTGAACCCAAGTGGTCTAACCACTCAGCCATGGCGCGGCCTAAAGTACTGTCAGTCTTCTGGTTGTTTCAGAAAAATTTGTCGCTTTTGGAGCATTTTTCAACAGAATATCGCCAGAGATTAATTATAGCACATTCTCAGAAATTTAAAGGTTTAGCAAAAACCATGTCACAATTTGTTAGGTTCATTCTTTCTGAATTTTTGGTGAAATTTTGAACAAAATTAGCTATAAACTATCTACATCGTATGCAGCAGTTTCATGTGCTAAGGTTTAAGAAAAATCGAAGTAGACCATTAACACTGAGCTTAATGAAAAAACTGAAAGTTTACCATTTAAGTTTGGTATCTAACCAAGTATTTGCTTTTAAGTTACACACTTTTCACCCACATTTACAGGAACGTTTTATTTTGAAATAAAATGCCTCAAAGCATGTGTTTCCGATGTAATTTTGGCACTGAATGTTTTAGAAAAATAGAATAAGTTCTCCCCCTACTGCGTGGTGAAAATGTGAACCAATGACTATGAACATTGTGCATTTAGTGTTGAAATACAACGAAGTATAATGCAACCATGCTTGCTCATCCAAAATTGAAACACATAGGCAAGTAGGTAGGAGTGTAAGCTTTGAACACTAAATATAAACGCTCTGGAAAAGTGTGAATGACATTCCACATGACTCTGATGTTAGAGGGAAGAGGGAATCATTCATAATGCATGTTTCATAAAGGCTTTAGAACAAAGGAAACCGCAACTTATGGAGAGATCCTAAGAGGGAAGGCTACGTGAAGGTGATATTTATTAATACTGCACTTATGAACTTTTTTGTTTAAATTTATAAAGCAAGTAACACATTAAACCATTAGCATGTATGCACATTTTCATTTCAATGTCTCTGGTACTTTTCAAACTATTAATTGTTTAATTAATACAACCAAAAAGCAAATTAGTAAGATATTTTAAGACTGGCACAAAAGTGCAGTTCTTAAAAATTTTACTATTGCTGTTACATCTATAGCAAAATGTGTAATGTGTAATATAGAACTTACTGTAAAGGTTTCTCTCTGTTAAAATGAACTAGAGAGAAGAACACGTTTCCATAAGAATAATAAAGGACAGAGGTAGTCGGCTAAAGGCTTAAATTCACGGTATTCCACTAATTCCCTTGGATCTACAGCGACATATTTAGCAAAATTATGTCTGCAATATGATTATTTTGATTAACATTAAATATGAAGAAGAATAAGTCTGTGATAACAGTTTATAGAAGTAATTGTGTTTGAAGTCCAATGTTCTTACCCATGCATGGCACCACAGGCAGCGGAATAGATGGGTCATGAAATTTGGAAAACAAATGTTCCAGGTCCAGGTTCTTCTTCTTCTTCTTCACTCCATGGTTTGGGCATATCGCCCGTTCCTGCTTCATAGATCTCTCCAGCGGTTCCTGGGTCGTCCTCTGTGTTTTCTTCCTTTTGGATTATAGTATGTCCATGGCATTGTTGCCTCGTTCTGATATTTTATCATGGATTGGTTCGATTTCTCATTCCTTGCTAATATCCTCATTTCTTATTTTGTCCAATATTGTACAACCTTTAACACTTCTTAAACATATCATTTCTGCAGTCTGTATTTTATTTAAATCCTTTTGTGTTGGCACCCAGGTTTCGCTTCCATATAGTAAAGTTGGAATAGCCATTACCTTATACATTTTCATTTGTGTATCCTTTCTCACTCTGTTTTTAAAAGTTCTTTGGATTGTCCCACATATTGCTCGGAATTTGTTTACTTTTTCTTCTATATCAGCATTGTTTCTAAAGCTTATGCTACATCATAAGCATTTAAAACTCGATATTTCCTCTAAAATCTTATTTCCTAAAACAATTTTTGATCTTACATTATAATTTCCTTTAAAAGCCGTAATTTTTGTTTTGTCATCAGATACTTTAAAATTATACTTTTGTACTATATTATTTAGAATATACATAGATTTGTGTAGTTTATTTTCATTCCGATGAATCAATCAATGAATCTATAGGTTCTTTTTCATTAATAAGTATATATAAGATTAAGAGGCAAATACACATCATTACGCGATACTTTATTTACTGAAAAGTAGGTCGTTTACTGCTAGACATGAATAATATCTGGAAAGAGTGGAATTGTCTGTACCAGAATCAATATAACAGATCAAGCAGAAGAGTAAAGTTAAAATTTGCGAGACAAAAACATTTTTCTTTAGTAACGCTTACTCTAGTGTGAAATACATTATATTATAATCTCTTTGACTATCGATTACTTCGTAAAGGGCTTAGTACGACGTTCATTTTTTGTTTAGTTATCTGAAAAACAAGAAACAAATATACGACATCTACAGTTAAGAATAGTTTCTTCTCGAATTTCTTTATAAATTAAACTTTTGTCGCCTGAAACACTCATTTTGACATACAGTTTGCCATTGAATAGTTTTGTATCACAATAGTTACGATTCTTTGCTATTCAAAGCCTCCAATATCATTTTAAACCTAGTGCTAACATTGATTCTAAATCTTTTGTCAAACAATATTTAATGTTTATATAATTCATAATTCAAGAAAAGGTAAATTTTTCACTATATTTGTAGGAGTTAATTTAACCTTCTTCCCACAACATATCTATAATTATAAATAAAATTCTTGAATACCCTCTTAAAAAATTAAAGCAAATCCTCCTCTTCCATACTTAACATTAAACCCTGAAACTAATTCAGATTCTCCTTCAGCAATATCAAAGGCAGATTTATTTTAGGTAAGGGGTAAAATTCCATATGGGACTAGCAAGATTTAAAGTTTATAATGCTTGAAATTTAAGCCCTTGGCGCTAAAGCCTCAGGACTTAAATTTCTCCACTCATTAATAAACATCAACTTACCTCGCGAGTCACATAAATGACTATTATTTTACTTATTTTTACCGTTGTTTATTGTTTCCATATTTTGTGTGTTTCACACATGCACTATACACATAAACACTCATGCCCAAGGCGGGACTCGAACCCGCGATCCTCTACGCGACCACGGGTACGAGGGTCGGCCATAGGTTTAGGATACTTCCCCAGCATTTGCCACTTATGGAGATCTGTGACCACTCTGAAAAAAATCTCAGGGAGGAAAGACGATTGAAGCGGATTTGAAATCATGTATTAAGGACCTGGTTTGTTGAAGAAAGGTAAGGAAAGTCACCTGAATTTAAGACATCAGATTTTTTAGTTTTATATAAACGTAGTTCTAATAGAATGGAAAATTATGCTACATGAAGGGATTAGGTTCGAACAAGGAAAAGTATTAAAATCTCTTGCATTTGTTGACGATTTAGCTTTAATTTTCGACAAGTAAGATAAATTACAGAAGGCAACATGTCAATCAAACAAAATTTGTAAGAAATATGATATAAAAACGTAACCTATGGCGTAACAGCCTCAAGTGGGCCTGAACCTACCAACCCGACTGCCGGCCTCATGCCCACTTACGCACGGCAGAGGTGGGCGATCATCCTATCGATACGGGGAGGAGATGTGGTCAGCATCTCGGCATCCCCCAGCCGGAATGTTGGTTTCCGTGACCCGAAGAAATATAATATGGTGATATCAAAGACTAAAAAGGAAAGGCACTCCAGGGAAGATATCCAATAAGAACAAAAGATGTAGTAGAGGATAATATAGTGAGATCCATATAAACCTGAACCATTTCAATAAGCCATAACTTTTAAACTAATAACAGGACACACGTGCAACTTTGGGAGAATATAATACACAATTGGGAGATTACAGTACACTATTCAGAGACAATGTTGGATATGTCCTCCACCAGCATCTATACATGTTTGCACTCGTATCATCATATTCTCTGAAGTTTTACGGAGATGATATCGGATTGAGAGAAGGTTATTTCCAGCAAGATGGAGCAACGTGCCATACATCTAATGACACCATGGAATTTGTAACTAGTTTCTTTAATAATAATCGAATAATCTGAAAAGGTCTGTAGTCGCCCAGATCCCCTGACCTAACCTCACCGGATTTTTTCTTGTGGAGGTATCTAAAAATAGAGTGTACAAGAATAGGCCACAGACAATTGATTTTCTCAAGGAATCCATTCGAACCGAAATAGGCAACATTGGCGACGATACTCTCCGTAAGATCACAAGAAAAAGGAGAAGAATAAGATACAGGCGGCCGAGATGAGATACTTAAGATTATTATAGGGATGTACGAGAGAAGACAATATTAGAATTGAAGAAATTAGAGAAGAATTGGGAATGCAACCATTAATAGAAGAAATACAAAGATATAGAAACAATGGACTGAATACCTTCATCGAATGACAGAAGAAAGTATACCAAAAAAAGCTGTTAATTACACACCTAGATGACGAAGAGACGTCCCCAGAGAAGATGGCTTGAAGAAATGTGAGACCAGAACAGACTAATACCTATTCCGCGAGGGAAGAAGAAGATATTTTTAGCTTCTGTATTTGTCATTACTTTTCCCTGTGTGCAAAATTTGGTGTTAGGGAGTTTCAACACACGGAGCTGTCACTGCTAAGAAAACCACTCGACTTGACGCTTTGAGCCTGTACTTCCCAAACTTCCCTTAAAAGCAATCGTGTTGATGAGACGTGGAATAATACAATATTCATGAGGGAAGCATTTGGGCACGCCGTCGCGACGCCAGCAAGGCGAGTAGGTATTGCAGCAAGTGCGTCTAAATACGGCACCACGCACAAACAAAAGTGATGCGTGGTCATCCGCGTATCGCATAGCGTCGTTCCCTCCCAGGCTGATTCCAGAAATAAGCACGCGCACCGCAAACAAGAGAGGGCGTCCCTACGTGCGTCTCCAGCATTTCTCCTCTTCCATTTGCACATACTGACTGACTGATGCTTCAAGTCATACGTACGGCTTTCGCTGTTCATTTACACTTAAGGCAACGTAACTAGAAAAATGCACAAATTTACATTTTACTGTTGTCTTTATTTTTTATTTTCTATACTGCCTAGAATTTGATATCGAGATTTCACTGAAATATCTGTTTTGAGGACACCTCAGCGCCCTCCCAAAATCAGTTTTAGAAAAAGGTTTGTGTGTATGCATGTGTGTACGTGTGAGAGAGAGAGACAGAGAGAGAGCAGTATAACTGGAAAAAGTTCGAAGGATGTGACACCGAAACGAAAATTTTCAAGAACGCCCTCCCCTTATCCTTCACTAGAAAATTGAAAATACCGACAGTTTTACAACACTATGTTAAAAATGTTTGCATAAAAAATGAAGTATAAGTAAATTTGGAACATTATGGGAATAGCTTCTGAAACCATGTTCTTTCTGAATGACTTTTTGAACAACTTCTTAAACAATAAGATAAACAAAAGCTCACTAAACAAAACAAAACACACCTGCTTGCTGTGCAAGGGGTCTCCGGTTCGATTCCAGGGAAGGGTGAGGATTTTTCTCCAACCAAGATAATTCACCATCTTCCCCAGAGTCTGGAATTATGAATGAGAGTGCGAATGTGTGCGTGATCTAATGATTAAAATGCAAAGTACTTGCAACCTAACGTTTACGAGCATCGCCAATGGGCGATATGTTGTAAAGGAGAACGGCCGCCGATTAGACCATTACAGTTAAAGGTGGGGTATAACTGGGGGATATGTAAATCTCGGTAAAGTACTCATTTCTTGTAGAGATTTTTTTTTTTTTTTTTTTTTTTTTTTTTTTTTTTTGTAATTTACGTCCTCCAACGTTAAGTCATATCAGACGATGAATGGAATGGGTGAAATGATGCTCAAATGAGCCAAGGTCTATAGAGCTTAGAGTTACCGGACATTCGTGTTTCAGTAGAAGGGAAACCCCGAAAAAAGCTTATCCAGGTAACTCACCCTGACCTAGATTCGAATTCGAGACCTCCTGAACGTGAGGTAGAGATGCTACCACCACGCTACCGAGGCGGGTTTTCTTGTAGAATTAACAATTTTCTAAATATTCCTTATTTGTGTAAATTTTCAATTAATTAAGCTTTTCTCAAATAAGAAAGGCGCGCGCGCGTATGTGTGTGTGAGTGAGTGTGTGCGTGTCTGGCATGCAAAGAGAACATAATGTCAAAGGAATGACATGGTAACCATTTCTTAAAACATTTGACTATCGCTTAGGCCTTCCGTATTCTTCTATTTCAATAAGTAAACGCGTATATATGTATTGAGCTAATAAGGTTGTACAAACGACTATTTCAATTAACATAAATTAGGTAGAACAGTAAAGTTTTTTTAAAGAATACTTTGTACAAAAGGAGTAGAGAAAGTCATTACTTATTAGACATCACGGATTAGCGCTGCAAACTCCGTTAATTTGAGGTTAGTATACACATTATCGAGCAGGATGGCTCAGGTGATTTCGTCTGTGGCCCGCATTCGGGAGCTCAGGGTTCGACCTACCTGACTCGTGATTTTTGAGAGATTTTCCCGGGGTGCCAGGCGAATACTGGGTAAGTTAATTTATACCCCGAATTTCCTGTTCCTCAATTTCATCTCCATTATAATTTCGCATCATCTTTCATCTGGTGGTCTCTTACACGATAGAAGTGCCCGCCGGTGTCTTGGCGCTGCATGGTAGGATGATAATCTCATGGTGAACACTGGATATGGAAAATTTTCAGCTTACTTATTTCGATTTAAAATGAAATCCACATCTGATTGTATTTGTGGAATTCATCTTCAAGATGTCCCTCACATTTTATTTGATTGCCCGTTTTTCTGTTTTGAAAGATACAAACTTGAGCTATTGGTTCAATCCTTAGGTTACACTTTTTCAAAACCACTTACGCATATTCTGATGAATTACAAAACTTATCAATATTTCATGGCTTTCTTAAACAAAATATTTCTTAAGCTAAATGATTCATTTTGATGTTTACTGTTTGAATTTGTTATGTTTTTGTAAATTGTATTATATTCATAAATTTGTAAACTATATTCCTAATATACCTTTGGGTAAAATATGAATCAAAAATTTGGATAGTAAATAAATAAAAGCATTGAAAAAATAAAGGCATATTTTAGTCGGTTGAGTAGACATTTATTAAATTGGGCTCCATTGGATAATTTGGAGGGTGGTAACTCGAATGGGCCTTGTGTGTACTTCTTAAACGCCTTGCGAAATTACAAACTCATAAAACCGCCAATTTAAGTGAACAAAAAATTATTTTCAGACCTTTTGTCGTGTTTATATGTGGTATAATTTGTACACTTTTGACATCTCAACGTGTTAGAAGAAAGTATAATTTTTGTTTTCTAACCGCTCCATTTTCTGTACGTAAATGTCTGTTCACCGCAAAAGTACCTGCCCATTATTACTAGTGCTGCGTGATTTAATCGATTAACCGAAACGATTAATCCATTAATTCTTTATTTTAGATTACATATTATAAAATTTAAATCGATTAATCGAGTCGATTAAAATAAATCAATTACAATAAATATTAATCAAAACTCTTTTAGCCAAATTTGTCCCTCTTTGTTTTGATGTATTGCTTCCAACCTAAACAGCCTTTCCAACACATCAAGCTTTCACTAGACACGTAATGTTCTTTCAACTTTGAGATAATATAACTCCTGATAGCTAAAAGAAATCACTCTGAACCCCGATAGAGTCTAAATGACACTTCTGTTGTCAAATATTCTAAGAGGTACATAACTACATACAGATGCTGACAGAGAGATTTCTTTCCTTACAGCTTGTGTGTGACAACATATCGTATACAACTGATTATTTATTGCTTGCTAGCATAAATTGAACTGTACAACCTTGAACCGAACACTTCGATTACGCAGCTATGGAAACAATAGCTTATCCTCTTCTCAGGGCTGGTGATGGTGTGACTTTGTTGTAAACTGCAGTAAGCCAGTAATGTTTCTGAGTTCGTGATACTGAGTGAAAGTTTTGTGTTAAAAAGTTAAAATAAAGAAAACCGTTATAAAAACAACTGCATGTCAGTCTCACAAATATTAGTAGATATTGCCATAATAAGTCACTAAATAATTACTTACAAAAATATTGTAGATCTAATTCAATACATACATAAAGCACCGGCACTTGATGCAAACACAAATTTTGAATATAAATATTTAAAAGTTTCATAAATAATGAAATGTACAGAATATTAAAGTATTTATATGATCCTTACACCTAATTTTTGAGCAGATAATAACTCGATTAATCGATGGATTAATCGATTAAAGTAACATGGTTAATCGATTAAAATCTTTAATCTATCTACAGCACTAATTATTACAGAGGCAATTTAAAACTAAGTAATACGAAACTAAACAAGAAACAAAAATCGACGGTCAAAGATATTTTTATTTCGTTCCAGCGCATTTACTGACAGAATTAGACCTTTTTGTGTGCCATAAACCTTTTCCAGATATTCACTATTTTTACCATATTGTCATTTTTTAAAGTTCTCTCGTTATTTTGTAATATTTTGATTCTGTAATTTTTACACCTAATCTTTGCACCTAAAATGTTTAATTCTTTATTATACGTTAACTGATATGTTTATTTTCCTCTGAAAGCAGCGGTAAATATTTAATTTGATCATAATCGGCAACTTACTGAATGATTTATTTATTTGCTCAGCTATTAAATTATTTTCTACATGACATATGCTATTTCATGGTGTGACTAGATCTACTGTGTGCTCTATCTTGCCTGAGGATTAGGATGGGGTGGGCCCAGGTAAAACAATCGGTGGTACTGCATATGTGAATGATGACGGTGCATGACGCATCTGTGATGGGCACTTGTTTTATGACTTTTCGAAACGAATTACTACATTCGCTTTTTCACCCACAACAGTGATTTTTGAGTTTCTTCTACTTGCATAGAGTAAACAGCAAATCAAGCCAAATACTGACTTGATTTATTGTACTGGGTGTTCCAAAGTGAACTTAAGTTTTTATTTATGGACGTTCTTTAAACTTCTATGGTTCTTCCATTCTATATTGTGCGTGAGAGACCACTTAATTTGTCTCAGAGGCATCTTTGCCAGGCTTAAAGTTCTTTTACGTGCCGTAAAACACGGGAACACCGTGTTTACTTCACTTCCGAAGGAAATCATACTGTGACTTTGTGGGTTCGTAAAATTAAAAGTCAAGTTTGCAGAAATTCAAAATGCTCTTTATTTCCGTAGAAATACAGTTTGTACACCCTTGGCAGCAGAATGACGTAACATATACCAACAGTCTCTCGTGGCTTCTGCATACGTAAATAAACAAAAGAATTCACTTTCAAATCTATACACGTTTATCAGTTCTCAACTCACAACTCGATAAAGTTTAAATGTCCACACACACACACACACACACACACACACACACACACACACACACACACACACACACACACACACACACACTACACGAAAACTGACCATTGACCACTCTAGCAGTTCGCTGCCGACACTGTACAGCTTCAACTCCATTCACTGACTAGCCGGCTCTCGCTCGCTAGTGCTGGCTGGCTGTATACAGCCAGAAGGTTTTTGCTGCGTGCCCACCCATTAAGGGTTTTACCGCAGGTAGGATTTCTTTTGGATGATGTAGGATGAAGGTGATGTAGGTTTTTTGATTGGGAGTTAATTTTGAGGTTACCAAAGTACCTTCGGGTTGAAGGGGAGGATGCAGTACTTAGCACCCAATTTTTTGTTTTTTGTTTTAAATTTTTAGATTTTAGTTGGGGAGAAATTTAGATGCCAAACAGCTTGGAAGAATTATGAGGAGCTCAGCTTTAGCTGCTGATAGGGTTAGCTCCTGGGTTATCTAGGGTGCCCGCATGCCATATGGGGGACCCGATGCAGTCTAGATCGGCGTCTAGTGGGGTCATAATCTCCCAATAATCTGACAAGGGCGCTTCTATGTGATGGTAAACTTGCGTATAATTTTGAAGCCCGGCGCCTAATTTCATCCTCCACGTATGGAAGACCCGATGCTTCGTGGAGCAACCTGGTAGGGAAATAACGTCCCAGACTAGCCGGCTCTAGCTCAGCTCAGCTGCATTTATACACGAGCCGCTGTTTCTCAAAGGTTGGCAAAGTTTCTTGGAAGCTACCGAACTAGCGCTATCTTTCGTGATGTAGCGAGAACACCATGGTACTGTCTGTCTCTTTCTTCCTCTGTTGCTCTCCCTCTATCACTCTCTCTCGGCAAGTGTTCAGCGCTAGTCGGTCCGCGGGCGTGGCTTGGGCGATGACTCTTTCATTCCTCGCTTCTGTCTCTCTCGATGCTGGTCTAAGTAGTGGCAAAACAATGCCTTGCGACAATACTAAGAATCTTTGCACCCGAAAAAAATCTATCGCCCTCCGCCGAGTTTGAAACAGTGACTTAGGGAAAGCTGTTTCCGAGATATTAGTTATTATTGGTCTTCGATGCTTGTGATACATCGATACTCACGATACTTGCATGATATCGACTCGATCGATACTTTAAAAAATATGCTTGTACTTTATCGATACTTCGGTGGTGATTCTGCAATTTTTATCTAATTTTAAAATCACAAAATATTAATGCCGCAAGTAGAACATCGAAAAGTCCGAGAAATCGCCAGGAATGTGGTTCTGTTCAGTAACATTATGCAAGAAAATAAATGTTGTGGCAATTCACTACCAGTTAACAGTTCTCAAGAAGAAATCACTACATATCTCAATGGCGATTTATCACCTCCTCTTTCTAGTGCTCTGGATTACTGGAAAACAAATTTAAAATTTCCAAAACTACACAAGTTAGCTGCTAAATATTTGTGTGTTCCACCTGCAACAGTTTTCTCTGAGAGACTCGCAAAGCAGGACTCATACGAGGTGTGTTCAAGTAATAACACTTTCGTGGACTCTTTGTGAATGCGTGCAAGAGATGGCAGCACTGTACAGTGCATAGAACTCTAGTGACAGCGACGAGAGTTAGGACTGTTTTTGATACTTAAAATGGCGACGCTTTCATTACAAGAACAGCGTGCAAATTAGTTTTCTCCATTTTCTTGGTGTGACACCTATTGAAATTCATCGCCAGTTGAGTGAGGCATGTGGTGATGTTACCATGGATGTGCCTAATGTGCGTTTCTGGGTGCGACGGTTCAATAAAGGCAGAACACCTTTTGCATTTCCTAATTTTCATAGAGGATTGTGTGCACAGATCCATCGAAAATGCCAATTTTGGAGGTGATGTCTGCAACGCTCAATTGGCGATCCTTCAAAACTACGTTCTCCACTCGCTGAATTCCCGTAGGGGAAAGGATCCGTCCCCTTCAGCTGCCGTGGTGCGGGCGCTGCGGACCCTTAGCACTCGTGGTAACTCTGACGTTACTAGAGAAACCTCGGGCCGAACTGTCAAGCCCCTCCCGTCGGGGAGTTGTTCGGATTGGGTTGGACTCGAGGGGACAGTGTATTCCCGATACCCACGGCAAATTGGGTACTTCCGACGAGGCTACGGCCGCCCGGAGGGGATAGAGAGTTGCCTAAAAAGTCCCGGGTACTAGACTGCAGAGCTAGTAGAAGGTGTGCTAGATCACCAGGTGGTCCCACAGAGGTTTTCGGTAGTCTTCCCTGCGGAGTTGACGCGCGTAAGTGGCGTATCCACTTCCATCCCGTCTTGACGTTGTTATCGATGGGGAGGCTTTTTAGGAAACCAGGAATTGCCCTATGGAAAGAGCCCCGGAGTTATCCATCACTCCCGGGTTGGAGGCCAGGGTCTTCGGAATTTTGGGTAGATCCTCTGTACATACCACTCGCTGGATCATGTCGTCAGACAGGCTGGTGCGAAGCCGCGACTCACTTGGTTTGTTGTCACACGATGTTCTGTCTTCATTGAACTGTCGCACCCAGAAACGCACATTAGACACATCCATGGTCCCATCACCACATGCCTCACTCAACTGGTGATGAATTTCAATTGGTGCCACACCACGAAAATGGAGAAAACGAATCATTACACGCTGTTCTTCCAATGAAGACGTTGCCATTTTAAGTATCAAAAAGTCCTAGCTCTCGTCGCTGCCATTAGCGTTCTATGCATTGTGCAGTGCTGTCATCTCTTTCACGCATTCACAAAGAATCCACGTGTATTTTAAAGAAAACCACAAGGTTCTATCTGGTCCCAGTCTTGAAAAAATGGAAGGCGTTATAACTTGAATGCACTTCGTTTGTGACAGCAAAAGTAGAATGACTAGTATTTTTGAACAAAAACTTACAAAAGTGGACTGTTTCAAAAACGCATTTTGGTTTGGAATGTCTAATGTAGAATTTAAAAATAAGCACAGTAATGTTTTTAAATTTTTTCTCATTAAATATGTACCCATATTTAATTTCATTAGTTTTCCCAACATTATATTTTGTATTGAACCCAGAACTAGAAATGACTGTATCGAGAACTGAGTATCGACTCATCCATGGTTATTATGGATTTGAACTTTTCAGTATTTTATTTTATACAGTTACCTGTTTTTTAGATGTCGTTGAAAGCATACGAAATTTAAGAACCAGCATCTAGTGTCTCGCTTTTAAACAGCTGAGTATCGAACTGTTTCCTGTCCCCTTTGTATCTGTACAAATGTAATGAAGCAGGTACGAAAATAAACTTTCGTAAGACTTGGTTAGAAAAGGTATGAGAAAACTAATAATAGTGAATATTGGGTAGAGAAAGTTGTGTTAATACACATTTCTACACTAGTGAGAATTGAACCTACTGTAATGGTTGACCGCAGAAATGATTCACAACTGCAAGTAATTTTAAATGCACAGTCGTGATGCACATTTTGGGAAATGTTATGCTGCTGACAGTTCTTGGAAGTAATGCCAGACTCATGTACGCTCCCTGTATCCTAGCAGCCGCTGCCGGAAATAGTTACCACACCTTTATTTTTTCTTGTATCATTATTATTACTTTCGCTCTGATGTCATGCTGTACTGCGCAATGTCTGTGCGCGTACATACCTCTTTCGTGGAATACAGTGCTTTGTTTTCATGTTCCTCGTGCAGTGAGAGTCTTCTACGTTTCAGACTAATTCAAGGTGTCCAACGTGTTAAGACGACGTCATTTTCATCTTGTTCCCTTTCTTCGAATGCAGTGGCGGCCATTGTAATGGGAAGTTTGGTCATAAATTAATTGCTGAAACTTGTAAAAACCTTGTGTTGTGTTTGTTATGCTAAAATCACTGTATAATCTGTAATACTTGTAATACTTTTAAAATGTATACGTAGATGATAAACACGAAAAAAAAAACTTTTATATTGTGGCAGAGTCCAGATTTGCAACATTGAACGAGGCTTCAATAGTTCACACTATCACTTTATTAATACTGTGACGACCTAACCAAAAATGGTAATGGATAATTAGCACTTGGCCAGATCGTACACGGAGAAATTGCTCAAGGTAGGAACTACATGATTTGCGAGAGGTACCAGGATCGATACCCGGCTCCTCCACCAATATGTGACGACCTAACCAAAAATAGTAATGGATAATTAGCACCTCACCAGACCGTACACGGGGGAATTGTTCAAAGTAGGATGTCACATATTGGTGGAGGCGCCGGATATCGATCCTGGTACCTCTCGCAAAGCATGTAGTTCCTACTTCGAGCAATTCCCCATGTACGATCTGGCCAAGTGCTAATTATCCATTACCATTTTTGGTTAGGTCATCACAATACGATGTGGTTCTATTTGTCACTATCACTTCACTTTCCTCGTGGCTTAACAGAACGGTTCCTTCGAACATAAATCGTCTTGAATTCCTTACGATAACACTTAAGTCCTACATTTGTTACAAACTCGTTCGGAGAACAGCACTTTTTGTTGTAACAAACATACACTTGCTCATTCGTTAACTTGTTCATTCATTAAATTACTCGTGTATTCACTTCACATTACACGAGGACGCTCTCTTATGCAGCCATAGGAAGTGTCCAGCAGTTCCAGAACTTTCAAGAAGGAAAAACCTCAAGAAGATTTTGGTTACTAACGCTAGCACTTGTTACCGCAAGGGTGAATGCGCTGCTTATCTGTTTATTCCTCTGACTGGTCGGCACCAACCTAGCGGACATAGCTGCTGTGCCACTGTATGTTTCAAAATAAATGTAGACGTTTTAAATCTGTCGCTTGTTTTCGAGTTAGCCTTTGGAGGAAAAGTACAATTCAATGTTTTTATAAATGAATTATATAATCTTTATGTTGACGATATAGAGGTAAACAAATTACTCGATTTATTTATGAGGCAATTAACTTTAATTGCAGGATCTGATATAAATTTCTAGTGGGTAAATACTTATTATCAGGCAACTACCTAAATTTTAGAGGGAAAATAATACTATGTACTTCTATATTAAATTGAATTCTGCAACAATGTCTAGTAATAAAACTGATGTAGAGCTTGGTCTATTGATTTTAAAGTTGAAAGTAGCCCCCTTTCGTGGATTTTGTGACATGTTTATTCAAGGCCTATAATTAAAATCAAATGCGGACAGTGAAATATTCTTTAAGCACCATAATTCAGTTACTGCAAGATATAATGCAGTGTTCATATTATGTAAATTAAGTTCACCTCGTTTGTCCAAATGAATTTCAAAGTCGGTTATTATACGAACCACCTATTGCGAAATGTAATTCTATCATTAAGACGACACTTCGAACACCTACCAATGAAACAAGAATTCCTTAATGTATCAGCAATAAAAACGCCACTGGATATAAATATTGCTCTAACCAATGTTTACCATCAAGGGCGTAGACAGGCTGATGCAACCGGTGCATCGTACCGTGGCTCCCAAGGTCAGGGCCACTGAAATCAGAATCCCAAGAAGTTGGATAACAATTTGTAACAAATTAAAATTCAACTGAATATTGAATTGCTGTGATTTCTTGTTGCAATTGCACGTGAGAATTATTAGAAAAAACAAATAATACTTGGTCAGACAGTAACAGCGCGCCTGCAGCGACGTCAGTTGTTTACGCACTTGGCAGTCTGCAGGTACGACCACAATGCGCATGCGCCGCCGTCAGCTCTTCCACGCTTCTACGGTCATAATATGACATAAAAGCGCCCAACTTTACAATTTGTACAAGTAAATGAAGGCAAAGACACACGTAAGACGTACTTATCGTATATTATATACCTTACATAACACATAGGATAATTTAACTCATGCTTTCTGGCTTCTTCTACTGATGATCAATGGAAAAAGAATTTCAGAAACATCTTTGTGTACATCACGTCTGATGCTAATATACTGTTGACTGTACATAGTTCCTTAACATCTTTCAGTACTGCTTCCTGTACATAAAGATAAAGGCAACATGCTTAACAACAAAGGGGGACACGTCACATATGGAAACTACATACGTAATTTTAGTCCTAACTTCCTCTAGGAGGAACAGAATCATAGGAGACCACAGGCCACAGAGTCACGCGGAAGTCTGAAATAGTTTCATCCCGGACCAGGATCTGCCGCGAAGACATAGATCACAATGCTATCTGATTGCCGAAAAAAGAAATTAATGTGTTTATGCATCGGCGATAAAAAAAAATAAAAAAAAATGAAGGCGAAATGATCGAAAGGAAATATCGCATTAAAGTAAGCAACCCAGGATTCGCCTAAATTACAAAGGGAAACTACGAGAAACCCAAGGCATGGTCGATCTAGGGATCTAACCTAAACCTCCCCCGCCCTCCGCCCGCCACGGTAGCGTGGTGGTAGTATGTCTGCTTCACGCTCAAGAGGTCCCGAGTTCGAGTCTCGGTCAGGGTGAGTTACCTGGATAAGGTTTTTTGCGCGGTTTTCCCTTATCCTGAAAGACGAATGTCGGGTAACTCTAAGCTCTAAGGACCCTGGGCTCATTTGATCATCATTTCACCCATACCATTCATCGTCCTATATGACTTAACGTTGGAGGACATAAATTACAACAAAACAAATAAATAAATAAATTTATAAATAAATAAATTTATAAATAAATAAATTAATTAATTAAAAGTAGCCCCCCCCCCCGAACACAAGTCCCTTGGTTACCACCTAAGCCACCCCGTTCAGTTTGACTCTTACTCTTACTCTTTTTGTTACAGTGACAAAAGATGAAATGTCATTTTCAAAATTAAAACGCATCAAATAAGAAATTTGTCAACAGAAAATGAAAGGGCATCATGGATTCACGTTGATAAAGTTACCTGTTAAGAATAAAACTTTGTTATTTTATATTGTTACCTTTAGAAATATGTAAAGCAGTTTCTAAAAGTGTGAGACTATCATGTGATGGTTATCAACCTTCAAAGTGACTTCATTTTACAAGCATTTTAAGTCCTATTACATATTTATATTCTAAACAAAGGCTTTCCCAAGATCCACCCTTTTCAAAGTTGTTACGCAATTATCTGGAAGAAAAGCCCAATCATAAAAACGTTATGTGGGGTCGGAATAAAGAGTACTACGGTGAATTGCTATTCGCATTCACAGCATGATAAAGAAGTGACGTCACTTATACTCGTAGAGTCTGTCTAGTGAACGCGAGTGCAGTTTTCCCCTCAAAGAAACTACCTTCCCGCCCACTAATGACCGTCATAAATCTATCTCCACACTTCAGAAATTGAACACTGTCGTTGACGACCAATAGCAACCCTGATTTTCTGGAAGTGACACTCGCATGTCTACTCCACGTGGAGTCTCAGATGCCAAAGTTGCAACTTCCAGTTGATCTGTTTCATTACGTGCAGAGATTCGTTGTGTGTCACGATGTGAAGACCGTGGGAGATAAATGCAGTGGTAAATGCAGTAGATTCCTTTCAGTCAAGTGAAAATAAAGTGATGACAATAATGTGAATAACTGGGCCGAGTTTTATCATTGAAAAAGCCTCAAAAAACAAAGTTATAACGGGAACTCTTTCTAAGAAATTTCAAGCGCTTTTTTGAACACACATAAATATTTGCTGACAAATAAACTTGGTAAGGGGTCATGCAGTGAACCTGATGATAAATTTTGGGTATTCACAGAAATACAGTAAGAAATATTGTGACGAAAGGAATACCAAAGACGCCGATCAAGTGTGAAAACAAAAGGAAACGTTTCTCTAAAGTAGATAATATCACATGTGATTTAATTCATCGAGAAATTTATAGATTTTATGCAAAAGGGAGAGCGCCCACCTTAGACGAATTGGTTGCACATTTGCAAGAAATTTATGATTTTCTTTATGGGCACTGCACTTTGCGCCGCTTCCTAAAGGAGCTGAGTTTCAAATACCGCACTTTGAATAAGATAAGGGTTATTGTGGAATCCAATAATGGACATAAGATAATTTATTTAGACGAAACCTCGTACGATACCCATGACGTATCGAGAAAGGTGGCAACCTTGCAGAACGGACTGCGAGAAAGAGAGCCGGGGTTGTAAAACGATTATAAGGGTTCGTCAAAGGCAGCTGCCGACGTGCACATGAGCTAACTAAACAGACTCTACCAGATGTTCGAATTTACACGGATGTTTTTCTATGTTTGAAACGTTTTCTGCCATTATTGGAAATCTAGCGTTAAACTCTCTCTATGCGAATCTGTCCATGGAAAAAGGAGGAATATCGATGTAATGGACAACCTGGAAACGTTAGGGCCGGGCCTGCTGATCTGATCATTGTTCGTACTCCTATGCCTCAACCCTTATTCGCGGAGATTTCATAAGACTACCGTTCTGTACAGTCCCGAAATTCTGCTCCGTTTCTCATCGCTATCCCTATTCCTAACCTAGGCCCTTTGTGTGCTTGTCAGAAGCTGGAATAATCACTTAGAATTTATGTATAAATAGTTCAAATGTCTATCTTACGAGGAACGTTTGTGAAATTGCACCAATAATGCTGCAAGTGTTATTTGCCTCTGTGGTCCATCGGTCCGCGTTTTGGATTTTCAATCCGAGGTCGCACGTTCGATTCCAGGTGAAAAATATTTCATGGTTATTAGTTTTTAATAAGATTAAGAAAAAAAAGATCTGAGGATGCGATGGCTTGAATTAGGAAGTATTTGAGAGAGCCTATTGTAGAAAAAAGTGTTTTTGCCAGAAGAAAGCTAAACCTTTAAATACAATACACATATAGTAAATCTAAATCTTAATTTAAAAATAATAATTTTGTCTTCTTGTTGAAAACGAGTATAATGAACTTCATTTAAAATATGTAATTTTTTAAAGTTTCTTTATGTTTGTTCCTGAAGCTATAGCATATGAAATAATAAAAGGAAATATTGATATTGTCACCCAATTAACGGAAAGTCAGACCAACGACAGCTGAGAAGGGACCAGAGGCATGTGGGTCACTCCCACTCATCCATCTCAGTCACTAACTGAGGGTTGATTAGGGGAGTGTCACTTGTCGCTGGCCGCCTCTTTCCGCTTCCCCTGTCCTCTGGAATTTTCGCGGTGATTCACTGAAACCAGAAACTTCTAGATTGGCCAGCTGACCCTATATAAGGAACACGTCGGGCTGGAAGTCAGTCAGTGTTTGGCGAACAGCTGTGAGGAGCGCCCAGTGAGGGGACGGACTGCGTACGTGCGTCGGAGGAGTTTACGTAATCGCGAGTGCAAGTGGAATTGTAACGGACGAACTGGTGAATCGTAATTGTGTGCATTACGTAATTCTGTGTCATTGGCAAGTGTTTAACTGTAAGTCGGTGGAAATAAAGAACATTTTTGAGTGGTGCAATTGGACTTTTCATTTCACGAACCCACAAAGTCACAATATTCTTGGAATACAACAATTAATAGTGCTATTAGTTGCATTGCCACCTTGAAATGCTAACTGCTGTACTTTTGAATTATACCAGAACTCTTTAAGTGTGCATATGATAGCATTGGGCATATTGGGCCATGAGGCAAGTGTAACCTAAGGCTAAATGTAATAACTAGGGCCCGGATTTTGATGAAAAGTCATCTTTTTCCTGAGTAGTCACAAACGATGCTTATTGGAAATTAAGTGCATTCTGAAACAAATACGTTTGATATATATGGTTTTTATAGGTCACCAAAATGCATTTTTTCCACATTTTTATAATAAAGTCATTTGTTAACATTTAGATGCATTTTCCGGTCATTTTCTTTCTTTTTCATGAATTTATTGGGCATTTTCATCTGTAGCCCGCATTCGGGAGGCCCGGGTTTGATTTCCATTGCCGACCTCACCCTGACCCATAGGCTTTTTTTAAATAATAAGTTATTAAAAGTTAATTTATATCATCATATTTTATGAAAAAGTTACTTTGTAATTGTGGTAAACATTTAATTAACACAGGTCAGCGTCCTAACAGTGCTGGTGAATTTATGACGTAAAATTCGAGGAATCGCCGATTACATCATGCAATAGTGTAGATTCCATCAGCCAGGACTTCAGGAGCTAGAAGTGTCGCAGTAAGGAGAGTAGTTTGTGAGGTGTGTAAATTTGTTGTGTTGTGGAATTGAAATGCCGAAATAAAAACAGTCAATTGCGTCCCGTTTGAAACAGTATGTTTCAGAGTTTGAAGGAAACATATATTTTATAAAATTGAAAATGACCTGTTGAAATTTGAATTTATTTATTATTTAGTAGCAATAATTGCATTATTTACTAACAATGGTTATTCGAACTATATATTCATTGTATGTCTGTGACAGTTATTAATTTATTATTATGAAGGAAATTTTTAATTTTTATTAGGTCATTTTTTACATTTTGTCGGCAATTTTTTATATTTTAAGAGCATTTTATAGCTCTTTTTAGAGAATTTTTCTTTAGGTCAACAACTTCCGAGCCCTAGTTATAACTTTAAACCGTAAATCCTTCTCGGTCAGGGCGAGTTACCTAGATAAGGTTTTTTCCGGGGTTTTCAATAATCCTTCAAGACGAATGTCGGGTAACTCAAAGCTCCATGGACCCTGGACTCATTTGAGCATAATTTCACCCAATTCATTCGCCGTCCGATATAACTTAACGCTGGGGCGGAGGTAAATTAAAAAACAAAAAAAAGCCGTCCACCATGGCCAACGCCAGGTATTTCAGCTGGTACTGAGATATTGTTATCAGCGAACAAAAACTTTCCTTGTGCTTCAATGTGTAAATGGATTATTTTTTACTTTCAGAAACTCATTTAAATACAGCAGTCATGCCTATAAACTGCCTAAACTGAATTATACTGCACTTTCGCCAGACTAGGAGAGATATACCGCGTGGTATCCAAAGAGTACTCTTATCCTTTGAATACACGCAACTTAAACGTCCGCCATCGACGTTTAGATAAAGGAAAGCAGGAGATTCAATGCAGCAACTGATACAACAGACTCTCAAGGTAAGGACTTCACAAGTAGCAATGAGAATGTTAAGCTTACAAAAGACTTCCCCCTATTAATGGGGATAGCAGATGAAATAAGTCACAGAAGAGATGCATGTATTTCGGAATGGAATATAAAGCAGAGCATCATCTCGAAAAAGAAATTATAAAGTACCTAGAAGCTCTTGAAAATGACATCATCAGCTTCTAGCGATTTCTGCTTTTCTTCATTTGTTTTTTTTTTTTTTTTTTTTTTTTTTTTTTTTTTTTTTTTAAGCAATAACGATGGTAGTAATGATAGTGATAATCGAAGGGCACGCATACTCTCATCTATTTTATTTTCGGAATCAGGAAGTGTGAATATATTCAAAATATTGCTAGGTAACCTCTTGCTAAGGGACAGATATTTCTTAATCTTTGAGGGCTGTTCAATAAAGAATTATCACTTCTTTTTTTTTGACAAGTATCTTTACTCATCCTTATAATTTTGATGGACCTTCTCCAAATAGTCTTTCCGGAATACGATTCACTTGTCCCAGCGTTTCTGCCAGTCTTCAAAGACATGCTGGAAACCATTTTTGAAATATCCTCCAAAATCACCTTCGCAGCCTTCACCACTGCTTCTGATGATGGATAATGCCTCCCACGAAGGCGTTTCTTCAAGTTAGGGAATAGAAGCATGTCACGTGGGGCTAAATCCGGACTATAGGGAGGGTGAGGGATATACTTCACGTTGATTTTTCCAAGATATTCAGCAACAACATTTACAATACGCGATCGCGCATTATCGTGTTACAGCATCCAGCCTGCTTCATGGAAATGTGGTCTTTTGCGCCTGATATGGACTTGCAATGTTTTCAGGACATCCCTGTAGTATTGTCCAGTTACTGATGTATGTGCAGGTGCAACATGCTGATAAACCATTCCATGAATATCAAACAATGAGATGACCACAACTTTCCCAGCAGAAGCAACCAGTTTTGCTTTTTTGGAGTTGGTGATGGAGGAGATTTCCACACTGAGCTTTGCTGTTTGCTCTCAGGATCAAAATGACATAGTCAAGTTTCATCTGCAGTAATTACGTTTGAAAGAAACTCCGGATCTTCCTCTGACATCAACTTTAACTGCATGTTACCTCCATTGCAGCGGTAGGCGATACTGAACATGTCTGAACTTGCCTGGTTCTCACAGGCGGGAACCAGGAGTACCAACAATGAAACTACTACGGCATGTTTGTTTCACATTAATCTAACAGAATATAATAAGTTTGAATGTTAGTGCGAAAAATTATGACCGTAATAAAATGATGATCATTCTTTATTGAACAGCCCTCGTATTTTAAACGAGATATGCAATATAATGCAGCAAACGTTTATTTTATAGAAAGGATTATTTACATATAATTAATTTCAAAGTAATCAATTTCAAAGGCAAGATGCTCCGTCATGTAGCAGGTACTCTCTACCCACTACAAGAAGGCAAGTGGGGCCTGAAGAGGGAGAGGTGTGTGTGGTAGTGGATCTGTTTAATACGAAATGAGTGTATGAGAGTACATATGAGTCAGCCATCCTGCCAGATCTAATGCTCGTTTCAGTAGCTGCAGTGATAGGTATTATGCATTGGTGAGTTATGTGACAAGACTTGCGTATTTTAGATAGCCTAGCACCCTTATCACCTCGGTAGCGGGGATAGTAGCATGTCTACCTCACGTTCAAGAGGTCCCGAGTTCAAATCTCGGTCAGGGTGAGTTGCCTGGATAAAGTTTTTCTAGAATTTTCCCTTATCCTGAAAGACGAATGTCGGGTAACTCTAAGCTCCATGAACCCCGGACTCATTTGAGCATCGTTTCGCCCATTTCACTCATCGTCCGATATGACTTAACGTTTGAAGACGTAAATAAAATAAAATAAAAAAACCTTATCATATCCGAATAGGCGAGCATTAACACAGCAAGTGATTTCGTTACACATTTCTCTGCCTTGCCTTCTTGTGTTGGGTGGACAGTAGTTGTAAAACTACCCAACGTTTGACATCAATGTTCATTGTCATTTCTCCACAAAGTTTACTTTTCTAAACATTTCCATTGAACAAATCTTTTTGTGATTGTTCACTATAGAAAACCTGGAGAAACTTGCAGAATTATACTCCTCTGTTTAATGGTTTGGTTACGTTTCGGTTATTTTTGTTGTTAAGGTAGTATTTGATTACATACACTGACTCCCATAAACAATCGGACAGACTTTGCATTTCACTGTGGAGTGCTCTATAAAGCAGGATAGATTATGTGTATCAATCTCAAGGTACTTCTTGTGTTAAGCAAAACTTATTTGCTATGAATATCCATTTTAGAGATTGAAAATGTGGCTAAACTAAGAGCTTTCCCATTCAACCTTGTTTACATCATGAGTTTACGACACAAAAAGAATCGGACAGAACAAATGAAATGCAATACAAACAAGTGAAGTCTGTCAGGAGACAAAACAGCATCGTAAAAGTACGTCAACTGTGCACCAAGAAGAAGGCAAGATGGGGCCCAGAGGTAAGCAGAGTACCTTTGAACAGAGACAGTGATCTATCACTATGAAAAGAACAAAATATACCGGGAAATAGCAGAGATTGTGAATCTTAGCAAAAGTAGTTAGTGACATAATTCACCGGTATAAGTATGAAGACAGAATTGAATCTCGAGCAAAGCCAGGGCGACCAAAACTTCTTACCGATAAGCAGGAGTCTTAAATTATGCGGAAGGTAAAACGGAATCCACATATAAGTGCTCCAGTAATTTGTACTGAGATTCTGTGAGAACTGGGACTGACAGCCCTGAAACGGTCAAAAGGTCATGCGAAAATAAGATTTTAATGGTCGCGTAGCCAGACACATAAACCATGGGTTAATAGTAACTTTTTGGCTCTAGTTAAAAGAAAAACTTACTGTATAGCAAAACAAAATGCAAATTTCCCTCTCCGATAGCAATTGAACTGTACAAAAAGTGTGCAAATGAAGTAACTAAAATGAAAAGGGAACTTCAAGAAGCATATTACTCAAATAAACTGAATAATTCCTATGATCCAAAAAAGGTATGGATGACAATAAATGGAATCTTAAGAAATAAAACCCCAGTACATTCCAATCAAATAGAAACAATAATGGTAGGTAATCAAAAAATAGTAAATCAATTAGAAATATGTGAATCTTTTAACCAATACTTTGTAAATATAGCTGATCAGTTAGTGAAGATATGTATAACTACACAATATACTCCATCACCTTATAGTTCAGTACCAAATAGTCTTTTTCTATATCCAACAGATAATAATGAGGTTCTAAAAATGATAGCAACAATAAAAAACAAAGGTAATAAAACAGATAATATTTTATCAAATGAATTGTTAACAAAGTGCAAGTACAGTTTGGTTCCACACATTGTAACCTTTATTAATTTATCACTTAGTTCAGGTTCAGTACCTGATGGTTGTAAAATCACACGAGTTGTCCCAATTTATAAGACAGGTGATAAAGTAATTATGGATAATTACAGACCAATAAGTATTATTCCTGTATTTGCCAAAATTCTGGAAAAAGTAGTAAAAGTTAGGTTATTACAGCATCTAGAAAAACACAACTTTTTTCACAATCATCAGTATGGATTTATTAACAAATCTAGTACTCTTGCTGCCACGGTAGATATTATCGTACCTATTCAAAGAGCTCTGGATAGAAATCGTTTAGCTGCTGGTTTATTTATTGACCTAAAAAAGGCTTTTGACACTGTAGATCATACTTTATTACTAAATAAACTTGAGCATGCTGGTGTAAGAGGACTTCCTCTCAACTGGTTTCAGAATTATCTCAGTAATAGGAAACAATTTGTAAATATGAACAGCATTTCCAGTTCTCTATCAGTAATTCATCATGGTGTTCCACAAGGTTCTGTATTAGGTCCTATATTATTCCTAATTTTTATAAATGACATAGGATGTTTAAGACTAAAAGGTAAATTGACTATGTTTGCTGATGATATATGTTTGTTATATATAGATAACTCTGAGCACCAGCTGATATGTGACATACAGCAAGACCTGAATGCATTGAATAGCTGGTTTAAGGGATATAAGTTAACATTAAATGTCTGTAAAACAAAATATATGTTATTTCATAAAAGATCATACGTACCAGTAGTAAATAACAAGATACATGTTGATAACGCAGTGATTGAAAGAGTAACAAAAATCACATATCTAGGTTTGATTCTAGACAGTACGCTCACATGGAAGGACCATATCATGCATGTAAAAAATAAGATTCTTCCTGTGTTAGCTGTAATTCACAGGCTGAAATTCAAAGGATTCAGTGTAAATCATTTACGAAGTATCTACCATGCTTTAATTCAATCTCATTTGGATTACTTAAACATCTTATGGGGTAACTCTGTTAAATATTTAATTCATGACCTCGAAGTACTTCAAAATCGTGCCTTGAAAATAATCTACAATCTACCCTTTAGAACAAACACAAAAACACTCTACCATGTAACTAACATTTTACCATTACAACTAAACATAGAGTTGTCATTGCTAATATATCTCCACAAAATAAAAAATAATCTTCTAAAGTCCAATCTAACATTTGAAAGCTCCTCACATATATATAATACAAGAAATAAAGGAAACTTAACAAAACCAACAGTGAACACTTCTACTTATGGCCTGAACAGCTTAACCTCACACGTTATCAATTTATATAATGCACTGCCACTGGAACTGAAAGGCTGCAGGAACATAAAAGGTTTTAAAAGGAAAGTTGCTGAAAATTTACTGAAGGCATATATTGATAGCTGATAAAGTGTTACACATTTATAGCTGGTTTAAAAGCTGAACTATTTAAAAATTAATATGGATTAATGTCCCATAGAATATGTAGCTTCTATTTTTCTGTTAAGTTCTTTGTTACTATTATTTCTTGAGTTATAGTGAATGTCTGTATCTTTGTATGTTTCATATATGTTATTCTTGTACGGTAATTCATTCCTACTCTAAAAATGTAATATAAGTATTGTTAAGGGCTGTTTGCCATCATTTTATATATTTTTGTACTGTTCCCTAGCATGAGCTATGGCTCTGGGAACCTTTTCAGATAACAATAAATAAAAAAAAATAAAAAAGCCATACATTTCCAGCAAGAATAAAAGGAAGCGATTACAATTTACCAAAGACTTTATTAACAAGGCAACCTATTGGTGGGATCAAGTTATTGTTTGTGACAAAGGCAAATACAACCTTGTTAGTTCCGATGGCAGGGTGGTTATGTGGAGGAAACCAAACACGGAGCTGGAAGAGCGCAATTTACAAGGCACAGTCAAACACAGCAGAGGGAACGTAATGGTATGGGGTTGTATTTCCTCTACGGGAGTGGGAAAGCTGGTGTTCATAGACACAACCACGAACAAGGAAGTCTATCTTAGACTATTACAGCAAAATTTAAAACAAAGTACAGAAATGATGGGTACTGTGGACAGCTTCTCATTTTATCACGATAATGATCTGAAGCATACGTCCCACACTGTGTAGCTATGGTTACTTTACAACTGTCCTCATGTACTGCATCCACCCCGTCAGGCCCCGGAACTTAATCCCATAGAAGCAGTATGGGATAAACTGGAGAAGGCCATGCGGAAGACCCCATCACCTCCAAGCAGCAGTTGAAGGAGAGGTTGCAAGTGGAATGGAGCAAACTTTCTACAGCCTACCTGAGAAACCTGGTTCACAGCATGCCACATAGGTTGTGAGAAGTAGTGAAAATAAGTGAGAGAGTCACAAAGCACTAAGCTATATTTTGTGTCACCCTCAAGTTTTTTTTTATTCAATGATCGATCAGCAGTACATGCTTTACAGATCTCTGTTGGCTAATAAATCTCTATGAACTATATAATAACATGTAAGGAAAACCAAGTTGGCTCCTATTATCTTCTTAACACTGTGAAACAAGAGAAAATTAAGTTAATTAAAACAAACAAGTAATCAAAGAGATAAGAACAACAGTCATTGTGAAACAATATTCATAGTTTTTTCAAATCAGAGTCACTAAGGAGGAGATCCTGTGGGAGTCGTCTCTTCAGGCGCGTGGGCTGGCGGGTTCGTACGCCGATGTCGTACATCACAGCTCCTGGAACATCTGGCAGGTTTGAGAAGAAGCGAGAGGCGATCTGACGTATGTACTGATGAAGAGGAAGGAGACCAAGTTCTTTATGCAGTTGTTGATTTCTTACGTACCAAGGGGCATCCGTGGCGATGTGCAGAAATCGATTTTGCAGGACCTGTAGCCTTCGGAGATGAGTGTTGCTAGCCGTACCCCATACCTGGGAAGCATATGTGATAAGTGGCCGGACAAGAGATTTGTAGAGAAGCAGAGAGCATTCTATCCCAAGAGGAGTGTGTCTATGAAGTAGCGGACCGAGTTTTGAAAATCGTCCTGATGCCAACGAGATAAGTCGATCAATATGGGCTCGCCACGTAAGTTTAGTGTCCAGCATTACTCCAAGGTATTTGACGGAGGTGGTAGGAGGTAGCCAGGGAATTGATTCATGCTTAATATGCAATTCGGGAGAGTTGGAGATGCGACGTAAGCTAAATATCTTAGCTGCGGTCTTTTGAGTGTTTAGACGTATGCGCCAAGTATCGAACCATTCAACGAGGCAGTCAAGAGGTTTGTAGCGTGTGAATAGTTGTAGGGAGATCTGTGCCGGAATTATATGAAACAGTATCATCAGCGTATAAGGCTATGGAGGTAGGGACCAAGACAGGAAGATCATAGGTATAGATACTAAATAATATTGGGGCCAATATGGATCCCTGAGGAACTCCTGCTGTCATATGGCGCTGAGATGACTCCATGCCACCAATGCGAACATCAAGTTGTTGTGTCCGATTACTTTTGAGGGCAAAAAATGTCATACTTCTTTTTAGTTCTTAAAAAAGCTCGCATTATATGATTTTTATGTGAAATAACATTTAGTTTCTTAAAAGAAGGAACCGTGTAACTTTCGATTATCATTAATTTCAATAAAACAGCACATCAAATGTTGATTTTCACTTTCAAACTTAGTACTCTGCTTTGTCCGACTATTTATGTGAGTCTCTGTAAGTGGTTTGTAGTATGTTCATCCTGTTTGTACTTACACATTATGCTATCAGTTATTTCACAGGCAATATTCTTCCATGTCCAGTTAAAATGTTATTTGAGTGTCAATGTAAGTTTGTTTCCTTTCTATTCTGGTGGAGAGGTCGTTATTTTTTCATCAAGGAGAAACGCTGTTTTTCCCGACGTATATACGCTATAAGAATACCCTCTAATTTCAGTAACGGAATGACTTAAAGCCTAAAAATTATTTTAAAACTCTGTATATAAAAAGAGAAATGTGTATATATTGTTAAGGTACTTTGAAAGTCTCGAAAGTAAAGAAGACTGCATTATCGCTCCCAGTCTCTGGCATGAGCCGCCACTGCAAGCTCAGGCTCCTGCCCTACAATTTACTCAGGTAATACCCGCCTACAAGGATTTGCACTTGCATCGACTTTCTTTGTCCTATCTCTATTTTTCAGCTTGCGTGATCTCCCCCTGCAGGTGGTCCCTGACACATCCCATTAGAGTGCGCATTCTTTACTTGACATTCCGCGACCTTCGAATGTTTCTGCATTGCAGCCAAGTCATCACGGATGCATTAACTTGTTTACTACTTCTATCTGAGTGGGATCGATGCTTTCGTTATTCTTCTGTAATTTAACAATCATCTACTTCCTATGCTTCTAACACAATTGTTAAGTAACATTGGAGTGACTTTGGCCCTATTTGGAAAGATAAAGGAAGTTGGTGATATAACCTGTGCATTTATAAACAGCTGAGAAGTTTAAAATAGAAACTTGATTGTACCATTGAGTGAAACTCAACCTAAGTCGGTCTCTATTTTGATTGTTCTATAATCAGCAATATACCATACAGACAAAAAGAAAAATTGGAGGATTCAGAAGGCCTAGAAGTGTAGGGTATATTCTAGGTGACGTTTTAAGTTATATTTATACGTATAAAGAGCATTAAACATAAGCTTTTACACCATACGCGTGAAACATAACTTTTATCCATTTTGGTATTGCTTGAATAACGTTGGGTGAGAACCTGACATTGTTATTCATATAGTTTTCACAAATTAAACAATGAAATGAAATGTGTAGTGTTTAACGCCCGCTTTTACTACATACGGCACCGCAGGCGATGACACTGATGATAAAGTCTGTTTTTTTAACCTGTGTGCAGTTCCCACTCAAAGGGACCTCAAAGGACCTGACCTTTTCGCCCACTAATGACCGTCATAAATCTATCTCCACACTTCAGAAATGGAACACTGACGTTGGGGACCAATAGCAACCCCGATTTTCTGAAAATGACAGTTGCATGTCTACTCCGCGTGGAGTCTCAGTTACCAAAGTTCCAACTTCCAGTTGTTCTGTTTCATTAGGTGCAAGACGGTGATGTTAAAATGTTGCACCCTTGTAGAGAGGACCGTCAGGAGAAGGGTCCATGTTGTAAAACGATTATGAGGGTTCCTCAAAGAAAGCGGCCGCCGTGCACTTGCGTTGAGTAGACAGACTTTACATGAGATGAAGATGGAGCACCGGTGGAATGAGATGGCGGGGGAAACCGGAGATCCCGGAGTAAAAACCCACCCCAGCACCGTGTTGTCCACCACAAATCTCACTTTATGGTCGCCTGGGATCGAACCCGGGCCGCCTTGATGAGAGCCAAGCGGTCTAACCACTGAGCCACGGCACGGCCGAATTAAACGTGAAGACATAACCATACCATGTGGATGCTGCTAACAACTGCCAGCAAAATGATCCTAACGATGCTGTTAATACCAATTATTACCGAGCGGGATGGCTCAGGCGGTTTCGTCTGTGGCCCACATTCTGCAGGCCCGGGTTCGATTCCCGTGGACGACCTACCTGACCCCTGGGTGTTTTCGAGGGTTTTCCCGGGTCGCTAGGCGAGTGCTAGGCAATTACATCCTCCGAACTTCCTGTCCCTCCATTTCATCTCCATTATTTCATATCATCTTTCATCTGGTGGTCTCTTTCAGGGTGGAAGTGTCGGCGGGAGTCTCGGCGGTAGGTCGGCTGCCGGTCTCCGCTCCTCTGCTAGGACTATTTCGTGACCGCCAGCCAGGGACCTTTGGAGCTCGGATCGCCTGCCTTGGTACCATTGGGTCTCGGCTGCTGGGCTCATTGTCGTCCCGCTGTGAGGGAGCGAGTTCGTTGTTCTGGCCTGTCGGGGGAAGTTTCTAAGTAAACTGCCGGGACCCTGCCCTCTGTAAGGTCTGTTTAGTTAACGCGTGTGCAGTTCGGCCAACTCTTTTAACGAACCCTTATAGTCGTTTTACAATTCGGTCCTCCTTTCCCAGTTCTTTCTGCAAGGTTGCCGCTTTTCTCGATACGTCATGGGTATCGCACGAGGTTTCGTCTAAATAAATTATCTTATGGCAATTACTGCGAAACTTCCTTAGTTGTGACTTTGCGGGTTCGTAGAATTAAAAGTTCAATTTGCCGAAAATCTAAATGTTCTTTATTTCCGTAGAGACATACTGTTCAATTCTCACGTAACAACATTACATCACCAATACAACATAATCTTCCAAGGTCGATCAAGATAACAAACAGTGACAGCAGATTACATCTCTAACTCTCGTTACACAGCTGGCTGTCTCTCATTTCACAACACTGTTTCACAACTAACTCAGTGTTTTACAACTGACTTTACGAGCCGTCACGTCCTTAAATGCCTAATTCGTAATTCTAGATTGTTCTAAAATAAACCCGAACCCGAACAATCTCTATCAGTCCAGAAATTTCCGGAAAAATAAAGAAACAAAATATTCTATCACATTCCAGAAGCGTAACTTAATCTATGCCGGCAAGTCCTTTACCTCAGTTATCTTTTGCTTGCCGGCGTTTGTTTACAATAGCCGCGCTATCATTAACTGCTTAGCAAGGCTCATTACCATGAAACTTTATCCGCCGACTGTTTTCTTATTTGTACCGAAACTTTTAAGCCTGTTGCCGTGACGATATTATATAATCACGAAGCTACAATTCTACTGGATTCCATAATAACCCTTAACTTATTCAAAGTGCGGTATTTGAAACTCAGCTCCTTTAGGAGACCGCGCAAAGTGCAGTGCCCATACGGAAAATCACAAATTTCTTGCAAATGTGCAACCAATTCGTCCAAGGTGGGCGCTCTCCCTTTTGTATAGAATCTATAAATTTCTCGGCGAATCAAATTTCATGTGAAATTCTCTACTTTAGAGAAACGTTTTCTTTTGTTTTCACACTTGATCGGCGTCTTTGGTATTCATTTCGTCACAATTTTTCTTACTGTATTTCTGTGAATACCCAGAATTTATCATCGGGTTCATTGCACGACCCCTTATCAAGATTATTTTTCAGCACATATTTATATGTTGTCAAAACAAGCGCTTGAATTTGCTTAGAAAGAGCTCCCGTTATAACTTTGCTTTTTTGAGGCTTTTCCAGTGACGAATTTCTGCACGTAATGAAACAGATCAACTGGAAGTTGGAACTTTGGCAACTGAGACGTCATATGTAGTAAACATGTGACTGTCATTTCCAGAAAATCGGGGTTACTATTGGTCCTCAACGACAGTGTTCCATTTCTGAAGTGTGGAGATAGATTTATGACGGTCATTAGTGGGCGGTAGGGCCTGTTTCCTTTGTGCGGCAACTGCACTCGCGTTGACTAGACGGACACTACTGTCGTGACACCTTGGGTCGGATGCCCTCTGTCTCCTTCGCCTCATCCTTCCTCCCTGGGGTGCACCACTTGGTGGTATAGGAACAAGGGGCCCAGCATGGTAGCCTACGTACCAAATGCACTCCGTAATGAAATCCCAATACCAATTGTTATTAGTACGATTATTCTGTAGATCAGCATCCTAAGAGAGAACAAGCTACAGTGATAGTTCACCATAACATTACAGTTAATGAATAAGATCTTACAATAGAGCAACTCGTTGACCCAGCCATACGATTTGTATTGCTAAATTAATGATAAGAAATGTTCAACTCAAATGAAATCACTTCTGGAACAAATAAACGAGTAATTATTTGAAATATATGTCCAGTAATACCAAACTATGTAAATGAGGAAAATTTCTTGATACTAGGAAGTCATAGATGACATAAAACCTGGGATTTCTCTCCCTGGGTTTTCCCACATTTAAGCTTTATGCGTCAAATGCACTTGAATTCCAAGAGCGTGGGAAAGTTACCTGATAGTATGCAAATGAAGTATGAAAGCACAACCTGGTGGATTAACTTTTTTACCAATACACATATATGCCTTTTGAGTAAACAAGAGGGATATTTGCCTAAAGAGTGTACTAAAAAAGACCTTATCCTTACGAAGAAATTGCAATATTCCTCGGTGATACTGACTTTCCACTTATAAGTGCAACTCTAAAAGTTATCTGAAACAATTAGACGATGCTGAAGTTAAAAAAATCAAAGAATACAACAATGATGCTACAGGGCATCCGACCAAAATCAGGCAAATTAAAAAAACAGTAACCAATCAGGAAACAGGTGCTGAAAAACAAACTTCTGATTAGAAAAACAATAGTCTCGAGTAGTAAATGATTTACTACACTTCTGGAATTAACCAGAAACAAAATACGTATGTGATGTAAGTAATCAGGAAAATACAGAACAATTTGTTTTTACATCCTCCAACGTTGTCATATCGAACGACCAATGTAATATGAAATGATGCTCAAATGAGCACAGGGTCAATAGAGCTGAGAGTTACTCGACATTTATCTCTCAGGATATGGAAAACCCACAGAAAAAACCATACCCAGATAACTCACCCTGACTCGGGACCTCTTGAACGTGAGGCATACATGCTACCACCTACGCTGAAGAGGCGGGCGGAACCAATAGTGTCTCCTTCCAATCCTGAAATATTGCCTGATAAACAAATGACTGCCTACAAAACACATTTCACAAACTGCCAGTGCGGTGACTAATGATTCCGTTGTAGACTCTGCATGTTTTACAGATAATAATGTCTTCAGCTCCGAATGAAGATCTCTCGAAGGAGGAAGCGTCCAAATAATAAACTCATAACAAAGGTAAGAAACCTTATGTAAGGAAGGTTAAGAATGGCTTGAATTATCTACTTATACCCATAAGGAAAATTGTGGACGATATGCCACCATATACGAGGGTGGTCTGAAAAGTTTCCGACCAAATAAAGATACAAGACATTGTTTCAGAATTTGTTAATTTTATTTTTCAACATAGTCTCCTCGTAACTCTATACACTTCTCCCAGCGATGCTCCCATCTCTGTAACCCGTCCAAATAGTATTCGGTGTTTTCCTTTGCAAAATATTGTTCACAAAGTTCAAGTAATGACGCGTCGTATGCTCCTGTAATGGTTTTTCCTTTTTGAAGATAATCCATTGAAATAACTCCATGACTATCCCCCCCCCCCCAAAAAAAAACAGTCTCCACCACTTTCCCAGCCGAAAAAAAACGATTTTTGGAGCCCGTTCCACATTTGCAGTCCACTGTTTGGACAGTACTTTTGTTTCGAGCGTATAATGGTGTATCCAAGTTTCATCTATAGTAATTCATCGGCTTCAAAACTCGGATTTATTGCGCCTAAACTGCGCTGACAGAGCGTTGGAAATGTTCATTCGAACACGTTTTTGGTCTAACGTGAGCAAACGTGGGACCCAACGTGCGGACACCCTTCTCATTTCTAAATGTTGATTTAATATGTGACAAGCACGTTCTTTGGACATGTTCATAGCCTCTGCTATCTCTCTCATTTTAATTTGACGGTCGTCTAGCACCATTTGGTGAACTTTGGGGATGTTTTCGTCGTTAGTTGCAGTTTTTGGACGTCCCGAACGTTCATCGGCTCCCAAGCTCTTACGGACACGTTTAAATTTAGTTGCCCAAAATTTCACTGTGGTAAATTATGTTGCAGAGTCCTCATACGCAGAATCCAATTCATCTTTGATTTGCGTAGGCGTATTGCCTTTCAGAAACAAATATTTAATGACAGCTCGATACTGGATATTGTCCATTTTCATAAAAACACTCACATCAACTCAAACGACTGTTACATTAACAACTGAGCGTCCAAAATGGCTGAAACTCTGGTGAGTAACTGTTAACAGATGAACAACGAAATACACTAGCTGTTATTTACGAGTGCTGCCATCTTCATGTTGAGGTCGGAAACTTTTCAGACCAGCCTCGTATGTTTGCCTTGACTAGTTGAAGCTTCTGAGCTTCTATGAGAATGCTATTAAAAGTAAAGATGTAATTAAATGACACAGAACTTTAAGATTAGCCTGGAAGAGCTTGCTGACCCCCTAAGAAAAACTCATCACTGCGTTCCTAATCAGAGCTTAAGGAATAAAACTAGTAGAATGCAGAAATAACTAATTGCTGCTTTGCCTGTTGAAAGAAACATCTCAACTATGGGCAACTGAACTCCAGTGCAAGCACCAAATAAAGAATAAGATTTTCTTTTCTTTTCCTTCAGAAATCTTTTCACATACATAATGCATATTATTATGGCTTTAATGATAATGCAGTTGAATATAAATGGATTAAAATCCCAGCTGGGACAACTATTAGAACTAGTATCTATATCAACATATGTGTAGTATCATATATCTCTAAGAAACAAACTTCAAGGAAAGCTATGTGCATCAAATTCGATACTGTGTGCAACAAAAATGTATAAATGGAAGTGGCAATTTATATTAGAAAATGACAAGATACAAATTCAAGAGTTAAAAGAAGCCCTTAAACATTTTGGTAACTCTAATTCCAGACCTGATACTCTAGCATACGAAATGTTAAAACAACTGCCCGAAAAATCTGTGCTAGATGAGCTATGTAATTAATTATATTTAGTCTGCTAAAATATCACCGGAGCAGGGTGAAACGACATAGTGGTGCCTATCTGAATAAGCCAAATCACCACCCCAGAATTACATACGTGTATCATTAATTGCACTTGCAAGCTATTAGAAAAGATTATCATAAATCAGTTGTGGTGGGTTTTAGAGAAAAACAAGTTCTTCAATTATTTTCTACAAAGAACAGCTTCCCTTACTCTAGAAACTGTAATCTGGGGAACGTTTAATAATCATTCTCACAATTTAGTCACAAGAGTTTGGATACAGAAGAAGCTTATGATACTGTAACTAAAAATTATATTAAAAATATATTGGAAAATAACTTCAATGGAAGTATGACATATTTCATAGACAGTTTCTTAAAGTGCTATAAAATATTCCAGTAGGATTGAATGGCCAACTTTCTTACTCAATAAATACAACAAATAGGTAACACAAGGATCATTCTTAAGTGTGACATTCTTTCGAACTGCTATCAACAATATAATTTCAATATTAAAACTCCTGTTCATGCAAAATTATTTGCTAATGATTTAACATATCCTTCCAAGTCAAGAGTATGAATACAAGAGAACATCTTCTCCAAATAAGAATATCAAGTATAGAATATTGATTGGAAAAACGGAACTAAACTCTCAGAAAGTAAAACTAAGTGTATTGTATTTTCAAACAGTAGACAGAAACTTACTCAACCTGACATATACGTTCACAACAACAAAAATGGAAATCAAAATACTTATGGTCACATTTGATCGAAGATTAGCAGAGAAGACTGTAGAGGACTGGTAATCCTCAAATTTTAACAGTCAGTAATTGGAGTGATGATTTTGTATGCCCTCATAAGACTTACAGAACCCTTATTCGCCACACCTTCAACTCTAAAAATGCTTGATGTTATCCATACAACAGCATTAAGTATAATCCTCGAAAGTAATCGCACAAGCCCTGCTGAAACCTTACAAATAGAAGCAGACGAACCACCACTCCAAGTAAGAAGAAAACAATTATCTCTTACACTTCTGTTCACATCGATTCTCTCTATAAATGTAAACAAAATTCCTGATGGTTTATATGTGGAAACAATTTGCAAACATCTTTAGTTCCATTTGGTGAAAGATCTTATTGTTGTCTTAAAAATTGCGTGTATCAATTCCAATGTAAATCAGTAGGGCTTTAATAACGAAATCTTAATTAGACTTAAAACACTAGAAATACAAAATTGGAAATTGTCCTTTAACACCAAAAATTAAGACAACGGATTTGTTTATAAAAAATTAAAGTTATAATGAAGATTAGATAGAAATCTTTACAGATGGTTGCCAGTCTCATAAGGTAAGTGTTGTAAATCCAGAACATACAATATTATACAAATTACCAAAAGCTACGCCATCTTCTCTAGTGAACAATTTGAAATCAAAAAACTCCGTGGAAACCGTTAAGATTTAGATTCTCTACTCAGATACCAACAGTACTTCATTATCTTATCAAAATCTTTCATGAAATAATCTGTTTAAAAAATATACACACTACACACTAAAATTATTCTTGAACATACAGATAACTTCAATGTCGATATCTTTTCATTAAGGGATAGAGGGCAATGAAAAAGTGGCTGTAGTATGTTTGGAATTGTCTAGCTGCTTTTGCCTGAAGAAAAAAAAAATAGTGCATTTGGAACAACTAGGTCAGTTGAATGTGAAGTTGTTGACAACCCCCCTTCACTCTCAGGAGAGCAAAATTGGGAGCGTGTATTAACTTTTAAAGATTGATTTGCGTATAAACCGCATTCTAACTAAAAAGCGGACCAACCTGAACATTTTAAACTGAGCGAACGTTGAGAGTTAAAATGTGGACAACTAAAGTTTTCCTGCAAAGCAGAACATTTGTAGTAGTGATTTATACTGATATGTCATATTAAAATGTGAGAGGGTGAGCATAATCATCAGCCAATGACAAACGAAGGAATCTCTTTGGAAGTTAAAAGGGAGGAACTATTTTGTGACCTAACCAGTAGCGCTTAAGCATTCAAGAAGCAACACGTGAGGTAATTGATAATTTAGTGCATAAAGTCAGAGGAATAACACATTCTGCCTATCGAGTTCGCCATAAACTTATTGTAAAGGTTCCAAAAAATGTAGACGACGCTATTGCTCAGTTATATGATGGACAGAATTCAATGCTGTTTAAAAATAATAACTTTTTATAATTCAGCAAAAAGATTTGTTCTTTAGGTGTTCAGAAAATGTGAAATTATCGTGCAGTGTAAAGTTTTGGAGGTGGAACAATTTTTATATCTACTGAAGCACTTCGCTGTGATTCTGTTTGATCGATTTATTAGCTTTTTAATTTATAAAACAATGGAAAACAATATAGAACTATGGGAGGAGAGGAACCAACTTTAGAGGGAAAAAAGGCATATGAGGAGTTGTGAAGTTCAGCTTGTGCAGAACTGGTATAAATGTTGTCGACAGTCTCTAATTTAAGGAAGGAAATTCTTAATCCCGATTTAGAAATGGGAAAATGTCATTTATTGTGTGTTTGGACTTCCATTGCTTTGAACTGTTCGCATGAAGTTCGTCGTGTTTTTACCATGTTGGTATCAATCGCACCAACCAATGACTTACCATATTGGCAGCTACATTGGCGAACTTCTGTCATTTACATCACAATTTAAAAAAAAAAAAAAAAAAAAAACTTTTTTTTTTAGCCAAGCTGTTATGACTATCTACATAGAGTGAGGAAAGTCATTTTAAAATACTTATTTTAAGTTAAACATAGCAACATTTTAAACCTTCCAGGATTATTCTCCCTGCTGGCAGTCCCAAGTCAACGAAAGAAATGAGAGAGAAAATGCCTTAACGTGCACAGAAGTTATGTAAAAAGTTACTATGGCAAACCCAAATGCAATGCACGAATTGTCCCAAAGTCTTACATTTCGGTTATTTGAGCTCAAATGCACTACACCGGATGGAGCAACAAAGGAAGCAACAAAATAACCACCAAATTACCCTCTTATCTCTGTCCCACATGCAGAAGCTACTGCATATTAAGAAACAGCTGCACAACAATGGAAATGTTGCTGGTCTGAAAACAGACGAAACAACAAATTGTATGAAGTATAATTTCACATTATTTTCAAGTATTTATGAACTTCTTAGTCAGCATCAACAATTGCTGCGTGGCCATTAAGCGAAAAACAGGATCAACAACCAAATTCCTGCAGATCTCAAGGCAGCAGATGATCCTATTAGTTTACTATATATCACATGGAAAGGATTCCTTTTATGAACTGTAGAGTAGGCTTTTACTGCAACTGCATATGCAGAACCTATCATACACATTTGGCCAAACATGAATTCTTTATTGTATATTATTATTGAACTTAATGTGCCACATGTTCGAGTTATTTACGATTCTAAAAATGGTTGCCATTATAACGGCCAGACACATGCCACGATGGCGAATGGATTTCCTAGAAAATCGTGATATATTCTTAGAAGATGCCAAAATTAATTATCAAGTTTGGTGTTTAACCACTTTTCACATTTCAATTATGTTGTGTACAATGAATTCATGCGCGCTCATGCACACAGAAGTATAGGTATAATCTTCTTCTAAAAATGCTTTTATGGAAGGAGGACTCTTAATATCAAATTTTTGTAGAATACAAAGCCACCTCAATTAAATATAAGCCAGTAATAGAGAGAGAGAGAGAGAGAGAGAGAGAGAGAGAGAGAGAGAGAGAGAGAGAGAGAGAGAGAGAGAGAGAGAGAGAGAGAGAGAGAGAGAGAGAGAGAGAGAGAGAGAGAAACCTACGCACAATTCAATATCTTGACATCTAAATGCATCTTTAGGTAACATTACGGAAGTAGATAAAGACGAACACTTTGTATTACAAAGTGATGATTGCCTGACACCAAAGACCTGCAGAGCAAGACAACTAAGTCCTTGGTGTTACTGCAGCACTTCAGAAAACAATACTTCTTTTCAACCGAGATAAACTTTCATTTCGCACTTCCACATTTTGTTTTAGATTTAAGAAAAATTCAGAAGGACATAAAGTGAAATAGAGCCTCGCTATGTCATAGCTTTCAAATTCTATACTCCTTGAGTGTCTACAAGAGGAAATATGTGATTTAGTCAACTGACCTTACTCTCGTAGGTGCAAAGGGAAAATGGGAGAGAATAAGTGTAAAGTAGGCTTTAAGTGATAGTCAAATCTTTTACAGCTGGTTGCCAGGCGATGTTTTTGAAATTATATTGTTTTTACATGGCCAAGAAATAAGGGGAAAAAAGGACTTTACATTTGAGAAAAGTATAAGAACTGCAAAATTCAAACAAATAATAAGGAAATATCTTTAAAATGGTTCACTCTACAAATAAATGTGTTTGACATAAACAATGTATTTTAACGAGCTCTATATTTTTAGGTAATACGATTTTGTCCATTTCTTACGATTCATCAGTTATGCAAGAGTTGTCCACAGTAAAAGGCACTTCATTCTGAGGTCATTCTCAGAAAATTCATTTTGTGTATCTCTTGGGATATACCAATTACGCATAAATCATTCATAGTGAAAAGGACTTCATAGGAAAATTAAGATAAACATTTTAAATAGTTTAAATAAAAATTTAAATATACTTAAAATATTTTAGTTAATTAATGGAAATTAATCATTTGTTCACACTAGCCGTATATAGGCTAAGGTCTTTGATAGAGTCAATATGAAAAATTCAATGGCATGGCTGGGATTTGAACCACGGATCTTTTGGTTTCCGTCCAATCACTCTACCCCTTTGAGCAACCATGGCCAACGTGCCGTCCTGACATTAAATTCTCCATTTGACTCGTATATTTCCCCGGCAAACCACTAGCGGCTCTCGCATTCTAAAATAATAAGAGTTAAATGATGAAGCGTGGGACTCAAGTAGTTACAATAGTAAGTCGCCACAAACGGTGTATCTCGGATGCGAGAGCCCCTAGTGCTTTACCGGGGAAATATACGAGTAAAATGGAGAATTTAATGTCAGGACGGCACGTTGGCCATGGTAGCTCAATGAGTTAGAGCGACTGGACGGAAACCAGGAGATCCGTGGTTCAAATCCCGGCCATGGCATTGAGTTTTTCATGTTGACTCTATCTATACTTAAAATAGTTTAAATAAAATCAATAAAGTTATTTTTTACGTAAAGGGTAATGTGTGATGGGGATGTTTTCTTGAAAATCTTTTTATCGGATCCTAAGAATATCCTAAATTAAAACCAAGTTTGCTATGTTAATAACTCTTCGTTTTAGAGTTATCTGGTCATAGACACATGTTTCTTTTTATAAAAAAAAAAAAAAAGAAATCATTTATTTTGGGGGACCTCACAGCATGCATTTCCGGTGAAACATAGGATTCAGTTTCTGGGTGGCATGCTGTACTTCCTCTTACCTACTCGGTAACCTACGTCGCAGAAAAAGTTAAATAAGAAAATAGCTAACAATGATAAACTTCTTAAAGGTTCGGCTCCCCAAGCAGGATTTTGTCGTTCACGAATCCGGACTTGATGGGAAGGAAACGAGCAGTTTGTTTAAACTGTCATCCTTATGTGATTGCTAAAACTGATGAATCTCAAATGAGGAGAGTTCAAAGAGAAAACTTTGATATCAAGATTCTGGTCGTTTGTTTCTGCAAACTTGTCCTGTTTTGGATGCTCCTGGCACAATGTAATTCTTTCCCTGCCGAGGAGACAAAAACTTGTGGATATGCAATGCCGTCATTCCTCTCGTGTAGTTGAGTGTGCGTTGGCAGCACTGATAAAAAAGCGTAACAAAAAACTGGTTCTGGCTACTTGGTATGATTCGCCCGCTGATGTGGCAATAATATCGAGAATGTATGTAACCGGCCACATACCTTCACCAGATCCATTCAATTGGTGACTTGCCAGTTCCCAAACTATTGCCTTTTCTTGCTCTATTAGTTAATCCCTACAAAATTCTTGCTCTACTACTTCGGAATCAGTAAGGAAAACTTGCTTTAGAATACACGTGCTGGGCTTATAACAAACTTAACAGCACTTGCTTCGTCTTTGGTATTCTCAAAAGCAAAGGAATTTCTTACAATACAACGGGTCATACACAGGCAGCCACTTGCCACTTATCCAACAATGTCTCGTTTTTGTTTTGCTTAAACTTTTGTTGCATGCCTGTCGGTAAAGAAGTAAATATAAATACTATACACATTAACTCCTTAATGTTTTAATTAGTTTCCACTTTAGGGAAAATAACAAAAGTATTATGAGTAGAGCCCGGATTTGTAAACACAATCAAATGATGAAATAAGCAAGCAAATACTCACGAAAAATTAAACAAATAAGCACTAAAAATAAGAAAATAAAAATATAAATTTAATCACAAACGTATTGTTTGGTAGAATTTTTACTTTACTCACGCTTTTACACGAGAGAGTTATATTGATATTTTTTTTTTTTTTTTTTTTTTTTTCCATTTAACTGCAATGGTCATTTCGGCGGCCGTTCTCCTTTGGAAAATTTCGAAGGTGTTGACTCGTATTCGTTGGGTTTTATTCATTAGATCAAGCACGCATTCACACTCTCATTCATACTTCCAGACTCTGGGGAAGATGGGGAATTATCTTGATCGGAGGAAAATCCCCACCCCCACAGCCGAGAATTGAACCCGGAACCCCTTTGAGTTTCTTTTTTTTTTTTTTTTTTTTTTTGGGAGGGGGAAGCTCCTTCCGTTTTTCAGTGAAAAAATGAATGTATTGTTAAAATGATCTCTCAACGTCACATGACGTTACTGGAACATGCGAGAAGTACCACAGTCCTTTTTGAATGAATTTCCCTTAGATACACGTTTCTGTACCAGAAAGTTTTGTAGAGATTTTACAGTGTCTCGTAACCAGGATTTTTCATTGATGCCTTACTTAGTTTCTCAAAGGCAGTTTTAGCAACACTGTGAATCTCTGAAGAAAACGTTACTGAAATTACATATATCAAAGAAAGTGAAGCTTCCAACTGTGTTATGATAGCAGGTATTTTAGAGAAGTGGGTATGGATGTACTCTATCTTATCTTGAATGCCAATATTAGCAAAACATTTTTGTTCTGTGGCGATGTTGCTTGCATCTTCTGCGTTTAAGGAGTAAAACACTGTTTTTACTTCATTGAAATGTTCTGTGTAGTATGACACAGCCTTTAACAAAGAACCCAATCGAGTTAAAACTGGCTGAGGAGGTAAAGACAAACTTGGAAGGACTTCATGCAATTGTTGAACTCTAATTGGTGACAATACACTTTCTTTACCCTAGAGACAAAAAGATCCACGGTTTTATATCGGCTCCTGACTCATTCGGCGACACGATGATAGCTAGGAGTGAAAATTTACTTTTAAATTAATATGATTTGGATAAAATAAGCTATTTTAATTAAAAACAAAATAAGCAAGCAAACGCCGTATTTCAGCAAAAAATCATTTATAAGCATTTTGCTTAGACATCCGGACTCAATTATGAGCCTATGAGCTAAAATACTTTGTATTTCAAAAGAAGCCTCTGTGTTATGTCGTACCGTGAAAAAAAAAAAAAAAAAAAAAAAAAAAAAAAAAAAGGTCAAGTGTGTGTACTATCTTGTTGGATACACCTGAATACGAAAAGAACATTATTTATTTTCAATTCCAGTTAGGTATTAAATTTGACAACACAATAACTTGCACTAAAGATTATGTTATCTTTGTACTGTACACTGATGTACCATGCCGCAATGTTGTGAGGTTGTTACACGATACTATGCCAATAACTTTTCAATTTGTTTCCTATATTGCTTTGTTTCGCCTAAGAGTACATAAGCTTTCATTCTAAAATACTCGTAGTAACGTTCTTTTCAGTTGCTAGCTACTGTCCAGCAACACAAAGTGGGTCACTGAAAGGAATGTGCTGCCTTACACAGTGGGACAAGGACAGCGAATGTGTGTGACAGAGAACGCCAGAGAAGGAGCAGAACCGTTAATAAACCAGAGCCCTATTCACTCTGTACACTAAAACCGAGAAGATTCATTTACAAAATTAGAAGCCGTCTGAATGTTTTTGAATGGTCTGTAACTGTACTGACATGGGGTGTCATAAACCTGTCCAGGGAGGGTGTGGAAACCTACGCCAACCCCCCTGCGTCTCAGGCCTCGGAGACTTACTCTCCTGTGGAGGACAGTAATGATAAAAGTGAGCAAAGTGGTTTAGAAGTTCTTAAAATGTCGATGAGGGAATGAGCCTTTGCAGCTGAGATAAAAAAGCGGTTTCCTTTTTAAAGAGAAATAAGCAAGAGGTTATGTGAACTATTTGTAATTTACAATTTCTAATAGCATTTAGTGGCCTTAGATATATAAGCATTTGAAGACCTGGTTTATAGCAACGCATCTATGTGTAGCAACGCTTTTGTTTCTTAACCGGTCAGGTTATATCGGATGATGAATGAAATGGGTGAAATGATGCTCAAACGGTCCTAGCGTCCATAGACCTTAGAATTACTCGACATACTTCTTTCAGGTTAAGGGACCACCCCGGAAAAGCCTTATCCAGATAACTCATCCTGACCGGGATTCGAATCCAGATAACTCACCCTGAACGAGATTCGAATCCAGATAGCTCACCCTGGCCGAGATTCGAATTCGGTATCTCTTGAACGTGAGGAAGAGATGCTACCACCCATGGTACAGATGCGGAAGGCAATTTTGTTTATCGTTTATGGATTGAATTTCAGATCTGATGATTACGTGTAAAAAATTATAAATATATTAAAAATAAAAACTTTATTTTTAGAAAAAATCAGTTAATACTATACGAGTAGCTCCATTTGTGATGATATTCAAACTAATTTCAAATTTCAGACTTTGTTGCTATACATATAAATGCTACCGATGGGTTAGAGTTGAAGAACTTGCAGTATTTTTCAAAGCAGCTGTTGGTGTCAAAATCAGCTTATTAGAATTTTATGTTTGTGGATAAACTTAAGAAATTACAGCTTACCAGGACTATAGAAAATGATAATCCCTGGAATAAATAGTGTCAAATAAATATTGTCTTCCCTCTGCTTTTATTTTCTTAATTTTCCTTTCAAGTTCCAGTTTATCTTTCTAGGTTTTTGATGTAGTGCCGATGATGGATACGTAGAGCGGATGATTGCTCCAAGGAAAGTTTATTCTGTGTGTACACCAAAGATGATCTTTGCTCCATTCGTTTGCTCTCTCTTGGGAGTTGCAGCTGCAGGTTGGTTCTTAGAGCCAGGAGATATTACGGACTTCTGTGCTTGGGCATAGCCTGTCGGCTGCGCCCTGTAGCCTACTGTGGTTCTTTCAGTTAAGTTAGGTATAAGAATGTAAGTGGTGGTAAGCGAGGTGTTACCCTCAGTTGATGATCTGTGTCTATATACATCCCATAGAGTAGGGGATCCGTCCCCTTCAGCTGCTTTAGTGTGAGCGCTCGTGGTACCTCTGACGCTACTAGAGGAACCTCGGGCCGAACTGCCGAGCCCCTCCCTTCGGGGAGTTCTTCGGATTGGGTTGGACTCGAGGGGGCAGTGTGTTCCCGACACCCACGGGAAATTGCATTTCTCCGGCCAGGCTACGGCAGCCCGGAGGGGGTAGAGGGTTGCTTCATAAGTCCCGGGTACTAGCCTGCAGAGCTAGTAGAAGGTGTGCTAGATCACCAGGCGAGGTTTCTCGGTAGTGTTCCCTGTGGGGTTGACGCGCGTAAGTGGCGTATCCTCTTCCATCCCGTCTTGACGTTGTTGACCATGCGGAGAGCTTCTTAAGAAATCAGATACTGCCCTATGGAAAGAGCCCCGGAGTTATCCATCACTCCCGGGTTGAAGGAGGCCAGGGTCCTAGGACTTTTGGGTAGATCCTTTGCACTTAAGTGTGTCTATGTACATTAAAACTGCAATAAATGAATATCGTGATATTATACGAAATTCAGTCTATTCTGTCGAAAAGGTATTATTCGTTACATTGGTTTGCAACATTGATTAAATGGTTTACACCGGTAATTGTACTATGTTCTTACATTTAGTCACAGGTAGTTAGTACTAGATAGTGATTGAGCTCTGTTTTTTTTTTTTTTTTTTTTTTTTTTCAATTTACGGCCTCCAACGTTAAGTCATACCGGACGATGAATGAAATGGGTGAAATGATGCTCAAATGAGTCCGGGATCCATGGAACTTAGAGTTACCTGACATTCGTCTATCAGGATAAGGGAAACCCCCGGAAAAAAACCTTTTCAGGTAACTCCATCTGACCGAGATTCGAACTCGGACCTCTTGAACGTGAGGCAGACACGCTACCATGTACGCTACCGAGGTGGGCTGATAGAGCTCCTCCTGAAATTGTAGAGAAATATATGAAATACACACTTGAGTGGTTATGAGTTCTAGTTGGGAAGTTTAGTCTCTATACTTCTGTTTGCCTTTGGGTTCTACAAATACTTAAAGGTTTGTTTGTTCTTACACGCTGACCCAACAGATAGTATTATTTAGTGAATACTCCCTGTTGAAAAACTCAATAAGTCAAATCTTAAATTGGAAAAATCTGTAGAAGTGAAGATATGGCTAACATAGTTGCTTCAGCTATCCCTGTATCATATCCTTTCTCAATTGCACTTTATATTACGCCTCCCTTTGAACAGTAATTGGGTTGAACTGTACCCGAAGGCTAAGGTACAATTATACAACTTACTTTGATAATTTAAAAGCTTTAATAAATCTCTTATTCACACTGACAGCTTACTTGTACAATTACACTTACTAACACTTCCTCGAAAGTTAAACTTTGTACACATTATAACTTCACTCTAACGCCTGCTATTACATGATTTTGAACTGCACCCGGGAGCTAAGACAGTTATAAATCACCGTGCGCTGTGAAAGGAGAGCCCCGACTACTTTGTCTCGTCAGCTCGGAGAGCTGTCCGAGAGAGGAACCAAAGCAACCTTCACGCGCTCACACGGAGAAAAAGGGAAACACAAAACAACTGAGGCACACACCTTGAAAAGGAAAGGTGCAATCAGCACAGGATAACGGAAATAACACAAAAAGTCAAGCCACCCAATGCCCTTTTCTCTAAGGGTGAAACAGTACCTCAACGAAAACAATATCTCCCTCCCAAAAATATCACCTGAAATAATACTAACCGATATACCAGAATGGAAGATCAGAACCCCGCCAGTCAACAATGAATTAAGAAAGTATCCTAAAAGCTCAACACCCAGATCTGTATATCAACAATTCTTCAAGGAGATATGCCCCAAATACTACACACATATTTACACTAATGGTTCAAAAAGGGAAATAGCATGTGCTTGTGCAGCAGTCTATTCCACACATACAATGTTATTTACCTTACGTAAATTTTATACACTCTTCTCTGAACTCTGTGCTACCAAACGATGATTTGAAGATATTAAAGACAATGAAACTGATTCTCAGTATCTAATTCTCACTGACTCACAATCTTCCATAATGGCTCTAAAAAACCAAAAAGGTAAAAACCCAATAATACGAGAAATCCAAAATCTGTACACGCAAATTCTATCGGAATTAAAAAGTGTTACCCTAATCTGGATACCATCGCATCAAGACATTCCTGGAAATGAACAAGCTGATGCTGCAGCAAAAGAAGCAACTCATCTACCAATACAAGCAACAGACATTAGTTCTCCATATACCGACGTAATCACATACCTCAACTGGCAATCCACCTGGTTAGAGACTTCTACCAGCAAACTTCAAGAACTTAAATCATCTTACAGAGAACCATATCCAGTAACAAAACTTAAACGCCAAAAACAAATCCTCATTAACCGTCTTCGTATTGGACACACAAAACTTACTCAACAAAACCCTACCTCCAGTATGAAACACTTGTAACGTGATCATCACCGTCAAACACATCATAGAAGAATGCAAGAAATATCAACAGCAGCGAATAGAAGCCAGTGTTCCCAGTAAAATGACAGAAGCACTTGGCAACCATATTCTAAAACAATTGTGTACTTTTGTAGCATTACGGAACTCTGTAAACACTTCTGATATGAATGCTAATATAATGTAACTTCAATGTTAAGATTTCGCTATAGGACATGTAAGTTAAAGTGACAAAAAATAAACCAAATTAACAAAAAGTCAGAGAGAAGAGTGAACCTAAACAGCGGAGTTATACGTAGCCTTTTGCACTTTCAATCACTCGTTTTCTGCCTTTTGGTACACCTCCACTGCAACACTTACATCTCTTTCGCCTGCATACAAAGGGAATGCAAGTCTGCAAAGCGGGTCAAATGCTTATCGAAGAGCACACGGAACCTGAGTCAAAGAAAATATCCAGAATTGGGTACCCTCTCAATGTCAGTGAAGGAGAAATGATGGTGAAATGCATGAAACGGATTATTGTGGAAAATAATACGATACACAACCTAATGCAATCCGATGAATTTCGAACTAAATACAAAATATTATCAACAGTTTAAATGGTACATACGTAATGCCATAATTTTACATGAACTGCTGCATTGTTTACTGCAATCCATTCTTAACTCCCAGTACTCTTATCACTGTGTATAACTGAGAAACAGTGGTTTTGGTAGAACTACAGCGAGACACTATCAACATCCATTCCAAGACATGGAGGGTTGGTGTTGCTGCTCTAAGGAAACTGCAAGCCAGCTGTAGACGTGTGGTAAGCAATAGTCCTTTATCAGTTAGTCTTCTTCCAGTAGCAAGGATGTCAATGAAGAATACCACTCCACTAGGATCATCAGTGTGTAAATTGTGAACTTTCGCAGACATTCACGCCAACGTTTCATGCCGACATGTCGGCAGGTGGCCTTTCAGTTACTTCCATTAGGTATTCCTAAGTGAACGTATTTGTAATTGAGCACATGTAAAGAACAATATATCAATATTTAATTAATTTGTAGAACTACAATTTTACTTATTAAGACAAGTATTTTACAGGCTTGTAAAAAAATCACACAAGCCATACGTGTTTATTTTTCCTCGAGAGGCGCAACGCAGAGTAGGTCTTGAGGTAAGGGATGTTACATTAGAACAGAGCTCGAATGTACTTGACTTCACATTACTTCAGCCAGAATTGAGATTTCAAAACGTGGGAGCAAAACGTACAGTCTATATTGACAGACGTTCATTTCGTCGCGCAGTTACGATCGTGCAAAATACATCTGGTTAAATTATTGTGATTGGCTTGTAGCAAAACTGTTAGAAAAGAGAGAGAGGGAGAGAAACAACTGACACACCCAACTGAATACATATTAGGTACCGTTTAACAATATATGCAGCTAAACCTCTGACATCATAAATGTAGTTTATATTTCCTTCTCCAGCTCTCTAACTTCTTTTATTTTGGAAAGAATTGAACTGGTTGGAAGAAAAGTAAGTCCTACGAGATGGCGCACTGGGTTGGAGCGCAGAGCTTTGGTTCTCGGAATCATCTCACCCTTAAGCATGCAGATTTTAAGTCCCGCAAATAAGATCGTTGTCCGACCAGCACTGTCAGAAGCTGCAATAGGCAGCGATCCTGTCGAAGAAAGCCAACATTTCGGCTTCCTATCACTTCCCTTTATCTACCGCGGTATGTGAGCGTGAGGCCGGCAGTCGGGTTAACAGCCCTAAACCCATCAGACCTGTAGTGGCAGAGGAACTAGGATGAGAAGTGGCATCTATGCGTAGACCTCTTCCTATTGGTGTACTTTTAATGTATATTTCCTTACTATAGTTCTGATTATTTACCTCACATGGAGATTATAAGTTTTTCTCTTTCCAACTTCCTTCAGTCTCCGTAAGCTCTCTCCAATCTAAACACAGCTGACCTTTCAAGAGGTACAAGTGTAACACAATGCTTTGCTTTCGATAAGGAACGTTTCTTCTTAGGACTGAAGTATCCACTATAATGTGTCGATGTGTTTCGATTAAATGATTGACTTAGCTGACATAATACGCCTTTGTTATCAATGTGAATCAATCAACTTATTGATATAAGTAAATTAGTAACTTTGTATGTGGCTGATCACCATTCGCACATTCTTAAATAGTACGAACCACATCTGGACAGGTTACGTCTGTCAAAGACAAAAACACCTCTTCCATGTATTTAATTGGAGCTAAAGTCTCCACCTGCAGAAAATGAATGAGACATCTGAAAAGTCCTTGTTATGATCTTTCCAACACGTTTCGAGTTTAATACACTTGCATACTAAGACTCTTATAACTTCCAAAAATAACAGACCAAGAACTTTGTGATTGGAGTGTGATTTGCGATAAGAATAACCATAGAGAAACTTATCATAATAATTTGTCTTACTGTCGTATTTTAAAAATAAGAATGCAAATACAAATTTCTCGTGATTCCTTGTTGAGAAATTGGGACACAATACAGCGCAGCACAGATTTACGTATGTAGTCATACATTCACTTTAATCATGTACATTGACACAGATATGAAATGTGATAGTGTTTAATCTAGTAAATGTTCAAAATGTCCTTAATTGGCGCCATAATGGGGCCAAACCTGTACACAACACTCCACACGCAGTAGTGCATATATTACGGTCAGTTTCAATGTCATGAAATGAAGTGAAACCAAAGTATAATGAATTGTTTCTGTTAAGTTATCGCACACATAGTTTCGCGTTTCCGGTCTTAGTTTCTTCATAGTTTTCCCTGGTAGGCAAGCGAATGCTTACTTTCCATCATTTTCTATTCTTTCCTATGTCTTCCCATCTTTCAGATGAACTTCGGATATCTAGGCATATAATGGTGCCCGATAGATGGCGGAATGCTTGCTCAAAGGAAAGACAATAGAGGGTTCCTTGTGGACAGGACGTTGATAGCTCCAATAGTTGGACGGCAAAAACTGTTAAGGACTTCTGCGCGTCTTTGTGGCTCTGCGGCCTTAGGCTCCAAAGGTTCCTACATTTTATGACTTCATAATTCACTCATTATTGTATAAATACCTGGATTTGGACCGCTCTGTATGTACTTATCACATCTAAAGAAATGAAGCTGGAACGTGTGATGGATGTTTTAAGTAATTTTCTGAATTTATGTTTCTCATTGGAAAATGTTGCTTTCCCACACGCGTTCTGCATCTCTTGACCTTCATTTTAAATCCATTGTCGTTCTTCATAATACACGTGTTCCTCAATATATGCCATGTGTTATCAGTTCTAAAAGGAGAAAAATAAAATGCACATAATCTATTTGCCTTTGCTCTGCTTACTGATTGCTTTATTTGTTCCGAATAAAATGATGTAATGAACGTTGTCGCACTTCTCTTAACTTTACAGAATTGCATCCATCTATACATACTCAATTATGACAAATCTATAACCAAACATTTGGATAGTTTTCAATTTTAGACAAATAACTGAAGTTAGCTCATCTAATCTCTCTGTTAGCTTACCTGCGCGCGCGCTCGTGTGTGTGTGTGTGTGTGTGTGTGTGTGTGTGTGTGTGTGTGTGTGTGTGTGTGTGTGTGTGTGTTGTGTGTTTGTGAACATCTCACTATAAACGAGTAACCGAGGCTGGTGCTTGAGGCAAAGACATGTGTACGGGAGGTTCGCGGTTCAAATCATCTAGAACCATCCTTGCTACAGGTTGTCTCCAAAGTTTCCTTAATCATTATAAATTGTGAACGTTGGTGAAGGGCCCTAAACGAAGGGAGGGACGTTTCCTTCCAAAATGCTCTTTCCAAAATTAATTTTATTCCATGAATCATCAATGTCCACAAGCTGTGGTGACTTATGCAGTAAGGATGGGCGTTAAACACCATAAACAATAGAAAAGTTGATACTTCTATGCGTCTTTTACGCCAAGATTTCTAAGACGCTATGCCAAATACTCATTTACATAGATATCTTTTCGATACTTTTTATGTACGACAAAGTGTTTTGATAAAAACATAACAGTTTGAAATGCCGCAAATTATATGTTTATTTTCTTGAAGTTCTCTTCAATTTCCATGCGTTAGCTATAACGTACTGTATCGAAAAGTTCAAAGGTTTCAATAATATAGGTGCAACTTATATGAAACGTTTTTGTAAGAAGATCAGGTTTCAAACTTTGATTTTGTGCATTTAAATGTTCGAATATATTAAGCACATATCTTCTAGAAAGCATTCTTACACAATTTTCGTGTTAATTCTACCTCGTTTTAACCGATACACACTTTTACTGAAAGTATTTTTCGTTGTAAGTATCAATCACACTTTTTCTTTCAATTGTTACTTAACACTTTTATTAATTTAAGATGAATCACCTCCAACTACTGATAAACTGAATTTGAAATAACAAATCATCTGAAACAACAACAATGCTTTGTGGCTTTAACCCAAAACAACCGTCTCAATATGTTTTGAGTAAGCCGATATGCTGTTTCCATTTTCAGGCATCTACTTTTATTTGCTATAGTTTCGATTCCATTTTCCTGAATTATTTCCCCAAGATATTTAACTTGTGATATTCTTTAAATTTTTCCATATTTGGCATACATGTATTCTTCTGCTTCTTTGTTACACGAAATACGAGGGCTGTTCAATAAAGAATGATCATAATTATTTACGGTCATAATTTAATGCATTAAAATTCAATCTTATTATATTCTGTTAGCTTAATGTGAAACAAACACTCCGTAGTAGCTTCATTGTTGGTATTCATTGTTGGTACTCCTGGTTCCCGCCTGAGAACTAGGCAAGTTCAGACATGTTCAGTATCGCCTACCGCTGCAATGGAGGTAACACGCGAGGAACAATTGAAATTCTGCTTTCGTCTCAACAAATCTTCAGTTGAGGCTTATACAATTTTACAGGAGGCCTATAGAGAGTCTGTTTTTCCCTACAGCACAGCTCGAAGGTGGTTTAAAATGTTTAAAGAGGAGAGACAGACAATTTCAAAGGAAGGAGGACCCGGTACTCCAGTTACTGCTCTTACGGAAGAAAACATCAACACTGCTGCTGTGCCATTGTGAGAGAGGATCGACGAAATACCTTAAGATCACTTTCTGAAATACTGAACATTCCATTGGGTGCCGCCCACACGTTGGTGACAGAAACATTACACATGAGACGTGTTTTTGCGCGATGATTTCCAAGACTGTTGATTCCCGAACAAAATGACATTCGCATGCAGATCTGCATACAGTTAAAGTTGATGTTAGAGGAAGATCCGCAGTTTCTTTCAAACGTAATCACTGCTGAAGAAACTTGGCTACATCATTTTGATCCTGAGAGCAAACAGCAAAGCTCAGTGTGGAAATCTCTTTTTATCCAACCCCCCCAAAAAAGCGAAAGTGGTTGCCTCTGCTGGGAAAGTTATGGCCATCTGATTCTTTGATATTCATGGAATGGTTTATCAGCATGTTCTACCAGGACACACATCAGTAATTGGACAATACTAAAAGGATGTCCTGAAAACATTGCAAGTCCATATCAGGCGCAAAAGACCACCTTTTCATGAACCAGGCTGGGTGCTGCACCACGATAATAATGTGCGGCTGCATATTGCCAATGTTGTTGCTGAATATCTTGCAAAAAATCAATGTGAAGTGCATCCCTCACCCTCCCTATAGCCCGGATTTAGTCCCATGTGACTTTTTTCCATTCCCTAACTTGAGGAAATGCCTTCGTGGGAGGCATTATCCATCATCAGAAGCAGTAGTGAAGGCTGCGGAGGCGATTTTGAATGGTTCCCAGCATGTCTTTGAAGACTGGCAGAAACGCTGGGACAAGTACATCGCATTCAGGGGAGATATTTTGAGAAGGACCATCAAAATTATGAGGATGAGTAAAGGTACGTTGTCAAAACCAATTTGTGATCATTCTTTATTGAACAGCCCTTGTATATTCAGTTTTCCCGAGATACATGATGACCAACTTTCTCTGCAGTTTCTTGTAAAAGTTCAATCTGTTTTTGAGCTGTTATGATGTCACTGGTTAAGACTGCCAGATCATCTGCATACGCAGATGATGATAATGATACTGATTATTATTATTACTTTTATTATTATTATTATTAATTATTATTATTATTATTATTATTATTATTATTATTATTATTATTATTATTATTATTATTATTATTATTATTATTATTATTATTATTATTATTATTATTATTATTATTATTATTATTATTATTATTATTATTATTATTATTATTATTATTATTATTATTATTATTATTATTATTATTATTATTATTATTATTATTATTATTATTATTATTATTATTATTATTATTATTATTATTATTATTATTATTATTATTATTATTATTATTATTATTATTATTATTATTATTATTATTATTATTATTATTATTATTATTATTATTATTATTATTATTATTATTATTATTATTATTATTATTATTATTATTATTATTATTATTATTATTATTATTATTATTATTATTATTATTATTATTATTATTATTATTATTATTATTATTATTATTATTATTATTATTATTATTATTATTATTATTATTATTATTATTATTATTATTATTATTATTATTATTATTATTATTATTATTATTATTATTATTATTGTTATTATTATTGTTATTATTGTTATTATTATTGTTATTATTATTGTTATTATTATTGTTATTATTGTTATTATTATTGTTATTATTATTGTTATTATTATTGTTATTATTATTGTTATTATTATTGTTATTATTATTGTTATTATTATTATTATTATTATTATTGTTATTATTATTATTATTATTATTATTATTATTATTATTATTATTATTATTATTATTATTATTATTATTATTATTATTATTATTATTATTATTATTATTATTATTATTATTATTATTATTATTATTATTATTATTATTATTATTATTATTATTATTATTATTATTATTATTATTATTATTATTATTATTATTATTATTATTATTATTATTATTATTATTGTTTTGTTGTTGACAAAACAAGATCATATTTTTGTTCAAGGGGAGCTTAGGTGTTCACATACAATTACATCCTGAAGAGGAATGTTGATCCTAGTGAGTGTCCTTGAACATCCGGAGAGGTATTTGCATGAAACTAAGTTACGATACCAAGGAATGGTTGCGCCCCATGTTCCTCTAGCTGACCAGTTGTAAATCTCTGAGCTGGTTACACAGCCAGCGAGAGAGAGAGAGGGAGAAAGCTTCTAAAATACGCACCCACTTCACCATAAATTCACTTGTTGGACGTTATCGGTTTTGTTCAACATTCGAACATGCCCCGGAAGACCACGGAGTACAGAAGTTATCGGTCATGTCCAATAGACCGAGCCTACAATTTGAGAAAATGGATAGGAAATAACAATCGTTGTTTCTTTGTATCTGCATACTTGCATACCACCGCCGTAATGAACTTCAAAGTTGCTCCCAGAAGACCAAACTAGGTCAAATTCGACTGCTACAGTTTCACCTAAATATGGTGACACCATCATCAAGAAAAATATCAACATTAACAGCAAAAGATTGTCATAAACCATGAGAAACCCTCTATAGTCTTAATAAATCTTCTGCAAATCATTGTTTTTAAGTTCATTTTTCTACTTCAAGTTAATAGAGATAAAAGATTGCATAAATTGCTTTGCATTGTTGGCATTAGAGGTTAAACTGATTTTACCAAGGGATGATAGGACCTATTTCGGAGGTGCAGGCACCCAGAGGGTGGAGTTCGTTACCAATTGATGGTAGGATAATGATAAAGTTGGCAGTGGAATGAGTGGACCTACAGCTTTTATCGTGGGTTTCGAACAATGTTGGACCTTAGTGATACTTCACATAAGCTGATTCGAGAAGAGGGATTGTATAGCCAACCCAAAGCCGGAAGCAAACCATAATCCTCAGCACCAAAATCAATGAACTACCCCCACACACAATGCATAAATATTTTATAACTTATTTTCTTATACGTTCAAAGGGAACAACGATAGTCAAATGTTAAAAAATTCCTCCCTATTTGAGGTTACTTACCTCTCTAATGATATTTAAGAAACACGTGAATAACGACAGCATTTTAGAAGTTGATAAAATTATTGACATTTGAAACTATATCTCGGGAATGTTTCCACAAAAGTTAATAGCCAGTCCTTTTGTCTATCTCCTATGTTTATGTTACACAAAATTCATTTCAAATAGAGAGGACTTAATAAAGTTGTCAAAATGTTTAAAATATACATTTTTTTTTTGTTACAAGTAATCTAAATATGTGGTATTCTAATAGAAATTAGTAGGGATCTTTTTTAAACTAAAACGCCAGAGCAAACCTTTCCTTCTAAAGTATAGTACCGATTGGAGAATTTATTTTTAAATCTTCGTGTAGCATATTTTTGAGAAAAGAAAGATAAAGCACAACATTTTCCTTATAAATGGATTGGAGACCTTTATTAAATATTCGAGTAGCATCTTTGGATAATACTACTCATTTATACTATTTCTCTGTTTTATATTATGGTGTTCGTTCACACAAACTCTAGATTTTCTTACAAAATAAAGTTTAGGGGCTTCAAAATATCAATGGAATATTTATTTCATCTTCTTGTTACGCGGTAGAACATGTAAGAACGAAAGAAGTAAGGTCAAAGAGGCCCTGGGACTTTGTTACACAGTATACCAAAAGTGCAACAGTCAGTCGATGTACACTTTTTTCATTAAAAACTTCTCTACAACTTTGTAACTCATAATCTATTTATATTTTCAACTTCTTACATTCAAGCGTCCTTCAGTTGGATTTAAATGACCTGGTGAGCTAGCTGGGAAGATAAAGCATACTTATTCCGTTTTCCTGGCGTACTAGTTTTCCAGCAATTATTTTGCTATTGCAACTGCTCCACAGATGTAGTTTTGATCATATCTGTTTTATAATTTGATTTTAAGATTTTCAACGATAAACTAAATTGTCTAACATAATTTTGTTTAATGTAGAACAGTGTACTGTATAAATTTGTTTTAAATCTATGAAGAATACAACAAAAATATGATTGCAGCATTAATGTTGATTTTTAATGAAGGAAGTTAAAATTTGTGACTTATTTTAGAATTTAACATTTTCAACAAACTTCAACTAAAATGTTCCAAAATATTTCTAAAACTTATTTTTCTCGAAAAGTTAAAAAGGTGTTAAAAAGAAATGTAAAATGTCTCATATATGCGCGATAAAGTAGTGACATGAATTTCAATTAAATTAATTGAAAATTGGCATATCTTTATATCCATCTAAATTTGCCTTAGCATAGTATAATTCCTGTTATTTCTAGTATTTACTGGTTATTTTAGGAAAACTTGTAAATATGTATAGTCCCCTGTATATTCTCTCTAGTCTCAAGTGTAAGTACTCTTCACATGGGCCAATTTTCGTCATTTTTAATATTTGTTAATGGCGTTTGCAGAGAAGCAGGCTGGACTTGCAATCTGAGTCACTTACTTCCTTATCGCATAGATTATATTCATTTGCATAGACACGCTTATCAAAATTATTACCTGCATACCATAAGCCAATTTCTGTGACTTTCTGGAAAAGTGTCATGCTTATGTTATTCAATCATAATAAAACTAAGATGTAATCGCCATGTTGGAAAATTCGTTGAATCTGAAATCTATGCACATTTTACATGAAATTCGTTTGTTTTAAATTTGTACCCGTTTGAATAAATAATTCTCAAATAGTCATTCTCAAAATAGTCTCAGCTGAATGCGATGCACTTGTCCCAGCGTTCCTGCCAGTCTTTTAAAGACATGCTAGAAACCATTTTTGAGAGATCCTTCAAAATCACTTCCGCAGCCTTCACCACTGCTTCTCATGATGGATAATGCCTCCAACGAAGGCGTTTCTTCAAGTTAGGGAATAGAAAAAGGTCACATAGGGCTAAATACAGACTATGGGGGGGGGGTGAAGGATGCACTTCACATTGATTTTTGCAAGATACTCAGCAACAACATTAGCAATATGCTGCCGCGCATTATCGTGGTGCAACATCCAGCCTGCTTCACGAAAATGTGGTCTTTTGCGCCTGATATGGACTTGCAATATTTTCAGAACATCCCTGTAGTATTTTCCAGTTACTGATATGTGTGCAGGTACAACATGCTAATAAACCATTCCATGAATATCAAAGAATGAGATGATCATAACTTTCCCAGCAGAAGCAACCACTTTTTCTTTTTCGGGGGTTGGTGATGAAGGAGATTTCCACACTGAGCTTTGCTGTTTGCTCTCAGGATCAAAATGATGTAGCCAAGTTTCATCAGCAGTGATTACATTTGAAAGAAACTCCGGATCTTCCTCTAACATCAACTTAAACTGCATGTTACCTCCATTGCAGCGGTAGGCGATACTGAACATGTCTGAACTTGCCTGGTTCTAACAGGCGGGAACCAGGAGTACCAACAATGAAACTACTACAGCGTGTTTGTTTTACATTGAGCTAACAGAATATAAGATTGAATTTTAGTGCGAAAAATTATGACTGTAAAAAAATTATGATCATTATTTATTGAACAGCCCTCGTAATATACAGTAGCGAACAACAAAGGAAGATTTAATCCAGTGTAATGCTTTGCTGCAAGTGACACGTGGTTCAGAAAGATATTTTTCTTTCACATTAATTTAATTAATCATTATTTACCGAATTCTTTTAGATATAAGATAAAATTGTATTTGAAGCAAGGATGTCCTCATATTCAGCAAGGAAAGAAAACAAGGACGGGTGTCTTCGAAAGCCCTAAATAGCTTACAATTATCAAGCGTTCAAAAAGGGGAAGTATCCAAGATTTTGTCCAGATTGATATGCTGAAGCTAAATTGTATCATATGTCTGGGATTGGTTTCTGAGGTTGTAATGAAACCGTTCATTTCGATGAGTTATATTATATAAGTGTACAGCGTTTAGTTAAATAGGTTAAATAATATTTTTTTCTGTCGCTTTGTTATTTTACGTCGCTTTAACTAGGTGGTCATATCGCGACGGGTCTGTTAGGAGATACCTCGTGTGACTCTCGGTATATGGTGGACAGCTTTGCTTCGGCACATATCCACGCCCCTCAATGCTAGGCGACTGTATATTTGCTTTTCCACGTGACGGCAGATGGCATTGAAGTACCGTCCATTCTTGCTGCTTTCATTATCATGAGACAAATGGCAGAGCATTCACTATTAGCATTCTTTAAATATATACTATTGTTTTAGACTTAAGACTTAAGATGACACTCCTCCGGTCGTGATATTAAATATACATTCCTGTGTTTACACTGGATAAAAAACAGTCAAATAAGTTCAACAAGATTTGAACCCAGGTCCTCTCGATTCGGGCCCAGCCTGACCATTCCGTTCGGTAAATCAAATTGTGTCCATATGTATGTATATTAACTTAAAAACAGAAATTTAAGTTAACGCTAGAAGAAAGTTTTGAAGTGGTGAGTTGCCAAAGTTTTGTCAAAATCACATCAAAAATAGTCGTTGATAACAAAGCGTAGTGAAATCACAGAGATATATGAACAAACTATGCAGCTCTTACCTCAAATAACTTAATTTTTTAAACGTTTAAGCTTCTCCATTGACAAATCTGGACTAGATGCTACTAAAGTGATCTCGTGTTCGCAAAGAATTGGCAAACAATTCTCAGACGTCTTTTTATATTCAATGAAAGGCCCACATGGATTTTTCTCTTTATAAATTAATGCAGAGGTTTGGTATGGTATGAATGGTAATAGTTTTTATAGTTGTGCGTCAATTTAAGTGCGTATGAAAAGAATTTGTTATGCTGTGATAATGGATTTCAGAAGTTCTCTTGAAGTAAAATGGATTCTCACGATGGAATCTGTGAACATATGGAAATGCAAGAATGTATAGCAGCTGGACTATTTCATACCAGGTGTGAACTTCGAATTCTTTTGTTACTTTTGCAGTCCTTTTTATAATTCCAATACTTTTGCTATGCCAAAGGATGCGACCCAAAGAATGCGTTATAAGATACACGGACAGTAAATAGCTTTAAATTTTATAAAGACGAGGTTATCAAACCATTCTAAAAGCAGAACACAATATATTTAAATTTTTTACACGAGGATTGATATATGACGTCAAGATAAATCATATGCAATACAAACATCCAAAAATTGACTACAGTTCATCTATGAACTTTTTATCGATATTTTTGTTGTGGTTTGTCGACTCATGATTACGCATGAAACACAATGTACCGCAGAAGACTACTTAGTAGGTAAGTTTAAATTGCCTGAGCTCTGAGTGACCCTGGTGTTTAGTATGCACCCACCTTGAAGCTGGATGACCCTGAACATAGTAGCTCATGAAATTCAGCCGCTACGTCTCCCTGGTTACCAGATTTTTGGGTTAGAAAGAGATAGCAAATCGAGACTTGCTTGCCTGCTTCCATACCTTTATCATTGGAGTCTCCTTCTTGTGTTTCAATTGTCATGTTCCTTAAACGAAGAGTTTTCGTTTATTTTCACTTTTTGATGGGGTGACAATTGATGTGTAAGTATTAAAACGGATTATAATATCTCCAGGATATCAAAGCACCTGTTAGTAAACCTTTTCTTTTTACCACCTCTAATATATCTTAATTAGGTGAAACCTTGTATTCCAAACAAAATTTATGTATCAATATATTCCAGCAATACATAAATCAAAATGTTGGTGCTTAAGAATATATGGCGCAGTAGCTAATTTCTGTCAATTTCAATCAATTTAGTTCAACTTAACTATAACAGAAAATTAACTTACATGGAACTATAAATTAAACTATTACAAGTAATGTAGAATGTCGAAAAAATTTATAGTTAAAAGGTGAAACTTTACATATTACATCCTATAGTTCTATAATAAGTAGGGAAGTATTCTATTCCACCACAAAATTCAGTAAATTTTTCACTGGTATGTATTTGGACCTCCTAAACCTAAAAAAGCATTAAAATATATATGCCTTGGTCGTCTGTCTATCTGTATGTCTCTCTATGTCTCTCTATATATTAAGATTTATGCCATAAATGTAACTTAGTACAAATATGATACAGCCCAAGTTTTATCTGTTTCATTTTCATAGTTTGGTAATTATGGTCCAACGTATTTATTTTTGTTACGTCACCAAAAAATTCCTTGTGACAAAAGAACTACGGCCTGCCTGGTAGCGTAGATGGTAGGTTCCCCTGCCTCACGCTCAACAGGTCCCGGGATAAGGTTTTTCCGGGGTTTTGCCTTATCCTGAGAGATGAATGTCAGGTAATTCTAAGCTCCATGGAGCCCGGGCTCATTTGAGCATCATTTCACCCATTTCATTCATCGTCCGATATGATTTAAAGTTGGAGGATCTAAATTAAAAAAACACCTAAGATTTTGGTCTAATATTTTAACGACAGATTTCCAATACATCCACTTTTTAAAGTGGCCCTAGGTTCCTTTGTGTCTCCTTTAAATTTTTGTCTCCAGAAATTTTTGAAGCTATCATTGTGGCTTTTTTTGCCCAAAAAGTTGACATTCTTGTGTTTTGAAGCCAAGAAAGTACGGTTAAATGCATCTCACAATAAAACCCATGAAAATTTCTATTTACTGTGTCTGTGAACGTGTGTAACAAAGTTTCATTGGTCGAACACCAAAACTGCGACACAAGGAGCATTTTAATGAACTAAAATGCTGAAATTTTCAATAGCGAGAAATCAAGGATAAATAATTAGAATTCGTATCTAGCACTAACATTCGTGTAACTTTCAAACTAGATTAGAACATTTAAAAATGTCGTGCGGAGGCTATCTAAGCATTTCTTGTATTCAGGAATGTTTACACTATTTTTAAAAAATAGGAAAAGGTAATTTTTTGAAAATGATCATGATATTTCCCACATAGATATCTTTAACGCAAAACATCCTTTACACGGAAAAATTTTGGAATGTGTTCATTTCCTCAAAAAGGCTTTATTTAACTAAAATATTGTATGTTTAAATATTTTCATCATGAACGAAACTTACATTTTTTACTTTCTGGGAATAGCCTACGAAGTTCTGTTTATTCTGGATGATATTTGTAAAATTAGTAAAGTATTGGAGATAAAATCTTACAGAAAATGTAATTCCAGCTAAAGTATACAATTTTTCTCAAACACATTTTTTTTTCTGTGGAGATATTCTTTTGTTATTGGTTTTAAAGTAGGTAGTCAAACTGTTCTCAACTGGGAAGTAGTTATGTGTTTGTTTTTCTGGCTACATAAAGAGAATGAATGTCAATTCCATCACCAGCCAGGAATTCGCAAAAGATTTGGCTACCGTTTAGGCATACTGTATTCTTCTATTAACACTGTAAGTATAAGAAAGAATGTAATAAAAACTATTTATACTAAAAGTTTATCTCAATATGAAGTAAAACATAATTTTTGGAAGAGTGAGCAGAGAAAATTACGTTAGCGCACATATCAGATTATCTTAAAAGCTATTACAAGTCTATTTGATGTAAAGAAAATATATTTGTGCCTTAGTTATTTTGAAACAACGAAAAACAGAACGATAATTGTTTCATAGGGAGTATTTTGGATAAACAAAGAGAAATACAATACGTTTTAAATTTCACGTAAAATTTGTACACACCTCCCATGTCCAAATTTAAACATCACGTTTAGGCTTTTAAATTACTATAAATGCCTTACATTATTCCATCATTAGCATTCTTAAAACGCTATTTAATTATAAATTCTACAAATCCATTACGTTCAAGGGCTGTGATACAATATTTTTTTTTTTTTCGAAATCCCATCCTAAACTACTATTGAACTTAACGTTAGCATTTTTTCAGCAACTCTAATGATTTTTACTAAAATATATTATGTATGAAATATTAGCTGAATAATAAAATGCATATATTGAATTTCTCAAATAACTTGTGATCTATTCACGAGTGTTTCCATAAGATTTCGATAAGGAATGTTTGAGCGTAATTATTCATCTTTTTACTACAGAGTAGGGTTCAAAAAAGGATATCGGGCTGAGCGAGGATGCAGGTTGGAAAGTTTAGGGCTCCGTCCAAGCTTACCAAGTCATCTAGCGGTTCTGTTTGCCCTTCGAATCTCTCCCTAACACCTCCCTCTCTGATCAGGCCAAAGCTCGAGGCATAAAGTACCACATAAGCCTACAGTTTTGACCCCTAATATGTTGATGTTAACTTTATATAAAGATAAAATTATGTGAGTAACATCAGACATTTATATATTACCTGATTTAACTAAATGTCATTTTTTCCCTGTAGTGTGTGTGTGTGTGTGTGTGTGTGTGTGTGTGTGTGTGTGTGTGTGTGTAATATGCTTTAATTATACCTCATTATTTTATTAGGGTTAAACTTTAAAATTAAAAACACAGCATGTAATGTCTTGACTAGTGTCCGTTATATCACTATTTCAACTCCCGTGGATCTTCCAATCTTACTAGAAACTGTTTATTTCACGAACTCTCCCAAACTCCAAACAATATCATAATCCAAATGTACGGAAATCAATTCTAAAGATCCAAAAGTTCATCTTCCAACTGAATTAACAGCAAAATAAGCAGATTATTAAGCAATTAGGACCTTCTCCCAGAAAACTGTTCCAGCAAATTGTAAAGATAACCAATTACACAACTAAGGCCATCTACCTAACATATCGTTTCAAATATGCTAAAGAATTCACAGACATGTTCACTTATGGCCCAGCAATTAAACCGGCGTTAAATAAATCAAGACGTAATCTCCCGGAGTGAGTGAGAGAGGGAATGTGTTTGTCAGTATGACATTATTTTTAATATATCAAATTATTTACCTTTTTAACCTTGCGATACCTACTGGTGTTATGTGGTTGTGCCCAATCCAGATTTATAATTGTAATATGACTCGAACATATTTGCCTGTTGGCAATTTTGAAATATGGTTATAGGGGCAAAATGATTAAATAACCTGCTAAATAACCGGTTACACACACTAAGGTGAGTACATATTCACCTTCCAATACCAGGTTCTGCACATATCGAGAAAACTTCTTCTTTGAAACATTTCTGGAGCTATCCGGAAATCGAATCTGGGACACTTCGATACCAGACAGGCCTTCCATTGCTTTCACGTACAGCCTAGCCGAGATATTATATACGGCTAATAAATTGTGAGGGAGCGAAAAGTGTTTAAAATAATTGTTTCTTGCTGCCACAATGAGTATTGTCGTTTCCCTTTAAACAATGAATGACACACTTATGCGCACCCTTATTCAAACTTCCAAGATCTAGTTGGGATAGATAGATCTTGATTGAAAAACTATCCATTCAACCAGAAATCGTACCGGGTTCTCAAAATTTAGAGACTAGCATTATGAATCTTGAAATATTGTGACGCAGTGACTATTGGCCCAACTCATGGTGGACTTTTGGAGATAACAAACAGAGATAAGTAGACGCGGCAGCGCTATCAAGAAATAACCAGAATCTTTTAGATGTTTCCCTTATCTCCTTTACAGAACATTCAATTGCTATATTAGCAAGCGTTCGCGCAAGGTAGTTAGTGTTAGAGCTTTTCTAGTGTGATAAAGGGTACTGTTCCCCAAGCCATCTGTAATGACTACTATGACGTGCAGTTGATGCTACTACTGCCAGAGATTAGAAACGTCTTGTTTTTCGACTCCCCAGTGAGTGAATAATCTGAAAACAGAATACTTCGCGCGTATTTCATCACGCGGATTACAATTATTCACGAAAAGGTGAACTTACAGTGAAAATTTAAAGTAACTGCAAGAATTTAGTGTGGTGATAGTGCAAAGTGGACCAAAGCTCAATACTGTAAGAAGAAACAGCAGTTCTGCTTCCTTTATTGCGTTAAATGTAGATGCTCTCATGTGTCATCCTAGCTGTTTCTTCCTCTATTTTCTCTCTCTAATCCTGTCACACGGGGCTAAATCTGGACTATAGGAGGGTGAGGGATGCTCTTCACGTCGATTTTTGCAGTATATTTAGCAACAACATTGGCAATATGCAACAAAATCCAGTCTGCTTCATGGAAATGTGGTCTTTTGCACCTGATATGGACTTGCAATGTTTTCAGGACATCCCTGTAGTATTGTCCAGTTACTGATGTGTGTGCAGATACAACATGCTGATAAACCATTCCATGAATATCAAAAAATGAGATGACCATAACTTTCCCAGCAGAAGCAACCACTTTTAAATTTTGGGGGTTGGTGATGAAGTAGATTTCCACACTGAGCTTTGCTGTTTGCTCTCAGGATCAAAATGATGTAGCCAAGTTTCATCAGCAGTGATTACGTTTGAAAGAAACTTCGGATCTTCCTCTAACATCAACTTTAACTGCATGTTACCTCCATTGCAGCCGTAGGCGATACTGAACATATCTGAACTTGCCTGGTTCTCACAGGCGGGAACCAGGAGCACCAACAATGAAACTACTACGGCGTGTTTGTTTCGCATTAAGCTAAGAGAATATAATAAGATTGGATTTTAGTGCGAAACATTATGACCGTAGAAAATTTATGATCATATTTGTTGACAGTTTTATATGGAGCTGAGAGGTGACCTCAAACAAGCATAGTCAAGAGATAGAATTAGAATACTGGAGATGGATTGTCTGAGACTATGTTTACAGCTTACAAGGAAGAATAAGATGTAAAGGACGAATTGTGGAGAGGAATGGAAATATGGTGCATACGTAACAAAAACATTAGACAATAGAGCACTCCTTACCATAGTTACGTACAGAGAATGTTCAAATATCGAGGTAGAAGAAAATCTTGAAAATCAGGAAGAACAAAGTGACTCCGGTGCTAAGTTGGGAAAAATACATCAAGAAAATAACTGAAGTTAGAAAATTAGTACTGGAGCGAAGGAAGCTTGTCGGCGGTCGATGACATTTTAACTCTTAAGAAAAAATTGCCGAACAAGAAATAGAGGAAGTTGATAATTATGATAAAGGTGAATGAAGAGAATTAGTAGGTGTTACAGGAAGACGACTATGCAACTGAGGCTCCCTGCAAAATGGAAATCCAAGTCAACAACATAAAGCAGTCTGTCATTACATTGAATACTGCACCAAAAGTTCAAGTATATTATATATCTTATTTATATAACTGAAAATTTCAAAGAACGCTAAGTTCACATGCCAGCTAAATTAAGATCACACAGAGAGAAGTTATCAGTAAGTAACTCAAGGGTCATCTGGCTGGCAAAAGTAACAAGAGTACAGAGAACCTGCGCAGTATAACCTTGCGATTAAAGCGGTATTTAATAAACAAAATGTAGCAACAAGTCACATAATTCAGTCTAGGTTGTGTACAAATAGAGAAAAACCTACATGACCTTTGGTTATCAACCTATCAAGTTCACGATCTTGAATTGTAGAATTCTATCTGCTTTGGAAGGAATTCTTGGCAAAGGGTCATGCATCTTTTATTAAGATATACAAGTTCCCTTCTAGCAATTGTTTTTACGTTTTTATCTTCTTAGTGGTATTAAGTTTCATTATATATCCACATATTGTGTTGCATAACACTAAAAAGCAGCCAGATTTTCAGAAAGCCATCCCATTCTGCTTACATAACCAAAACAAAAACGAATAGCGACTTAGCACTTGAAACAAAGCAATAACTTTCGAAAATACAAACCAAGAACGTAGATATTTCAGAAATGTTTAATGCTACAAAAATATACACAATATAAAACCCGGATTCGAGAGATCCGGTTTCGATTCCCGTGTGGGCCTACCTGACCCATGGTTTTCCTCGGGAGGTTTTCCCGTGTCATCAGGCCAATACTGGTTAGGTTAGTTACATCCCCCGAATTTCGTATCCCTCTATTCCAGCGCTATTATCATTTCACATCCTCTCCTATCTGGTGATCTTTTTCAGGCTAGAAGTGTCGGCAGGTCTCACGGTGCTGAGTAGCAGGATGACCCATGCTTGCACTGGCCTGCCAGGGAGCTTCCAACTGGTAAAGTATGGGGACCCTGTGCTCTGCTCTACCGTGAGTCCTTGGGACGGCCGCACTTCGTCTCCTCTTGCCTCATACTTCCTCCCGGAAATGCCCCACTTGGGGCACAGGTACAAAACTCACAGCTACTCCCAGAAAAGTAAAGGCTTACACGTTAGTTGTTATACAAATATAAAAACACGGTATTTAAAGTCTCGTTAATGTTATTTTTGTAAATACAAAATTACATTTTAAAGGGCCGTTTGTACAAGAGGACAGACATGAAAATCTTAAGCAGTATTCATGGGTGATATCGAACTTAATTTTTTTATAATTAATGCTAAATGCATTACATTCATACTAGAACTAAGTTGTTATATGCAGAGGATCTACCCAAAAGTCCAAGGACCCTGGCTTCCTTCAACCCGGGAGCGATGGATAACTTAGGGGCTCTTTCCATAGGGCAATACCTGATTTCTTAAAAAGTCCCACCCCCCCAATTGACAACAACGTCAAGACGGGACTGAAGTGGATACGCCACTTACGCGCGTCAACCCCGCAGGGAAGACTCGGTGGGGCCGCCTGGAGATCTAGCACACCTTCTACTAGCTCTGCAGGCTAGTACCCGGGATTTATGAGGCAACCCTCTATCCCCTCCGGGCGGCCAGTAGCCTGACCGGAGGTACCCAATTCCCCGTGGGTGTCGGGAAGACACTGCTCCCTCGAGTCCAACCCAATCCGAGCAACTCCCCGATGGGAGGGGCTCTTCAGTTCGGCCCGAGGTTCCTCTAGTAACGTCAGAGGTACCACGAGTGCGAAGGGTCCGCAGCGCTCGCACCACAGCCCCCCCTACGGGAACTAGAACTATATAGAAGAACTTATCTAGAAGCTTCACTATCATAAATAAATCACTGTTTCACAATTATTTATTCCAATGAACAAATTCCACTATTTACCTTTTTCATGCAAAACATACATTACTGCACTGTCTTCAAGCTTTGTCCTTAATAATCTTCTTGATGAAGCACTGGTAACCAGTAGTTCAAGCACAACAGGGTTTGAATGGCTTCATTGCCATGGTTTTTATTTCTTCACTAATGGTGTCTATTTTTAAATCCCTATGGATGTTATCATTGCTGATGTACCATGATGCATCAACAATACCACGTAGTAGCAAAAGTTTTGTATAAGTTTAATATTAGATTTCTTGGTGCAGCCTCAGATCTGCAAGCCATACAGTTAATATCTGCTTATAAAAAAGCAATTTGTCATGTATCGTAAGTTTAGAATGTCTTACTAATAGCCAATACATTTTTTATGTCTGATATCAAGTGTTTCTGTCTTCTTTTTAGCATCTGCCTTCCATGCACTTGGCTTCATGCCCAAGTATTTGGCTTCGTTTGCATATGGAATTAATTGTTTATTTATAAATATAGGTAACTGTATATTTCCATTTGTGAAACTTATATGAGTAGATTTTGTCTCGTTAAGTTTAATGTACCACTTTGCAGTTCAGGCATTAATTTCATTTACTGTAATTTGAAGTTTACTAGTTGCTGCTTCCTCAGTTTCTCCAACAGCTATAATGGTATGACAGTATCATCAACAAGGTGGCTATTGTTGTTTCCTGATTAAGTAGTATTTCATTTGTATACAACAGGTACAATATTGGTCCAAGGACACTCACTTTTTTGGGTAATTTGCGTCCTCCAACGTCAAGTCATATCGGATGATGAATGAAATGGGTGGAGTGATGCTCAAATGAGTCCAGGATCCATGGAGCTTAGAGTTACCCGACATCCGTCTATCAGGATAAGGGAAAACCGAGATTCGTACTCAGGACCTCTTAACTTGAGGCAGACACGCTACCATCTACGTTACCGAGGCGGGCAGGACACTTCCTTGTGGTACTCTTCTTCTTCTTCTTCTTCTTCTTCTTCTTCTTCTTCTTCTTCTTCTACCTCCATGGATTAGGCTATAGCCTCTTCCGGTCTCACATCGATCCATTGTTTCCTAGGTCGTCCTTCGTACTTTCGGTTTATATTCCATTATTTGTTTAGGGATTCTCTCTGGAGTCATTCTTCCTAAATGTTGGAGCCAATTTTGTCTATATTCCATCAATTTTAATAAAACAGATTTGATGTTTAATTCATTTCTTATGTCTTCATTTCTAAGTTGATCTTCCCTTGTACATCCCTTAACAGATCTTAGGAAACGCATTTCTGCTGCTTGTATTTTACTAAAATCTTTGTTTCTTAATGTCCATGTCTCGCTTCCATATAGAAACACAGGGAGTGCCATGACAGAATAAAATTTTAATTGAGTTTCCCTTCTTGTTTTACCTTTTAGTGTTCTCTTAATTGATCCAGTTACTGCTTGAAACTTACTTAATTTCTGATTTATATCTTGATCCATTTCATAACTCCCCGCACATATTTCCTCAAAGTCTGAATACTCCATATTTAACCCGAAATAACATACCTTGAAGATAGGACTGTAGTATTTTAGAATATTGCTTTGCTAAGTAGCTTAGCATGTGTTTTTGAGTTACGCTCTAAACAAACCACGGACCTTTTTCTGAAAAGTTTATTTGGATTCAAATTTTTGGATGAATACAATATTTTTGGATGCAATACAACATTTTCTCTATTTGTTATAGGTAGCAGGCACTTTGTTCGCGTTTGAGGCTCTTAGAATGGTGTGAAGCTCTTCCACGTGGTCGGATATTTGTATTCACGTGTATAAATCTGGCGATACGGAAGCTTGTGTGAAGAAAAGGGGTGTTTCGGGTCCGCCCCCAAGCCGCGGGCGGCAGTTTAGTAGGAGGAGGCCATTCACAAAGGGTTAATTTGGTGCCGGACCTTAAGGTCAGAGACGTGTACCGGTTATAGTATCGCATCCAGCGGAAGTTCTGCTTCACTTCCCCGACACCGCACGTCCTCGTGAGCATGAATGAAAGCTACTCCAAGAAGCGGCTCCTGCTATAGAAGATAGCCGGTCAAAACTGGAATAGATCCTGAGTAATGTTAAAGCAAATTACAAAGAGGATTTAGTTGTGGCATATTATTCAGTGTAAGTCTCTTTGTCTAGAGAAGGAGGTCCATAGAAAATTAAGTAAAATTTTAAATACCGTAATAGGAAACATTAAAGGCAGCAGTGTTGCCATTTAATGACTGAAGTATGCTCCAATAGTCAATTTTTGCTGTTATAAACACATATAGGTACATAAATACATTTTTAAACTATTCTATTTATAAAATCCTCTTAAGGATATGTATGACTGAGATATCATGAACATTAAAAAAAATTCCTCCTTTTAGTCTATAAAAGAGTGTAAGCCTTCCTGAATCCAAATAATGCTTAGATAGCATCCGCAAGCCATTTCTAAATGCTCTAATCTAGTTTGAAAGTTACGTGAATGCTAGTGTTAGATATAAATTCTAATTCTTTATCCTTGTTTTCTCGCTATTGACATTTTCAGCATTTTCCATCATTTAAGATGTTCCTTACGTCGCAGTTTTAGTGTTAGACTAATGAAACTTGCTACACACGTTCATAGAAACACATTGAACAGAAATTTCCCTGACTTTTATTGTCAGATGCATTTAAGCACACCTTCTTTACTTCAAAACGCAAACATTTCCAATTTTGGGCAAAAAAAACATATCCATAACTTTAAACATTTCTGAAGCCTTACGTTTTTGAGACACAGAGAAGCCCAGCTCAAATTAAAAAAATGTATGTTTTGGAAACCTGTTGTTAAAATATTACACTAAAATTTAAGTTATTTTGTTGCAAGGGAGTTTTTAGGTGACATAAATAAATAAATTTGACCATATTTTCAAAACTATCAAAGTGAAATTGACAAAATTTGGGTTGTATCATATTTGCACTATGTTACGTCTGTGGTATAAATCTTAAAAAGTTAGCGTTATTAGTTCAGGATTTCAAATTTTCAGTCATAGGTATGCTTAAACCAAGAGCATTGAATTGAGTGCAACTCGGTTACTATATAGGTTCTTATAAGATTGGATTTAATTCAATTCTAACTTTAAAAACATTCACATTAACTCCCAAATAATATTTCAAGGCTTTACGAGGGGTTGAAAAGGATTTTTACTATAGAAAAGCCACCCCATCAGTAAGAAATCTAATTGGACCTCTTTTTGAGAAGCCAAAATGCTGATGTCATTATAATTTTATGCCATAAAAAAGAAACAGTAAATTATAGAATGCATTTGCATCTTTGGGATTCGGCGGTAATAAATTCCTATGCACGAATATATCCTTGCTATAGCACTAATATTTGAATATATTTTAAGCACTGTCGTAATGTTTGAAGAAGATAACGCCGAGTTTGCAGAGAATGAGGATGAAATTCCAATACAAATAATAATTCTCATTCACCATTTACACCATCTGATGTAAGGGGATTCTTGTTCCTCTAATCTTAGGAATAGAAACTAGCATCAGATAGGGAACCCTGGATGGTGTGTGAGAGCCAGAGAAACAGATGATAGAATGATGGCGGAATAATGAAAGGGAAGATGATGGCAGAAATTGATGGAATAATAGCGGGGGAAATCGGAGATCTCGTGTTATCCACCACAAATTTCACTGCGGTCACCTGGGATTGAACTCGGGCCACCTTGGTGAGAGCCAAGAGGTCTAACCGCTCGGCCAAGGCACGGCCCCACACAATCATCCACTCTTTAAAAAATGACAATCACTTTAACCTGTCACATCCTCCTTATACTCATACTACATGGCAAAACGAGAAGGCGTATCGGAATAAATTCGCAACACAGAGATGTTTACCTCAGCTTATCGGACATGCACAGCAAGTCCAGTGTATGTATACTCTGTTCAGATACAATCATGTCTTCTGGACAGTAATGTGTCATACATCGGCAGGCGCGAGAAATCATATGATATAGACATCTCGTAGGGGAGGGGATTCGTCCCCTTCAGCTGCCGAGGTACGGCCATTGCGGACCCTTAGCACTCGTGGTATCTCTGACGTTACTAGAGGAACCTCGGGCCGAAATGCCGAGCCCCTCCCGGAGGGGAGCTGTTCGAATTGGGTTGGACTCGAGGCGGCAGTGTGTTCCCGACACCCACGGGCAATTGGGTACCTCCAACCAGGCTACGGCCGCCCGGAGGGGGTAGAGTGTTGCCTTATAAGTCCCGGATACTAGCCTGCAGAGCTAGTAGAAGGTGTGCTAGATCACTAGGTGGCCCCACCGATGTTTTCCGTAGTCTTCTCTGAGGGGATGACGCGCGTAAGTGGCGTATCCACTTCCATCCCGTGTGGACATTGTAGTCGATGGGGGGGGGGGCTTTTTAGACTCAAGGTACTGCCCCATGCAAAGACCCCCGGAGTTTTCCATCGCTCCCGAGTAGAAGGAGGCCCGGGTCCTTGGTTCTACGGGTCCAGGACTAATGGGGATAGATCCTATGCACCTAAACCTAAATATCATAAAGACACACGCAGATTCCAATCGCTTTATTTCTGTTTCGTAACTTACTGTACGTCAGCTTACTAATATTTCATTCTTCTAATCGACCAGATAAGACCCGATAAGAGACGATCACAGCGCTCGTCACCTGAAGGTCAATACGCCTCAGCGCTCTGTCGAGTAATACGTATAATTATGTATTTGAAGCGAACTTGTTAAACAAAAAGAAAGAACACGTTCTTGCAAGAATAGCTTGCGGAGGTGTGGATTGAGAAAATAGTGTGAATGGAACACATTCCCTTTTATTGCATTTCATATTTACTTCCTCTACCTGAGGTAATAGAAACCTACTGTAAAAGCTATATTTGCTATTTTTATGGACAGAGCCCTTTCACAACTCAAAATCTGATGTTGCCACACACATGACTTTCTTTACTTACTCTTGCACAAAGTACTGTTAGAAACGTTATTCTTTTGTCTACGTCATGTAATTAAAAGACATTTGCAGAAATGATTTTATTAGATATTTCCTTGTAGGTGCATGGGGAATAAGAGATTACAGTAAACTTACGTAATAGTGAAATTTTATAAGAATGTTCGATATCTGGTTCCATTCTATTTGCATATACAGAGCTTTAAAAATCAAATGATTTCCAATTTGAGAGAAATAAAAGTGTTTGAAAATTCAAAACAGTAGCAGGAATTTCTCGAAAAATGTATTTGATATAAACTGTGTGTTATAATAAGAACTACATTTTTGTAGTAAGATTTTGCCCAACTCTTGTCACTCAGAATTAAGAGACTATGAGAGGACAGCCCCAGGAAAATTCAAGATAAACATTCCTCATGAAAATACACAAATCAAAATTGTAAAATTGTAAACGTTATTTTAATCAAAATCATTTGAAGAATTTTTGAGGAATAAAGATTTTGGGAAATATTTATTTACATTTAAGGGGTATTTTGGATTTTTCTGAAAACTTTCGTATGACATTTTTGTAAGATGTTGATCTCAAGTACCAAGTTTAGTATTTAACACACATTATATTTTTTATTTAGGCTATTCACATGCATAGGGACTCACACACAACCACACTTTATTTGTAGATTAAGGGAAACCTCAAAACTTGTGTTTTCAATAAAATATAGTACTGGTTATCTCGAGGGAAAAAAAAGACTTTTGGAGTGGAATAGAACACCTCCTCTACCTTTATACACTGAAAGAAGTAAATGCAGACATTACAACTAAACTAGTTTTAATAATACCGCCTCTGTTGTGTGGGGGTAGCGAGTCTGCTTCACATTCAAAATTTTCCGAGGGGATAATATCGGGTAACTTTGACCTCTATGAGCTCCAAACTTATTTGTGCATCCTTGTACTCATTTCAATCATTCATCGTCCAATATGACCTAGCCAGTTAAAGGATGCTAAATTTAAAAAAAAAAAAAAAAAAGGAGTTCACGTTGAATTTTTTATAAATGTTATTTACGAATATTTCTCTTAAATAAAGGCAGAACACTAGGTATTTGATAATAAAGAAAAGGGAAACAAGTATATCAAGTTCTAGTCTGAACATAGTCGGGCAAGTTTCCAATGCCAAGAAACCGGGTAATCACAAATCGGAACGTGGAATATGAAAAAAGAAATGTTTTGGCCGTTGAACCTTAAAATGTGTCATATATGAGAACCACAAAAAAGTTTATGTCTGGAATACAACATTGTTTAGGAGAACTTATTTGATAAAATGTCTGTTGTGAAACAATATAGGCAATATTAAAGCGATATACTGAATAAATGCCAAACTTGGTATTTAAGTTCATTATCTTCCAAAGATGTGACAGGTTTTCGACAAACTTTCTTCGTGTAACACTACTCTTTATATGGAAAAACATTTTTGTTGTTTGTCTTCTCATAGTTTTTCAAATGATATCAACTGCAGTATCATGTTTGACTTACAGTGGGAAATAAAATACATGGGTCATTGAAAAATTAGAAGCAACACTGCTGCATTTGGCGCTATCAGCGGTAAGTAATGTAAGCTGATAACAATGAAAAATAAGAGCATCTAATGTTTGTTATCTGTAAGTTTGAAGACGATATTTTTATTTAATAAGACATTTTTAGAAAAGTTTAATTGTATGTTGTTATCTTTAGTGCTCTAAATATGTTTAGTAAATGCGAACAAAGATGCTTCATTAAAATTCAGGTTACAAGAGGTATCAATGCCATACAGAATTATTGAAAGCTTGTGGTAGACAGACTTTACCATATCGTACCGTGGCTAGCTGAACGAATGCATTTCGTGGAAGGGAAGACGTTCATCAGACCGCAATCAGCAAGTGATGATATGCATGTGAATGCTATTAGAGCACTTGTATTGAACTAGCAAGGGAAGTTGAGTTGCTCCTGGTACCATTCTCCACATATTTCATTAAAGAGACAATAAAATGAGTGGTAGCACATTGATTCACCACGACCAAAGGAGTATCGACAGGTACAGGATCCACTTAAAGTCATGTTCATTGTTGCTTATGATTTTGACGGTGTTCTTATCACTCATCCCGTAGGGGAGGGGATACGTCTCCTTCAGCTGCTGTGGTGCTGGCGCACTCGTGGTACCTCTGACGTTGCTAGAGGAACCTCGGGCCGAACATTCGAGCCCCTCCCTGATTGGGAGTTGATCGGATTGGGTTGGACTCGAGGGGGCAGTGGTTCCAGATACCCGTGGGAGATCGGGTGCGTCTCCGGACGGGGTTGAGGGAAGCCATATATTCCCGCGTACTAGCCAGCATAGCTAGTAGAAGGTGTGCAAGATCACCAGGCGGCCCCACCGAGGTCATATCGGTAGCCTTCCCATTTTGGAGTTGGCGCGCGTAAGTGGTGTATCCACTTCCATCCCGTCTTGAGTCCATAGGACTAGAGGGGGGGCCTTGTTAGTCTCTAGGTCCTGACCTATGGAAAGCCCCACGGAGGACGTCGGGTGCCCTTTTGGACAGCTCGGTAACTCCCTGGTCGAAGGAGACCCGGGTCCTTGTTCCTACGGGTCCAGGACTAGTGGGAGTAGAACCGCAGGCATTAACTGCATTAACTGTTCTTATCAATCATTCAGTTCTTCAAAGAAATCTTGTGAATGGTGTATATCCAGTCACTTTATAGAGCACCATTTACGACCTGAATTCTCATCTCATTGTGTTACATGTGTTTAACGTCCACTTTTACTATATATGGCACCGCAGGTGGTGATACTGATGATACAGGGGAAGAAGATGGAGCACGGGTGGAATGAGATGGTGGGGGAAACCGGAGGTCCCGAAGAAAACCCGCCCCAGTGCCGTGTTGTCCACCACAAATCTCACTTTGCGGTCGCCTGGGATCGAACCCGGGCCGCCTTGGTGAGAGCCAAGCGGTCTAACCACTGAGCCACGGCGCGGCCAACATGATGGTGCTCTCTCTCACATGTCTGTCCCAGTTGTTAATTTACTTCACAGATGGAACTGGAAAATTCTGGAGCATCCTCCATACTCCCCAGGTATGAGCCCATGCGATTTCGACATTTTTGCGAAAATGAAATTATCTTCGCTTTAGAACCAGACAGGTGGTTATTGCAGCAGTAGAGCAGTCTGTTCCAATATTAGGGCAACAAGACGCTGTGGACAATATCCATCGGCTTCCTGATGAGTAAAGGCGAGTTCTTTATGTTGGGGGAGATTACTTCTAAGTACTGCAGTAATGTGACTGCTCCAAAACTGTTTTATTTATTGTTAATTCAAATGTTGCCATCAATTATTGAATTACCTAAGTGTCTTAGCTTTTCGGTGAAAAGTATTTGATTACATTTCACATTATGTATTATAAAACTCTATGATAAAGAAAACGCTACTACAGGAAAATAGTTGAAGTAACTTAGATGTCTGTCATTTTTTTTACGTTAACCAAATATTCCACATAGCAAGATTAGTATACTCCTCCCTAACGGACATGCTTGCTAATTTGCTATTCTTCTTCTTCTTCTTCTTCTTCTTCTTCTTCTTCTTCTTCTTCTTCTACTACTACTACTACTACTACTGCTCATCCACCTCCTCCGCCCTTTTCTTTCCATCGCGTATCACTCATAAATAACATAATATTGTATTGCATGTTTTATGAAATTATCACTAATCTAATCTCCTAATTTGAATTTATTCTAAGACAATCATATATCGCTGCTAAAATGATATAGAAAACCCGGTTTGAATAGAAATATATAATGACTACATAACAGAAATATCCGAATGAATACATCACATTGTTTTATGAATAGTTTTATTCTACTGTATATAGTAAATGCGGGAAAAGTATTCTGTTACACCCAAAAGTTCGATGTCAAGAATTTCATCGGAAATATGTGTTATAGAAAGAGATCCGCGTGTATGACTGTCAACAGCGTAACTCAAAAATGAAAAATCTATTGAACACCAATCTCCCATTTAAGTTTATTTTTCAAGTATCTACGCCAAGAAAATCCCCCAATGCAAATCTACATGGAAACTTTTTAAAAAGTATTGAGCTTCTCAAAAATACCTCTAATCATTTGAATTAAACTACCACACATTTAAAATATTTTCATTAAAAATTAAATGTACATTTTAAATTCTCTGGGTGTGTCATGAAAATTCTCTTTATAGATATTATTAAAACACACTATTTATATTAAATGATTTTTGAAGGGGATACTGCTTGTTATTCTTTTGAGCTTTCCAGTATTTGTATGTACTTTTATCAAATAGGAAGTCGTTAAATCTTTTTTTACACCCATCAATAGCGACCAGCTCTTAAAATAGTACTTGAGAATCACTTATTCCCACTGAACTTACAAGGAAATATATAATAAAAACATCTCTAAATGTTCTATATCTGCGGATTTGAATGACTGCGTAAGTGTTGAAGGGCTCAATTTAGTTATTTGTAACTTTGGGTCTGCAAAGACGTCAGTCACTGAAAGTTGCTATTTTGACACCCAGAAAATCGCTAGTTGGTAGAAGAACTATTGGGCGAACGTGCTCATCTCTGACTGGTGAACATTATGTATCTGATGAAGAAAATACACATGTACGTTTAATAGTGCTACCAAAGCAGATGCTTCAGTGGTATCAGATATTTTGAACTGGCCGTTAACTAGGGCACGTATAAGATAGGCGCTAAACATTATAGCTTACAAGAAGTAAGTACATATACTTTGAATGATAGCAGCTGCAATATGATGTAAACTAAGCCCACTGAAACTAGAGCATAGTTTAACTTGAAACTTCTGCTTAGCGTCTTGATAGAAACGAGAAACACAGATTAGCGGTTGAAGAAACCGAAGGATAGGGGTGGACAAAGCGCGTACCATGGATAATTGGAGGATAAGCTTTAATAAACTTACCCAGCTTTGACTTATTGTATTAAGGTATGAAGTATCTCTTCATACGAAATAGATGTGAAACAAAATATACATTATGTGTTTGATGAACTGATGTCGCGTGCGAAAATAAAAATATCTCATATGTGTAATCACATGGCTTTCTCTACTAATTATTTTGTACACATTAGTTGTATTACATATTTATCAGCATGACAATTGCAGAGTTTAATAGGCCTAAGCAATAGTCGGATCTTATAAAAGCTCGTCAGTCACTATGTGACGGCTTTAATCTTACATTTTCTCTGCAGAACTGGAACATAGAAAACAATAAGGACTTTCTGTTTGAGAAAAGTATAAATATTTAAAGAATCTGGAAATGGTTAAGTTCACAAAAGAATGATCTGCGGTTTTGTATATATACCCTGCCAAATATCTTTTTTGCCAGTTTGGGCGAATAGGTCATATTAAGTAATTTGGATATGCTAAATTGAATCGTAATTTCCAATTTTCACTATCATGTAAGGTTTTCTCACATATCACAAAGTAAACTTTGAAAGTACTGTTTTTGATGTTAAAACACATGTATTACGTATAAAATAAATACAGAAAGCAAAATTTGCGCTATGAGAGGTCATATTAAGTAACTTGGATATGGTAAACTGATGGTGCTTTGCATTTTTCTCTATCATGTAAGGTTTTCTCACATATCACAAAATAAATTTTAAAATTTCTGTTTTTGGTGTAAAAACACGTGAATTACATATAAAATAAACACAGAATGCAACATTTGCGATCTGAGAGGTCATATTGATGAGATGATGATGATGATGATGATGATGATGATGATGATGATGATGATGATGATGATGATGATGATGATGATGATGATGATGATGATGATGATGATGATGATGATGATGATGATGATGATGATGATGATGATGATGATGATGATGATGATGATGATGATGATGATGATGATGATAGTTGGCACTACAGGCCATGTAGGCCCTTAAACTCCCTAACCACCCTCTTCCATGCTATTCGGTCCTCTGCTTTTCTTCTCCAGCCTTTAATCCACAACTTTCTCAAGTTATCTTCTACATTATCTACCCATCTTTTCCTGGGTCTTCCTCTTCTCCTTCTGCCATCCAGCTTTCCTATGAATATCTTCTTAACTACACTGGTTTCCAGCATTCTCTGCACTTGGCCAATCCACCTTATTCTTCCTTGTTTAATTTTCACTACTATACTTATTTCTCAAAATCTTCCTTTCCCACCGTAATAACCACTGTTCTTCTCTGATTGTCAACACCGAGCTTTCTGAACCAGTCTGGTCTCAGTACTGTTGTATATATTTTAATTTTAGTATTCCTACTGACGTTCCTTAATTCAAACATATTCTGCAAGGCATAGAAACATCTGTTACCACTTGCTGTTCTTTCTTGAATTTCCTCTGATGTGAGAGGCCATATTAACTAACTAAATTAAATGGTGCTTTCCATTTTTTTGTATCACGTAAGCTTTTCTCTCAAGTCACTAAATAAATGTTGAAAATACTGCAATTATCTATAGTGTCCAATATATAAAGGTATAAAATTTCATACAAATTGTATGTGTTATGCGAAAACTGTTATTACTTTTTAAATTGCCGTGTTTTTCATATAAGTAGCCTATTTTTATAAAAACTGGAGAAGTGTCGCAGGACAGTGCAATCTATCTCTTACTTTTACCAGTTATGAAAAAAAAAAGACATTCAGGATGAAGGGGACTTAACAGGCTATTCTCAGAACGTTCAGTAAGTACACTTCATTTGTCATGCAAATATTTTAAGCAAAATACTTACAACCATTTCTGAGAGAAACAAACATTTTCGAAAAATATTTAATATAAAGAGTAGCTTAGGATCGATATTGTCTTGAAAATCTTTGCACCTAACCTTAAATCTAAGTTTGGTTTTTAATGACTTCGTTTTTGAGTTATGGGCCGCGGACCTTCATCTATGCATGCACTTTTTTGGGTTCGGAGACTTTAAAACATATATTTCCTGTGAATTCTTGACGTATGATTGTGTAGAGAAAGTAAACAAATCAAACAAATGACTACAGCGTCCGTTATATAATTCTGCTCTCACGAAAGCAACATAAAATTTTATGAATGCTCTATGTAACATTCCGACAATCTAAATTGCGCAGTAACGGTATGCATACTTGTAATTCGTGTAACACTTTCCCAACTGAAACCTCTACTCTCAAAGACTTGAATAATAAGTGTGTAATTTTCTTCAAGATTATTTTCGAAGTTAATACTTATACATGTTGAACTCTATACTATTATGGGTTCCAGCTCTCCCCAGAACTGGACGGACACCACTCACAAATAATGACCTTGCCTGCCTGTGATTTTTCGACTTGAAGGCAAATATTATTTCCTGGCTCAAAAATATAGTGCACTACATTTAAATTACTTTCATTTTCCACTCTCCTAAAATGATGTCTCATCATGTTACGAGAATTGAGTGTTCAACTGAATCAAAAATGCATGCTAATGTAAGTATCGGAACAATACTTGACCCATTTTAGGAGCAATGAAAAATATTTCTTGCGATGGTTTGTCACCACAGATGAAACTCGGGTCCACTATTACACATCGGAGTCAAAACAATGGAAGCATTCTGATTTTCCGCCACCAAAGAAAGCAAAAGCAATTATTTAAGCCGGAAAGGTCAGTTTGCTGGGATGTGAAGGGGATTCTGTGTGTAGATTAACTCCCAAATGGGCAAACTACGTATTACTGGACAGTACTGTGCTAACATCCTGGACCAATTACAACAAGATATACGCGAAAGAAAGGCCAGCCTTAGCAAGGAAGAAAATCATCTTCCATCAAAGCAATGGGCGCCCGCGTACATATGCCGTCGCTATGACAAAATTACATGAACTAGGTTATGAACTGTTGCCACACCCGCCTTATTCAGTTGATATGGCTCAATTAGACTTCCATCTCTTCCAGAAGCTGAAAATTTTTACTTGGTGAACGAAAATTTGCTTCAAATGAAGAATTGTCAGTCGGAGTTGACAACTACTAGGGCTGTTCAATAAAGAATGATCATAATTTTTATTACAGTCATATTTTTTCGCACTAAAATTCAATTGTATTATATTCTGTTAGCTTAATGTGAAACAAACACGCCGTAGCAGTTTCATTGTTGTACTCCCGCTTCCCGCCTGCAAGTTCAGACATGTTCAGTATCGCCTACCGCTGCAATGGAGGTAACACGCGAGGAACAATATGCGGCTTTGAAATTCTGCTATCGGCTCAACAAATCTTCAGTTGAGGCCTATACAATGTTACAGGAGGCCTATGGAGAGTCTATTCTTCCCTACAGCACAGCTCGAAGGTGGTTTAGAATGATTAAAGAGGGGAGAATCAATTTCAAAGGAATGTGGACCCGGTGCTCCAGTTACTGCTCTTACGGAAGAAAACATCAACACTGCTGCTGCCATTGTGAGAGAGGATCGACGAATTACCTTAAGATCACTTTCTGATATACTGAACATTTCATTAGGTGCCACGTTGGTGACAGAAACATTACACATGAGACGATGGGTTCCAAGACTGTTGATTGCCCAACAAAAGGACATTCGCATGCAGGTCTGCATGCAGTTAAAGTTGATGTTAGAGGAAGATCCGGAGCTTCTTTCAAACGTAATCGCTGCTGATGAAATTTGGCTACATCATTTTGATCCTGAGAGCAAGCAGCATAGCTCAGTGTGGAAATCTCCTTCATCACCAACCCCCAAAAAAGCAAAAGTGGTTGCTTCTGCTGGGAAAGTTATGGTCATCTCATTCTTTGATATTCATGGAATGGTTTATCAGCATGTTGTACCTGCACACACATCAGTAACTGGACAATACTACAGGGAAGTTCTGAAAACATTGCAAGTCCATATAAGGCGCAAAAGACCACATTTCCGTGAAGCAGGCTGGATGCTGCACCATGATAATGCGCGGCCGCATAAGGCCAATGTTGTTGCTGAATATCTTGCAAAAATCAACGTAAAGTGCATTCCTCACCCTCTCTATAGTCCGGATTTAGCCCCATGTGACGTTTTTCTATTCCCTAACTTGAAGAAACGCCTTCGTGGGAGGCATTATCCATCATCAGAAGCAGTGGTGAAGGCTGTGGAGGCGATTTTGAAGGATCTCTCAAAAAATGGTTTCCAGCATGTCTTTGAAGACAGGCAGAAACGCTGGGACAAGTGTAGCGCATTCAGGGGAGACTATTTTGAGAAGAACCATCAAAATTATGAGGATGAGTAAAGGTACGTTGTCAAAAAAAGTGTGATCATTCTTTATTGAACAGCCCTCATATTTTGCAGGTCTGGAGGCAAGGCTTTGGAATATCGCTGGGACAAGCGCATTAAACAACAAGGAGACTATATTGAAAAATAAAAGAGGTTACAGTGTCTTAAGTGCTTTTTTTTCTATTGCGTTCTGAGAAATTATCAAACCACCCTCTATTTGAGAATTGAGGGATATAAAAATGACTCATTGGACGTGTCGTTGTTTGTACAATGGAATGGCTGAAAACAGAAGTGATATGATAGCTATATATGGTTTTATAATATCAACCTCTACACCACAGTGAGGAATAAACGAATGGCAGCTCAGGTCTTCAAAAACTATAAAGTATTTAAATTTTTAACAAAGAACATATATGAAGTGGTTAACGAGAAACATTTATTTTAGATAATCTGGTTCTACATTTTTGTGCATTAAATCTTTATATTACGCTTACAGTATGCTAGTTATATAATATTATACAAAATTCATCTAGAATAAGATTGAAAATGTGTATTTTATTTAGTCAACCAAGTATCTTAAAGATGGCGTGTTTTTCCCAATGTTATTTACCGCCCTTTTCTATATAATAAACGATACTGAAGGTTTCTCAATTACAGGGTCATATGGAGTAAACAGATTTTCCTGAAAATCTCACCCCTGATTCAATTTCGCTATATGCTGGAATTTCAGAATCACTACCCACTTTTCAAAGACTTGACTGACGCTTCAAGTTTCTGTATTCTTCTTGAACCTACATCTAAATGTGGGCTCTTCTTTCTAATATGCGATGCCATGATTCTTTTCTAAGTCCTTCACACTTTCTGGTGTTTTTATATGCAACCATGATTTTTAATATATTTTCTTTACTTTTTAGTGCAATTTCGTGCTGAAGGGCATTCTTTTAACGTTACTAATTGTTTGTTTATTTCCTTACTGCGTATGTAGCCATATTGAAGAATTCAGTGCAGCCAAACTATCCTTGTTTTTCCACTGAACGCAATGCTGCCAACAGTTTTACTTATCCCTAAATTACACTATCTAGCAAACTAACAAAATGCAATATCTAAATAAATTTAACGTTAGTGTTAGCGCTGTGACAATTGTTACCTTACATTTGTTAACGTCGATTTTAACATCTGTTGGTAAAATCGGGCATTAGTGTCAGTTGACATCATGCACAATTCGCGACAGTAGCCGAACCAGTCCGCGAGCACATACATTTTACTGATTTGTCAAGCCGTTTTCCGATTTTCAACAACTTACTGAACGAATCTTAAATATTTGAAGAACAAACAGCCTTCACTTCTAACAGTACAGTAGGCACTTTTGTTCGACAGTAAGCCTACTTTTGTAAAGCAATAAAACCTGAGAGGAAACCTGGTCAGTATTTTCCAAAACTGATCTGCGCTAATCGCATCCACATGTCCTTTTGCACCGGTGTAGGACTGATGTCTGGGGCATTTTTGCAGAATTTGGCTACAAGCGTTACATATCTTTCTCATGCTGGCTGCAACTGCAGGTTATCTGCTTGCGCATGCGTATACGTGCACCGTTGGACTTAGAAAATATTCTCGCGTCACACAAAAGAAAGTGTCTTCTAAATGTGTAATAAAATTATTTTCTTCAAACATTCATCTCTATTAAAGAGAAATAGAAGAAGTTTTTGTAAGAATAGTCCAAACCATCAGCCGGTAGCGTTTGTGATCTGCATTCGGGGTTTGATTTCCAAGACCGATATTCCTGACACATGGGAATTTTTCGGAGGTTTCCCGAGTCGTTGGGAACAACTATGTGCCCGGAATTTCCTGTGCTTCTTCTTCTTCTTCTTCTTCTTCTTCTTCTTCTTCTTCTTCTTCTTCTTCTTCTTCTTCTTCTTCTTCTTCTTCTTCTTCTTCTTCTTCTTCTTCTTCTTCTTCTTCTTCTTCTTCTTCTTCTTCTTCTTCTTCTTCTTCTTCTTCTTCTTCTTCTTCTTCTTCTTCTTCTTCTTCTTCTTCTTCTTCTTCTTCTTCTTCTTCTTCTTCTTCTTCTTCTTCTTCTTCTTCTTCTTCTTCTTCTTCTTCTTCTTCTTCTTCTTCTTCTTCTTCTTCTTCTTCTTCTTCTTCTTCTTCTTCTTCTTCTTCTTCTTCTTCTTCTTCTTCTTCTTCTTCTTCTTCTTCTTCTTCTTCTTCTTCTTCTTCTTCTTCTTCTTCTTCTTCTTCTTCTTCTTCTTCTTCTTCTTCTTCTTCTTCTTCTTCTTCTTCTTCTTCTTCTTCTTCATGGATTAGGTTCTCGCCTGTTCCGTCTTCACAGTGTCTCCTCCTCTGCCTCCCTACGTAACTTTTTCTTTTAGGACTATATTGGAAAACTACTTTTGGCAGTCTTGTATCATCCATACTTCCAACATGTTCAAACCATCTTCTTCTGTACCTATCCATTCTTGAGGTGATAGCTTCCACTTGTAATTCATTTCTTATATTTTCATTTCTGACTCTATCTTCTCTTGTACATTCTTTTGTTCTTCTCAAGAATCTCATTTCGCAACTTTGTATTCTGCTGATGGTTCTTTGTGTAGGTACCCAGTTTTCACATCCATAAAGTAACGTTGGGCCCGCCATGGTGTTATAAAATTTTATTCTTGTTTCAGATCTTATTTTATTCTTTAGGATTTTCTGAATTGTTCCACAAATTGTTTGAAATCTCATTAATTTTTTGTTCGTATCTCTATCTTTCTCATTGCTGATTTCACATCCTAAATAATTGAAGCAGGATACTTGTTCCAATACTTTGTCATTAAGACTATTTTCGACCTTATTGTTATTTTACGCCAGTTTACCATTATTTTTTACTTTTCTATTGATATTTCAATATTAAAACTTTTGCATATTTGGTTAAGGTAATGTATTGAACGTTCTAGATCATCTTCTGATTCCTGTATAATTATTACGTCATCTGCATATGATAAAATATTTAAAATATTTCCTTGGGATACTTTTATGCCTGTGTCAATTTTTTGTCTCCAATTTTGGATTATTTTATTAACATAGATGTTAAAAGTGTCGGTGACTTTGGGCACCCTTGTCTGACTCCTTTGTTAGTTACAATTTCTTCTGATTTCTCTGTCTTGAATCTTAAAATTATTTTAGTGTCCTCGTATAAACTTTTCACCAACTTTAACAAATGTCTTGGGTAGCCTTGTTCTTTCATTATGATCCACAGATTTTCTCGGGCTACATTATCAAAAGCCTTCTGGAAATCTATAAATGCATATGTGTCTGCAGATTATGTTCTCTTCTTTTCTCCAGTATCTGCTGCAATATGAAAATGTTATCTGTTGTCGATCTTCCTTTCCTGAAACCACTTTGTTCTTCACCTAACAGGGATTCAGCTATTATTTTCACTCTTTTATCTATTATTCTAGCATACAATTTATAGATTGAACTCTGTAATTCTTGCATTGTCTTGCATTGTCCGAAATTTCCTATGCCTTCATTTCAGCTTTCATACTGTTTCAACATTCTATGTGTTGACGCATGCATGGTAGGAAATTTGCTGTCTTTGAATCCTCGTCCTCCGGATCGGTGGCGGTCTTCAGGGGAGGTGGAAGTATGTGGGAAGGACGGAAGCCGGTTTTAAAGCCGCCACTGGGGAGTTTCAATCAGTGAATGTTAAGGTACTTACTCTACTTTCTGCTTTCACCTCTCCTCTAACCTCACTTCTCTCTCTTTGAAGGACACCCCGTCAAAAGCACAGGGACAAAAGATATTCTGTAGATCGTGAAGCTAAGTCCCCACTCCAAAACTTGTCATAAAATTAGAGTCAAGCGCAGCTGTAATATCTTAAAATTAAGGCAGAAATGGATTCATTTAGGCATTATGGGGCTTTCTCGAGTATATGTTTCGAAGTTAATAACGCTTGGCCCAACAAGAACAAGTACTTCTATTAATGATCTCCAACAACTTTTGGCGGGACATCATGAAACGCCGCGTTTTACTGGTTGTCGCAACGCATGGCGTCCCAATACCAAACCGTAAAGCAGTTTTGGCCACGCATGGTCTCCGAAACAAAATCTCTCCTCTTTACGCCCTGCGTTTTCCTTTCTGTTTAGGAATGCTCTACCAGCATTAACAAACCGGACCGTAATTGGCGTATTTGTCCTGTTTTTTTCCCTTCACAAAGGTAACCATTAAAGTGAAACAAGAGGTGCACTGTCCTCACATACACCTGCCGAAAATCTTGCAGCTGGCCCGGCGTTCCCTAGAACTGCCATAAAAACCAAAATTACATTCCGGATGAGTACAAACATTTGCGGCTGTAATTTACGAATTGGTAGAGGAGGCAAGGTACATGCCGAAAACTTATATTGTTGATTTTGCAACTAGTTTTTCACAAGAAGCTCTCAATCAACAGAAGCGGGTTGCAAGTGAAAAAAACCTGTGCAAAGTCTCAAGTTCTGGTTGTGTTTCATGTTCTTTGTCAAAGTAACTGGAAGATGTTACTGATGTAGTTTTGTGGAAGAGATAATCTGCTACCATAGTTAAACTGTATTAACAACATTATTTTGCAAAACAGGCCTAAGACATGTAATTTATGTGGCTGGCCTTATAGACTGAATAATTTAATGTAATAACCGAAATTTCAACGCTGGATCTTCGACTTTTCATATCATTGCTCTAAGCTGACATAACACGCCAGTTCGACGTTAAATTAATTAATTGACTCACGATTTTTCCAGTAAACTACAAGGTGTTACGCAAATACATTTTATTACCGACCATGTTAAACTTTAATATTTATATGACTGATAGCAGTACTTTTATGGGTTTCATTAAAGTACAGCTGTTCATTAAAGCATTGGTGTTCGACCAATCAGAACTGGACACGTAACGTTGTGCAAGCGCAAGTATCGATCATTCTCGTTTCGATCGACAATGGTACTAGCACCAGTTTAGAAAAAAGTAAAAATGTCTGACACTAGTAACAGTGACATTAAACTTACACCCCTAGAAATTACGGCAAAAGCACTCAATATTATCAATAACCTGTTGCCACAAAAGTCAAGAAGGATGTACGAGAATATCTATTCACTAGTCGTGGATTGGAGAGAGCCCGCCTCGGTAGCGTGGTGGTAGTGCGCCTGCCTCACATTCAAGAGGTACCGAGTTCGAATCTCGGTAAGGGTGAGTTACCTGGATAAGGTTTTTCCAGGGTTTTCCCTTATCCTGAAAGACGAATGTCGGGTAGCTCTAGGCTCTATGGACCCTGGACTCATTTGAGCATCATTTCACCAATCCCATTCATTCATCGTCCGATATGACTTAATGTTGGAGGACGTAAATTACAAAAAAAAAAAAAAAAAAAAAAAAAAAGTATTGGAGAGTACGAAAAGGTATAAATTCGTTCTCGGAAACTGTATTCCTAGTGTATTACTGCTGCAGAAAGATATATTGAAGAATCTGTACAAAATAAAATTGAAATTCCAAACATAGTACTAAAAACAGTAGAAACAGAAAGCACACAAATTAACACCAATTCACCTTCAAGTTCAACTACTCAGCAAGCTCATTCCTACAATTTCACTTCAATAATAGTACAATGAATAGGCTATACTTAAATAAAGTCGGTTCTGTTCATATAATCATCATCATCATCACTGGCATGACAGCCCTTTGTGAGTCCTAGCCTTCTGTAGAAGCTTTCGCCATTCTTCCCTCACCAAAGCCGTACTTCTCCAATTTCTTATTTCCAGGATTTTTATATCCCTTCTCACATCCTCCTCCCATCTCAGCTTCGGTCTGCCTGCTTTACTTGTGCCATCCGGGGTTGCGTTAAATTTTTTCTTGACTGTCCGATCTTCTACACAGAGAACATGCCCGACCCTTTGCAGTCTCTTGATCTTAATAGGTGTCAATATCTGGCTCATCAAACAATTTATACAATTCAAAATTGTATCTTTTTCTCCATTTATTCAGTTCCTCTTTAGGGCCAAATATGACGCACAATACCTTCCTCTCAAATACATTTCATTCATTTTTGTTAATGGCCATGTTTCCGAAGCATACATTAGGACTGGTCTTAATAGGACTTTATACATTAAAATTTTAGTATTTCGGGATATTAGTTTAGATGTAAGATGTCTTCTAGTTCCATAGAGGTTTTATTAGTTATAGATATTCTTCTTCTAGTTTCAACACTGGTGTTATTTTTATCATTGATCTCTGTGCAAAGATAGATAAAACTCTCAACTGTCTCAAATCTATACAATCCAATTTCTATAACGTCAGATCTACTCTTTGTTTTCCTGTAAATGGCATATATTTTATTTTCTTCTGATTAATTTTTAGATTTACCTTCCTTGCTGCCTTTTCCAGGTCTATGAATGCTTCTTTCATCGCTGTTCATATTATCATTAGCATTAATTGCAAATGATATTTAAATAAACTCAATCTGTTCCAGTTTGTCTATACTTTCTTTTAGGTTAAACTGTGTCACACGTTAAGAGCTTTTTATAGGAAAGTAATCAATATTTCTGCGCCCTGTATTACGTACTACGTCTCACTTTAGATAAAGGAATAACGATTGTAACATATGACTCAAACCACAAATGAATACTTTGAAATGAAACCAGCATAAACAGAAGTATGAAACGTGACTACAATGGTAATTCAGACGCTCGTAGCATAATTATTAACATTATAGTCTCGTTGCATAATATACCATTAAAATAACATATTCCAGTGCTTTAATTTTTGGGCTTCATAAATATACACTAATAGATCAATCAGTGATAATTAATTGTTCAACACAAGGCTAAAGCTGATAAGTTAGAATCAAACTGAGGTTAGATATGGATTCTCCCAAACCACTCACCTTATAAAGCTCCATTTAAATTTTGTGTAATTTTCTAGAGGAAGTTAAGTCTTCAAAAGTGTTTAGCTTTATGTGAATAGCCCTGTGGTACACAGGCATAAATAAATACCTTTAGTCTTATGGGAACTGCATCAATAAATATTTTCCATTTTCATAAATTTGGGTCCAAATTTGTCACTATTTTTGAAAAATACTACCACTGCGGTAAAAATTGTCTAGCTACAAAGTAATCTGTAAACAATACCCATTGTATCACAATTTTCTTCTTCTTGTTCTCCTCTTTCACATTTCTCTTCTTGCTTGCTTTATTCTTCTTCTTCCTCTTGTAATTTTTGTTCCTTTTCTTTCTTCCAGCTTCTGGATATTTCTCTCTCCTACTTCGTTTGTCCTCAGTTCTTTATTCCATTACACCTTCACTTCGATTGCACTTTACCTCTTCCTTCTCAATCCTTGCCCCTCTGTCCTCTTTTGCATGCCCATCCTTACTTTATCATCCAGCTCTTCTTTTTTCTGTTCGTCCTTGTTGCTTTCCTCTTCGTTTACTAAGTATTTCTTCATTTAGCCTTTCTTCTTCTGCCGCTTTACTCTTATTTGATTATGAATCCTGCACTCGTTCTTAGAAAACTTCCAAAATGTAACCGACACACAATCTACTTCAAAATTGTAAAGAAGTGTGTAGAATCGAGATGGCCATGACAGATGTTCTATGTGGCCGTGGTGGACGCACTTGCTGATGTTTGACGTCTACAAGTGTGTTACATATGGATGTATGGAAATGCACTGTTACATAATATGTCCCCTGTCTTGTGTGAGTACAACCAAAAAGGCTGACCACTCTTTCCTAAATTTCTCAGCTGTTCCCTCGAGGAGGATAAGAACTCGTGTTATTCAACAAGAGTAACATTTGTCTGAATAAGCTCGTACATCTCGTAATAACTTAAACTAGAATAAGAATTAAGTCTGCAAGAATTTTCAGGTATAACAAATCGGAAGAAAAATTGTTCTCATATTCCGTTTACCCAGTAATGTTTATAATTGTAGTTTAATTTCGATAAGCAATTCATGCAAAGTTGACGATATGGGAATGACGACAAAACGTTTTCTATGACATCTGTAGGCCTCTATTTAAATTTGGGTGTCACGACGATCTTCTCTACTGGTAGACTGTGTAGGAAGGATAGTAAACGGAGTGCAACTGCTGAAAGTATGGAAAGGATTCACATGGCATTCATAAGAAATCTGAAGAAGTCAATTTCACGCGCCGTTGTAGAACTCATTCACTATCCATGGTTCATAATGTACTCCACAAAAGCTAACATCTACAGAATCAGTTACATCAGCAAGTCTATGCCGAGGACAAATGTAAGCAAGAGACGTTTGCTGCAGAACGTTTTGAATAACATTGAAGAGGACGATGCTTTCCTAGATAAGGTGATAGGTATTTCTCTGATGAAACAACTCTCCACGTGTATGAGAAACTTAACATACCTGTTTATCATATCTGGGATACCGACAATTTGAGTGAGGTTCATGAACCCTAAAAATAAATTCTAAAGACAAGTGAAAAAGAACAATTTAACAGAGGTGCGTTCTTGATGTTTTTGAATGGCCTGAGTCAGGTGCACTTCAGACCTCTCTTATTCCCAAGATTGGTGCACCTAAATAAAGCTGGCTGATGGAACTATTCTAGAACCGTGGTGATGTATGAGACTTCGGTCGACTCTCCACTCTAATCTTCGGTTTTTCGTAGTTTCCCTAAGTCAGTAGGAGCTGCTTTTATGTAGTTTTTCATTTATAAAGATGACTTCCCCTCATTCCTCTTTCTTCCAATCCCTCTCATCTTTCAGGGGTTTAAACATTATTTTGTTTGTTATGGACAGTGGGACGTGTGAATTACAAAAATCGAATTTTTGTTTTATGTCTTATAAAAATCTGCAAGATTTTACGAATCCAATGATATATTGCATTATAGGTATTCTTAATATTTAAGCCCTTTAAATGGTGATTTAAATATGGTGTCACCATGTCCACGCCCCCTTTTAAATATATACATAACCATTGAAATTAAAATTGTTATAACTTTGTGATTTGTGGCAGCAGAGCTATGCGGTAAATTTTATGCTTGTTGTTGGTATCTCTGCTGCAGATGTGGCTGCATGTGTATCTGCAGAAGTCTCTCACAATATGGCGAATTATTTACATTTGAAGTACATGTGGATTATAGTTGCAGTTTTGTTTACAGTTCAAATTATCGACTTGAGTGTTATTTATTCAAGGTGATTTGAAGTTTTGCTATAACTTAGGGTAGAGTAAAGCGTTTTGGTTGGAGAAAGGCAGGGTTTTGTCGCAAAAACACAAAAAGCAGTGACATTGAAAGTGTATCTAACCTTCCTAGTTGCAGTAAATTTTCAGCTTCTAGAAAATGATTGTCTCATATTCAACCAGATGATAACAGCTTTTGCGTAGATAACAGTGGAGCTCAGAAGAGTTTTGTAATTGTAGAGCTATCATTGTTATCCAAACTGGTGTAGAAAAGTACAGGATTATGGCACAGGAATGTTGTAACTTTTGGTGAGTTAGCTGACAAACCTGTTGTTTTAGTTTTTTGCATTTTACCCACAAGTTGCAATTTTACACGTTTGGGTACACATTTCTCAGAAACCACTTATGTTAGAAGTCTGAAACTTTTTTGTAGAGTCACAAACCATTATGTTTAATAAAATGAGCGTAGAGATATTTTCAGGTAAATCATTTTGAATTTTTAAAAATTTAAAATCTGTGCATTTTAAGGGAAAGAATAATGGTGTCAAATTCAACATTTTTTGTGTATATACTTCACTATATAAAATTCTAACACAGTCATTTTATGCATCACTGAGTACTTTATTTCTCCTGAAAAATTGTATTCTGCGTGAAAACAATTATGGCGGTTATGTGTAACTAAATAATAACATGTGTTTAGAAAATTTCTTTTGTTGACGTCATCTTAGAAAGCATCTGAGAAAAGTTATGAATTTATTAAATTAATTGGGAGTCGATTAATGACACTAAACAACATTTACTTTTAAATTTTCCCGGAACTAGTTTCAGAAGCCTTCCCTCTATCTTCAGCCGGACATCGACTGGTTCTCATTGGTGTAGCTGGCAATATTTTGTCATCGGTCTCCTCTGGTGGCGGTTCGAGGAACTTGCTGAACAAATCTTTCTGGGGGATGTCGAAATTGAATACTTTGTTCCTATTTTTTGAAATAAAGATTTGTTCCCATGTGAACAGTTCTTGTTTTCCTGTTGTATGTTTTAGTAATTTTGGTTCTGGATTTATGTTGTGATTTTTTTCCCAAAAATGCGTGGCAACTGCTGATTTTTCTAATTGTTTGTATTTTATGTTCCTAAAGTGTTCCTTTGCACACAGACTGGTCAACATCTCTCTCACAGCAGAATAATACAAAATAGAATACAACAAAATTATTCAAATAGCACAGAAAAATGACTTTCCCAAATCACTAGTAGACAAAAAAGTGAACTTAGCAAATAAGAAGAAACTGCTAAAGGAACCACAACCCTCTCAGCTACAGAAACTAAAATGATCTTCAAAAAATTCACTTATCATCCATGGGCCTTTAATAAATTCAAAAAGTCTTCAAAAAACAAAATATTCAACTAGCTCCAGTGAACCATTACTCCTTAATAAATCTAATTTGCTCAAACATCAAAGATGCCATTCCATCTAACAAAAAATCTGGTATATATCAAATTGAATGCTGTGACTGTAGTCAAATTTATATTGGAAAAACCAAAAGAAATTTAGAAACAAGAGCAAAGGAACACTTTAGGAACATAAAATACAAACAATTAGAAAAATCAGCAGTTGCCACGCATTTTTGGAAAAAAAAAAAAACACAATATAAATCCAGAACCAAAATTACCAAAACATACAACAGGAAAACAAGAACTGTCAACATGGGAACAAATCTTTATTTCAAAAAATAGGAACAAAGTATTCAATTTCGACATCCCCCAGAAAGATTTGTTCAGCAAGTTCCTCGAACCGCCACCAGAGGAGACCGATGACAAAATATTGCCAGCTACACCAATGAGAACCAGTCGATGTCCGGCTGAAGATAGAGGGAAGGCCTCTGAAACTAGTTCCGGGAAAATTTAAAAGTAAATGTTGTTTAGTGTCATTAATCGACTCCCAATTAATTTAATTTATAGAAAAACACTGTTTTCAACACTTCCATGAAAGGATTTATAAATTTATGTTACATGTTTTGCTTTATCAACATATTAAGAAATAGTTGCTTGTTAGATGGTATGAATTTCATTTCCCTGTGACAAAGCAAACCCATGAATTTTGGTTTTTCAAAAGTGTGTCGTTAAACACAAGCATTGTGCTTTCCACACGTCCCTCTGTCCTTATGGACTTTAACATCTGCCAGACTCATATTTGCGTGACGGATGTATCGGAATTTTATCCACAAGATTTAGCAAGTTGAAAAACTATCGGTTAGAACCGGGTTTGAATCCCCGACCTTAAGATCAATAGGCCGCCTATTCAACATTTTAATATTAGTGATAATTTGAGAAATTACAAGTGAAATTGGAAAGCCAGAAAGCAGCTGGAAAGAATGTAAAACTCAATATTGACAAAACAGATAATGTCTGACGCAATAGAAAGACAATACGTGGGAGAGACTTGTAGGAGATGACTGGAAGATCTTTGAGAATGGAACAGGCATAATGTGTAGAAAAACAGAAAGATTACATTATCCATTTTTCTTTTCAGAACCATTACACATTCCACCAAACTTTCTCCTTATTATTCTCTGCTCCACTGGTACCAAGAATATCTATAGGATACGTTTTCGATAGAAAATGTTTTTATACATCCACATTCAACCTATGTTGACATTCTATATTGGTGTAACAGATATAAAACTTCTGGGAAAATGGATAAGAAGAGGCAATGCAATTTTTACAAGCTCCTGGTTGTACTTGATGCAGGAAACTTTTTTCAAAGTTTTCCCTTGTTTTTACGACTTGTTCCCCTGCCCCCGTCCCCCAGAGCGTACCCATGTTCGCCACATGCACGCACATACACATATACGCATCGCTGCAACCTCACCTCCAACCCATCAGTGGCGGATTTACTTGCGGCGCTTGCTAGGGATAGTCTTCGTTTTGTGGCAGAAGTAACGTAGGATTTGGATCTCATTACGGAGGAGATTTGGTACGTAGGCTACTATGCTGGGCCCATTGTTCCTATTCACCAAGTGGGGCACCCCTGTGAGGAAGGATGAGGCGAAGGAGACAGAGGGGAGCCGACCCAAGGAGTCACGAGGGTACAGAGAGCAGGATCCCTACAGTTTACTTAGATAGAGACTTCCTCCGACAGAACAGGACGACAACGAGCCCAGTAGCCGAGCCCCAAAGGTCCCTGACTGGCGATCCCGAAATGGTCCTAGCAGAGGAGCGAAGACCGGTAACCTACCTACCAGAGGAGGAAGTAGTTTTCCTCAGAGCATGTCATCCTGTCATGCACCGCCGAGACTCCCGCCGACACTTCTACCGTAAAAGAAACCACCAAATGAGAGATGAGTGTGAAATGATAATGGAGATGAATTGGAGGTACAGGAAATTCAGGGGATGTAATTAACCTACCGAGCATTCGCCTACCGACCCGGGGAACACCCGAAAAACCCCATTGGTCAGGGAGGTCGGCCACGTGAATCGAACATGGGCCTGCCGAATGCAGGCCACAGACGAAACCTCCTGAGCCTTCCCCCTCGGTAGAAGGAACGCACCTCAGTTATACGTGTTCAAATGGATATGACTAAAATAATTGTACATGAGAACAGGTAAAACTGAATTTTATTATGGAACCGAAATTGTTTTATTAGATTCCTCAAACTAATTATATGTTACTTAGAGGTATAGAAAAGTAATATGAAACAAATAGGGAAACAATAAACATAATACACTATTTAGAGTATTTATAGAATTCCAGTAATATTTTACAATTAAAAATGAAGAAGAGTACTGGCTTTTAAAAAAACAAAACAAAAAAAATTAAAAATTTGGCAATTTGTCTTTGCTTCTTTGATTTTTCCCAGTCATACACCAAAGGGTTATATGCACTTATAAATTCCGTCATGATATATGCGATTATAGGAGTCGTGTAATTTCTGTACCTTGAAAACCTCATGCACTCTGGAAACCTAGCTATTAATGCAGCCTACTTCTTCACAACGCCAGCATCAGTTACAATCTCGGGAAGAATTAACTTGTCCGACTTTATTGCTAACACTTAACTAGCAATAATGCGTTCCTAAAAGATAGGTGCCTCAGGTCAACATGCCAATTAATGTGGCATTTAATGAGAAAATGTTCAATCCAAAAACTCATACTTGAATTCAAACATTAGTGTACAATAATTTTTTGTCTATTACAGAGGCAGACAGCTTCGAGAGTTGTGATGTATTTCAGCCGGGAGCGAGGCCTACAGTGCGTGTGACGTCAGGTAAGAGCCGTGTAAAGTCTGTTTAGTTAACGCATGTGCAGTTCGGAGTCAAAGGAACGTGACCTTGCCGCCCACTACTGACCGTCATAAATCTATCTCCACACTTCATAAATGAAACACTGTCGTTGAGGACCAATAGCAACCCTGATTTTCTCGAAATGACAGTCGCATGTCTACTCCACGTGGAGTCTCAGTTGCCAAAGTTCCAACTTCCAGTTGATCTGTTACATTACGTGCAGAAATTCGTTGTGTGTCACAATGTGGAGACCGTGGGAGGGAAATGCAGTGGTAAATGCAAATGAAGTAGCAGATAGCTTTCAGTCACGTGAAAATAATCAAAGTCAAGACAGTGTGAATAACTGGGCCCAGTTATATTACTGGAAAAGCCTAAAAAAATCAAAGTTATAACGGGAACTGTTTCTAAGCAAATTCAAGCGCTTGTTTTGAACATATATAAATATGTGCTGACAAATAATCTTGGTAAGGGGTCATGCAATGAACCTGATGATAAATTCTGGGTATTCACAGAAATACAGTAAGAAATATTGTGACGAAAGGAACACCAAAGACGCCGATCAAGTGTGAAAACAAAAGGAAACGTTTCTCTAAAGTAGATAATTTCACATGCGATTTAATTCGTCGAGAAATTTATAGATTATATGCAAAAGGGAGAGCACCCACCTTAGATAAATTGGTTGCACATTTGCAAGAAATTTGTGATTTTCCTTATGGGCGCTTCACTTTGCGCGATCTCCTAAAGGAGCTGGGTTTCAAATATATATTTGTCAAAACTAAGGAAGTTTTGCAAAAATGGACATAAGATAATTTATTTAGACGAAACCTCGTACGAACACCCATGACGTATCGAGAAAGGTGGCAACCTTGCACAAAGATCTCGGAGAAGAAGTGTCGGGGGTTGTAAAACGATTATAAGGGTTCGTCAAAGGCAGAGGCCGACGTGCACACGCGTTAACTAAACAGACTTTAGTACCAAGTTGCCTATATAAATGGCGCTGTGAGTACAGAATCTGAGGGTTCAGTCAGGTGTAGCACACTCGATGACGACAATGTAGCTGCCACGGTAGCCTCGTCCATCGCATCCCAGGCGGCGTCAAAAGCTTTCCCTTCTGACAACGCCTCCTCACATGTAAGCAATTATAAGGGTTTTCGACCCTTAAACATATGGGAGGTCCTTCTTAATACGTTCACCAAGTTAGAGCGCTGTTGCAATATTTTTCTTGTGTCCTCAGAAATTAGCTTAGACTGTGCAAACGTGCTTCCTATGTGTGTTAATTAAGCTTATATTTATAGAAGTTACATAAAGTTTTACTTGGTATAGTTTTATAAATTTATTAGTGTTTAATAGTTATTGGTGTTTAGCACTTGCGTAATTTAATTAAGATGTGTAGACCGTGGGTATCGAACCTAACATGGATATCCTAACATGGATTTCCATTCATACGTGTAATATATATCTAACAGTATTTCTAAACGTTCTCGAATTCTAAAGCGTTTATGGCATATTTAATTATTATGCGGAATGTACGTCATTATTATTTAAATTAGCAGATATCCTTGTAAAAAGCTTCGAAAATTTAAAAAGAGTAATAGAGTTTCCTTACTAGTTTTTCTTCAGTTTCTTGTTTTTTTTTTATTTTGAAGTATTTATTGCTTTGTTAAATTTAACTGAAATTCACCACCTGTAGCTGCCATTGAATAAAGGAAACTGTCTTAGGATAAATCGGCTCACGATTGCAATAAACAAAACTCTAACGTGCACTCTTTTCTTATAAACGATTATTAACTACCAGAATATCCAAAGTGCTTCTTTAATTCGCAAGTAAATATCCCTTGCAAATCCATGCACACTGATGCAATTTAACCCCTTTAAAATTGTAATGATGTTTTACTAAACTTTCCTTGGATATTATGCTAATAATACGCATTTAGTTCTTGTACGTAATATAAGTACTAATACCATAACAGCATAGGTAACATATCTCCTTTCAGTTATGTTATAAAGAGTTGTAACATTATGCATTATTATAGGAAACATTAATCATTTAAAATTTATTTGAAAAGATCAATGACGATTCCTTACAGTGAATTCTGATTTATTTATTTATATTTTGCCTCTAAACGTTACTTTAAACAACGGCAACCCTGGGTATTCTGAGCTGTAAACATGTGCCTAACATTCTTCACCTCTGACCCCGGTTGGTGTTTCCTAAGATGTTTATGACATTGTGGTTAGGGGGAAGAACAGTTTTTCCCTACAAAGAGAGCCGGTTGGGGATGCTTTAAACGCGGCCACTATATCTAATGGAACTGTTAAATTTACAATGTGACGATTTATTAAAGGACAAATATACACACAAGAAAGACTTGACTGATTTTTACAAGAATGTCCCCCAAACCAGATTTCCGAGGTTGTATTCATTTGTCACATGGGCATTGTGTATGTTTGGCTCGATTATGTGTGCGAACAATTTCTTTCTGTTATGAAATTAGCTAAGTCCAAACCCCGAAGTACCTTGTCGTATCACAATTTAACATGCAGCCTGCGATTACAAATTTTCCAGACATTACGTCCTGACATTGATAAACTAGTCTGTATAGTAAGTCTGTATAGTACCACTATTTAAATGAGGAATAGTCAGAAACCTGCTACTGACATGAATAGCCGAAGTCGTTAAGGTATGGACCCGCAAATGGGAGCTCGATAGTTTTATTCCGGGATTCCTTCAGTCCAAATTACTGGCAAATGCTGGAACGTTAGGTCCAGAACGTTTCATTCCCAAATAACCTTTCTCAATTTTTATTTCTTTCTATATCATCAGTGTCGTTTCTATATGATTATCACTATTTCCTTGCATTTATAATGATATGCTAATGAATCTATTTATCACAATTAACGTTAGGTTAATGCTGCATCTTATCTATTAAAAAGTTAATATTAACATTGTACCTTATATTATATTTTAACAAAGGTCTTCCCTGCAAAAAGAAATTGAATCTATTGCAAATTTGATATAAGTATCTGTTATGCAGAGAGTTTACAAAAACAGTTTGTGAAAGACATAAAATAAGCAATAATGAATAATCAGTAGTTCCTATTTCATTAATCAAAAATCCTAAGGTGAAACTACGAGGACTAAATATGTGATATTATAATATTTATTGTGAACGTAAAATATACGATACAGATTCAAAACACCATCATGGGCAGCACTACCCTTCATATATCATATGCAAACGGAAACAGGAGCAAGGGATGTGACGTCACAGAGCGCCGAGTTGACGAAGGGAGGATTATGGTAGATCCTAGAAACGCCACTGCTCACATCCTTACCCTAAACACATTTTGCCTCCTCTCCTGCAGATCAGTTCTTGTGTTTTGGCCTTGGAATGAAATTACGACCAGGCAGGACCGCAACGGAGCCTGTTTTACCACACTGCCCAATCATCCTCCTTTGGAAGGGATGTGATTTCTTTACTGCTTAAGTACTTAATCATGCTGGATATGGCCAACTGTGGAAAGAAAAACAAGCTGCATTGAACGTTACAAATAATATTTTAATCTGACGTTAAAGTAATAGAAGCTAAGGTTTTCTCATTCTTCCCTTCACAATTATTTTATTCTTTATTAAATCAGCAGAAACCATTCTCTCCTTCACCTGTGGTAGAAGCAATTTCGATCAATGAATTCGACATAATATTTCCTCCAAAATATTTCGCTATCTCTGAATAAACCGAATACCGATTAGTGTAAACAATATTAGAGATTTAAAGCCAAAAGTACAAGTTCAGTGGACGTTTAAAATATATAAAAACTGCACCGAGGACACAGATATCCAGGTATTTGATTCAGAACATCATAGATGTCCATTGTGTGCTTTAATAAGAATTCTTAATTATTAATTTTCTTGACAGCTTGTACACACACAGACGTCTTAATTCTTTTCGGTTTGATAATATTGGTTCAGATCCCTGATATGGCATTGCATTATCTCTCGCAAAATTTAGAAAAGGTACCTATAGACGACATTATTTTTTGGGGGAGGGGTAACGGGCTATAAACGTAAACTACACTCTCAGCAAGACACGTGTCATTCTGCTTCTTTGTTAGAAACTAAAGACTTCGTTGCTTGGGATGGGATATGCAGTCAAAGTAATCTTCATAAATTTGTATGGTCCGGAAAGAATGACAACTTTTAACACTTTTTTTTTCCAAGCGGCTTACATTTGAACCTTTCCTAAACAATGCAGCAGTTGCACCTACTTTTCCAACTACAGCGTATACACGATGTATGGGAAATAACAATTAATACCGACTGTCCTAATAGAGGTTAACTATGAAGTCCGATACTTGAAAGTACTTGATATACTTAAGTCACCATTAGTGTATATAATCTCAAAAGGAATTTGAGAACGCCGTGTGACTTTAGCGGAAAAATATGTATTTTGGAATGATTAATGTCGTTCCGGGTAGTTGCCAAGGTAGCTCTATGGCTAGACCAACCAGTGTTGATCTGGGTGGCTCAGTTGGTTAGGCACTCTCCTACTAATCCCAAAGTCGCTGGTTCAAGACCCAGTCCATAGCGGTGATTCTTTAAGGATGCTTAAAAGTTAGAGCATCATGTCAGTAGATTTACCGGTAAAAGAACCCCTGCTGGCCGAAATTCCAGCACACCAGTGAGGCGACTATCATCAATTGATGCTGTCGTTACAATTTTTTTTTAATTACCCAGCTGCACTGCACCATGGTTCAAATGCCATCTATGACAATGCATTTTTCACACTGATTCTGCCTTCTCAATGTGAAAACAGTTGATTAAGTGGGATAAGTAGAGCTAGGATGTTGAGGACCTATAAATTGTCTAAAAGGGACCTATAAAACGACCTAAGATTTCCCAAAAAAGGAGTCAAAAATTGGAAAAAAGGACATAAAAAGTGATACCTAAAATTATTAATTTCCAATTAGATATTGAATGAATAAGTTTGAAAGTACAACATTCATGTGATACGCAATACATAGAGCGAGAAAAACTAAATGTAAGCAATGCTTCTTCTGATTCAGCAAACAGCAATGGACATTCTTGGGAAAGAAATTCAAATAGATATAATTACATCATACTTGGCTTACCCACCCTCGGGTTACATAAATTCAACTTCAGAAACCTTATTTCAATTGGCGTTGTAGTATATCACAACTATCTCTATATTCTTAGGTGTAAAGGTTTCTCTTTTCTGAAGCACGTTGAGAAATAATTGAACAACTTCTCTCTACATCAACAGATGTCATTGGTGCATACTTGAGGATAAAAATAACAGAATATTTAGAGAGGGTTTACTAGGTTTTCTGCTGGTGCCGATTTTTGAAAACAATAGAAAGGGTATTCTCACATGTTATCTCTGCAGTAGTCTTGGGAGTGTGTATTGGGTTTGGGATTTCATCACGGAGGGGATTCGGTACGTAGGCCACCATGCTTGGTCCATTGTTCCTATGCCCCCAAGTGGGGGCAACCCCGGGAGGAAGGATGAGGCGAAGGAGACAGAGGGCAGCCGACCTAAGGAGCCACGACAGTACAGAGGACACATTAATGTCAGAGGTTCTACTCCCATTAGTCCTGGACCCGTAGGACAAAGGACCCGGGCCTCCTTCGACCAGGGAGTTAACGAGCTGTCCTGAAAGGGCGCCCGGCGCCTCTGTGGGGCTTTCCATAGGGCAAGACCTAGAGACTAACAAGCCCCCCCCATCTGGTCCTATGGACTCAAGACGGGATGGAAGTGCATACGCCACTTACGCGCGCCAACTCCAAAATGGGCAGGATACCGATATGACCTCGGTGGGGCCGCCTGGTGACCTAGCATACCTTCTACTAGCTATGCTGGCTAGTACGCGGGAATATTAATGGCTTCCCTCAACCCCGTCCGGAGACGTACCCGATCTCCCACGGGTATCGGGAACCACTACCCCCTCGAGTCCAACCCAATCAGAACAACTCCCTATCAGGGAGGTGCTCGAATGTTCAGCCCGAGGTTCCTCTAGTACATAGGACAGGGTCCTTACAGTTTACTTGGATAGAGACTTCCCCCGACAGGTCAGGTCAATGAACTCGCTCCCACAGAGGGACGGCAAAGAGCCTAGTAGCCGAGCCCTAATGGTCCCAAAGCAGGTGATCCGAGCCCCAAAGATCCCTGGCTGGTGGTCACGAAATGATCCCAGCAGAGGAGCGGAGATCGGCAACCGACCTACCAGAGGAGGAAGTAGTTTTCCTCAGAGCATATCATCCTGCCATGCAACGCCGAGACACCCGCCGTCACTTCTTCTCTGAAATAGACCACCAGATGAGAGATGATATGAAATGATAATGGAGATGAAATTGAGGGACAGGTAATTCGGGGGATGTAATTAACTTACCCAGCATTCATCTAGCGACCCGGGAATATCCCGAAAAAAGCCATGGGTCAGGTAGGTCGGCCACGGGAATCGAACCCGGGCCTCCCAAATGCGGGCCCCAGACGAAACCTCCTGGGTCACCCCGCTCGGTGGGAGTGTGTATTAGTTAACGTTAATTAGAATTTACGCTAGACTCGGTTGAACAGGAAAAAGATAGTCAAAATAAGTTAAAATTGAAAAAGAAAACTTTAAATAGAAAATAGCTAAAAAGGCAATTAGGACAAATAAAAATTCTAAAAAAGGGCCCTTGAATAAAAAATAACTAAAACGGTGAAAAAGGACAAATAAAATCCTCCAATTTCTGGCCTTTAGTGACCCATAACACTGGGCAACAAAAAAATAATTTTTCAATGTTTCGAGCACTTCGTGAAGCAATTCCTACTAATTCTGGGTTGAGAAAAACAAATATGACAATGAAAAATTTATTAGCTCTAGTTTCTATGAAATACACAAGATGGAAGTATTACCTATCAACGGATTAAGAGAAAAGCATACATTTTAATTACATACATGCTAACAACAATGAAAGTGCATTTGATTTTTTTAACTGGTAATTATATGCTAAGAGTTCTAAATTGCTGGAAAAATACTTCGCAGATAGTCATGTCTGAAGAGAATCAAGTGGTGGCCTATTGACTTCGTCGTCTTTTAGCTTGCCTTTTGTGATGGAGTTCCGCAGAATCCCTATACAAAGACCAACAGTAATCCGCAAGCATTACTTTATTCCAACGGCCCTGATATCTTTGTTCCATAACAGAAATGTCCTGATGGAATCTCTCCCCATGTTCATCACTAACAGCTCCACAACTAGGAGGGAGAAAGTCTAGGTGGGAGTGGAGAAAAGGATCTTAAGGGACATGTTGCATCCAAGGTTACGGTATTTCTGCAGGAGTACTGTCAGCAAATGCTTGTAGTTGTCATCTCTTTTGTTGACTAAAAATTCATGAACAACACCCTTGAAGGCTTCCCAAGCTTCCTTTTCTTTCCCCTCCAAAATTTGGTCAAATGCAGGATTCTTTACAAGTTCTCTTATTTGTGGTCCGACAAAAATGCCTTCCTTAACTTTTGTATCACTTAATTTCCAAAATTTTCTCTCAGATTTTGTTTTGTTATTTGACAGGTGTGCCAACTCCAAAAGAAAATTCCCGCGAATTTAAAATCTTCACTCTAAACAATGAAATGTCACTTTATCTTCAAAACAAGAGCTAATGTATCATTTATGGTGTTTTTTTTTTTTTAATTCAGCAGATGGAAATACATATAAATTCACGATTTTTAAGCCCGAAACATTTTCATTGTTACCCAGTGTAATTAATATATATTATATTGAGCCTCACTTCAGGCACTAGGAAAAAAGAAGGGTTTTTCCTCCACTTTCTGGCCCTAGTAATAAGGTACAATGTTAAAAATAAGCGTTTATTTAACTAGTGTGTGTAACATTATAAAAGCCTTATTTAATCCTACACGGACTGAACCCACCGAGGTACCTACTCGAAGCCGTATATGGAAGTCTAATATGCGGCAATAATATAACAAGTTTTTGCTTGATACGGCATCTAGATTCGTAGCACGCGATGCAGAGTGGCAGCTGAGAATGATGGTTGGAGGGTTGCTGGAACAACAACCCCCAGAAGGAGGAGTCCAACCCTTATGACCGGAAATCATCTTCACTTGTCACTTGAGAATCTGTAGCTTGCCGCTTTGTTTTCTTCGGTGACGCCAATTCTAGTTACGACTTCGACATCTGTTGAATGCACTTTTTTTTCCTCCCCCTAAGCGTCAAGGCTACCAACTGCGATAGAGTTGGCCCCACACAAGCAAAGCACATCTGTTTCTCATGAAGGCTAGGATACCGCTGTGCATGTTGCATCTTTCACTTACTGCTTTTAGCTAGCACCCCCGCAGCAAAGTTACTGCAAGAGAGTACAGAAAAAACAACAAATGCTTTCATGCAGTGCAAGCTGACACAAATCTGTAACAGCAACATATGCTGCATTGTCTGTCACTTGGAACAGAAGTAGTATATAGGCATCGCTTTAGAAAAGACATTCAATCACTAATTTGTGCCCGCCTCGGTAGCGTAGATGGTAGCGTCTCTATCTCACGTTCAAGAGGTCCTGAGTTCTAATCTCGGTAAGGATAAGTTACCTGGATAAGGTTTTTCCGGGGCTTTCCGTTACCTTTAAAGACGAATGTCGGGTAGATCTAAGCTCCATGAACCTTGGGCACATTTGAGCATCATTTCACCCATTTCATTTACCGTCCAATAACTTCGGAGGACGTAAAATTAAAAAGAAAAAAAAAAAGAATACTAGTTTGCAGGAAAAGCCACACTCTGTTTAATCATGAGATGACTACTGAGTCCAGTTATTTTTATGCCAAAGTATTCAACGATTTATATCATTTTCTAGCTTCATTGTATAATTTTTAAATTTGAAATCACTAAAATATTACAGAGAAGTCGATTACAAGTAGAACTCAGATTTTTAAGCCCTTAAAATCTAAATATACACTTCAAAATAAACTGTATTATAAAAATAGGCTCTATAGAATCAATTTCAGCGCCTAAAACATAGCTTCCATAAGCTAAATATTTATTTAATACATCTAAAATATAAAAGCTGTAATATGCAAATAATTAGTGAATTATGCGGTAGTAAAAGGAGCAAATATTCCAAATTATTATGACTAAAACACATTATTAGGCCTTACATTATGCATTTGTGGTTGCTAATTCATAATAGAGGTCATTCAGTTGATAAAACACTTTGAAAGGCATCGGAATGATAAGAAACCAATCTTCCCCAAAATGTGGTTTAAAAACATATGCCTATTGTAATAGAAAAAATTCCTGCTAGCCATTTCCTCCAAAACAAGAGGGGAAAAATCCTTACTGTGCCTTCTTACTCTTTGCAAGGGATTTCTGCCGTACTGCGGTCACTGACCAGTACCAAAGAATGACAAAGGGGCAAGTGTTCTGCTTCTCATTTTACAAACCGAGTGAATTTATGCATTAAGTCCTAAAATAAACACATATTTCCTGGAATGTTTCATTCCTATGATCACACTACTACAAAACCTTTGAAACAAATCAACCAAGTGACATCAAGATTGCATTTTACATTGCTGCATGGAAAACGAACAACAATGAGGCTCTAAACCTTAAAATACTCCGTTTGGTCAATGGTGAAGCTTGGTTTTCGGGATTAATTTTGTATTCATGTGAAGCAGGTGATTTATTCATTAAACACTTTGTTTCTTTTTCGTTTGGGCGTTGTTTAAACAATGGACGTTTCAACATATACAATGTTGATTTAATAAAACACAGTGTGTTGGTTTAAAAGCAACGTGAAAAATAACAACATATTGTAAATATAAAAAAATAAATGTATTTTACAAATATTTAACAAAATTAAACAAACAAAGCAATTAAGTTAGTTGGTAGAAATTAATCATTTCTTCACACTAGCCGTATATAGGCTAAGGTTTTGGATTGATAGAGTCAACTTGAAAAATTAAATGCCATGGCCGGGATTTGAACCACGGATCTCCTGGTTTCCGTCCAGTCGCCCTTACCCATTGAGCTACCATGGCCAACGTGCCGTCCTAAGATCAATTTAATTTAATTTAATATCAGGATGCCACGTTGAGAATGTCAGGACGGCACGTTGGCCATGGTAGCTCAATGGGTAAGAGAGACCGGACGGAAACCAGGAGATCCATGGTTCAAATTCAGGCCATGGCATTGAATTTTTCAAGTTGACTCTACCAGGACAAAGAATATTGGTATGTTTATGTAATGGGTTAACCAGTCTAGCATGCGTAATAAACTGTCAGAGCATGGAACAGTGTTATTGAAACTCTTGCTAAATGTATTAAATTATCTAAATTTTGTAAATACAAGTGTGTATATATACTTCTTCATATTTTGTAAGATTTACAACTTTTCGCTTTTAAAATAAATTCCATTTCTAATGTACCTGGATTTACAATTCAGGTTTCTGTGATAGATATTTAGAAAACCAAACCATTCTTCGCAACGAGTCAGATACAGTTAGGAAAGTGCCAATTCCTCTATGACGTCAAGTGCTAAGTTAAATATATTGTACTTTTTAATTTGTTAATTTCTTGAATCAGTGTTGTTAGTGCCACATTGTAATTAGTAAAGGCCGGAGGGATGTGCACTCGTATGCGATACAAGTTAGCTGGACGCAGAGTATGCAGGACGTCAGGTTATACAACACGGCCATCAAATTGCAAACAACTGCCTCTGGAAGCAAATGTCGAAAACAACGTAACGTAGTACTCTGCGAACAAGTGAGGCATTACCTTGCTAGTGTATGCTGACGCAAGGTCAAAGTGTAGTGTCACACGAGTGCTTTGTTTTTTCTCGCAGTGAGGTGGTTGTCATGGTCAGGCTGTACCTACCTGCAGTTGTTTACTTGCGCTACCGATAACAGTAGTCCAAGTGCAGTATACCTATGGAAAAACATACACGTCTCCGGCCTTCAGTAATTAGCATTAAAAAGAGCAGCAGTACCTTTTTTTTAAGTGTAAGGCTTTCAAAAGGAATAAAATCTATAAACTGCTTCCAATTTGTTGAATATCATTTATATACAAATATCTAAAAAAGCTGTTTTTTTTTTCATCTCCTCTATGCCTTAAAATATACGATTTTTGACGTCAAAATATACGTATTTCGTAATATTTTGGTATGCTTTCCTCCACTTTTCATATTTTAATAAGCTTATTTCATATTTGAGATTTTCTTATATTTTGTCTGTTATCATATCGCTGAAAAACGCAGCTCTTTAAAAAATAGCCTTGAATTAGTTGTAATAAATGTATTTGTAAACAAGCAGAAGCATTTTAGAAAACTACAGTCATACTTTCAAATAAAAAATAGTGTTTCTTCTGTCCTACTAACGTCATTAAGAACGACACTCCTACAGACGTTTTCAATGACATCAATTTCGAATGTCTCAGGTCCTTTCATAGGGAAACTCGTAACGAATAGATAACTGCATCATTCTGTTGATCTAGAAGGCCAACTATTTGGAAAATGTCTACCAATTACACAATCTCCTGCTGTGGTATAAAATGATATTTTTAAAGTATTGGAATATGAGGTGGAACGCTATCTTATATATAAAGCTGTATATTGATTTTGGTCTGCCTGAGTGAACCAATTTGCTCAAATTGTTCAATAGCTAATGAAACAATTTTATATTTTACATTTCCAAATTAATGTTTTAGTATACATGAATAGTATATATTGTATTTGTATTTGTAACAGCATTAATGTAGAACAAAAGATTTTCTAAATGTAAAACCAACCTTTTAAATGTATTTATCTACTTCTGTCATTCGTATTCACATCTACATTCACAATCACATCCACAGCCTGCAAACTTAGTAACAAATGCAAGTAGAACTACACATGACTTTCTCTACCTCTGTTCTACAAAACTATTCTTACAGATGATTTTTCTTCTATGTACTTCATGCTATCACTATAAAAGTTTTGGAAAACGTTTTATTGCACGCTTCGCGGATTGCTAAGTACGTCATGGCTTTCTTGTTTGTTCTCTTAGCATGACTGCGAGAAACAAAGAAATAGCAATTGAAAAATGAGCTTACAATACCAACCAGTAGTAAAGAATATATTGGAAATTGTTAATGGCAAAAAGTTATATGATATACATTTTGTGATTCAAAGAAACCTACAATCAGTTTACAAGATTTTGCTTACCTCTTACTGTTTACAGCTACACCAAATTAATTCAGAATGAAGAGAACCTTCTAAACAATTCAAAGAAAAGTTTAGATATTCATTCTATTTTTCTGAAAATATATTAAATACATAGCATTTTAAGTAAAATTGGTTCACTTTTGGGAAAATAAAAGAATAATATATCGTTTTCCATTGTTGGGGGGAGGATATTTTCATGACAATTTTTGCAAATTTATTAAATACATAGCATTTAAGCAAAATTGGTTCACTTTTGAGAAAATAAAAGAATAATAATTCGTTTTGCATTGTTGGGGTGAGGAAATTTTCATGACAATGTTTGCAAATATATTAAATACATAGCATTTTAAGTAAAATTGGTTCACTTTTGGGAAAATAAAAGAATAATATATCGTTTTCCATTGTTGGGGGGAGGATATTTTCATGACAATTTTTGCAAATATATTAAATACATAGCATTTTAAGCAAAATTGGTTCACTTTTGAGAAAATAAAAGAATAAATCGTTTTCCATTGTTGGGGTGAGGATATTTTCATAACAATTTTTGCAAATACATTAAATACATTGCATTTTAATCAAAATCGGTTCACTATTGAGAAAATAAAAGAATAATATATCGTTTTCCATTGTTGGGGTGACGAAATTTTCATGACAATTTTTGCAAATATATTAAATACATAGCAATTTAAGCAAAATTGGTTCACTTTTGAGAAAATAAAAAAATAAATTGTTTTCCATGGCTGGGGAGAGGATACTTTTATCAAAATGTCATGTGTCGCATACATGGAAGATATTAAACTTGAATATTAATTTCATTTATCATAAATTTCGTTTTTTTGAGTTATGTTTTTCATTGGCTAGCGAACGCTTGCTAGCACATGGGCTTGCTCTGTAATTCATAACATGTAGGGAACCTCGAAGCGTGTATTTCCAATGGAACTTCAGTACTGACCTTGAGGGGGGAGGCCTTAACAATTGCCCTACTTACTACGGCACCACAGTGGTATCTATGAGTTAACATACGTTAAAGAATACAAATTGTATGTTATAACACTGCATGTTATTCCGTGGACAAGATTCAGCTATGTAACAGCATCTAACCGTTCATATACTCATTTTTTCTAGTGGAATTTCGTAATTGCTCAGTTACGGATGTAAAAACAATGTTAAGTCAAACTGGTTAAATCAAAATGGATAATTTTAGTGATCATATTCAAAACTATAACGTTTTATTCAGCAAATATCTGATGTTTAGTACTCACATGACTTTCCTAATCAGTTATAGAGAGTATTCTTATAAAAGCTTAAAAGAGATAGACCTTTATAAAAATCTTTATTGTACATCTTCTTGTAAGTACAATTGGGAATATGGGAGTAGAGTAGGCTTTAAGCAATAATCAAATCTTTTAAGGGCACATCTTGTCGTTGTGTGATGCTTTTGAAATGGATTGAAATGTTTGCAAGAACATTAGGAAATTACAAAACACTTCAATTTTGAGAAATGTATAACTATAAAAATAAAAATAATAATAAAGACGCGATTTACTTCATTAAATGTATTTGGCATTAGTTGTGTTCTTCATTGGGTGTTTCAAGAGAAGCAAATCCAACAGAAGTTTTCCACACTCGAAGCACTTTGGAGCAAATGATCCCTTGCTTTTTCAGCAAACTTGGCCATGTGTCTTTAGAAGAACGTAAAACGGTCGATGCTGAATGGTACACAACCATTTGTTTGCCGGAAGTCTTTGGTGAAGTAAGGAAAACGAAAAAGAACGGTAGGATCGTTCTTCATCAAGGCAATGCTTGCATTTACAACGATTTTTGTCGATAAGAAGCCGTCGATGCCTTCAAAAACCATGTTCTGGAGGTGTCTCAAGAATACTGGAATAAATGCTTTGACAAATGGTTCACAAGGATGCAAAAGTGTATTGATCATAAAAGAGAATATTTTGAAAAACAAAGCAGTCTCCAATCAGAAATTACTTTGTTTTAGTTATTATGCTCAAAATATACATACATAGTGCCCCGCGTAACCGCACAAAATATACTAAATAGAAATAAAGTTATAAATGACTGTTGAGTATAATATTAGTAGCTTAACAATTATTATCACTTATATATGAGGTCTGTTCAATAAAGAACGATCACAATTTTTTTGACAACGTACCTTTACTCATCCTCATGATTTTGATGCTCCTCAAAATAGTCTCCCCTGAATGCGATACACTTGTCCCAACTTTTCTGCCAGTCTTCAAAGACATACTGGAAACCATTTTTGAGAGATCCTTCAAAATCACCTCCGCAGCTTTCACCACTGCTTCTGATGATGGCTAATGCCTCCCGCGGAGTTTCTTCAAGTTAGGGAACAGAAAAAAGTCACATGGGGCTAAATCCGGACTATAGGGAGGGTGAGGGATGCACTTCATGTTGATTTTTGCAAGATATTCAGCAACAACATTGGCAATATACGGCCGCGCATTATCGTGGTGCAGCATCCAGCCTACTTCACGGAAATGTGTACTTTCTTTTTGCGCCTGGTATGGACTTGCAATGTTTTCAGGACATCCCTGTAGTATTGTCCAGTTACTGATGTGTGTGCAGGTACAACATGCTGATAAACCATTCCATGAAAATCAAAGAATGAGATGATCATAACTTTCCCAGCAGAAGCAACCACTTTTGCTGTTTGCTCTCAGGATCAAAATGATGTAGCCTAGTTTCATCAGCAGTGATTACGTTTGAAAGAAACTCCGGATCTTCCTCTAGCATCAACTTTAACTGCATACCTGCATGCGAATGTCCTTTTGTTCGGGAATCAACAGTCTTGGAACCCATCGCGCTCAAACACGTCTCATGTGTAATGTTTCTGTCACTAACGTGTGGGTGGTACCCAATGAAATATTCAGTATTTCAGAAAGTGATCTTAAGGTAATTCGTCGATCCTCTCTCACAATGGCAGCAGCAATGTTGATGTTTTCTTCCGTAAGAGCAGTAACTGGTGCACCGGGTCCACCTTCCTTTGAAATTAATGTCTCCCCTCTTTAAACATTTTAAACCACCTTCGAGCTGTGCTGTAGGGAAAAACAGACTGTCTATAGGTCTCCTGTGACATTGTATAGGGCTCAACTGAAGATTTGTTGAGACGAAAGCAGAATTTCAAAGCCGCATATTGTTCCTCACGTGTTACCTCCATTGCAGCGGTAGGCGATACTGAACATGTCTGAACTTGCCTGGTTCTCACAGGCGGGAACCAGGAGTACAACAATGAAACTACTACGGCGTGTTTGCTTCACATTCAGCTAACAGAACATAAGATTAAATTTTAGTGCGAAAAATTATGACCGTAAAAAAATTATGATCATTCTTTATTGAACAGCCCCCGTAAATAGAAACAAAGCCTAATTTAAATCTAAAGTAAATTTAAAAGAAATTAAATTCACTGAAATTCAAACAAAACCTAATTTCTCCTGTTATTCTGTACTTGGTCTACGGTGTGGACCCATAAACATTTGTCTATATTAGACGAAACATTTGTTTCGTATTTGTTTCATGTTTTAAACCACCTATTCCATACTAAGTAGAGCTTCTCGGGTTACCAGTCGTGCGATATTTATGAAGTTGCTCGAGCTTTCGGCCATGTTTACTCTGTGGCCTTCTTCAGGACTTCCTGAAGAAAGCCATAGACTAAACATGGCCGAAAGTTCAAGCAACTTTATAAATATCAAAATCCCCGACTATTTCATATGAACATTACATTTTCTTATATACATCACTTTTATAACAGCAAAATGAATAGCAGTTTTTTATAAGTGACAGATAACCGCAATTAGTTACAGTATGTACTCATGATTTGGCAATTTTTATTTAAAAACAATTGAAAATACTTTTAGAAATGTAAATGGTATATCATGATACCCTCCCCTTATTTACACCTTGATTTATTGGTATATTTCCACCCGAATAATTAGGAAAGTTGAGTTTAAAACAATTACCGCTATACCCACTTTTTATACATTTGATTAAATGAGTAGGGTATCCATACCGTTGTATTATTTCCCACAATGGCTCAGTAAATGGTTAAGTAGGATGTGGTGCTGTACTAACGCGTCGAGCAGATCCGCAGTCTAAGTTGTGAGTGCGCAATAATGCATTAAGCTTGCGATATCGCCCCGGATACATGATTTGTTAATGCCCGCTGCGAGAGAAGTGCGGGGTCCATTTGGTGATGATGATGGTGAAATTATTGCTCTCCCAGCTCATATCTTGGGCTGCTGCCATGGACCTACAATAGAGTTGCTGTCACCTCTCCAGGAACTCAGATTAGTTACTTTAATATCTCAAACAAACATGTTAATAACGTCTGTAGCTTCACCGCTTCGATGTCTGAACTATTGTGTTGACCCGAACAATTCATATCGAGATCTTACCGGAGCTCAGATCTCCCGTGTTCTGTCAGTCAGAGAACACTGTTTATTAAAATGAAATGTCAAATAAAATCTCTCGTAACTCAGAAAACTTTCCACACTTGAAAAACTCCCTTTTTCATACATTTTTCCTTTCTATAGCGCTTGCTTAAGAATAATATTGCCTCTATCCAAACATTGATTACACCAGAAATGCACGTTTTGAAACCTCTGAAGAATGATAAAGGCATTTTTAGATGTAGGTATGTTTGAATGTGAGAATAGCAAAACCAAAAAAGAAACTCCGTTGGTATTGGGGTTCAATGTCTTGCAAAGATATTACACGCGGATTTTTGGAAAATCAGTCCAACCCAAATTACCCTTTAAATGGAACATGCTTCGACATTTTCTATTTTTAAAAAACTATTACAAATTATTGCAATGCTGTACATTATAGATATTTAGACTACAAATAAAATTCAGATCTTAAATTTTCTATGAAAGGCAAAAAATTTGCACAAATTTGTATAACTGGTAAACGCTAAGCGATAGACGAAAACTCACTTTACAAAAAATGCAGATCTCGCGTTTTTTGGTTAATGAGATATCCATTATTAATTGTTACTATTGTTAAATACTCAGTCATTCTCAGTCCTTAAAGACTTACTTAAGAATGTATAGAAGCTCTATGGAATTCTATAATCATAATACAGCATTCAGTTCTTAAACATTTGACAATCACGTGTATTGTATCTATTTCTTCAAAGATTTATCTCAATTAAAATGAGGAACATAGAAAAATAAACCTTCATAAGATTATCTTGTATATACTAATACACTGAAGGTAGAGGGTCGCGGGTTTAAATCCGTTTAGGGTAATGAACTTTTTCGGGCGTAAAAATTATAAGCATGGCTTTCATCGGAAGGAAAGGAAAGCTGGTGGGCCCGCCTCGGTAACGTGTCTGGTTCAAATCAAGAGTTCCCGAGTTCAAATCTCCTTCAGGGTGAGTTATGTGGATAAGGCTCTTTTTATAGCGTTTACGCTTATCCTGAAAGATGAATGTCGGGTAACTCTAAGCTCTGTGGACCCTGGGCTCATTTGAGCATCATTTCACCCATTTGATTACCGAGCGGGATGGTTCAGGCGGTGGCCCGCATTCGGAAGGCCCGGATTCCCGTGGCCGAACTACCTGACCCATGATTTTTTTCGAGGGTTTTCCCGGGTCGCTAGGCGAATGCTGTGTAGGTTAATTACATCTCCCGCATTTCCTGTACCTCAATTTCATCTCCATTATCATTTCACATCAACTCTCCTCTGGTGGTCTGTTTCAGGATAGAAGTGTCGGCGGGTGTCTCGGTGGTGCATGGCAGGATGATATGCTCTCAGGAAAACTACTTCCTCCTACGGTAGATTGGTAGCCGGCCTCCGCTCCTCTGTTGGGACCATTGCGTGACCGCCAGCTAGGGATCTTTGGGGCTCGGATCACTTGCCTTGGTACCATTAGGGCTCGGCTGCTGAGCTCGTTGCCGTCACGCAGTAGGGGAGCGTGTCCGTTGTCCTGGCCTGACGGAGGAAGTCTCTATCCAAGTAAACTGTAGGGACCTGCCCTCTGTACTGTCGCAGCTCCTTGGGTCGGCCGCCCTCTGTCTCCTTCGCCTCATCCTTCCTCCCGGGGTGCTCCCACTTGGGGGCATAGGACAATGGGCCTAGCATGGTGGCCTATGTACCGCATCCGCTCCGTAATGAAATCCCCCATTTCATTAATCATCCAATATGACTTAACTTTGAAGAACGTAATTTTTTTAAGAAAAGTTCATAATCCCGTATCATAAGTTTACAGCTTTTTTACTGTTTTGTAAAATAGTATAGTGTTAACTATCAAACACCAAAATATGATGACTGTACGTGGTCTGTATGTAACTTTAAAAAATTAAATGCCCTAGTGTTGCATAGTAGGATAGTAGCAACACACAGTCTTCCAGCAGCTGTCTTGGAATCTATAAAGCCCACCTACCAATTCTTAGCACACCCAGACTTGCTAAAATAATGTCTCTATGGAGAGATACAAAACCCAAATGAAAGCCTTAACAGTTTGGTATGGAAAAGGTGTCCCAAAGCATCATTTGTGTCTTCCATAGTGGTGAAAATTGCTACATTTGATGCTGCAATAGTGTTTAATGATGGGAATGTTGGCAGAAAGAAATTTATGCATCAGTTAGGTTATCAACCTGGTGTGTGTTTATGGAAACAATTTTGCAGAGTATCGACAACATTCGCATCGCTGGTACAGAAAGAGCTATGAAATTAATGCAGAAAGAAGCAAGACAGAAGAGGAATTTAAAAAGAAAGGCTGAAGACCAGAATGAGGATACAGACTACGGATGTGGGAAGATCTAACTTAAAGTGAAAAGACAAACTGAATAATACTTATTGTATTTTTAATTGTCTTTCCCCGTAACTTGCATTTTCTACAACTACAACCCATTTTTCTCTCAAACTACTTCATCTACAGTGATGCAATTTAGCACACAGCTTTCTTAAGCCACAATGAACATTTTGTTGGTTCTAAAATTTAAGATTAAGCTCCAGATGGAGTGTGATGATACTAAATATATGAAATTATTTTAATTTTTAAAGGGTGCATAACGTTTTTTTAAAATTCTATACAGCTTCAATAAGAAATCTAAATGCCACAAATTTATTTTTAGTGTGTTTTAAAATAACATACCAAATTTCAGAAAGATAGCATATGTGAATTTTGAAAAAAAAAATGGGCTTAAGTTTGTAAATATCTGTGGATATAGAAAAAATATGTGGCATTAGTTATAAACAATGGAAAATTATGAAAAAATTGTACATATTAACTGTATTATCTTAAATGAGTATAGTAAGTTTCACTTCTCTAACTTGGAAACTTCGGATGTTATGGCTATTTATGTAAGACACTGAATATTTGCATACGTCCCCCCTTAATGCCCAAAATAGAATGAAAAGACCACAGTAGTTAAGGAGCCTTCCGATAAACAAAATACAATTTCAGTTTCAAACTGATCTGCAACACACCAGGTTCTTTTTTAACTTCTATGGTCATATTGAGAGGACTTGACTTCGAAAAACAATGGTGGTGTTTTCACTCCCTGAACCATAGACTTCTTATAATGAACACACTTGCATACCAGATGGAGGATAGGGAATGATTCTGGACTAAGAGAAACTCCCCGCTCCAACCGGAAATTTAACCTGGGACCTTTGGTTAGGAGCCAGAACGCTCGCTGATCACTCGATCATAGAATTAGTACAAAATATATTTATGTTATGTGTTGTTTCCTGGAAAAGAATCGCTCTAATTGTTTGGATTTACATGTGACACGTTCGATTTGTTGGCATTATAGCTATATCTTGAAATATATGTAATTATCACGAGACATCTATGTTTTTGTTTGCTTGAAATAACAGCGAAACCTAGAGAGAGAAAGCATTGCATGGCAACTAGTGGACGTATTGTTTTACGAAATGTTAGCTCTTTTGTTTTTAATTACTCCTGATAATAAGCAGTACACTCGAAAGGTTAAATGAACGTATATTGTTTTAAGTTCTTAATTTGAGTAAATTCAACCGTCAAAATGAAGTTCACATAAACTCATACGTTTTCACTTAATTAGGTCCTTTTCGCAAATGAATATAGCCTAATAATTTACGTTCTAATAAGGTGAAAAACGCTATTCTAACTATAACCAAAATGATTAAAATTAAACCTAATAATATTAACATAAACAACTCTTTACCTCAAATTTATTATCTATGGCTATACATCATAACCAACCATAAAAGGGAGGCTGATTTCTTTCATTTCTTGCAACGATCATACAAACAAAACATGATATATGAATGGCAAATAGTTATCGACTACGTTTTAAGCAGACGAATTTGTCTAATAGAATGTAATACGACTGTTACAGTTATTTTGTTTGGCTAATGTCTAATGTTTTGTAGCTGCTCTCCAAAATGTTTCAATAATGATCAAAAAATAAAACTGTGCGACTATCAAAGGTCAAACCAGTTACTTGTTATCTTAGCGACGCAAGTCTTTGACCTTCCTGTAAACTATTCTTATTATGCCGGTAATTCACAAAAACCAAAATAAACTACAGGTTTTCTTAGAGACCATTGTCTACAGGCGGTGTCAAAAGCTTAGCTGTTCGGATTTTCAGATTTTAAACTGATTTAGTTTTGATTGAAGATTTCCACAGTTAAAACTACGTGAAATATGAGACAATCTTTACAGGATGCTGGGTACTGAAATAGGGTACAATGTCGCACATTTTCACTCACTCATCTCCTTCTAGGATATATTTTGGGTACACTTTTAGCAAGAATACTTCAATAATCTTAGTGCTTCTCTCCTAGCTGCCTTCTTATTAGGAGATAATATATCCATTTCAGCATTTGAAAACTGATCTGTTGCAGTCTTCGACTTTTTCTACAAAGATCCCATCGTCTCGGGTTCAAATCTGGCCCTATCCAACGGTTTTAAAGTGTCTTTAAAAGCTACAGCCCATGTCAATAGATTTGTTGGTTTGCAAAAGAACTCCTAGGAAACAATATTCCAACCCACCGAGGGCTCCGATATGATCCTGGAAAGTGATAGCGTTAATATATATTTTCCTTTTTTACTTTTCTATAAGCTATATCCTTCTAACTTTCCACAACCAAGAGAAAGAAACTAATTTTGACCTAACACTTGAAAAGAGTATCAATTATTTGAAAATATAAACAACAAGACGAATTTCGGAAATAGTTAATGCCAAAATTTGATATAAGCTGTGAATATTCCTGTGTAGCAAATTTCCGTTTGTGTTACAGTTTACTACTTATATGAAAGAGTACAAAAGTAATCTATAGAAGGCGGTTCAAGAGGCTATTTTCGAAATAATTATAGGTATTTATATTTTATTTACTGTATAAATATGGAAAACCTGGGATATTTTCACCCAAATTATTAAGCAAGTTTTAGTTTTTTAAAAAACGTACTTTTATATGAGTAGGTCGTTTGAAGTGTTGTGATTTTCTCGAATATTTTCGTGTCGTATATTTGGAAGACGTACACATACAAACACGCGCGGGCACGAGCGTTTCTTCTAAAACGTGCATTTCAAAGGAAATTTAGATCCTGAATTTTTGATAGAATACCACACTACCTATTAATTTCTACAGCTGAGTAATACAGAAGAAAATTACTTTAATAAAACAGAAAAGTATCGAATAATCAGCATTTTGTAATCAACTTTTCAAAATATCCATTAGCCTACTTAATTCATAACTGAATTCATTGCCTTGCAATGCATAAATTGCAGATTGCTCTTAGTATTATGTACGATAAGTTAAAATATCAGCTTCCCGCACGAAAGAGAGACGTTGTTTTCAACGTATTGTAACAAACATAATGAATGCGCGATGAAATTAATTAATCGCGAATAAAAGTTAGAGAGACGAGCAGCAAACTGTGACAGCAAAGTTCCTATTGATGAAATATACATGGCTGAGATGGAGGTTGTGGCGAACGCCGGCACCACTATAAAATTTGCTGAAGCTTTGAGACAAATTTCCAAAGCAAAAGCTGTAAGACAAACTTCTCTTTCTTTGTGGATGAAAAGCATAAATTAATGCGGACAGTTATACATATTTTTAGGATGTATCGTAAATGATAACATGTCAAGAATTCTGATATCAAGGAAGCATTCCAGAAGAAAGAACTTACTAAGTGATTAGTATTTTATGTGGCGTGCGGCATAGTGTATTGCGCAAACTTTGACTTTGTGAGGAGATTAGGAAAATGAATGGAATAATTTGAAATGTGAATATGGAGAAAATAATTGAAGTATATAAATTTATGCCAAGCTAGGTGAGATGGATTAGCGGCAATGTGGGTCAGTCATTTTGATCATGCGTTTTCTCTCGGTAGCCGAATTTTTCTTATGTCAAGTTTAGGGACGAACGATCAGGGAGTGGACGCGGGTAAGTAGTTTGCTTTTTTTCAACTGCTTTGGCGTTCGGTGTGCGACGGTTTCTCAGAGATGAGGTAGGTTTCTGCAGGATCTCTTCTGCGTCAAGATGTAATATCTGCACACATTGAGGAATTTACTAGCGCCCAAGCCTGTCGCCTCTTATATGGTTGCCCTCTGTAACCTTCACTTCACCCCTTCCTCTAGGGATTTCAAAAGCACAATATACGACTGTGCTGAATAAGTGCCGAAATCCTGCTCTTGCTGTTATCCATAACCAAACTTCTAAAAAGAATGAACGAATAAGTAAAATTGATGAATGTGATCAGGAAGAATGAATATTGGTTGAGAATTAAACAGCTTTCTTTAGAAAGTACTTGTGAATGAGAAGATGGTGCAGGCAGAATATGTCATAAGATTAACAATTACTAAACTGACCGGCAGGATAAATGGTTCATTTTCAGAGATGAAGTTTGGAGAAGGTTGGATTTAGTGAACGATATAGGAATCTATAACCGACTAATTCTTTCTGCTGAAATAATTTTCAACTCTTAGAAACACCTTTAGGTGAATTTCAACAAAAATGCACGCCCTGATAGAACAATAATCATTCATTCACCTATACATTGTTATCTGCTGCCTTAATATGACGTGCAATTGTCTATCCCAATGTCAGTAACATAACTGCTGACTAGTAAGCTAAAACACGTTTGTTGATCAAAATATATGTCAATATACACACTACAGTAATATGGGGGTTATATCAGAGGTCCCAATTACGATTCACAGCAGAAGTGGGAAATGTTTTACTGTTTTTTAATCAGAATAATTTTTATCCTCTACAGAATCAATAGATATTAATATGAAATATATATGAGTGTGCTGCAAGCTAGAAATGACTAAAAACCAACGTTTGAAGAACGTCTAGTCAAGATGTTCTAAGTCCAAACCCTCAAAATGACCCTTCGAGTTAAAGAAACTACTCATAAAACAGAAGTAAAAGAAAGAAGAAAAACGACATTGTGCAGATAGAATATTAGCTGAGAAGAAACTGCTTACTAAAAAATAAATTATGAATGAAGAGAAAGGAATGTACAATAATCAGGATGATAGACAAATGAATGATTCATTTACGAAGATGAAGATGAGATTTGGAGGAGGTTAAGTTTGTCTGCAGGAATCTATGACTAATTAATTCGTATTTGATAAGACCCAACTAAGAATGGACCACTAAAAAAATCATTAAGGTGCCCCGGTGTGTGTTCTCAATACTTTGAATTGTTTTAATTTTGCAATGACATCTCTTGTCTTAATTTTAACCATCTAAACGTCGATACTAATTTGATTAATTGTTGGCTAATAAGGTATAAACATCTTTAAAACAAAATAAATGTTAATATAGAGAGTACATCGCTATAACAACAGTTACACTCTAGTCCTTACCTTGCGATGTATACCATGTGAACACCATGTGTTAAGAGACATCCTGCGCACTACAAGGCTACGTCCACTAAACTGACCCTCATTCCCCAATTGAAGTTAACAAGACTTGCAGTGCCCGGTTTATGTTCGCTGCAACAAGTATTGTGTGGGTTGTTTTGTTGCATCTGCAAGTTGCACCTGATTTTATGCTGGAACTTCTTCTTTTGTACTGTCTGCATGGACCAAATGGCAGCCAGAAATTGTTCCGAGTAAGTACGTGAGAGAGGTTAATGTCCAATTGTTTCTGAGAATACAACTAGTGTTCAAACATGGAAGGGGGCCTTAGATATATCAGCAACATTTTACCCAAAACAGACTGATTTAGATATTAAGTTACTGGGTTTCAAAGGAATCACATCCTGACCAAAATGTCCCAGTTTTTATTGAGGGAATCATACTTTATACTTATACTTATACTTTATACTTATCATCTGCTCATCCTGATATTTGTAATTCTTTCCTCTCAGTTTAGTGCGTTTAACGCCCGTTCTAATGCATGCGGCACCACAGGTGTGCTAATGATACATAATGCGAAATGATAATTACAAGAAGAAATGGATAGAAGAAAAATGATATAAAATTCCAATGAAAAGAGGAATCCGACGAGGACACTCTCTCAACCCTTTACTGCTTAATTTGGTTATGAATGAAATTATAAAGAGTGTTAAACCCATGAACGGTTTTGGAATTGCCGATAACAATTCCAATATTATATATTATGCAAATTATGTATTGTTGGCTAATACAGAAAATGGTTTACAAAGACTTTTATACAGATTCTATCTAGATTGTCAAAAATATAATATGAGAATCTCAAGGTCCAAAACTAATGACAATAAGTATATGCCCTGTAAGATACTAGTTGGAAATAGAAAAATAAAACAAGTAGTGGCAATAAAATACTTTGTAATTGAATGAATAATTGGGGAGACCTAAACAATGAAGTGACGTATGAGGGCTGTTCAATAAAGAATGATCATAATCTTTTTACGGTCATAAATTTTTTGCACTAAAATTCAATATTATTATATTCTGTTAGCTTAATGTGAAACAAACACGCCGTAGTAGTTTCATTGTTGGTACTCCTGGTTCCATCCTGTGAGAACTATGCAAGTTCAGACATGTTCAGTATCGCCTACCGCTGCAATGGAGGTTACATGCAGTTAAAGTTGATGTTAGAGGAATCACGTAATCACTGCTGATGAAACTCGGCTAGATCATTTTGATCCTGAGAGCAAACAGCAAAGCTCAGTGTGGAAATCTCCTTCATCACCAACTCCAAAAAGCAAAAGTGGTTGCTTCTGCTGGGAAAGTTATGGTCATCTCATTCTTTGATATTCATGGAATGGTTTATCAGCATGTTGTACCTGCACACACATCAGTAGCTGGACAATACTACAGGAATGTCCTGAAAACATTGCAATTCCATATCAGGCGCAAAAGACCACATTTCCATGAAGCAGGCTGGATGATTCACCACGATAATGCGCGGCTGCATATTGCCAATGTTTTTGCTGAATATCTTGCAGAAATCAACGTGAAGTGCATCCTTCACCCTCCTTATAGTTCGGATTTAGCCCCATGTGACTTTCTTCTATTCCCTAATTTGAAGAAACGCCTTCGTGGGAGGCATTATCCATCATCAGAAGCAGCGGTGAAGGCTGCGGAGGCGATTTTTAAGGATCGCTCAAAAATGGTTTCCAGCATGTCTTTGAAGCCTGGCAGAAACACTGAGACAAGTGCATCGAATTCAGGGGAGACTATTTTGAGAAGGACCATCAAAATTATGAGGATGAGTATAAAGGTACGTTGTCAAAAAAAAAAAGTGATCATTCTTTATTGAACAGGCGTCATACTAACAAAAGCTAATATAGCAGCAGGAATGGCAGGCTGTATGAATGATTTAATATGAAGAAATAAATATTTAAGTAAAGACACCAAAACAAGGATCTAAAAAACAGTAGGTAAATCGACCAATAACTACTTATGCTTGTGAAATACAAGTAGAAATGACTAAACCAAGACAAAACCTGGAGACAGAATAGTAAAACAACTAGAAGGGATAAAATAAAAATGAAGAAATTAGGAATCAATTATTCAAGCTATCGACGAATGGGTAGATGGAACTGAACTGAATGGAACAATTTACCAAAGGATAAGAAAAGATCACCTGGGAGACGGAAGAAAAGATGGAGAGACTCTGAAACTCTGGATTAAACAGGCAATAGGCCTATACGAAGAAAGAAGAACAACGAGAAATTTACGAACGAAAAGTTGCTGGCTAACTTTAGGGTACATCGTCAGCATTGACATTTGAGGAAAACTTGGAGGGAAAAAGAGTCCTTTGTCAGGGAGGACACTCCTCACAGAATTTAAGAACTCCGGTCAATTCCACAAACTTCACTACCCATATCGATGTGGTACTAGTTGCACAAGTCTCATACTGTGATTTACAGCTGCACATTGTTTATTTCTTCAACCTCCAAGGAGTAATGTATTCCACCAAACCTATTTAGTGGGAATGGGCAGATAATAGCGTAATAGTTACACTGAAAGTGTGATTTTAATGTAACAGTTGCAGAAGTAATTTGCAACGATAGGTAGTAATTAGATGACGAATAATGGTTACAAAAATAAAGAAAACAGTAGCTATTAGTTATACAAGAACACTAAGGCAATGAAACGGTTGCCTAATTTGTATAACATCATGCATTTCTATCGCTTTTAGGGAAAGCTACTTCACCTCGTTGTTCAGTATCACGCAAGAGATCGTGAGGTGGCTGTCGATCTGATATACCAGATGCCAAGAAAAATGGCTTCTAATTTTTCACTTTTCTACATATACACATATGAAACCAACTAAGATTATCTGCGTCTTATATGCTGTTGGACGGTAATGTATGTTTGGGCTATAAGGTTTCCCCTCTCTAGCAACACTGCCTTTCAGAAATGATATTACCATGTTTTATCTAACGCTTTGCTTACTTTCAGCCATGTGTATGTAGTAATGCTGCTGTATTTTCTTTTTGTTATATCTGCATCACAAGATGTATATTATACGAGGGTTGTTCAATTAAGAATGATCACCTTTTTTTTATGAAAACGTACCTTTACTCATCCTCAAAATTTTGATGGTCCTTCTCAAAATAGTCTCCCCTGAATGCGATGCACTTGTCCCAGCGTTTCAGCCAGTATTTAAAGACATACTGGAAATCATTTTTGAGAGATCCTTCAACATCGCCTCCGCAGCCTTCACCACTGCTTCTGATGATGGATAATGCCTCCCACGAAGCTGTTTCTTCAAGTTAGGGAATAGAAAAAAGTCACATGGGGCTAAAACCGGACTATACGGGGGGTGAGGGATGCACTTCATGTTGATTTTTGCAAGATATTCAGAAACAACATTGGCAATATGTGGCCGCGCATTATCGTGGTACAGCATCCAGCCTGCTTCATGAAAATGTCTCTTTTGAGCCTGATATGGACTTGCAATGTTTTCAGGACATCCCTGTAGTATTATCCAGTTACTGATGTGTGTGTGCAGGTACAACATGCTGCTAAACCATTCCATGAATATCAAAGAATGAGATGACCATAAATTTCCCAGCAGAAGCAACCAGTTTTGCTTTTTGGGGGGGTTGGTGATGAAGGAGATTTCCACACTGAGCTTTGCTGTTTGCTCTCAGGATCAAAATGATGTAGCCAAGTTTCATCAGCAGCGATTACGTTTGAAAGAAACTTCGGATCTTCCTCTAACGTCAACTTTAACTGCATGTAGCCCTGCATGCGAATATCTTTTTGCTTGGGAATCAACAGTCTTGGAACCCATCGCGCACAAACACGTCTCATGCGTAATGTTTCTGTCACTAACGTGTGGGTGGCACTCAATGAAATGTTCAGTATTTCAGAAAGTGATGAGGTAATTCGTCGGTCCTTTGTCTCAATGGCAGCAATGAAATGTATAGTGTTTAACGCCCGCTTTTACTATATACGGCACCGCAGGCGCTGACACTGATGGTACATAAGATGAAGATGGAGCATCGATGGAATGAGATGACGGGGGAAACCGGAGCTCCCGGAGAAAACCCCCCAAGCGCCGTGTTGTCCACCACAAATCTCACTTTGCGGTCACCTAGAATTGAACGCGGGCCGCTTGGTGAGAGCCAAACGGGCTAACCCCCGTGCCACGGCGCGGCCGTGACAACAGCAGTGTTGATGTTGTCTTCCGTAAGAGCAGTGACTGGAGCACCGGGTCCACCTTCCTTTGAAATTGATTGTCTCCCCTTTTTAAACATTTTAAACCACATTCGAGTTCTGCTGTAGGGAAGAATAGATTCTCCATAGGCCTCCTGTAATATTGTATAGGCCTCAACTGAAGATATTTTGAGAATTTCAAAGCCGCATATTGTTCCTCACGTGTTACCTCCATTGCAGCGGTAGGCGATACTGAACATGTCTAGTTCTCACAGGCAGGAACCAGGAGTACCAACAATGAAACTACTATGGCGTGTTTGTTTTACATTAAGCTAACAGAATATAATAAGATTGAATTTTGCTGCGAAAAATTATGGCCGTAAAAATTATGATCATTCTTTATTGAACAGCCCTCGTATACCCCACAAAGCTCAGTGCAGGAATATATAAGTGCGAATACACTTTGCGAACACAAACTATGTAGTAGTCACAGTGCTGACACAGCCAGAGAAACTTGTTTTTAAATGTCGCCAAATAACGAAACACGGTTGTACCAAAATCGTTTATATTGAAACGTAGTTACAAGCAGTTAATGGTTACTGTTAAAGTAATGTAACTACGAAGGTGATAACCATGAAAACAAACTCAATCGTTACTGGCAACTGTTAATCTCTGTAACGGCGACAGTTATAACAGTTATCCCAAAACAATTGCTTGTCACATCCCTACTATTGGCAGCTTATCTAGAAATGTTTAAAAGGCTATACAAATGTACGCAAACTCTGCAGGCTAGTCACGTGATAAACATGACAGCCTTGTCGTATTTTTAACCCGGTCAAACATGCTCTATCAATAAATAATACTTAAATTGATAAACCACGTTTTCTCTGCACATTCTTCCTATCTTCTATTCGATATTTCATAAATGTGTGTGCATTTAAGTTACTCTATTATCAAGTATGACTAAAGTAAGTGCTCCTAATTGCAACTTACATAGGTTGATGAATAATACATAATCGAATGAGAGACTTTTTGTTGGTTTCTGCAATGAGTTTCACACTTTTCTTAGTTCGGTATCATTTACATCATTCTCTGCAGGTCTTATATACTCTTAAATATACTGGTGCCGTTTATAATACTGTTTTTACTAGGTGTAAATCAACAATTTATCTAACTTTGTTTTCTCATCCGAGAGTACAGTATGCGTAGTTGTTAGGTGGAGGGTTCAGATCTGGTCCAGACTAATGGTTTAGAAGAGTACTTAAATATGTCAATAGATTTACCGGCATCTAAAAGAACACTGTAGCATGAAATCCCGGCACACCAGCGGCTGGATATGATCCTGGCAATTAACACGTCAACAAACAAAATATTTGAATTTTTATTTTTTACGTATTCGTTTTGAGCTTCTCTGTTAATACTTATATCAAGTAGATGAAATATTTATTACACCAAAAACTAATCGAAACTCTATTTCACCGAAAATATATGTTTTCATTACATAAAAACATTTTTATCCGAAAGGTTCTTGTGTATATATGCTGTATGCCTGTGTGCGCGTCTGTGAACAGCAGGATTCAAATACGAAAATGCGTTTAATACTCTTAAGTTGTTCGGGTCTATTTGGAGCAACAAAAGATTTTGATGTGTTATTTTGAAAATAGTATAAGATGCAACACAAAAATTGCCAAAGGTTTGGCGCCGTAGCTCAGTCAACGGAGCACCTACCTATTCAGGAATGAGTTCTGAATTCAGTTCTCAGTTAGGCTTCTCCTCTTCAGAGTTTGGAAGTATCAATGAAAGTGTGAATGTGTGTGATCTCACGTACACACACGGACACACACACACACACACACACACACACACACACACACACACACACACACACACACACACACACACACACACAAACTCACTGTATACAACTTAACTAACTTTAAGAAATACAAGGGGCGTCCAGAAAGTAAGTTCTGTTTCAATTTATCTCCACTGTAGCGCTGCGATCGCAGTTCCGCACATGCGCGGTAGTCGCTCTGTATCAAGGAGAAGAAACGTGCGCCATTGTGAGATCGCTGTCAGCCATGTACGCTTTGTTGTGCTTGCTTACAATGTCGGTGTTCATTGAAAAACCTGCCGCTTGTGAAATCAGATCTGTGATTCGTTTTCTGAATGCTAGGATTGCGCCGCGCAATACAGAATAAGCGCTGAGGAATGCTGTCAAAAGGTGTTTTGTTTCTTCACGACAACGCACGAGCACTCACTGCAAATGCGACGAAAAAAATCCTACAGGGATTTGGCTGGGACGTGTTTGACCGCCCCCCGTACAGCCCCCTGACCTCGGTTCTAGCGACTTTCATCTGTTTTTGCATCTCAAATCTTTCCTTAGCGGTCAACACTTCAACAGTGATGAAGAGCTGAAAGAAAATGTTTCCAACTGGTTGAAGACACAGGCGCCAAATTTCTATGAAGAAGGTATACAAAACTTGTGCTTCGCTATGACATTATCGCTATGCCTGCAAAATTTCGGCAGTTATGTGGACAAGTAGTTTAAGAGTTGTAGAATTTTGTGCAATATATAATTTTTCTGTATCTGTAAACAATTTAATTTTATTACCAAACAGAACTTACTTTCTGGACGTACATCGTATATTCCAAAGGAAAGGTCGCTGATATGACCATTGGAGTAAATTCCTTCATGACAAACTAACTTCTACATTAAAAACTTTTCTGACATTTTTATTTTCTCAGAAATTGTTCTAATGATTTTAGTTACATCTTTAAGAAGTTTTTATGACAAATGAAATTCATATCTTGAATATTATGGCAATAACGTCTGTAGTACTCCTCATCCCGTTGCGAAACTGGCAAATTACTGCACAAAAAGGAGATACCCTTAAGCCATATGATTTATATGAAGTACTTTTTTATGGAGTTAACCATTTCTGAGATATTTCTTATTGGTATGAGTTTTGCAATGTTTATACTCTTCTCAAATACCAAGTCGTTATTGTTTTTCTTTCTTCTTTTTTTAGTTTTTGTTCCTGCCCTCGGTTTATTGCTAGTTCTGCAAAGAACATGAAATGTTAAAGCCATATCATAGCAACCAGCTCTTAAAATATTTGACTGTCGCTTAGACTTCCTGTATTTCATAATCCTTTTATACCTACCTTATAAGGAAATATATAACAGAACCGCTTCCGCAAATGTTTTATCTTGATTGTAATGAAACAGATGAAAGAAAAGGCATTTGTAAGGAACTGTCTGTACAATATGAGTAGAGAAAGACCTGTGAGTAAGACAAAGTTCTTTTACGTGCCGCTATGTGTAAGATTAAAACTATTTTCCGAGGCGTAGACAACATTGTTACTCCGACGGTGGTAGAACCTAAAAAAATTAATTGGTGTATCACGAAAGTGTTGCTTTGTTTCTTGTAGCTCAAATTGGGTGAAGTATCTGTAGATCGACTCAGGCGTATCTTCGGAAACGTAAATAATACTTTTTACCTTCATTACCACTTTATAGTAAAACAGGAAGTAATATATTCCATCCAAAAATTCGATACCAAGATTTAACTGGAACAACGCATTTCAAGGACCTCTGCCAAAAAAAAAAAAAAAAAAAAAAAAAAAAAAAAAAAAAATATCTTTAGAAAAAGTTTCTTGATGTATTGAACAGTATAGCTCGAAACCAGAAGTCGGTTAATACCAAAGGAGCATTGGTTCTGAGTTTTTAGGTGAAAAATGACAAAATGTTCGGATTTTGTCTACATTTTTCTGTAGACAACGATCATTTTGGCCAAACATTTTTCGTGATGCGCCATTTTTATAAGCGCACCAACATTTTAAATTGCCCTTGCGCTTCCTTTTAACTAACTGGAACCTTACCGCATGTGCTTCTTCTTTCTCCATTCTACATTTTCGCACATGAAATTTACTCCATTATTTTAGTTTTACATTGATTTATATGAAAATTTGCACACCCAGCATAAAATGCACAATGTAAAGATTCTATCATGCTTTTCTATGTTTTATTAATTGGCTCACAAAAATTTAATTTATATTATAAAAGGTGTAACTAAAATAATGGCGAGCAAATAAGTCGGCGAGCAATGAGGTTTCTCTCAGGGTATGCGTGGATGTGTGTGAGAAGGAGATTTTAATAACACTGGAATGCCCGTTTCCAACTTATTTAATTACTGCTTCTTCGTTTAAAACATCGAAATGAAAGTTGCCGACCAAGGGTTACCAATCTCTGTTTAGAGTTACTGACGGCAGAATGTTTATTACTCGATAAATTTATTCGTTCCTCATATATATACGAACCGACATATATTCCATACAAAACCAGAGGACTGCCTTAATCGCCCTCACGCCTCAGACTGCTCACATCGGACTGACGCCGAAGACTGTTTTGATCGGCTTCCCGCCGAAGACTGTCCTGATGGCTTCCTAGCCACGAACTGGCCACATCGGCTCCACGCCGAAGAGTGCTCGAATGACCACAGCTGCGTGTGGTGTATCACTTTCACACTCAAAACTCCTTTTCAACCAAAGTCCCTTTGTGGCTGTTTTGTCGCCATTGTAAGTGATCCAAAGAATTCCCTATTCATACAAGTCAAGTGAGCCCCTTTAGAAAACTTCTAAGGACGCTGTTTCTTACATTGCTTTTGTTATAACACTTTCCCCCAACTCAACTGGCCTTACCCTTGTCGTAACAAAGAACCAACATTCCTTTGGCATCCATCATGATTCTTTACTTCTGGCAAACCTTAATTTCGGTATCAAAGGTTAACACAAAACAACAAGTTTATTAAAATAAAAATGTATTTTAGAATCAGCTTCAAACAAATACACTTGTTTTCACTGAAAGTGTCACTATCTTTCTTTTCTGACACATGTAAATGTGCAAAGTAGTTTCATAATATTTGGGCTTTTTATTTTTATTTTTCTCTCTTTCCCTTTCAGCTTTTGTACTGTATGTACTGGACTGGACTACGCTAAGTAGGGGATTCAGCACGGAGGTTCAAACTTGGTCTATTGTAACTATGTCCCCAAGTGGGGCATCTCCGGAAGGAAGGATGAGGCGAGAGGAGACAGAGCGTCCGTTCCAGGGAGCCACGGCAGTACAGAGCGCAGGTTCTTACACTTCACCAGTTGCAAACTTCCCGGCAGGCCAGTACAACCGGCATCCCAGCCCCGTGGTTCTGAAACGACCCACCAGTTCGGGCCGGAGACTGAAGACCGTCCCACGGAGGAGGAAGTGTTTTTTTTTTCCTTCCAAAGGGCCCGTCTGCTAAGCTCCGGATGCATGCAGCCTTAGGGCTTATTGACCTATCCTATGTAATTAGCACCAGTCCTTTATACCCGTGTCTCTTACGAGATAATACAGTCCCATAATGGACTCGATATGAATTTCTTTTGGTTCAATTATCGGTTTCCCAAAAAGATTGAGTCTTCTGTGATCTAAGACTATGCAGGAGTATACAATGTGATGAGCTGTTTCAGTTTCCTTGCCGCATAGTCTTCACTGTAGGTTTCCTTTGATTATGTCCATTTTGTTTAGGTGCTTTTTTACGGGAACATAACCCATGAGAAGAGCCACTATGTATATTGTGTGAATTTTGTTACATTTAGGTCATTTTTCAGCTGTTTTCTTGCATGGTTCGTTAATAAACATTTCCCCATGTTTAATACCACGGTTGGCCGAGGACGTGTTTATCAGGAACGTATCATCTGCCATGCAGTGCCGAGACACTCGCAAAACCCCTGCAAAACCCATGACTTGTCAGGTAGGGAATCGAACCTGGACCTCCCGAATGTGATCCCAGACGAAATCGCCTGAGCCATCCCGCTCGGTCAGCTTTTGTACAGTCATTTATTTATTTACTCATATTAAGGGTGCCAGTTTTCAAGCACATAGCTTTACAATTAAAAGAAGTTTAGAACATTCGATCCCAGTATTTACAAAGCATAGCTGCCACAGGAAGATTTTCAAAACGTTATCCCATGGCATACTATCTTCCTTCAAAAAGCGTTCTATCAATTTTTACTGAAACACCATTTAAGATTTTTTCATGACCATATGTATATTTTATGGCAATAGTCTGCAAAGTCTTTTCTATTCTCAACGGATTTTGTATAAATTAGTAAACCATATGATATAGAATAAAATGTAAATCACGCTAAGGCACTCAGGCCAAATTTATTTATGGCTTAACCATTTTGAAGAGTTACTTTATTGTTTGATTTGAATTTTCAAATAAGTACCTTTTTCTCTTGATCATGCAAGGAAAATAGAATAATTTGCGAGCACTCTTTTCAAAGATCTGACTACTGCTTTTGCATAACGTGCCCTTACACTAATAAAAGTGAAATGAACGTTTGTTTTGATTAACAGGAACTAGAAAAATGTTATTTGTTAAGAATAGTTTCTAGAACATTGAGGTTAAGTCAGCTAAATATCATAAATCAGCATTTTCTGTGTATATTATTGGATAGCTGCTGAAGTAAACGGATGTTCACGTTTAGTGGTAAAGAAATTACAATACGATAACATTGCATTCCTGACACGTTACTTCTCTAACTTTGTAGTGAACAGTTGTCCCCACTATCTTGTTCAACATTTCCGCAGCTACTACAAAATGTAAATAAACAGACACACCTCATATTAAGAACGAAAGAGGTTTCCATCATTGTAGATAAGATTGCTTTCCGGGAAGGAATAAGGAAAGATAAGGACGGTAGGCACTGTGCAGAAAGATCCATAATTGAAAATTCCTGCCCCTTTTGTTTCCTTCCCTAACTTCTTCGACAGGTTCGGCCAGGTTACTTGACAGTTCTCTCCTCGCATGCTGTAGGACTGATGACGCTAGAGATACAGAAATGTTAATTTGGAAATAGAATTTGGGGAGCAGATGTTCCAGGCCTAACCTCTCCGGAATTTGCCAGAAAAGAAGACTGAGGATAACCTGAAAAACTTAGAAAGATAACAGGAGGGATGATTCTCATGGAACTCAAACAGCAGATCTCCCCTACTACCCTACAATCCTGAAAGATGAAGAGGGTAATGAAATGAATGAAAATTAGGTAGAGGAAAATTTGAGATAGTATATAACTATACTTTATTATTTAGCTGCAGAGTATCTGCTCCCATTAGTCCGGGCCTCCTTCTACCCGCGAGCGATGGAAACTCCAGGGGTCTTTCCATGGGGCAATACCTTGAGTCTAAAAAGCCCCCCCCCATCGACTACAACGTCAAGACGGGTGGAAGTGTATACACCACTTACGCGCGTCAACCCCGCAGGAAAGACTACCGACAAAACCTCGGTAGGGCCGCCTGGTGATCTAGCACAGCTTCTACTAGCTCTGCAGGCTAGTACCCGGGAGTTATGAGGCTACCCTCTACCCCCTCTGGGCGGCCGTAGCCTGGCCGGGGGTACCCAATTCCCCGTGGGTGTCGGGAGTACACTGCCCCCTCGAGTCCAACCCAATCCGAACAACTCCCCGGTGGGAGGGGCTCGGCAGTTCGGCCCGAGTTTCCTCTAGTAACGTCAGAGGTACCACGAGTGCTAAGGGTCCGCAGCGCCCACACCACGGCAGCTGAAGGGGACAGATCCCCTCCCCAACGGGAAGTATATAACTATACTATATTAACTTGCAGAAAAACCACCTTGAACAACTATTTAATTCAGCATTGCTAATCCAACGAGAATCTAAAATCTAAATAAATGCCAAAAAGATTTGATCAAATATTCATTCGAAGAGCAGAGTACACAAATGACGCAACACCAAACTGAATCGTAGAAGACGCATCAGTTCTTAGCACTAACGTTAAGAATAGCTTGTTGTTTTGTAAATTAACTCCTCCAACAGTAAGTCATATCGGACAATGAAGAAATGTATGAAACGATGTTCAGATGAGTCCAAGATCCATAGAATTTGGCGTTACCCCTCATTCATCTTTCGAGATAATGGAAAATTCTGCAAGAAACCTTAATCCAGATAACTAACCCTGACTGAGATTCGATCTCGGAACTTCTTGAACCTGAAGCAGAAATGCTAACACCTAGGCGGGCATTAAGAATAGTGATGCCCACTTCAAGTGAAAGAGGGCAAGTTACAGTGTACCACAGCAAAGAAAGTCTCCGAGGCCTGATACGCAGGGGGGTTGCAGAAGGTTCCCACACCCTCCATGTCTGTTTAGTTGCAAACCATTCAAAAACATTCTGACGGCTTCTTCTTTTGTGAATAAATCTTCTCGGTTTTATTGTACAGGTGAACAGGACGCATGTTTTAGCAGTTCTACTCCTTGTGTAGCATGCGTTTTCTGTCAAACACATTCGCTGTCCTTATCCGACTGTGCAAGGGTGGCACATTTCTGTCAGGGACTTACTTTGCATTGGTGGACAGAGATATACTTCTACGTATTGTTCGGGGAACTAAGACGTGATCATTTACTCGTGGCATTCATAAGCAAACCGTTTTAATGTTCTATTACCTTGGAATATATCATTGTGATTAGCCATCACTGATGGAGTGAAGGGGAGATGCTTCATCCACTGTCACGGGTAATCACAAACACAAAACGAAGGAGATGCGGTAAAGTGAAAGTATGATTCATTCGCTCAGTCCTAATCTACTGTACCTATGCTTCCAAAGCCCGCCTTGGTAGCGTAGATGGTAGCGTGTCTGCCTCACGTTCAAGAGGTCCCGAGTTCGAATCTCGGTCAGGGTGAGTTATCTGGATAAGGTTGTTCCGGGGTTTTCCCTTATCCTGAAAGATCCTCGTAGGGGAGGGGATCCGTCCCCTTCAGCTGCCGTGTTGCGGGCACTGCGGACCCCTAGCACTCGTGGTACCTCTGACGTTACTAGAGGAACCTCGGGCCGAACTATCGAGCCCCTCCCTGAGAGGGAGTTGTTTGGATTGGGTTGGACTCGAGGGAGCAGTGGTTCCCGATACCCGTGGGAGTTCGGGTACGTTTCCGGACGGGGTTGAGGGAAGTCATAATATTCCCGCATATTAGCCTGCATAGCTAGTAGAACATGAGCTTGATCATCAGACGGCCCCACTGAGGTCATATCGGTAGCCTTCCCATTTTGGAGTTGGCGCGCGTAAGTGGCGTATCCATTTCCATCACGTCTTGAGTCCATAGGACCAGATGGGGGGCTTGTTAGTCTCTAGGTCTTGCCCTATGGAAAGCTCCACGGAGGCGCCGGGCGCCCTTTTGGGATAGCTCTGTAACTCCCTGGTCTGAGAGGGAGGTCAGCGACAGTTACCCTACGTAGATCCCAAGTATATATATATATATATATATATATATATATATATATATATATATATATATATATATATATATGACATTCCCCTCTACTGTGGTTCGGAAGCGGTTCCAGCAGCCGATTCGGAGACCGACAGCCTACCTACCGGAAGAGGAAGTGGCGCACTCAGAGCATATCATCTTGTCATGCACCGCCGAAACACCCGCCGACACTTTTACCCTGAAAGAGACCACCAGATGAGATATGATGCAAAATGATAATGGAGATGAAGTGGAGGAACAGTAGATTCGGATGATGTAAATTAACCTACTCAGCATTCACCTGGCGACCCGGAAAAACCCTCGAAAGAACCCACACAGAGGCATGTAAATAGCAGCAACTGATGGAGCCAATGCACCAGGTCTAAACTACATTTTAATAATTTGATGCTTTACGCTCTCAGCTATTTGGTATGTATCTCACTCACATTTATTTTTGGTCACCTTTCTGTGACCCCACTGTTGCTGAAATTAATATTAGGATCCAGAATTTACCGAAATGTAGATAGAGAACTTTCTGCAATATAGCATTCAAAGCTTCTTTCAATGCTTGGCCAACTGTATCACGCAGATTTGGTCTATTAGGAACTGATTTGTTCCAACAGAGCAATTTAAACATTTGTATACTATTTACGGTACCATTGTTATGCATAAGCTGTGCCTGCATTTATTTCTACAAGAGAGACAAGTTTATAAGACATGTTTGTATAGAAAGCTGTAGCCGGTGTGTGTACGATAAATATGTCGCGTGTCTTGAAGCTGCTAAACATTTAATTTGGAATGTTATAATTAGCCTAAGTATTATAATGCAGTGACCTTGGAAATAAGGTGCCTCTTTATGCTTATTGCTCAAGGCCTACAGGGCGTACCACAACAATCGACTCCGATCCAAATAGCTCCTTTGTAGTATAGTATTACTAGGGTAACTTATCAAGTTAAGGTGCACGCAACCAATTGTTCATATTAAGATAACGCTTACCGTCTTTGTAAAAAGAGTAGTGCTAAGTATTAATGGTAAGATTGATACTATCGTATAAAAAATTGGCTTTTGCTAACAAACATTGATACGCAAATAGGAAGAACTACGTATAACAAAATAGGTATTTATATATTTGGTTTTTAAAACGCAAGGTAGTTCAGTGCCTTGTGTTTTAAATGTAAACTAGGCCTTAAATGTTTACAATGAGATTTTACAATAATTAAATTGACAAGTGGTATTTTTCATGCAATCATACGAAAGATTTCTATTGTAATATTAATTTCATAAAGGTTCTCTTCCATTCACGTAAACACAAAAAAAGAATACTACAAAGAGTCAATGGGTGCCATAATTAAGGCTCGCATATTTTTACTTTTGATACCCATATTGTAATTATGTTAAATACTAAGCAATTTGGCATGGTTAACTTATAATAATGGAAAGCTTTATCGTAAATAAATCATGTTTCGTTAAAGTGAACGAATAATTTGTGGCAAAGCGTCCTTAAACAATTTTACGTAAATTTTATCTCCATAAGTAACTCTTCACGAAGTGATTCAACATTTGAGTTTTAAATGGTGGTTTATATGGAATCACCAAAACATTCTAAATAACTTATCAGTTCTTGTTGAAGGAATATTTTGGTAGGATTATGAAAAGATGATCTCCGAGTGGATTATCTTGAAGCCACAGGTTGTGAAGCCATCTTGAAGTGGGATTCATTGGGATAATGATGTTTGAAGATGCTATAATGATGCACCACGTTGTGGTACATCTTAAAGCAGGATTATTTGGGATGAAGGTGGATGCAGATTAATTTCTCACCTTTGGTGACGATCTTGAAGAAATCTAGAAGTTTCTCCTCTAGAAGTTTCTGGATAATTAGGCACATCTGAAATGGTTGAGCGATGAGTTCTTTTTTTTTTTTTTTCAGGATCGTCGTAACGGGGCTGATAAAGATAGTAATACTACTTTTAAAGAATGAATAATACTTTTCTTGTTCAAAGATGGAAACTTAATTCCTCATAAACATTTTTAAATTATTTGATACAATTACAAATATTATTAATGCAGTCTTTTTACAAACAGCGGTAAATTTCCGCGATGAACTATTTCTTTTCTTGCGCACACGCTACGTATGCCTCTTTGATGCATACACAAAATTGTTTCTGCACACACTCGGAGAAACAAATACACGTCTTATCACTAAGACTTTCATAAGCAGAAGAACAAAATCTTTTAAAACATTTAACTTCTTCTTATATTACGTTGTCATGGTTACACCATTACCTGCTTTACATTACTTTTATTTTACTTTATTACCAATAAAACTATTCTTAACAAAACATGAAGTATCCAAAATAACTGCTACATTGTGCATTATTGAATGTGAAACTTTTAATTTAGAGTAACACAAATTTTCATGCTACGGATAATGTGATTTGAAGACTGATTCTATGAACATGCTCATCGACTTGGGAGGAAATGGACTCCGCACCTCTGGGCACTTCCACCTTAGAAGTGGTTTCAGTCATCGTTTGGTGACCGAGCGGGATGGCTCAGGCGGTTTCGTCTGTGGCGCATATTCGGGAGGTCCGGGTTCGATTCCCGTGGCCGACCTACCTGACCCTTGTGTGTTTTCGGGGGTTTTCCCAGGTCACTAGGCGAATGCTGGGTAGGTTAATTACATCCCCCGAATTTCCTGTCGCTCCATTTCATTCCATTATCATTTCATATCATCTCTCATCTGGTGGTCTCTTTCAGGATAGAAGTGTCGGCGGTGCATGGCGGGATGATATCTTCTCCGGTAGGTCGGCTGCTGGTCTCCGTTCCTCTGCTGGAACCATTTCGGGACTGCCAGCCAGGGACCTTTGGAACTCGGATCGTCCATGGGACCATTAGGGCTTGGCTGCTGGACTAGTTGTCATCCCGCTGTAGGGGAGCGAGTTCGTTGTCATGGCCTGTAGGGGGAAGTCTCTACCCAAGTAAACTGTAGGGACCCTGTCCTCTGTACTGTTGTGGCTCCTTGGGTCAGCCGCCCTCTGTCTCCTTTACCTCATCCTTCCTCCCGGGGGAAGGAATATAGGAACAATAGGCCCAGCATGGTGTCCTATGTACCGAATGCCCTTCGTAATGAAATCCCAGTCCCATCGTTTGGTGAAATTAGATTACTCTCAAATGTCATAAACCATATGGGGAGCGTTAGAAAGATGACCAAGACTTTTTGTAACTCTCCTAATATCATTGACTTGTAATTAATAATTTTTATATGCTTATATTTACAATTTGCATATTTAATGCAGAGATGTGTAACGATTGTAATTGGAGCACCACAGTTTTCTATAAGAATGTAAACATTATTACTCTATGCGATACAAATGGTACTGTAAAGTCTTCAGGGCATTCAACATCAGGTTTGTTGCAGATATCCGGTCAGTATGACCTTCGAGTAGAACAGAGATCATTACTCTAAAACCTACAAAGTTTGTGGTAGGACTGCAGGAAAGAAGATTTCACTGGAAAACAAAACAGAGTGCGGAAAATGCTGGCTATAAAGAACAAGAAGGTGACAAAAACCGAACAGAAATGACCCACGAAGAATCAGATCTAGCCCCTTTCTATGATAAACCTAGCTCCTAGGACGTTTCTTTTATGGATATAACAGTGAGCACAGTGAAGTATGTGTACTGTGTGCCCAACACAAGAAGGCAAGCTAGAGGAATTTGTAACGTAATCATTTTCGCTGTCGCCACGGTGTTTATGCTCCCCTTCCCAGTATGACAAGGATGCTAGATTCGTATAAAATACGCAAGGGTTGTCATATAACTTGCCCATACACAATACCTATCACTGCATTTGCTTCAAAAAACATTAGAACTGGCAGCATGGGTGACTCATTATTCACTTTCACACGCTCATTTCCTAGTACACAGATCCACTAACTGAGCAGATAAATAGCTCCACTATCCTTTATTCCCCTCTAGCCTTCTTGTCGTGGGCATACAGTTTTGAGCTCAGAGTACCTGGTAGCTAATGAGAAAATATGTGTATGTTCATAGAATGCATAACAACAGGGAAAAATGAATGGTATCATATTAGGATACACATTAAGACCTGTGTTTTGATAAATTTGTGGAAATATTGGTCAAAACTAAATTTCAGTAATATTTTGAACCTGAAAGTGTGACTGTCAAGACAAACTAACATTTTTAAAAGGTTGTTTCGTTCGTAACAGTAGTTGTAACTCGTAAAAGAAATATAGTTGAACATTAGTTCATTCATTTTTACCATAAATACATTCACTCTCACATTTCATATTTCTAAATTATGAGAAGGGCTGGGAATGATCATAGAACATCCCGAACTCCAGCCAAGAACTGGCCCCAGGACACTTGTAATGAGAGGCCATAACCTTGACCACCTAACCACAGGCAGCCAACCGTAACAGTGGTTAAATATAAAGCCCGGAAGTTAAAATTAGTTGCAACATTGCAAGTCAGTTTCAGTGCATATGCATCCCGAAGTTCGAGGCTGCCTTGAAAGTTTACTGTGATATATGAATAATCAGATAGAAAAAGAAAAGTTAAATAAGCTTTTCGGTATCTCGGCATACTTACAGTATACCACAGGAAAGAAAGTCTCCGGGAACTGAGATGCAGGGTGTTCCAGAAGGTTCCCACACTCTCCCTGGCCCGCCTCGGTAGCGTGGTGGTAGCATGTCTGCCTCACGTTCAAGAGGTCCCGAGTTCGAATCTCGATCAGGGTGAGTTACTTGTATAAGGTTTTTTTCCGGGGGGTTTCCCTATCCTGCAAGACGAATGTCTTGTAACTCTAAGCTCTATGGACCCTGGGTTCATTTGAGCATCATTTCACCCATTCCATCCATCGTCCGATATGACTTAACATTGGAGGACGTAAATTACAAAAAAACAACAACTCTCTCTGGATAGATTTATGACACCCATGTCAATTCACTTACAGACCATTCAAAAATATTCTGACGGCTTCTACTTTTGTGAATGAATCTTCTTGGTTTTAGTGTACAGAGTGAATAGGGCGCATGTTTTTTAACGGTTCTGCTCTTGTGTAGCAAGCGTTCCCTCTCACACACATTCGCTGTCCTTGTCCCACTATGTAAGGGAGCGCATTCCTTTCAGAGACTTACTCTGCGTTGGTGGACAGTAGTCTGCCTTCCGTTCAAGTCCCCTGCCTGGGGTGGGACAGTAAACTTTGCTCCGTCTGCACTAAGTGTACAAGTAGGCGCAAGACCACACGAAAGATAGCTTACAAACAACATTGCATGTGGCGAAGAGAAAATCGGCCTCAGTTACGTTTTATTTTCTCCCAAGAAAAGAAAATTGAAGAGATAAAAATCATATGTTTTGTTAAGTTCTGTCGTTTAATGGTTTTTAAATTCCGAAATATGAGAGTAATTATATATATTATTAATAATTCCCTCCAATTTATAAATGCATTTTCTAATAAAACTAATAAAACCTGGGCGTAAGAGAGAAAGCCTAGACACAGACAGTTCTTATTTCTGATCTATTTTCATTAAAAAATACTCCAATTCAATTTGTAACATCAATGTGACAATAGAAGTTAACATTTTTAGACATTGCTTTCTTGGTGTTTGGCTTTCACAACTAGTTGTTACATTTTACAGCTTCACCATAAACGGTTGCACTTTACCATATACATGACTTACTTTAAAAAAAAATCATGAAAATTGAAGAAAAATGAGAAATGTGTCACATGAAAATATACCAAAAATAATAATAAGCAGCAAGCACTCTGTTTAAGGAAAGATGAAAACGGCGAAGTTACGAACGCAACGAAAAAAGAGCAGTTGTGGACGCTGACGTTACCAGATCCTGTCACCCAGGTGACAATCCTAAATACAGGTTCCTCCAAGGTCAGCCAAAAGCGACCGATGGTAAACCCGCACTTCTAATGAGATATAGATACATTCCCTTTGTTCTACCTTATTTCTCAGAGTCCTGAGAAGCATTTGCTTGTTCCCTTCCTCTCAGTAACTCACTTTACTGTGTTGCCAACCTTATAAGCTTGGTCTCCCCATCAACATTCTCTCTCTCTCACTCTCACTCCCCCTCTCTGTCCGTTACCTATGTAGAGGAAGTATGACATTCAAAACAAAAGTACAGTATTGATTTCCACGGAAATTGATGTTTTGAAGTCTCCTGAAGCTATAGTCAATTTTATGATTAGACTGACACGCAACTAACATGTCAACATAAACAAAACAAACTCCAAACACTAACTTACTCCTATAAGGAAGACATTCTATGTCTCTGATTGGCTAAAGTTAGATATGAATCGAGCTACTGGATAGATGCGGAGTAGCAACGAATTCTGCCCCAGCCAATAAGAGCCCGACAGCGATGGAGTAAATCATGTGATAAGAGCTAGTTTCACTTTACTGCTGTGGAAACCTTATTTGCGATGTCAGTTTAATTATAAAATTAAAATCACCTCCAATAAACATTCTTTTTAACAAAAATCTGAAGTACTGCATTGACATACTTTCTCTTCTCGGTCTTCTACGTACCATTCTTGCAAACGTTTATTATTTTAACTACTTCTGTTTAATTCAAATAAACTTTCAATGCGTATTTACACATTTCGGTACAGGATACAGTATATAAAACCACAGATTTTTAAAGAGGTGTCGTTATATGATGACTTCGAAATTATACCCGCTTTGCAGCACCAAGAGAGAGAACGAGTTGCGTCTTCTAGTTTGAGAAAAGTGTTTATTTTAAAATTTAAAGAAACAGGAATATCTCAGAAATATTTAATTACAAAAAACATTTCACAAAAATTTAAACTTGGCGCAACATTCTAAGCCCCAAAATGCAACTTCAGAGATAAAAAGGAAAGAAGGATTTTAAAAATTGCGTACATCGGTACAATGATTCTATCTTATCCACCTTTATAGAGTCATTGAACACTTAAAAATCAATATTAACTTCATTTTTGAGGTTTTATAAAACTAAAATATTAGAGAAAAACATATAATAACCCTTTTTCAGCATAAATGTGACATAGCATGTTATTGCACCAAGCTCTTTAATTGCATTTATGTACTAACATTTTGTCCATCTGCGAACCTTCTCCCCGAACTTACAAAAGATGAATAAAAATACATTACACAAAAAATGTAGGTATAGTTTATCAAAATATATCTATACTGAAATGCCCTTTTGTAGTATCTATAAATAATTTATTAAACAAGGATAATATGTGCTTTCACATAAAGAAATAACGTTTATGGGTCATCTAGGTAACATACATTAAAACGTGTGACTTTTTCCCCTCCCTCAGTTTTTATGAAATCATCTTGTGACAAACATTTATGTTCAATTTCTTTTCGGGCAGCAAGCCAGGTGAAAAGAAGATTAGACATCGACGTTTCGGGAGTGTGCATCTCTCCCATCATCAGGATATTTATAAAATTTTATAACCACAAATGAAACTTGGATATAACACAAGTATAAACAAAGACAAAACACTATCAAAATTCGTGTTACTGAACAAAAGACTGTTTTCAGTAAATTAAATGCCAGATCAGGAGATGGCGTGAGTATAGAACATTAATTGGTTCAAAGGAAGGTAACTACTTAACTTGATTATCAAGCTCTATTGATCTGTGCTTCTTAAATCGACGGATTTCCATTTTAAGGCCCGTTTCCAAGAGGAGCTGAACTGAAATCCAGCATCACGATTAAGCGTGCTCCTTTCAGAGGAAATGGCCAAAGCCTCCTTAATTCTCCGCTCCCAGTACTGTTGCAGAAGCATAGATCAATACAGCTGGATAATCAAATTAAGTAGTTACGTTTCTTTGACCCAATTAATTTTCTATACTCACGCCATATCCTGACCTGGTATTTAGCAACAGTTACTGGGAGCGGAGAATTAAGGAGGGTTTGGCGATTTCCTCTGAAAGGAGCACGCTTAATCGTGATGCTGGATTTCAGTTCAGCTCCTCTTGGAAACCTTCCTTAAAAACGGAAATCAGTCGATTTAAGAAGCACAGATCAATATATCTTGATAATCAAGTAGTTACATTTCTTTGACCCAATTAATGTTCTATACTCACGCCATCTCCTGGCCTGGCATTTAATTTGTTGAAAACAGTCTTTTGTTCAGTAATACGTATTTTGATAGTGTTTTGTCTTTGTTTATACTTGTGTTATATCCAAGTATAACAAATATCCTGATGATGGGAGAGATGCACACTCCCGAAACGTCGATATCTGATCGTCTTTTCACCTGACTTTCTTCCCGAGAAGAAATTGAGCATATTCGTCGCCAGGAAAGCTTCAGGTCTTATTTAACAGTTATTTTCGTATCCTTCATTTAATCGGAGTTCGACTCTCCAATTTGAAATTATTTCAAAATGAGCATTCAAGCCTATTTAATAAGATCGTTGCATGTAAGTTTTGGCATTGCTCCCTATAGTGTCTATAATATTGAGTGTAACATTAAATACTGAAAATGTTAAAAATCTGGTGTCACATTCACATGAATTCCCCTACGTGTTACTTCTCTTATACGTATATAATATTATAACTGGTTACATTAAGTTGTGTTTCACTTTTGACTGGGAATAATCTCAAACAAAGCAATATGGAGCTCGTCACATGTATTAGACAGAAAACAGGACGCAACTGTTCGCATATCGTTAGTCATCTGTTGTCCCTAATGAGCGCATGCGAGATATTTTGCAGATGTCACATGGCAGTTCAACCTGGGAAAAATTAAAAGAACATAACCATTATTCGATAGTGACTAATGCTATAAAAAGGTTGGTTTATGACAAAATGTGTACATTCCAATGAGCTCATATTTTGTAGAAAATGAAGCTAGCTACAGTGAAGCAATGAATATTACAACAAAACACTTCACTTATCTTAAGAATAATGAATGGAGAAGAATTTAATAAAGAATATAAACATATTATTAAATACTGCTTTAATTAATGGTTTTAACAAAGACTTTATACAGAAGAAGATTGAAAACTTTAAGTATCAAAAAAACTGTTAATGATATTTCTACTCTTAAAAAAATGAAAGATGACTATAATTTTTAAAAATTTACTTACCATCTTTGGGTTAATAAACAATTTCAAAAAAAAAAATTAAAGAAGTTGTTATAACTTTAGTTCCTCAAAATAAATACAGTACTAAAAATTTACCACATTTCTTTTTTCTAAACAAGATACAATTTATAATAATAAAAAATCTGGTATTTATCAATTTAATTGTTCAGACTGTGATCAGGTTTATATTGGAAAGTCGAAACTGAATTTGGAAACCAGAATGAAAGAACATTTTCGTAACATTAAGTATAAACAGACTGATAAATCAGCCATAGCGGATCATTTTTGGTCATTTAACCAAGAAACAAATCCTGAAGTTAAATTATTAAAACAATCAAATGGTCCGATATATTTAATAGTTTGGGAAACGATATTTATTTTAAAAAATAAACATCGTGTAATGAATTTTGAAATACCAGAAGTTGATTCTGTTTTCAGGTTTGTTTCGTTTTCAGATGTTGGTCACACTGAAAAGAGCATAAGAACATTGTTACCGGAATCCTTGACTACGAAGTTTATTAATGGACTGATGATGAAAACAATCTGTTTTTGGAATCGATCTCCATTAGAAAGAAGAATTAACACCATTTTTTTAATATAACGGAAGTGTGTTGTTACAAATATTTATATTTATGTCATATTTTGTGTTTTATGTTTTTGTCTATCTTTCGGTTTATCACCTATGCAGAACTATATTCAGAATGAAGAGCTCTCATAGACTGTTCACCAAAGTCAATTTAAACCTTTTTTGGTCATACAAATAAGGGGATTAGAACCAAAAGGGCCTAAAGCACATCGTCGATTTTGAGATTTTAGTATATATGCATGCTCCCTACATTTGCCAAACTTGTGGTCAACCAGCTGTAACTGTGCTTTTGGCCCTCTTTGATTTAATGAAACATTCATAAGAAGCTGTCAGGCCACTTTTTCTTGATATTCAGTTACATAAGGGCACAAAGCATAAAGTATCATTTTGTTTGCTCTGCCTTCTTCAATTTTATCTAGTGCTGCCAATATAATTCACTCTTTTACATCACATTCACAAGTGGTACTTAGTAATGGAAATTTTGATTTTAACAAACATCTATTTTTCTCAAAACTATGTTTCTGTGCTTTGGGCCCTTATGGTTCTCAGCCCCTCAGATATTCTCATCTATTCTGTAATATTGGATTAAAACATAACAACCTGTTAGTCACTAAGTAATATTTGGTGTACTGCAACATCGCATTGTTGGGAGAAAGAAATTTTCTGATTAACCATACTAAGACGTTGTGCTTAGCTAATGATATTACTACTATTGGCTGAAAATGTATGAGTTTTAATACTTCTTGATCTTAAAGAGTAACGGCAACACTTTTCTTAATCAGAAAGTTACAGAATAGGCAGTACTTTGGGTATGCGTTGTTGAAATTTATAATTTCAATCATTAGTTTTTAATACTTTTTTTAAATATTGGCTAACAATTATTTTACTCTAAGCAAAATACACACCAAGTTTCAAGTCTTTATATTTATTTATTGTCAACGAAATAATTACTTAGCATGACACACTAATACATTCTTTAAAATACTTACGTCAGAGATTTTTTGGGATATAAAGTTTAAACTTACGTTCTTCTGATCTTTTTCCTAAAATTACTTGTCTATGTTTAATAGACCTAAAAACGTGTACTTCCCATTAACTCTCCACATACAATTCTTTATTAGAATACATTACTATCTGCACCTAACATAAATAGATGGCAGAGAGAAATAAAGTGAAATGTAAATGAAACTGGTACGTGCTCAGTACACACGTGTAACGCGATCACATTTATGGTCATGTTCTTATGTGAAACCTTGCATACCTCTATGTAATGAACGCATAAATTAATGTAAACCATTACTTTTTACAAGCTCTCTCTTTGTGCTTTAACGGGATCTGATTTCCTGGCTTGATAGTTCCGGAGTAGGAGTCTCCTGTACATAATTAAGCGAGGGAAATAATTAAATTGGACAAATGTGTATATGAAGCAATTAAACAGCGGTCCAGGCGTTTCAGAGTTAAACCGAGCTGGCATGAATTAGCAGTTAGGAATGAACGCGTCTGATTGTGGGGAAGGGCACGAGGAAATCCTTGGCTGTAATAATATCAATTATATGTTGGACTTTTTATTGCATCCGTTGAAACGTGCATACACCTTCTTTAACTACAGTGAAGGTGGTATAGGATATTACGCCCGTTTGTAAGTTCAGAGCTTACCGAGCTTAAAATAACATGCGAGACTCGTATTTGGTAGGTCCCGAGCTTGATACCCGTTACCGTTACCGTCCATTTGAGAGTTTTCTATCAGTTATCCCTGTTTGGTAGCTGAATGCTGGGCTAGACTATAGCAGAACTTTTCTGTCATTTGTTTTATTATGCTTCAGGACCAAACGATCAGGCGAGTGGACGACGCGCAAGCGTTTGGCGATTGAGTATAGTCGCCGATCGCATTGTTGCGACTGGCGCGGCCAGCGCGCACAAAGAGACAGATAATTCAGCGCGGAGATAAAGGCTTGCCGAAACAGATAAAGAAAGAGACAGATAGCTGACTGGAAGTTTCACTTTCTTGTTTGTTACAGAGCATTCAATTAATTTCTAGAACAATGAGTAGAGGTATAAAAAGGAAGCCGTGGTTAATTGTTGGACATTCGTAATCAGAACTGATAATTGTGCGCGTGAAGCTGTGATTTGAAAGTGAACTCTTTTGTTTATTTACGTGTGCAGAAGCGACGAGAGATTGTGTTGTTTTATGTTACATCAGCTTGCTGCAAAGGGGTGTACAAACAGTGTCTTTCTACGGAAATAAAGTGCATTTTGAATTTCTGAAAACTTGACTTTTAATTTTACAAACCCACAAAGTCACAATATGCTTTGAGAAGAACCCTCGCACTGAAGAAGAAGTGGGTCTTTGTCCCGCCGGCGTCAGAATGTTATGTCCGTCTGTCGACCCAGATCCGATCATTCTATTTGTCGCTTCACCCCTTTCTATCGCAGGTTTCTATATCTATATCGTGTACGTTTCTTCTTAAGGACACCCACGCTGAAATTTGGGGAACATTTTCAAAAAAATTAAAAAATTAATGTTTTAGGTAAAAAATACTTAGAACTTTTAGCTTCAATTATGTGCCATAACCTTTATTATCAGAGAGAGCTTTCAAGGTTCCTTTCCAAGAACACACAGCCTACTGCTCTATATTTAATTCCAGTGCTTTTTATTTTACTTCCATTATGTTTATGCTTTTGCACATTGAAAATGTTCCATAAGATATATTTTGTAATCATTTTTGTTCAACTTTTCGGCAGAAACTAAGGGGGCGTGAAGTTGAAAAAGCTTTATTACACCTTCAGGATATAAGAAAACTAATTCGAGCACTGCGAAAAAATGTTTTACACAAAGTATTCCCTTGAGCTTGGTTTGAACCCGCAAGCTTACAATTAACAGGCCAGCGCCTAACTAGTTAATCCAGCTAGAACGACAGGGAGTGATCGGGAATGTCATTACACAATCTTAATAAATCCACTAAGCAATGGCCATAACAACTGCTAGAGCCCTGTCTAACAGCAGTCTTAGAAAAACAGAAACGCAGTATATATAATGCAAGTTCATCTCTATTAATAAGTAGATAATATAAGCTTTTATAAGAATATTTTGGAAGAATGAGAGAAGATATATGCATACAATACATCAAACTTTTACCGGTAGTATCACATTTGCTGAAGTGAAAGTAAGAGAGGGGAGGTAGAAATCTCCTCCTTTCACCCGCTGCTTACTGATTTCCAGTGATAGCACTGCGGTGTCATTCTTACGTAAGGGCTGGACCGTAGTGGTAGAGGAACGCGGAGGTACGCCGTCCCCCAACTATTTTTCGGAGGGGGACGCAGACCCATACTAATATTATTTATAGTTTTTTAAATTGATTACCTTTCTTAATCTAACGTTCAAAATACTGCAAAAATACAAAATATATACATTCAAATGATGTTTATGACTATTAACGGACCTCCAGTACATATGTGGAATCCAGAGGATTACATGAAACAATGGATGAAAAGTCGTACGCATGCTGAGGACACTCAAAGCAGGAAGGCGAATCGACAAGTGCGAAATTCTGATAGGTTCTCCAGCATCTGGAAAAAAATTTTAGGTGTGCGTCCCCCCACCCTTTTTTCTTAGGAATACGGTCCTGCGTAAGGGAAATAAAAGCTGTATACATTCATGCCCTCTAGCTTCAAGGCCTGTCTCTTTTTGCCTTGGCGGGAAAAATAACGTATGTAGGGGAAGCAAGCACCTGCTATACGGTGGAGCAGCCTGTTGTAACCGTTTCATAAAAGATTTACCTGTTTAAAAATTGTTGAAGAGGACCTCAGAATATAAGTGTCTTATTTTCTTTGTTCCATTTATACCCTGCCTTTAACTGCAGCGGTCATATTGGCAACCGTTTTACTTTGGAACATATCGAAGGTGTTAACTCGTAATCGCTGGGTTTTAATCATTAGATCACGCACACATTCGCACTCTCATTCATACTTCCAGACTCTGGGGAAGATGGGGAAATATCTTGGTTGGAGAAAGATCCCCACCCCCACCACCGGGAATCGAACCCGGGACCCCTAGTATGGCAGGCAGGTGCTCTACCGACTGAGCTATGGTGCCAGCCATAAGTGTTTTATTTTCTGATTTTTCCATATCTAATCGTTTTGAATTGATTCACACACGAAAGCACGCAGTGCACGCACACACACAAACACACACACACACACACACACACACACACACACACACATACACACACACACACCTGAGGCAGCTATCAAACAGCAGGCACTTCAAAGCAAATACGACCACAGGAACCTACCCAATAATTGAACTTAGGTGGGGAAAACAGATAACGGATGCAATAGGTTTCTCAACGATGCAAACTAACCACAATTTAATGCTAAAACTAGAGGAACCTGGCCTTTCGCGTCCAACAATATGTTTTGTGAGAAGGGGTAAACTCCCGAAAACATGCATTACAATAGAAAAAGTCAGGGCGCAGTAATTGGTTTTACATGGTTTTATTTTTACATGCAGAGAATCCTTTGATTCCAGAATCTATGTTATTCATGATTCCCATAATAAGTTGTTTATCCATTAATGTTCTCTTTCTTTCGTTCTTTCCTTCTTTCCTTCTTTCTTTAATCTGTTTCGATCTCGTAGCTCGCTTCTGTAATTCAACTATAACTGGCATAAAGTCCGACGGAAGATCTGGACATCCCGCCGGGAATATAAAAATAGCAACAAAAATCAAAATTGCTAATTGGAGTAAAACTATAGTGTTAAGCCTGCTATGGAATTTAATAAATGCATTGATTAGTACAGCTGTAAAAACCTAAGGGCATGAAACAACCAAAAGAGATCTATAACGATCACAACAAATAACTGACACACGAAATAAAGATGGAGACAATATGTAGACAACACAAACGCTATATCAGACTATAATTATGAAAAATCCTTTGGAGTAACAAAATGTAAACACACCAGCTGGCGGGAGTTAATGTCAAACCTGACGGTGTAACAACCTTTTACTTTTTATTTACTTCTCTACTGAAGTCAATACGCCCTAAAGTTATGGATATGAATGTATAGAAAACCAAGGAGTCCAATGCGATTATAGTGCGCGTGTTGACAAAACTCACTACTCCCAACACTAACCATTCAATAATTTTAATGAATAGCATTTAAAATAATTAATAATCAAATATATAGGTAATAATACAACTAGAGATAAATCCGTTAAGTTCTGCTAATTTATACACTCAACCCTTTTACTGAAAAGAAATTAAGTACCTCGAATTAATTAATTGGGTAAATTAATTGAGCTAATAATGGTCTAAACTATAAAGTACTTACAGCACAATAAGTTGTCATTAAGGTCGTTGTCGCGCGAGTATATGAGATTTCCTAATGGTTTAACAGAAAGAATGTGAGTCTGTTGAAGAATTTAATGTCATGCTGGCATGTTGTCTCGGTAGCTTAGTGGTTAGAGCAACCAGACGGAGTTTGGGATTTCTGTGGTTCAAATTCCGGCTATGGCATTGATTTTTCCAGTATGACTCCAACATTCCGTTATATAAATTCTTTTATTACTCGTTTCCTTATAGATACAATGGGAATAGGGGAACACATTAGGCTTAAGCGTGCCATGGCTGAGTAGTTATACCGCTTGGCTCTCACCAAGGCAGCTCGGGTTCGATGCCGGGTTCGATAATCATAAATTAACTCTTACGTAATAAATTAATTGATAGAAAGAAAAATAGAAACTTTTCAGACATGTTTCTGAGCAGAAAAGTAGATCAACTAAGACACACAGCAACAAATACGTATGAATCAGCTAATCTTAAGAAAAATATGAGCATACAACATATGTTTAACGAGCTTGCATATTTTTACAGTATTTATCTATCTCTTATGTGTTTTTTTTAACTTCTTTTTATTATTAAAGCACGATGAAGATAACATGGTAGGCTATGACTTGAGGAAAATTGAAAGTGTGCATTTATTGTTATTTTTCTGTCATTATTTCAAATTTATCATATATTAAATTAAATGTTGGAGCAATGTTTAAATAGCAGTGTTGTTAAGCACGTATGGTCTTGATTATAAGTTTGTTGTTTATCCAACTACTTTTATAGTTTAGTATTTCCTTCCACATACCGTGCATGCATTTGTTGGGTGCAGGGACTTACAAATTTACATTTTATGGTGGAACAGTGATATTGAATATTCGACCTCGATACAACTTTTCCTTCTACTTTCTATAAGCTAAAAGAAAGATAAAGAGTTGTGCATCATGCGCCACTATTTTTGGATTAAAAGATACAGTGTCATGAACAGGTTGTACAACCGACAATAAACAAATAAAATTTCCCTGCCAGCATTGAGTAGGTACCTTGACCACAATGAAGGGCCTCGGGAGTGAAACAAAAGAATGCCGTACCCCGACATGACGGCGCTGTGCTGAGGGTCATAAAAAGATGGCGAAGGAAGATGCCTTGAAGGCGACGGTAGAAACCTGGGCGTGGAGTCGTGGAACCCAGTTTTATTACTCAACTAAAATTATTTTTGATGTTTGCGTTTTTTTTCTCCGTCCCTCTCTTTTTGGGCCAGGAGCATCCTTTCATCTCGTTAAACGGGGGTCACGAGTTGGTGCTTTAACTTCTCTCCTACCTTGGGAATAGAGACAGATTTCAAGATAACAAATGTGCAAAATCAAAACATAAGAAAGTGTGTTGACTTTTACTTCTTTAGAAAAGGTATGGAATCATATCGAAAACTATATGGAGGTTTCAGTCAGATAAAGATATATTTTTCCAACAAAATGACGAGCAATGATTCATCAAAAGCTTAAATGAATTGTCTAATGAATTAAAAGGGTTTCACTTCCTAATAATATTAACTAATTTGGGTGTTAAAATCCGACAGATACAAAATAATTCAGTGTAAAAATAATCTACAGCAAATAATGAAACTTAAGTTTGATTTATGTAAACTGGTTTCAAGTTAATTTTGAGCTAAACGTCACTGCATTGCTGAACTAATCAATAAAGCGGCAATTCTACTTTTTCCTCTAAAATTGGAGCAAAGTGAGGTATGTTTCATTGGTGTTCTTTCTGAAACAGGAAGCTCTACCATGTAACAAAACTGGTTGCAAATGTTTTGAATTCTACTCAACAAAACACTGCATTGTCACAGATACCTGTAAATGTATTAGCAGCCTGATTTCAATACACTGTTATTTTTTGGGGGTCATTCTGTTATAAATGGAACTGAGGCCCTCTTTCTTTTTTAATTTTACGTCCTCCAACGTTAAGTCATATCGAACGGTGAATGAATTGGTTGAAATGATGCTCAAATGAGTCTAGGTCCATGGAGCTTACAGTTACCTGACATTCGTCTTGAAGAATAAGGGGAAAACTTGGTAAAAACCTTATCCAGGTAACTCAGCCTGACCGAGATTCGAACTCGGCAGCTCTTGAACGTGAGGCAGACACGCTACCATCTACGCTACCGAGGCGGGCTAAACTGAGGCCCTGAGATTTAGAACAATGATGTCAGTCCTTACAGCATTAAAGCTTATATAATATAAAAAATTTAGAACTCGTTGATAGCTACTACCTGTGTCAAATAGCATTTTTCTGCAGCATTAGAATTTTGGAAATATTTCTTATTACATCTTTAACATTTTCCCAGGCTATGCTGTCATGTAGCAAGCAAAAATATTGTGCGATTCTTCCCTTTATATTTTTGTTGCTTTTCTGAATGGTTTCATTAATAAGAAAAAACTGACTCACGATATAGAAACCCATTCTGTGGTGTAATTATATTGTAGAAGTAACAAATAGCAAGTGAATGAATGAATTCATGTATTTCCTTTAAGTGGAACATAGGGCCTTCTAAACCGCGCAACGTCGAGGACCGTAGGCAAATGGCTGAGGATCAGAGGTTTCCTGATCAGAGAGAATCTGGGATGTGTGATCAGCCTAACGCTAGAAGTGAAAGTACGAGAGATGAGCTGATAGAAAAGATGATGATGGAGCAATCGGTGGAATGCTGGCGGAGGAATCGGAGTACCCGGAGAAAACCCGCCCCAACACCATGTTTTTTAATTTACGTCCTTAAACATTAAGTCATATCGGACGATGAATGGAATGGATGAAATGATGCTCCAATGGGCCCAGGTTCCATGGAGCTTAAAGTTACCCAATATTCGTCTTTTTAGGGCAAGGGAAAACCCTGGAATAAACCTTATCCAGGTAACTCACCCTGACCGAGATTCGAACTCGGGACCTCTTGAACGTGAGGCAGACATGCTACCATCTACGCTACCGAGGCGGGCTAACGCCATGTTGTCCACCACAAATCTCACTTTGAGGTCGCCTGGGATCATACCCTCTCGCCTTGGTGAGAGCCAAGCGGTCTAACCACTCAGCCATGGCGCGGCCTAACAAATACCAAATTGCTAATATGAAATTATTTCAAATCAAAGATGTGCAATGATTAATTCATTTGTGAATTCTGTAATACCTAAGGCATTATATAAATGCTGAAATGCGCAGGGAAAGTCCTGTGAAAGTGATACTAAACCTTAGAACTATTTCCCAAAAAGTCAATGCCAAAATAAATCATTACATTTTATGGGATATATTTATTATATTATTTTCCTTGCAGTTACGTTAATCAAGGTCCCAAACACCTCTATATCGTATCTGCATGCAATTGTAGAAGGCTTAATTAGTATGGTCGTTGAAAGGCAGGTTTTGGTTTAATTTTACCTATTTTATGTTGTTTGCATGATCGTCAGTAATATTCAGAATTAGTTAGACCAGGGTTATATGGACAGTACTGATACATTGCTCTGGAGGGAATGAGATACAAAAATTGCCCTGGCTTATTACAGCAGATCTAAAATGCGTTACTAAAATATATCTTTCTATTCAAAATGTTTTCTTTTTTCGTAAAAAGTGTTCCCCTTCTGGAATTTGAATACACTTTTATTGTAATATGTTAATAATCTATATTCATCTTCATATTTTTGAACTGAAAAAGGAATTGGGCTTGTAGAAGAATCCATATATATATGACAAAAGATTAATTAATGTTTACCAATTACAGAAATTAGTATACTATTCTGAATCCCTTATGGGGTGTTTTGAATGTGCAGCTCAAGGATCAACAATAAAGATACATTTTGAAGTTATGTTTAAGATATGACATGGACAACAATGTCAGGACGTGTGGAAGTGGATACGCCACATACGCGCTTCAACCCCGCAGGAAAGACTACCGAAAACCTCGGTGGGGCCACCTGGTGATTTAGCACACCTTCTACTGGCTCTGCAGACTAGTACCCGGTACTTCTTAGGCAACCCTCTACCCCCTACGGGCTCCGAGGCCTGGCCGGAGATACCCGATCTCCCACGTGTATCGGGAACACACTACCACCTCGAGACCAACCCAATCGGAACAACTACCATACAAGGATGGGCTCGAATGTTCGGCCTGAGGTTCCTCTCGTAACGTCAGAGGTACCATGAGTGCAAAGGGTCAGCAGCTCTTGCACTAAAGCAGCTGAAGGGGACGAATCTCCTCCCCTACGGGAACCACCTTTATACAGGGTGTTAATGAACTACACCGAAATAATTTCAGCGATTGTAGACGTGGCTAAGATAAATAAGTTGAGATATACAATGCATGGTCTGCGACTAAACATAACGCAGTCAATTGTGTTGAATCTAATTAGCATCAGATGCTGATAAGTTGGTATTTAAACTACCTAGGTGAAATTATTAGATTGGAATTTCTTTAATACTGCTTCCCGAGTATAGAAATATCGAGTCTTAGTAGCTCGTTACCAGTGTTCTCAAGATGGCCACAAAGATTTCTCAAATCTCGAAAAAATCACCTGTCAGTGCGACACAGAACAGCGATTAACTACCTTCTTGCATCTTGTTGCCTACTCTAGTGGTGCTTCTGTAACTGTTCTGGTGGCCCAAACTGTAACGCCGAAAACTGGGGTTCCAAAGATGATTGGCTCGGTACCTATCATGTAGTTAATTCTTTTCCTTCGTGTTTTAATACGTGCATACTAATAGGAAGAAATGGTGTGATTCGTAAGTAAGAACATGAAGTTGATTGGCCAGCACAATAACACTACAGGGATTTAAACCATGTTTATGTTGCAGATAGATGGGGGAGTGCTAGCTTGGCCAGCACGTTGTTCCGACCTCAGCTTGGGGGTTACCTCGACTCCCTGGTGTATGAAACCTAACTGCCCGAATGTAAATATATTTTGGGCTTACCGGTAGCTTCACCCAATGGAGCAGCACAATTAGAGCTGGGAAGACATTCAACAAGGGTTAAAATTGTCTCAAGGGTATTGAAATATCTATACAGAGTTGCTAATTTAGAGGAAAACAATATGATCAAGGAATGTTTTCCTTTGCAGATGAGAAGCAAATGGGGAGAGTCTTGGGTGCAAAAAGTAACGGAACTGATGGAACAGATAGGTATGGGACATATTTGGAGAAATGAAGAGTATTATTATAGGGGCTTTTGGAAAGAGTTAGAATTAAGGCTGGAAGATTTAGATAGCCAAGTTATATTTACCAGTGTAAGGGAGAAAAGATCATTGAGGACATATAGGGAAATAAAGACAGTGTGGGGGATAGAGAAGTACATAGATGTGTGTAATAAGTTAGGGCGAGAAGGATTTGCCTGGGCAAGGACAGGAGTTAGAAATTTGAAAGGTATTAGATATGAAAAGGATACAGGGAAATGTCCAATGTGTGGAGAAGAGGATACAGATTGGCAGAGTATACTTTATTGCAAACAAACAAAGATATGGTTAGAACAAATTTGGCAATAAAAGTGGAACAGTTTTAGGAATGGGGGGAGGTATTAATAATAAAAAAAAAGTTATTGGTAAAAGGAGAAAAGAATGTAAGAAATATAGGTGAATATCTGGGGAAAGTTAAAGAGAAATGGTTAAGATTGATGAAGAATAAATAACAATTAAGGGGTGGAAAACTAGAACGAGTGATACAAGGGAGAGGAGGGTCATCAATACACGGAAAACCAGGGTTTATGTGTATTGAGACCGAGACTCGAGGCAAGCAGGTAGAAAGGGTGTTTTACATGTGAATAAGTCATTCTGTTATTGTGTGCAAGAAATATTACAAATGTGAATGTATCAATGAAATTGTATGTAGAAGAAAGATGAGAAATAAATACAGATACAAAACTGCCCGAATAATAGCATCACGTGAAGTTATTCGACACACACAAGGTACTGTGTACAAAGTACAACAATCGTTTGTTCGCCGCTGTCAACTTTGCATTGAAAACGCAGGTCGCCATTTGGAGCAGAACCTATAAACCTAACGTAAACATTTGCATTTGCCTTTTATTTTATGTAAGTTTGTTCACCATTTAAACCATCTCCCATTTAGATGTACAGCTTGTGAAAGTTAAGCAGGTTTCAACCTTTGTTAGAAAGAACTGTAATTAATTGCACTGACAACGTGAAATGCTCCGTTGTGACGGTTATTTCATAGTTTTTCAAATATTTGGGAATTTGTTCTGGTTTGAATGAGTAGAGCTAGACTGAAAAATTCAATGCCATACCCGGGATTTGAACCACGTATCTTCCGCTCTCCGTGCGGTTGCTCTAACCAACTGAGCTACAATGGCCAACTTGCCGACACGCAGAAAGGTGCATTAGCCTACACACGGCTAGTGTGGAAGCAATTATTATTTCCATCAATTTACCTAAAAATAAAAACATAGTGGTTTAATTATGAAGCCCTGGACTTAAGTACTTACAGCATAGTAAGTCACCACACAAGGTGCGTGTCTCATAGCATATGAGAACCCCTAGTGGTCTATTGGGAAACATATGAGTCAGTTGGAGAATTTAATGTCATGTCGGCATGTTGGCCATAGTAGCTCAGTAGTTTAAAGCAACTGAGGTTCAAATCCCGGCTATGGCATTGCATTTTTCAGTCTGGCTCTATTCATTCAAACCTTAGCCTACACCCGACATGATTATTTCCATCAATTGTTCTGGATTGTTCTGGAAAAGGTGATTCGAATAAAATAGGATGTTAAACTGGGTAGGCCGCAGGATGATACAACTTACGTTATAGTGTTCCTATTGGTTATTAAATAATATAATTATGCAATGTTGGAACGTGGACCAATAGGATAGAAGTAATTTAGATGTTCTAGAACCATTGTGCGCAGAAAATCCAGAATATCATTTAGTTTGACGTCATTCTGCACAAGATCACCGTCGTAGTAAGACGTCTTTCCTTTGGTGTCGCTCTGCATGTCTGCAGAAACTCATAGCTCAAATTATTTTATGAAAGGACAGAATCTTCGAAATTTAAAATTGTAATAAATTATATTAATTTTTTGTGGAATAAATTCCAAGATTGTTAAACGAGAGGAATTGTTATTTTCAACCAAAGCAGCATAAAATAATTCTCACTCCGATACTACGGCCAGAGATAAGACTCATTGCTCCAAACGCCGAGGCTTCTACAAGAATTCTTCCAGATCGTCACCAAAGGTGAGAATAATTAATCATTTACCATCCCTCGCACCTTTTGTACAATTATACCGTTGCACATTTATACAGGTGTTAAAAGCTTAGTCAAAACATAAAAAGCAACCACACAGACAAGGAAAACAACTATAAAAAAAGAAAAAAGTGAAGCATACTCAACTCGTTTACCCTTCACTTGCAAGCTAATGTCATAACCACTGCGCCAGAGGGAATATTCCGCCACCTCTCTCCATTTTCGTGTGTTGTGACGGTATCATTACC